>CM075943.1:20373143-21092336 GCA_038030265.1 Corythucha ciliata
GCGTCGAGCCCAACGATCTTCTAAGCACCATAGAACACTCCTGTTTTACTTCCTGTTCTTTAATATTAGTCTCCAATGAGGCCATTGTTCTAAGCAGGTCACTCCGAGACGGTGGTCGCGGGGGCACATATTTGAGACCTTTGTTGAGCACCTCACACTCCTTTTCCGAGAAAATGACGGGTGCTAGAGACGGGGGAGATTTGTTTTTGACTGTGATAGATGTGCTCTACACGAAAATTTTTTTAGAGGTTTTTTGACAAGAATTCTTTTTTCCCCGAAGATGGTTTCCTTGTAGACCGAAAACCGGTTAGGAATAATAAAAAAGACGTGTGGGAAGACAATATCTCTTCGTGATTAGACACAAACGTACAATTCGTATTTATTGCATTCGTTAACAGGTTAACGGGGAACATTTCATCTTGTTTTCAATACTTCTTAAATTTTGTTTGTTTTGTGTTTTTCCCATGAATTAAGTTATATTTCCTGACCGGAAGTTCATATAGATTTCACTAATTTCATTTCGTTCAACTAGTAAATTAAACGAGTCCGACATAATGTATCCACCCGTGCTCATGATAAAGCTATTGATTGATAAAGCGTTGATCGAGCGTTGGATGAAATATGATTTTTCTTTATGAGCCCAAATATTTTACACGTTTTATAAATTTCACCGTGGGCATGGTTAAAAACACGAACCTTGGTGAATAAACTTTTCCTTGTCACGTGTTCCAAAAACCAAACCCGTAAAGAACAAAGAGAACCCTCGCCTTGAATCGACGGAGAAGTTTGATTTATAACTTTGTGAACGACCTTGAAATATATTGACGTGCTTCCGTCATTGGAGAGGATTATACTTCTGGTCCTAATATTTCTGATAGAGCTGAGTTTTGAAAAAAAAAAACAGACATTTTTGGGGGTTAGCGAGTTGAAAATTGGAAAACTCCGGTAATAAATTTAAAAACCTTTTTTACTGCTGGATACTTCACAGTCAGGTAGTCGAATTGACAGGCTTCAACTAATTACCGTACCACTGAACCGAGAAATAGTATAATTGTCCTGATTCGGAGAAAAATCATAAATTGGAAACGGCGTCATGGGCTTACAGCACAAGGGAAATCCACAGTTAAAAATAGTGTAGGAAGCGCACTGTACCCGCTTGAACCCCCTGCGAAACCCGAAAAAAGGGGAAAATTCCTTTTTTTACTTTTCAAAGTGGTCGCTTGGGTAATCCGTTTCTTTCTTTCGTTCTCTTCATCTTCTTCTTCTTCTTCTTCTTCTTCTTCTTCTTCTTCTTACTTCTGTTTCATGTTCCAAGACGCCTTTTATATAAGTTTTACGCCGCGAAAAACGCGAGGAAGCGAACGCATGTGAAAGAAAAACCTAGAGGCATAGCTGGTTTTTCTTTTTGGGGGAAAAGTATACCGGTGAATTAGCACATGGACAGAATGATATCAAGGGTAGTTGCAGCCCGATTGGAACGTCTGTTGATTTTTAAATAAATTTCAAAGTTCTTCAAGAGGGGATTGATGGTGCAAGGGGAAATGACGTCAATGTGCATTTGTGAAGCATTTGAGGGAACTCTAAAATGTTTTGTTTACGAATAACAAGAGAAATTCAACCCCAGAAAACTCGTCTTCCCCCCTCTTCCCAACACCATCCATTTCATTAACTTCCCTTTGACGTAATCAAACCCCCCCCCCCCGACACAAACATTTTAAAAATTCGCTTTAAAAACCCCTTGATTGATTTAAATGTTTAATGAGAGCAATTGTCTTGTTGAAGAGCCCTCTTTAAGAAACCCTAGTGCTCGAAAAATGTGCAAGTTCCCCATTCCTAAAATCAATGCAAATCAATTGTATTTTCATATTATAAAATTCAGTGTATAAAATCAATTCTATTTTCATTTCACAAGAAATGAAAATAGAATGACACGGAACGATGCGTTGCTACGAAATTAGAGTTTATACGCAATGGACTCAACTTTAAAACAGAACAGCCAGGGTTAGAATTTATGAGAGAATGAATTTATGGCACACAATTTTATAATATGTCCGTTCTGTTGTTTATTTACTGCTGCACTAGTGTAGAAGACCATGTCATCCCATTGACTTATTTTTAAAAATTGAATGAAATCAGATGATTTTCTTTAGAAGAGTACCTAACACTCGCGAAACAATCGAACTTAGGGATGTACTCTCACCCGCCCTTCAATTTAGTGGAATGAGCTTCCCCTTTGAACCTTGAAGATCACTGTGTAGCGTCTATTCGTAACCGTAGTTACTGTAGTAAAAGTTTGTTTGTTGAGTTTATTAATGGTGGATTTCATCACCACGGATTAAGGTTCGGCTTAAAATTAAGTCGGACTATAAAGCGAAAAAAATTATTGAATTTTATATAAACAAGGTTCGGTTTAGTTAAGCCGAGGTGATAAATATTATAAATATTTATAAATAATAAATATATATGCATTACAAATACATAATAAAAATATTTTTGGTGGGAGTGATCAAATCTAACTATCGAAATGATGCAACGCGTTCGAATTGAGAGTACATCACAGTGAACAAATGACATTCGGTCATCAGTGAAATGATATTCGGTCCGCTACATCGTTTCGCGAGTGCTAAACTTTTAAAGAAAGTCATCTGTTATCATTCAATTTTGAAAATAAGTCAATGAGACCACATGATTTTCTACACTAGTGCAGCACTTTCAGAACAATGGAACGGACCCATCATTGTTATAGTCTGTCCTCTTAGTGATGGACTCTCGAACGTTATGCTTCATTTCGATAGTTCGATTTGTTCACTCCCACCACAAATGTTAAAGAACCTAACAAAAAAACTTTAACTGTGGGCTCCTACTACTACTTCTACTACTACTACTATCATGGTTACGTATAGACGCTTTACAGTGATCATTTGTTCTAAAATTATTCCCGGTGAATTATTTTTAGGAGAAGGGGCAAAGGGGAAGCCCATTCCACAAAATTTAAGGGCGGGTGAGAGTCCATCCCTAAGTGGACAGACTATAATACATTCGTTTATTTACGCGGGCTATATTCGCTAACTTTAAGGTATCGGAGTTTTTGTATCGAAAGTCACCTGATTTCATTGATTTGTTGAAGGAAATCATATGACTTCCAATGGAAAATTCGATATCTCAAGGGGAATCCTTGCGACGGCCGTATCGTCTATTTTACTCATCAACGCTGTGGAAATCGAAATATTTAAAATTTTTCAATGCGAAATCACTTGGTGGGCAACCAAAATTTGTGCAGTTCAGCCCTTTTTCGATTTTTTTAAATTTTTATCAATTAGCGTAAGTATCAACTTGATGAAAAATTACAAATTTTTATTTTTCGAGCTTATGGCACCCGGTAGGTTTTTTTTCTGTTTTCAAATCCGTCTGCATATCCAAAATTCGATCAGTAGATCCATCGTATTTAGACGATTAGCATAATGTTTTATGAACGTCTAGTAGTCTTGCCTGCCCCCGCTAGCAACCACCCAAAGCCTCAATGGTTACCATCGAGTTCCTTCCCAGCGATGAGATTAATGAGGTAGGCCATCCAGGTAGGAAAAATGACCCTCGAATTCCTTCCCGTATACTTCCCCTCTTCTGTGCCACCGTTCCAGTGTAACCGTTCCAAATACCAGTTCGTTTAGCGTCGGAGCGGTCAGGAGCGGATTGGAGACGGTCGATCGAGTTGATACGAGAGGTATACAGTGACTAACGTCGAAGATTGTGAGACAGGTTGGTGTTTTGGAGGACGGAAGACAGCGAGTACAGTGAAGTAAACAGAGGGAACCATTTAATTTAGAATTTAAAATGTACTTTGTCTTCTTCGTACTTATCTTCTAGACATCTACTTACTATCTAAAACTATCGAAAAAAACGAAGGCTCGCTTCTCATTGAATCCATCGATCAACACAACAAAAATAACGTATCACGGGCAAAAATAACGTATCACGGGTGGAACGGCTCATATACATGGTTGGCTCGGGGAAGGAACTCGACGCTCATCTAATTGGTTTTAAAAAATACGGGAAGGAACTCGTAGTCTTTTAATTCCCACCCATTACCGGGAAGGAACTCGAGAAACACCGCCTCAATCGCATGATTCCCGCTTCTTCCTATTCTAACCCCGCAGCCCCCATTGACCAAAGCCGGAGCGTTTTTTTCGGTCGAGGGGCGTAATGCCTACTGAAAGTGACGCAACAAAAGTATTAAACTAACCACAAAATAACGTTCAATATTTTTTAAAAATGCTGTCTGTGAAAGGTTTCAGGTGGATGGGTGCCCATTTTCATCGTCCTAATTACTGTTTAAGATGGAACTACTGATCGAATTTTGGATATGCTCATGGATTTGAAAACATAAAAACAACCTACTGGGTGCCATAAGCTTGAAAAATTGAAAATGTAATTTTCAATCAAGTTAATAAGCTAATTAATTAATCAAAATTTAAAAAATCGAAAAGGGCTCGATTGCTCAAATTTTGGTTTCCCTCCAAGTGATTTCGCATTGATAAGTTTAAAATATTTTGATTTCCACAGCGTTGAGGAGTAAAATAGACGATAGGTCCGTCGTAAGGATTCCCCTTAGGCCCCGCGCACACTAGGAGAATAAAGACGCCGACTCGCGCGTCGGCGTCTTTTCTCCTATAGTGTGCGCCGAGCCTAACTATCCAGCAAATAAACCAAAAAATAACGATCATTAATGTAATAAGCTATGCATTATCTTTCCAGCAAAGTATTTTTAGGAAACGCAGCTGGAAAAATTCGGGAGTTCATCATTGTAATTATTTTGATGCATCGTGAATTTCCCCTCAAGCTTTTATGTCGGACTACAAGTACAGAGTGAAAGTAGAAAATATGAGTAAATATGTATAAGAAAAAACGCTGCGAATTATCGAACAATGCCTTATTATTTCGACTATTTAATTGATAGGATGAACTAAAAGTAGATACATACAATATTAGTACTGGAGCTTCAATCGCAGCAAAGGGCTAATTCTAGCGTCATTTTGAACACTCTAACGCCCTTTTTCCAGCCTTTTGGAGTTTTGGTTCGGGCTGTCGAGAAGTTAGGACCAACTAGGGATTGAGTGGAGCCTTTGTACGAAATTTGGTACTTTACTATCGGTCCTGCAGCGAATAAGAGCCTGGACGGCGGACGGACATTTATTTATTTATTTATTTATTTTCAGATTTGGATTCTACGCACTTTGAAACGTAAAACTACAAATTTTGAGGGGGGGTCAAAAAATTTTTTTGCGATTCGATTACAAAGACTTATTATTGTGAAATAATAAGTCAATATATGCACCCATGCATTGATTTGAGGAATTATTTTGAATCCTGCTTTAGGTCTGTATATTGTTTCTATGAGTCAGTTGGAGTACGTACATGAAAAGTAAGAAATTAAGAGAATGTTACTACAGAGGAGTGATAAAAAAATGGCTGAAAGGGAATCGGAAAGAACCCACACCTTCCTCAAAGAATTTAAAAAGCTCAGCTTCCGATTCCGACGAGGATAAATGCAGGTATAATGCGCTTCCTCTGCGACTTATAATAGGATTTACCCTGTGCGCTATAGGTCCACGGAATCTTGGAAACTACCGAGAGGGTCGGCCAAGTGCGGTTATTATGATTATATACCAAGTAGCAGTGCCTTCTTTTGACGGGATGAGGGGATTTTCCTATTTTGGTCTCTTATTTGGAAAGAAACATACTCGTCGTCAGAAGAAACTCGCCTTCCATCGACAGAGGTGACCAACGTTGATGAAACGTTGAATTAAATAAGATTTGTTTTATTGGTCCCAAAAATGTTTGTTGAATTTTTTGTTTTGTTTTGTTTTGATTTTTGTTTTGTTTTGTTTGTTTCTTTTGTTTTTTTTATGCTTTGGAGCCAACAACCAGAAATGAGGTAGGGCCCGTCCACGAGAAAGGAGTGAAAGGGGCTAATATCTAATAAGTGATAAACCCTGACTCTCGATTGAACAGTGCTAATTCACGTCTAAAATTCAGAACAATGCTAATTCATGGACAAAATTGAGGAAAAACGCTAATCCACGGCTAAAATGAATGTCATTGAGAAAATCCTTTATTCGAAGATGAAATTAAGGAATAGCATCATGCATAGCTAAAATGGAAAACTCAGAAATTCACGGCTTTCAGGAACCATTTTACTGCTAAAAACGAGACGAAATACGAAGAAAAAGTGCTCATTTACAACTAAAATTGAAAAAACGTCACTTCAGTTTTCAAAAGGTCATTTCGGGGCTGAAATTGAATGATAAAGTGCTAATTTATTGCTGAAAGTGTAAAAATTACTAATTCACCGTTGAATGTAAAAAAAAAGGCGAGGCCACGCCGGTGCCGGCCGAACTTTAGGTCGAGATTTCTCAAAAATAAGAAAAATTGACTCATACTTTATCCTTCTATATGCAAAAACCTCTGTCTTTTTACCTTAGGTATAGTTACCTACTTTTACAACTAATTTGAAACCAGTGGCGGATTTACAGGGGATCGGGGGATTTTGGGCAGTCAACCGCCCCGCAACAAGAAAATGTTTTTTTTTTTTTTCTATTATGAATAAAAATATTTAAAAAGTGTTCTTTCTTTTTCCAGGCAGATTATTTTAAGTTATTAAATTTTCATTTCAATTCAATTTCCGTTCCACATTCTTAGGTTCACAACGAAATAATAAATTTTTGGCGATTCCACGTGCTATTCATCGGTCGATTTTATCACTAGAAAGTGCCTCAAACTTGGTCGAAAAAGCCGCCCAAACATCGCAAGCTTCAACAAATTGTAGATTGCGATTTCACCGTAATTCAGTTCAGTTTATACTTATTGAAATTGATTTTCTTACATTCACATTACTAATAACTTTAGGTTCATTTTTCAATGAAAAGGGTGAAATCGATCAAATCAAACTGAACTGAAAGAAGAAAAAAAAACGATGTTTTATCCAACGAATTAAGCACAGAGTACTACAAATAAATCAAATAAAAATGGCTCAAACATTGTTCCAAAAATAGAAAGGGTCCATCATATTTATGGCGACCCCCCCCCCCCCAGATAAAATCCTAGATCCGCCACTGTTTGAAACCATATGAACCTCATGCTGGAAAAAAAATTCAGTTCCAGTTCTTAAAATCGAAAGTTCAAGAGGTGATATTTTTTCATGTCGTTCATCAAACAGTCAAACAGTTAAATTGACAAATCACATACGAAAGTATCCTAAAATCAGTGGCTGCTTTTCTTTGCACAAATCAGACGAAAATCGAGAAATAAAGCAACAATACGTGTTTTTGGGGCAAGTCCGTGGCCAAAATTCCGCCAATTTAATGTAAAAATGTTGTGAATGGAGGAAAAGGCATTGAGAAACTGAAACACGCCTTTTTTGAGTGGTCACAACAATTATTTTATTTACTGCTAATTTACGCGACTAGTTTTGGGGATGCTCCCCATTATCAAGCCAGCAACACTTTCAACTGAAAAATCCCCCAATTTTTTCTTTTACTGTGAAAAAAGGCGTGTTTCAGTTATCTTCACACAACAAAAATACAATCAGGACATAGTTTAAGAAAAATGAGTGAAACAAATTGAGAAATGCACCCAGAGCTTTTCGCATCTGAATTTGAGAAAACACACACGTTTTTGTGCTGGTTTCGCTATCCTAAGTCCTTGCCAAAATTAAGAAAATGCGATAATTCGCGGTTCATAGAGACCTTCGCACGGCTACTCTCGGAATTCTGAGGAATCACTCATTTGCTGGAAAAATTGAGAAAACACCAAATTCGCGGTTAAAAATGAGGAAAAGTGGTCTTTCACTGCTAGAACTAAGAATGCGCACTAATTCCTCTTTTCCCGATGCAAAATCCAACAAAAAGTATAAGAACAGCCACTCGAAGTGCTCGATTGCGGCTAAAATTGATAAAAGAAACAAGGTGAAAATTCTTTGTGCCACCTCATTTTATTATAATTATTATTATTATTTGTTTTTTTTTTTTTCAATCCACGAGGATGATGGCTGAATGTTTAGGAGAGAATCCATCGCAGTTTTCTAATTGTATTAAGAGATTCGGGTTTACTACATGTATATAGAGGCACAAGCCTATAGCCTGGATGCCTGAGGTGTGAGGTAACCAATGTTTTGGAAGCTATGCTTTCCATTTGGACACACCTGTAGTTTCAACAAATTTCGTTGAACTCATTAGACCTTTCCCTTTATACTTTTCATAGAAAAGGGGTAATTTTTGTTCAGGAGCTAATCCCCTGATGGTCATAAAAAAATGTTGGATTAGAATAGGCTACCCTTAAGTTGTCTCAGTCTTGGGAGTATTTATTTTTCCGGTCTGTGAACCTGTCCTAACTTTTGACTTTTTCCTTCTTAAGGATAATGAACATTGGTAAAATATTTATGGTTCGGCTTAATGAGGAAGTTTCACATTTTCCAAAAATATTTTTTTTCGATGGGCCTATCAATCCTTCCACGTAAATAAATAAATAAAAATTTTAAAGGTCGATGCATTTACATCAGTGCCGTGAACGGGACGTGCTCCGTCCGGCAAAAAAAATATTATTCTCAATGGAAATTGAAGGACCACTTCCCTGACATGTGTGAATTCCCATATGAGAATAATAATATTTTACTTGTCGGACGTGTCCCGTCCGTGTCCCGGAGGGGGCACGTCCCGTTCACGGCACTGATGTGTGTGAATAGACCTTAAACCCTTCAGAAATATTTTGTATTTATTAAAAAAAGTTGTCGTATTTAAAATCCCTACAAAACGATCATTTTCCGCATCGTATAATATCCATTGTGTTCTCTGTTCTTTTCATGCCTCTATAAGTAGCTCATCTGTTTATCCTCCAATATTTTATTATTGGAGAGCTCTTGTAGAAAATAAGGCAAAGAAACACAACAAACCACTCCCCGACATCAACGTTACAGGTGATTTTTTTTCGAAAGGCACTGATGACTCAAACATGCTAGCTGCCGTGTTTGAAATGACCTAAAACTTCAAAAATCGCGTATTTTTCAACTGTTGGGTTATTTTACGAACGGATCACGATTTATGTATGCTCTATTTTAGTGTAAATAATCCTTGAAAAATAGATTTATGAATAAGTTCTAACCCATGAAACTTCCTCATTAAGCCGAACCTTGTTTACATAAAACTCAACGCATTTTTTTCCCTTAAGCCCGTCTTAATTTTAGGCCGAACGTTAAAACGTGGTGGTGAAATTCACCATTAGTAGAATTTAGTTTGAAAAATGAAAAGACGGACCTGGGAGGTTCACCTGATGGGGGGATGCCGAAGTTGATCATGCACGCTGGTAAAGCACAGGGGAAACAAAGAAATGCATGTTTCTGCATCCTTTGTTCATTTTGTTAGTGAAAGGATTGTCTATAATACATCATCTACATACGAATCGAAGGGCATTTGATGAAACATTTCATACTGTTTTGTTTATTTTAAGGGAAATGGTAACAGAGTTCACATTGGAAAGAGGTGAACGATTTCAAAGAGAAGATAAAATAATAATTCGAGTATAATGATGACAAGTATATTAGTATAATTTGTTTGAATGAAATTTTATTCACACTGGACGAGGGATATGGCTTTTTCGGAAACAGGGGTGGTTTATAATTTAAAAATTGGTATTGTTATTTATATAGCGTTTTCCATTTGCATACAATTCTGCTACGGAGCATTTAATTTCCACCCGTCTTCTCCATTAACATATGTTTTAATTCCGTGAGGACGGGTGAAAAAAAACTGATCAGTAGCAGATTTTCGTGTAAATGGATAACTCCATTAAATTCTCCTCCCGCCAAAACAGATTTAAATTAATTGGAAAAAAGAAGATGATTGGAGAAGAAAGTGCACTGTATCAAATTTCGAGAGAGAAGATCCGATTTGGAGGATCAAAAAATGGTAAGAATAAATGTTAGAAATTAGGAGAAGCTCGTATTTACCTGTTGATGCTCTCCTGTCGATCCCTCGGTCGGTAGACGATTGAAATGAGAGGGCAGAGGACCTTTCTCGCGTACTGCTAGATACGTCAGTTATCTTTTATTTTGAATCACCATCTGTACTCTGCACTTTTTGTTATTCTGGACCTTTGAAGTAGTTTTTACATCACTAAAAAATGTTAATAAATAATTTCAAAGAACCACTCCACAGCCCCCTACGAGCATTCGCCATCCCGAACTCGTTACTCATGAGGTACGAAATAAAGATTGTTGACCAGTGTCAAGTCATGCTTAGAACTCATCCGGCGAAGCGATTCGACCACTCTAAATTGTTATAGTGAACATGGTGAGAGGGGCTCTACAATCAACAATTACACATACGTAATACAGATCGTGAGCATAAAGTTGCCAAAAGAACTGACCGTGAGCTCTAAATTTAGCCTGAGAACAGCACAAAAATGTCCGTTTTTCGCCAGAAACTGACCATTCAGCCAAGAAATGAAGTAAACCCTAATTAATAATTTATCGCCGTAATGCCGATTTTTGGTTCAAACAAACAGATAATTTTTGGCCACACAACAACCTACCTATATATAGAGCTAGTTGTTGTTTAGCTGTTTTGAACTAACAAAGCTGACGAATATGACACCCCCACCCCTTCACGATTTACCCCCAACACTCCCAAAACTGACAAAACTTGATTTTGGTCATTTTTTTTTTTAAATTATATGTATAGGCATCGAATACCGCTAGTGGATTAATGGTGGCGTCGGATGGCTTGCACATCTGGACTCATATTCTATTATACATTCGATTTTATTATACATCACTACTATATGGTGGTCAACATTCAATCAAGACCACAAGTTTTTGATTGGAGGGGGTAGGGAGACATTTCTGAATGAAACATCCATTTATTTGGCTGAATGAAGACTTTTGGGGCTCAAAAATGGTATAAAAAAAAAATAAAACTGAAAAGTAAACATAACATGCGAAAAAACGCAAATTCGCAGATTCTGGAGACAACTTTTTGGATAAAATTGAAAGTAATGTGTAGTTGAACGCTTTGTTAAGTTAAATTTCTCGTTTATTCAGGGACTCTTGAGTCTCATTCCCCGGGCCCCAACATGTGTAGGTACGACACAGTTTCCAAGTATCATATTAATAAGTTTACCTGTACATTTGCAAATAGGAGAGGTAGGTCGTTATCCATCACCTACCAGAAACTCTCACATTTTTCTGTAAACTGCTAGTGTAACCTTCCAATATAAGAAAGTTGTCAAATTTGCTGCAGAAAATGATGAACCTTGGCTGCTAAACTTTGATTTTGGCTCCCAAAGGAACTTTACTACGGGTTTCAACTGCTAATTGAGCGTACTGAATATATCCAGCACAAAAAATTAATGCTGCCTAATACTGCATATTTACAGTCCCACTTGGATTATTTTGAGGTCCTCGAAAGCAGTTGTAGGCTAAGAAACGTTAATTCAACCCGTAAGTCAATTTCTGGCCTTTGAAACCGGACATTGTGTCTCCACAAAACTAAATTTCCCTTCGAAAATGTGTAGGTATATTTTTATCGTAAACCATCAATTATTTATCGCAGAACGTGATGGAAACAAGCGGAAATTAACAATTTCCTAAGTAAACTACGGCATTTATAGGATTATTCGAGACAAGAGTAACCGTACAGAGTTTACCTTTTGGAAGGATTCACCAAATACAGTCTGCTATACATATTTAGTTAAATGTATAGGTATGCATTAAATCACGTCAATTTATTTTTTTTAATTATCCATCGGTTAGTTTTTTGAAAAAATACACACAGTCATGGCATTTTCCATTTGCATAAAATTCAGCTTTGGAGCCCAGCATTTCCACCCGTCTTCTCCGTTACCTACCATAAGATAAAATTCAGGGAAGACGGGTCGAAATGCTCGGCTCCAGACGTCATCAGTAAAAAGCAAAGCTATTTGGGCATTTAATTTAAAAACAAAAGATGATAATCATTCGTAATGGTTGCCACCCTTTCACTCTATTGCACAAGGCGAGCCAATAGAATCCGCCCCTCGCCACACAGTGGGTATTCCCTCCGGAGGAAGGCGGTTCCCGGAATACCTGGTCAGCCCCATAAAAAGGCCCTCAACACTGGCAAAGGTGTGTCACTTGCACTCTGGAGGTAGAACACTGAAGAGTATAATTTCAGGATTGTGGGGACACACTACCGTTTTTTAGTATTATTCGATGTTTGGACCCACAAAGCCTGTTATTTCACTCGGTACTCTCCCGTTGGAATATCAAAACTGGCGTTTTACATAAGTAAGGGTTTCTTGGGATTTACTGATGTGGCTTCGATGGTCATGCCATTTTCTTCTAGAAATGTCTTAGTTTAAAATGTTCTGTTACCTTCTTCAACTTCGCGTTTCTTCCGCTTTCATTCGATCTGTTATAATTAATTGTAATCTTTTAATTTTGCTACTTAATTTTACTGCTTACTCAGAATTGTTATTACGTAATTCATAGTTCCGACCGTTTTTGGTTTCTGTTGTGTACTGCATCCCTACTTTTATCATTCGTGCCCTGAATATCGAATATAAAAGGAGGTGTTCGGTACAACTACAGAAGTTAGCCCCACGATATCTTACATCTTACATCGCGAGGTACAGTAAGAGTGACAGAATGACAGTGAATGGAAATTGCACTTCTCTGCAGTCGTCGGATCACTGTAAAGCTATGTCTCCACTTGTGTGTTTTCGCCTTCCTCTTTCGCTTCAACTTTCAACAACGCATAATTTCTAGAAAAACATCCCTATAAGAAGGTGATCTAAAAATACAATTTTCATGGTGATACTATGCGCCAACTTTTCTGAAAAAATTTCATCTCCGAAAGCACCTGTTGAGGAGCAATCCAACTTCAAAGTATCGTGAACCTATGGGTTGAATTTTGAACAAGTTTGACTTTGAGAGTGGATATCTGAGCACTTGTCAATGAAAATGGAATGAAATGCCTGAATTCTAATAGAACAAGGTCCGCTCTTTCCAATCGTACCGTCAGATTTGACCTTAGAGCCTCAGGTTACTATGCAACGGCTACTTTTCAAAAAAAAAAAGGCAAAATCAAAAAGTACTTACATCCTGAATATCTCGGAAAATAACGAGAATCGGACTATGGTCAATAGGGGTCGTTTTAACCCATTTGAAGTGCAGAATTACCGGTTGAAATATTGCCCTATATTTTTTGAACACCCTGTATATTGTGGTTGTGAACTGCGATGATTGTGCACAAATATTTATGAGGAGGGATGACTGTTGCTTTATTGTAATACGCTTTTACAAAATCCATAATAGTATAAGGCAATAGGGACGAAGATAAATTTTTCAAGTGTAAAAAGGGTTTGTGAAATCCTTTTCCTAAGAAGGGTTAAGCCCCTAGGTACTTGGGCTGTAACACTACGATTTTTTCCGTCGTGCCGTTTAGTGCAGGACACCTTTTAACAACGCAATTATAACAGTTTTTTCGTGGAATCGTCCTTCTGCTAATGACGCCCACTGACTCCCTTCGAACTTACAAATTTTAGTGCTTTTTCCTAATTTATAGCGCTGAATCGAATATTCCCTGGAATTTATACCGTTATGCGGATAACAAAGAGGCACTTAGCAATGAGTCACTGGTCAAATGTTTGCTGCTTAACGGTTTATAAAATTATGTATAGGCTAATACCTTGTCTGGAAAGGTGAGACAATATGCAGAAAAAAACGCTAGTAATACCCTTTGTATATGTAAAATCCAACAAATGTTGAGAAATGCATAATGAGATGGCACAACCATTTGGAACATTTTTTTTTTTTCATTCACAAATTGAATTGTAATTATTCAGTGTGCAATGGTGCTTTCACTCTTGAGATTCCGGTATCCGATTCCCGTATCGAGAATTCTAAAAATACGATACGGCAAACGCGCTCCGGATCGGATACTAAAAGTACCTATTCGATTCCGGAATTTGAGTGTGAAGGAGCGCCTAGACTGCAGTGTATTTTTAGTATCCTCGATACGGGAATCGGATACCGGAATCTCAAGTGTGAAAACGGTCTAAGGGTTCTTGATTTCATTTCAGTATATTTTTACACAATCACAAAACTGACATCCTGCACCGGGGAATAAAGTTTTCTCATGCAGATCGGGGGATTACGGCGGAATTTCGTGCTTTATTTTGTCATTCACGAATCTGGAGCTTTTGTTGATTCCAGCTACGAACGATCGCTTTTTCTCCATTTTAGCCGCTGTAATTAGCAATTGTTCTCCATTTAAACCGTGAATTTGTGCTTTTTATCCATTTCGGCCGTGAATTTGCGCTTTTTATCCATTTTAGCCACAACGAACTTTGCAATTTTAGTTCAGATACACATATTTAGAGCTTTGCCTGAACGTTTGTGCGCGGACTTGTCCAACCGGTTACCGCAAGAATGTGAGAGCCCAAGAGCTAAGTATGAGGGAAGAGAAAGATGAATTCCTTTGTCCCTTCCATGCGATTCTCAACACGATCGATCCTATTCTATTGTTTCGTTCCCCCGGGATCGATATGTCCTACAGACTCTATCGTAGTTGACTGTGTATTTCCTAGATAGTTACACTAAAATTTCGCATACGAAGCCATCAGATCTTTTCACTTTTCGAGACCGATACCGGCTTACTATGGCCGATACCAAGTTTTCAGAACCGAGACCTCTCAAGTCTCGTATCGGTCTCGGTTCCGTGAAACTCTATGAATTTGCGTTTTCTATTAATTTTATTCGTGAATTAGCCCTTTCTCTTAGGTATTGCTGTGAGTGAGCACTTTCTAATAATTTGAGCTGCAAATTATCTTTTTTTCCATTTTGACCGCTTAAAGTGCATGGTTTTCTGGAGAATTGTCTGTTTTAGATCTGAATGAGCAGCACTTTTACCCAGTTTCAGCCACCAATATCAGCGCATCTTCTACATTTTCAGCCGTGTACATGCCCCGAAATTATGCTATCGCATTCGCGCTAAATAAGAGACAGCTTCATCATGGGACAAGCTGAATAAAATGGGCCGCTATTTCTGGTGAAATCAAGAATTGGAAACCTAAACTCCCCCCTCCCCCCCCCCAAAAGGCAATGAAATGATGAAACTCCGCTTGTAATTTAGAAAACTGAGCCTGTAAAAACAGCGGAACAAAATATTCGTTTTTTTGTGTTTTTTTTCGCTAAGCAAGTAAACAGAGGCCCTGTAATGAGACAAGACGAGGAGAAAAAATTAGATGCATTTTGCCTATGTTTTATCCAGCCGCTGTGGAGACTTCAATTTTCCTGCAAGTACATAATTAATTATGTATAAGTGTTGATATTATAGGGTGATAGAGGGTTTACCGCACAATCAACGTCTCATGCAGCGTTCTCTCTCGGGGCAAATTTCCATCTTGGAGGAGGAATTCAGTGAGACCCGCCCACTTTCATTCCCTCCTCAACAAATACCAGCCCAGAAGAGCTTTCGGGGTTCATTGGGAGGGGGGTGTCTAGGGATCCCATTCTCGAATCAATTTTATGCATAAATAACTAAATAAGGTGGTAATCGCTGTGGGCAAGGGATTAGGCGGCATGGATTTTATGATCATACCAGGATTATCCAAGAATTCCCCTACCACCACACTTCTAAAAGTACCTCTGGAAAAACCGGCCACTTAAGAAGGAATTAGCCCTTCCACAAATCAGGTATACGAAGGTAGGAACACCTGCCTTTATGCAAAAGTTTTTTGTCCTTTTTTTAGGAGGACATAATATGAATGGCTTCCCCCGCCCAATACCATCGCTTCGTTCATGGCAAGGCTTACTATCACCCTTGAGGTCATTAAGGTAACGAGATTTTTGAAAAACTTATGCGAGTGGGAGGAAGTGGGTGGTAAAATGATCAATATCTCAGCGCTTAGGTGGGAGGTGGAAGCCGGAGTCGGCTAAAATACCATGGAAGATCGTATTTTATCGTAGTCGTAACTTTAAAAAAATAATAATAGTCCAGTAAAATAAGAATTGAAAAGGGGGGTCGGGTTGCAATAATTAGGGTAGATGATTTTTTTATTTTATATTGTCTGGGATGGTGCTGGTATGACGCGTTCAAATTGTTGACCTCAAAAGACATCGGGATCATCCTGGAATTCTCGAAAAACCACAAAAATTTTGGACTTTTTTGGGGTTTTGGCTCTTTCACGCTAAACTAGCCATTTTTCGGTTGTGTCTTCGAAGTAACTTTTCAAAGTTGAGAAAATTTCTGAGAAAACCAGCCTAAAGCGGGTTCTAAATGTATTACCGTTTCGAAGATACAGCTCGTCAAATTTAGGCAGATTTTTTCCAGAATTTTGTCCTGAAGGGTCGTGCCCTCCCCACTATTTTATGTTTTGCTACCGTTACTTTATTTATTCGCCTAAGACTGCATAGTTCAAGCTTATTATTTCATTCACCCATTTAAAATTTCAAAGAGAGCATGAAACAGGGCTCTCAGGCAAAAAGTCAAATCGAGACGGGAAAGCCAATCCTGAAATCCCCAGGTACCCTGCTTCCGAACATCTAATTTGGTCCGAGGGACTAATGTGTCGTATAATCGTGAGATATAATAACAGAATTTGTGGCGTACATCTTATTAAAAAGGTAAGGCCACACGCTGAAAGACTTGCAGCATATTTTTATGCACTGCTCTCAATACGCCTCCGATACGGATTTTCGATCATCTGAGAGAGATCATGCTGGACCAATTAATATAGTGTACACAAATTGAAAGCCCAGTTTAAATGTCGCCATAAGTTGAATAGTCCGGACCTGCACCATGTTTCAATTTTCGTGCAACTGACCGAAAAAAATGGACGGAAAGAACGTCGCCATGCCAAAAAATCTCGATGTTTCACCCTTTCTGCTGAGGAATACGAACTCATCTTGGACTCGAATTTATCCACGTACTGTTGCAAGAGTTTTAAAGGTTAAAAACACTATTGGGAGAACAAATAAGGGTAGTTAGGGTGCATTGAACCAGGGGGGGAAAATGGTAAAAATTCAATCGCCGCACTATTCGACTTCCCCCCTCCCATCATTGGCATTCGAGCAAGCTTCCAACCATGGAAAACCCAAAGCCTTCCATCATGTTTTTGTGCAATGGAACAGGGGCGTCTACACAAGGGTGGTGACCCTAGGGGGGAAAAGTTCAAAACGTCATGAGCGGAGCAATAGAAGTTATACATAGTGGTGGGGGGTTTGTTCAAAAGTCTGAGAGGGGATGCTGCCCAAAGGTTTTTGATTGGGGTGTGCGCACAAGCAGGGGACACAGGGAGAACGAATAATCCAGGGCATCGGGAGGCACAGGATGAGGGTAGGGATTTTCTCTATGGGGGGCAAGGTTTATTTGGCCACCCCTGTTAACGAAGGGGCTAACTTAACTATATTCCCTACCCTGTAAAAGGCGTGGGGGGCGGGGCAATATTTCATTCAGTTCATCATTCACAACAATACGTTATTCTTTCTATCAGATGACGTTTACGAAGGGCCCTCCCCGTGACTCACCCACTCTACATTCGGGGAGAAGCAGCCAAATCTTTCATTCAAGTCACTAAAAAATCAATTACGTGGGGTTGGCTCACTCAGAAACCAATTTCGTTGTTTTTACTCACTAAACAAACCAATTTCAATTTCACGGGTCTGGCAGATGCTCAAAAGAAAAACATTGCGGACCACTTTTGCAGGTCTGACTCACGTTAAAGCCAATTCATCGTATTTAGTTCTATATTGAAACCCCAATTTCCCGGATTATGGGAACAAAAGCCATTAACGCTGGTCTGGGCTAAAAAAAAAAAAACATTTTCGCGGGTTGCACTCGCTAAAAAGCTGCGAATTTAACACGTGGGTATATTATTCATGCATGTGGCTCCTGATCCTGCTTGAAATTACATGAAAATCGACACCCCACATCCCTGGTCTCAAACCCTTTGACCCCCCCCCCCCCACCAAGCAATTTTTTACCCGGTGACTCACAAAATCCCAGGGAGTGAGCCGATGAGACGTTAGGACCAACTAGACCCCAAATGAAGTCTAATGTGCGAGAATAAACGATTTTTTTCAGGCTATGCTAGGGCAAAATATGCCCCGGATGGCGGACGGAAATTCCGGAAATCGAATCTAAATCACGTACTTCCAGCGTGCGTCCGTACGTACGTACTTCTAACGTACTTACAAGGGAAAAGTTTTTTGTTTTTGTTTTGTTTTTTTGCAGTGAAACTCGCAAGATTGATCTTTTTTGGGTGATCCCGACTTTATACTGAACCAAAACCGCAAAATGCTGTTCTTTCGGGGAGCCAGACCCAAGGAAAATGGAAATTAGTTTCGAATGGGCAGCTCCACTTCCATTTTTGAAGAAAGTGGAACCTAAAAATTTCTGCTTTCTGTGAGCCAAAACGAAATTGTGTATTTTTGGGTGTGTCAACTACGTGAATTTGGGTTTTGACGGCCAACCGTACACAATTTTGTTCATGAAAGGAGCCAGACTCGTGACATTGCTTTTCAAAATGAGCAACCATCCGTGGAAGTTTTAATTATGACTACATAAAATCTGTGAGTTGGCTATTTTAAGGATCTGCAAGGGCTTTGAATGAGCCAATCCACCCGAATAGATTGCTTTTATGGAGCCAAAGGTGAAATAATTATTAGTTCTCGAATTTGCCAAAACAGCAAAAGAGGATTTCCTATAGTGCCGAATCCGCGAAATTGCTTCTATGAAGGCCTCAAACATGTGAAATTGCTTTCTTGAACCCTATTAAATAGGAGTTTTGATTAGGCGAGCCCGGAAATTTGGATTTTGATTGAGTCAATCCTACTAAATTGATTTTTCATAGAGGCAAATCTCTGAAACTGTGGTGTAAAGGGGTGAAAACCGTAAATCCTAGCTATCTAATCAAGACAATTCTAGCCAAGACCATAGAGAAGAGGAAAGTGACTCTGGAATCAACTGTTTCAACCTCCTGGTTGGCTTTTTGGGTGATTAAAACCCGTTAAATTGGGTTCTGTCAGATACAAATCCGCGAAATTTGGACTTTGAAAGGGCTAATCCAACTAAAATGATACTTGAATGGGCTCAATGGGCATTTTGGTTCAGAGGGGGGGGGAGGGCATTTCATATGGCATACTTTTACTTACACAACCCTTCCAAGTTTCTGGGTTGAACTGTAGTTTCGGGGCATTACTATAGTGTCAATATAGTACTCGAAACATGATATGTTTGATGTTTGATTGGCGGAGAAAGAGGGAATCTGAACTGCTCAGATTCTTGCTCCGCCAAGGATTAAGTGTAGAAAAGGCGGTAATTCACGGATTCAATGTAGACAGAGCGATCATTTGCAGTTAAAAATTGAGAAAATGCCCATTCGGGGCTTCTGCAGTCATGAAACAAAGAAAAGGGGCTTAATACCGGTTAATTTTGTTTTTAAATCGCTAATTCCTATTGAACTTGAGAATAAGCGCGTCTTCGCGTCATGAAATAAGAAAAATCCATAATACGTAGGTTCGTTGGGTAAATGTTTATTTCATCGTTAATTTAGATGCTAAAAGCTTTCCATACACGCACAATAAATGTTGTTCAATATAGGGGTCGCACAATAAAATTGAACGTCTCTAGATGGTATTGATGGCTTGCACCAGTAGTTGTGCAAACCATTTTTATTTGCGAGCATCTGTAAAATGAAATAAAAACCTTAGGGAACGTGTAGGGTAAACGTCAAAATATTGTGCACAAATCTATTGAGCAAAGCGCAATTAATTATTGTGCGTGTTTGAACCTCTTAAGGGGCCTCGCAGAGATTTTCGCCCCGGTCTCCTAAGAGTGTAGCTCCATCCCTGGTAATAATAATATGTATCAACTAATCATTCAAAGAAATACAATTTGTAAAAGCCTAAAAAGGACCGACAACTGCGGAGAGCATACCGCTGCTCTTCCTAGTTCGGTGGGGCCTCTACACATTCAGAGCGCATTTTGGTTAATTTGAACGCCAATTGGCCTCATTTTGTTTTTAGATTAAACTACGTTAAACTAGGTCTTTTTCTACATTTTAGACACACAAAGCTGCCTCCCCCAAAATAAACCCTTTTTGCTCATTTTAAAATTTCAATTTAGAAAATTTGGCCGCGAAGTAGCAATTTTTTTATTTTTAGCCGCGAATTTGGCTTTTTCGCAATTTTGGCTGCCAACTCCGGGGGTTTCTCTGCTTTACTCGCGAGTCAACACTTTTTTCAATTTTAGCCGCTCGAATTTTCTGCGGCGAAGTTGACTCAAGAACCCGCGAATTGGTGTTTCGTCAATGTCTGCAATTGCGCGTGAATTTGCGCGTATTGCTTTATCTCAAATTTAGCTTTAGCTGTGGAACAGCGTTTTCCTCAATTTCAGTCACAAAAAACGGTGTTTTTCAATTACATGCCCTATTTAGCGTTTTTTTCAATTCTACCCTCTAATCAAAGGTTTCTCGCTATATTGTTAGAGAAGATGCACTTTTTCTCCATTTCAACTACGAAATAGCGCTTTTTCTCAATTTTAGAAGCGAGTTAGTGATTTTTTTCACATCTTAACAGCCTAGAAAATCCTCATTTTTTCATATAATTAAGCTTTTCGGGGGTCCCAACCGAACGGGGGCCCGGGGCGGTCCACCCCCGGAAGTTCTTCTTCTTCCAGGTTCTTCTAGTAAAGTTCAGGACGTAGTCGACCTCACCCCGAGTTTGTTATGTTTAATTTTTTTTATAGTTCAATTCTGTTTGATACGTGTTCAATATTCCGTTTATAGCGGGCGAGAAACGTAAGTGATTACCTTGCCCAGAAAGAGGAGAAAAAAGACGACGACTCCCCCCCACAACATCGAAGAATGAGACGCCTCTCTCAGAAGTCTGATACGTTTTCCACTATTTCCAGACAAGCGCCAAGAAGAAATGCCGCACGAAGTTTCGCATGCATTTCGGGTCTTTCTTTAGCCGGTGCCAACCAATCCAAGGCCAAACAATCGGTGCGTTATTTTAAAAACTGAGTGGATGTGTCTTTCAAATGATTTTTTTAAAATTTCCCATAAGATTTGAGAACAGACGAATCAATCGACAATTATCCGCAGGAGCTCGGGAGGGTGTTTAGCTGTCACAAGACTTGACTGGGAAAACGTCATTCAGTTCAACAAAACAAACAGTTTTTATGTAGTAAAATTAACTTGTATTTACTCACTGTACAACACTTGGACGGATTTTTACAAAAATAAGATCAATTTATTCTCTATTATTGTCGCAGCCATCTCATTCTACACGAAGTGGGAATTGGAGCAATCCTGGGATTTACCAAAGCAGATGTTTGTATTAATTGACAGCCCAAAATCGCCATTTATGTACGATCAGATCAAAAATATTTTGGAACAAATAATTTTCACGTAAAAGGGTTTTTTCAACTTAATCGAACTTAATCGGTTTTAAAAGAGCAAACCAATAACAGCAGTACACTTCCAAATCAGAGTAAAGACCACAGTGAATAGCAAAAGTACAACTTTTTTATTCTATTTTTAAAACATAATGCGACACGACTTTTTTGTTCGTTTCTCACACGTCTTCGTCTATAATTCTCCCTATATTTACACTCTACTCTCCTGACCTTCGGATTACGACTAAGCCGGGCATAATATGACACGAAAAAAGGAGGGAAAGTTAGTTTCGTTGGGTTTAGATTGTACTAATGTAAGAAACGAACAGTACGTTTGGCAC
Organism: Corythucha ciliata; assembly: GCA_038030265.1. Lineage (NCBI taxonomy): Eukaryota > Metazoa > Arthropoda > Insecta > Hemiptera > Tingidae > Corythucha > Corythucha ciliata. The sequence continues at coordinate 20,394,913 of CM075943.1, forward strand.
AACTTAAGAGGGTAGCGCGTGGGAAAGACGTTTACATATTTACAAGCTTCAAGTCAAGAAGTAGAAACTAACATTATAAATAACAATTAATATGGCTAAAACAAAAAATTATTTACATGTTTTTTCATCAATGCACTGACTGGTGCATTTTTTCGTCTTCTAGCTAACGTAAAAAGTAAATAATAGTACGTACATTCTGTTATCATCACATTAGTTCCGAAACGAATTCCGGTTGCCCGTCTTTGTTCACTCGAAGCTCTGACCTCGCTCGAAACAAGTCATTGTTTTCAGGGACTTGAAACGTCGATCCCTGGAAGCCCAGCGCCGCTTCAAACATCTACAGGAACGTCGCACATTTTAACGAACGTTTTTTTTTTTTTAAGATTTATGATTCAAAACGGGGAAATTCCTTCGTACCTGTTGGCTGTGCGAGCTGATATTATCGAGAGGCAGAACGGAACCACCCAGGGTTGCGTAGTCGCCAGCTCCCAGCGAGAGCATTGTATTCAGCGACCCTCTTCGATTAGGATGTTGGATAGTAGCGTAGGTGTTGTCAACCTTTAAAACAAAAACAAAAAATGAAGCGCAAAGGATACCTAGAACAAAGAGAGTGAATAAAAAACCGAGGGATTGACTTACAACTGACATGTCCACCGATTCTCGCCTTTCCAGCCCTGGTTGAATTTGATTGTTTTCTGGCTCGCAGAACACTTGCATTGTGAGCTCTTGTTCTTCGTACAGTTTCAATTTCCTGCAAATATTTTTTTATTTTATATCTATGGAGTGCAAAAATGAATAGTTGAGCTCACTGTTCAATCCACAAAGGATTCTCCGTCGTATTCAAGTCGTCTATGACAGTTTTCTTGATAAGCATGTCAGACTGTTTCATGTCTACAGGGTCTGGTACAATCCTGGAAACAAATCCAACGGTGTACAATATTTTCTTCAACATTTTGCCACTTTTTTTTTTTCCTTACCAATGCCTAAAACAACAGCAAACGACGATGACAGAAATACAACCGACGAATAAAACAATTAAAAGAGCGATGAGAGCTGCCAAAGCAGGTTCGAATGAGTCCTCTTTTTCACTGACGAATGCGGGCTGAAATAACAGGAAATTATGAGATCGTAATAAAATATTCAGGGCCGTTTCTAGGAGTAGGCGACAGTCTTGGGGCCCCGACCAACAGCGTCCAGCTCAAATTGAAGCACTTGGAAGTAATTAACTCAAATCTTTAAAATCGCCCGCTCAAGACCCCGGGGTTTCATCAGGATTGCGCTCGGTCACTAATGAAAAAAAATATACCTTAAAACTTGTAATTCCTCCGAAATTACGTTGTTTCGTTGATATTAGATCCGAAACTTGCATCCTTGAAATTAGACCCGAAGCACGAATTTTTGAAGGAATAAGGACCCGAAAGTCGCATTGCCGCGAAAATTTGGCCACAGTAGAACTTCAAATTTTCTTGGTATTCCGACAGGCGCTGAGCTCTATTACAGACCACTAGCCTGCTGAATCCGCCACCACGAAAAAGACAAAAAAACGCCATTTGTATAAACTAAGGCCCCGAACTTGCAATTTTGCTTAGATTAACACCCAAAGATCAGAAACTATTAATTTCACGGATATTCGGGCTCCGAATCTGGTAATTTTTTCAAATAAGCACCCGACTTAGCAAACTCACAAATACATTTTTTATTTCTGAACATATTGCAATTAGACGGCTATTCGTCAAGGTATGGGCGCAGTCGGGAGGGGGGGGGGCTAGCACAGGGTTTGGCCCTGAAACTTGCAATTTTCCTGAAAATAAGACCCGAAACTTGCTCTCCCGCTAGAATGTAGTCAGAAACCGAAACTTCCAATTTCGTAGGTAATCGTCAGCTCTTCCCCCCCCCCCTGGCCTGGGTTGGAACCAGCTAGCCTGGGCTCTGACACTACAAAAATGGTCTCTAAACTGCAATTTTGCTTTAAAGCGGCCCATACACGTACAATAAATATTGCGCAAAATAGGGGTTGTACAATAAAATTGAACGTGTATGGGTAATTATTGAAACAATTTGTTATTTGAAGACATCAAAAAAATTAAGAAAAAGCCCAAATATTGCGCAACTTATTGAACGTGCAGGGAAAACGTCAAAATATAGCACAAATTATTGTGCAATAATTACTGTGCGTGCTATTTAAGGGCTCATTTAAATCTTCAGGATGCCTTTTCATATTTCATCCCTAAAATAATTGTAAAACGCACATAAACTTTTACCTTGAAAATTCCCACTCTTTCGACGACTTATTTAGGAAAGCAAGATAGTACGGTTATGCGGAATTTCCTGAAGTCCAGGATTGGTGCAGAAATACGGCGGTAATTTCCGTAACGCGGAGTTGGCGAGGTATGATTGGAGGGGGGTCGAGGAAACACATGTAGAACTCAACTTGAAATTTCACCGAAATTAAGACCAGGAAATGTCTATTTAACCCTCATTTTATTTAAATGTCTATTTGCAAACTCATTAAACTTTAATTGCAAAATGAATTCAAGTTCAAATTCAAAGTTATGGGCGCAATCGGGACCGGCTTGCCCAGGGTTCGCACGCCCCCTAAAAATAAAAAGGCCCCGAAATTCGCAGTTTCGCTGAAATTAGGACGTGCAACTGGTAGTATCGCGATTATTCTGCCGGGAAACTTCTAATTTTATGGATATATTTGCCAATGAAATCTGGCAACTCTGCGGCTAGTCGTCTAACTTTGGGTGCTGTCGTGGGGCCATACAGACCCGGCGGGAGGAGAAACAATAACGAAACGAATTTTGATGGGGTTCCACCGTTACTAAGAAAACTCCCTGAAACAATACATTTTGCGTAAAAAAGACCAAAAACTGGCAAATTCACCGATAATTAGACCCAAAACTTGCAATTTCCCAAATTTTTAGCTCCGAGTGACGTAATGGGCTGGGTTACGGCCTTAAAAAATTATTTTTTTTTAAATAAAAAAAGCGTAATTTTGCGCTATATGTGAACCTAGCGCAACACATACTGCCACATTCTACAAAAACGGTAAAAAAAAAAAAAAAAAAAAAAAAAAAAAAAAAAAAAAAAAAAAAAAGTGCGGCTGAATTCACGCAACCCGACACATGAGCGCGAAATCGTTTGTTCAGTGGCATATTCTTTCGTAACATCGTTTGATTTTTTAACCTCCCCGGTCATGTTTGCGACGATCACTTGTGTGTGTGGCTAAATTAAAATAGCCATGCACATGAGTGAAATCTAACGATACATTCTCGATTTGTTTTTGTTTGTTCGTCGCATAATGATTTCAGAGGCTAAACAAACGACGATTTCAGTTAAACAAACGAAGATTTTGGCTAAACAAACGATGCCACTTTCATGTGTCGGGCTGCTTGAATTTAGGCGTGCACACACACACACACACTGTCCATGACGAGCAGAGCGTGTTGGGGAGGCTAAACAAACAAATATTTGAACTAAACAAACGATGTTCCTACAGAATGTGCCGCTCTCCTAAACAAAAGATTTCGCTCATGTGCCGGATTGCGTGAAGTTGACGGCGCAAATTTGTTCGCGGCAAATTTAGTAATTTCAGAGGGTAAACAAGCGAATATTTTTGCTAAACAAACGTGAACAAACAAATGGAACAGTTTTCATTGAGTTCAGCAGCAAGGGTCGAGTTCACGGTAATATCGTAACTTACGACTACGTAAAGATCAAATACTTGCAATTTTAAGGATATTTAGACCCAAAACTTACAATTTCGCAGATATTTAGCTCCGAATAATTCTGCAGCTATTTCTCTCAACTTTACCTGAGAGTTACAGATAAAATTGAAAATTTTCTCCTTCATTTTAGCTGTGAATTAGTAATTTTTCTCAATTTTATCCGTGAGAAGCGATTCTCACAATTTTAGCAGCGAATCGGTGATTTTTCCACTTTTACCGTCGAATCAGCGTTTTTTCTCAACTTTAGTCACGGGCCCGACCCAAGAACAGCACATTAGCGTATTTTTCACAATTTCAGCCGCGAATTAGCGATTTTTTTCACGTTAACCACAAAGTTCCTGCCTTCAGATAGCTCGAATTAGCGTGTTCATAATTTTAACCGCGAATTAGCGACTTCTAAATTTTAGATCTCGATGAGCGTTTTTTTTTTATTTTAACAGGGAATGGGCGATTTCTCTCAATTTTAGCTGCGAATAAGTTTTTTTTTTATTTTAGCCGCGAATTGGCGGTTTTCTCAATATTAGCCGTGATGCGACTTAGCAACAAATGATCATTTTTCCAGTGGAATCTGTTTTTCGGGAGAAATGGCATGATTTTTTTTTAGGGAAAAATGTTCAGCTTCAATGCTAATCGGCCAGTTTGATGGGTCGAATTGACGGTTTTCGTTTGTAGCTGGCTTCGAACGGCCTCACCCTTGCCCCCTCTTGGCTACAGCCCCGCATTAATTTTTGCCTAGGAGCCCCGTGAAGGGCTAGAAACGGTCCTGAAAATATTCACTGAGCAACTACTTACCACGACGTTTTCAATCGCAATTCCAGCGTAGTGGTCCTTCAAGAAGTCGTATTGAGAATCAAAAACTTTGAGAATATCTGGGATAGTCGAGATGGTCAGAGTTTTTCGATCAACCACGTGAAGATACATGTCACACCTGAGAAAGAAATAAGTTAAACAAATGAACTAGAATGTGAGTCATAGGTTTCAGGTACCAACCATTCTTGCTTTATACTGCCGTAGGCGTCTATATGGAATTTAATGTCGTCAATGACGACCAATGATTTCGTCGCATTACTCAATTCAGCGATAATTTGGTCCTTTTCACGATGAACCTCTTCGGGCGGTTGAGACAGAATGACACGAATCAATTGCTGTTGCTCGTACACCCATAAATTGACAAAGGTCGTGGTCTCTCGGTACGGCGGAGCCTTTTCTCTCGCCACCACTTCCAGTTTAAATCTTTCCTGATTGTATTCAGCCACCAGAGTCGCTGTTGTCACCTTGCCTGTTTCACCGATGGCAAACGGTTGAGGAACAACGGATCCTGAGGATCTGTTTGAGCCGGCTCGGTATAGATGGGACGTGCGAATGGTGTAGGCGAGTGAGCCGTTGAGACCGGCGTCTTGATCTGTGGCAGTGAGCTGAGCGACGAAATCACCGGCTCGAGCGTTGACGTTAACGCCTGGACAAATGAAAATCACATCCATTTAGGATTCACCAAGTACACAGAGCACGGGCAGAAGTCAAGGGTGACCCTTGTCCTAATGTGAGATTTGTTATATCTGTTTTCTGAAGGCGTCGTCGGGTTTAATACTGGAGTGAAGAGGTATCGTTTTTGGGCGTAACCGCTATCGCCTAGGAGGATACCTTGCCTCTGGTTATTTTCAAATGCAGTGGCGATCGAGCTATTTTCGAATATGCGGCTGTCGTGTGCCGAACCAGGCCACCTGGCGACAATGTCCAGAATTTCCATTCGTGGGCCGCAGACGACCTGGACGTTTAGCGACATCCAGCCCTTCCTATTTCTGTAGTGCTCACCTCCATCGCCGCCCGGACTTTTGATGGCTATGTGAGTGCAGTCTATGCATCCTACAACTCCGGGGAAGTTCCCCATGTTATAAAACAGGCGACTGTACCTCCCGACTGTCTCTCCCTCAGGAAATTTGACGTAACGCCTTATGTGCCCAACTAAACATTCGGAAACTTCTTTAATGATTCTGGACACCGATGGCTGACTTACAGATCGTAAATCACCACATACAATCTGCACAAGAAAAAAAATAGCAATGAGCCACGCATTTTCAGCACTACGATCAGTTTTCAAGCATGTACAACACAAAAGGCGAATCGTTAGTTGGAACGTGTACTACTACACTACAACAATACTACCATACCATGAAAAGGACAGGATATGGAATAGAATGCGACGTCTGGAGCTCTTACCCCTTCTAGGAACTTCTTACAAGGTTGACTTGGGGGGGGGGGGGGGGGGAATGGCAAAATTGTTCATTTGTAATATACGGCACTTGAGACCCTGTTCTGTAATATAGTGTTTCTAGAAATACCCTTTTCCACCCGTCCACGACAAATTGAGTCAATGTCGTATTTGAGTCGTCTCAAATATATCTGCGGAACGACGAAACCCTTAAAGCCGCCTTCACATAATGTGAACTGTCAAAGCTCAGGTTTTGAGCTGAATCCAATAAAATATTAGGAATCCCAGCGTGCGTTGCTCTTTGATTGGCCTCAGCTCAACGCCTTGGTTGTCGCAGCACGCACCTGAAGCCGCCTTAAGGGCTATTTTCTCAACTTAGCAGTGCACTCGCAATCAGAGAAGGATCAATGGGAGGGGGAGCGCACGGGAACTTTCAGAAAGAAAGTGATATTTTAAGTTTTGATTCGAGCCGCAAGCGGTTCATGAGTCCTAACAGTTCGGTTCACAAGTCGAAGCTGGTCTCTTACAAAAACTTACAATTTCGCAGATATTTAGCTCCGAATAATTCTGCAGCTATTTCTCTCAACTTTACCTGAGAGTTACAGATAAAATTGAAAATTTTCTCCTTCATTTTAGCTGTGAATTAGTAATTTTTCTCAATTTTATCCGTGAGAAGCGATTCTCACAATTTTAGCAGCGAATCGGTGATTTTTCCACTTTTACCGTCGAATCAGCGTTTTTTCTCAACTTTAGTCACGGGCCCGACCCAAGAACAGCACATTAGCGTATTTTTCACAATTTGAGCCGCGAATTAGCGATTTTTTTCACGTTAACCACAAAGTTCCTGCCTTCAGATAGCTCGAATTAGCGTGTTCATAATTTTAACCGCGAATTAGCGACTTCTAAATTTTAGATCTCGAGCGTTTTTTTTTATTTTAACAGGGAATGGGCGATTTCTCTCAATTTTAGCTGCGAATAAGTTTTTTTTTTATTTTAGCCGCGAATTGGCGGTTTTCTCAATATTAGCCGTGATGCGACTTAGCAACAAATGATCATTTTTCCAGTGGAATCTGTTTTTCGGGAGAAATGGCATGATTTTTTTTTAGGGAAAAATGTTCAGCTTCAATGCTAATCGGCCAGTTTGATGGGTCGAATTGACGGTTTTCGTTTGTAGCTGGCTTCGAACGGCCTCACCCTTGCCCCCTCTTGGCTACAGCCCCGCATTAATTTTTGCCTAGGAGCCCCGTGAAGGGCTAGAAACGGTCCTGAAAATATTCACTGAGCAACTACTTACCACGACGTTTTCAATCGCAATTCCAGCGTAGTGGTCCTTCAAGAAGTCGTATTGAGAATCAAAAACTTTGAGAATATCTGGGATAGTCGAGATGGTCAGAGTTTTTCGATCAACCACGTGAAGATACATGTCACACCTGAGAAAGAAATAAGTTAAACAAATGAACTAGAATGTGAGTCATAGGTTTCAGGTACCAACCATTCTTGCTTTATACTGCCGTAGGCGTCTATATGGAATTTAATGTCGTCAATGACGACCAATGATTTCGTCGCATTACTCAATTCAGCGATAATTTGGTCCTTTTCACGATGAACCTCTTCGGGCGGTTGAGACAGAATGACACGAATCAATTGCTGTTGCTCGTACACCCATAAATTGACAAAGGTCGTGGTCTCTCGGTACGGCGGAGCCTTTTCTCTCGCCACCACTTCCAGTTTAAATCTTTCCTGATTGTATTCAGCCACCAGAGTCGCTGTTGTCACCTTGCCTGTTTCACCGATGGCAAACGGTTGAGGAACAACGGATCCTGAGGATCTGTTTGAGCCGGCTCGGTATAGATGGGACGTGCGAATGGTGTAGGCGAGTGAGCCGTTGAGACCGGCGTCTTGATCTGTGGCAGTGAGCTGAGCGACGAAATCACCGGCTCGAGCGTTGACGTTAACGCCTGGACAAATGAAAATCACATCCATTTAGGATTCACCAAGTACACAGAGCACGGGCAGAAGTCAAGGGTGTAGGTCCAGATGTCGTACCTGCATTGTATTCTTCATTTTCAAACTTGGGTGCATTGTCGTTTGCGTCAAGCACTGCTATTTTCACCATCGCAATAGTGTCACTTGGTTTTATATCCTTGCTATCCAACTTATCCTTGAGATATGTCAATGATTAACAATGGTGTAACAAAAAATACGTTTTCTTTCATACCTTTGACACGAAATAGTCAGGGTCGTTAGTAGCTTTGATGAAAAACTGGTAAGAGTCCCTTTCTTCCCTATCCAACGACGCGTTCGTTGTAATGACTCCTCCTACTCGATCAACCAAGAAGGCCTTACTGCTATCTCCGATGAGATAGTAGTACACCCGAGCATTTTCCCCTTCGTCCCTGTCAGTCGCTTCAACTTTCCCTAAAAATAAAATACTTGAAAACTCAGGTACCTACAGACTCTTCAATGAACGGATTCCCACCTATTCTAGTGTGTGGGTGAGCATTCTCCGAGACGAAAAACACGTAAGGGTCCCGACTGGAGAATTTCGGAACGTTGTCATCGACGTCTTGGACAATAATAGTCAAGAATTGAAACGCCTGGTACCACGACGGAGAACCATGATCGCGTGCCACGAGAACCAACTGTATTTCACACAAACAAAATTATAAATTAAATGCACTTGATGAAGGATAACGGATTTTTTAACAAACTCCTACTGTCGGGCAACAAAAAGCTGTAGCTTTTGACTCCTATTTTTCATCAATTTTACGCATAAGAATTACTTACTTGGTACGAAGATTTCTTCTCTCTGTCTAGTGAGCCCTTTGCCTTAATTTCACCCGAGTTCTCGTCAATGACAAAGTCATCCGTCTCTTGAACATTTTGATTGTTGACTTTAAAATGATACGTAATGCGGCCGTTCTCGCCGTAGTCACCGTCTTTGGCTATCACGTTCATGACATGAGCACCGATTTCGACGTCATTCTATTTCGTGATTAAATGAATGAGCTTTATCTATTTAGTTGTTATTTTCATGAAACAAACTTCTTTAATGTAAAATGTAGCGTTATGACTGGAAGGCTCTACAAAAACAGGCTGATTTTGGTTAATCGCCTGAACGTTGATGTCTATTACGGTGTTGTCCACGTTTTCTCCGTCACTCACTTGTACTTTGAGTTTATAGTGGGGAGATTTATGTTCCAAAGAAGTTCGAGGGTAGAGAATGCCGGTGATAGGGTCCAGAGTGAATACATCTTTAAAGGAAGAAAAATAAAGAAAACCAGGGTTGAAACACCAGATCCCTAGAAAGAGTGAAAATCAAGAATTTGGGTAAGAGAAACTCACCTCCGTCATTTCCAGACACAATAGAATATCTGAGATGGCTTGAAGAATCGTTATCGTGAGCTCTGAGCTGAAGTATGGGAGCCGGAGGAGACAGCAAAATGCTCTCGACTATGTTAACTTTAGGCTCGTGGACCAAGAACTTAGGCCCGTTATCATTAACGTCATTCACTTTTATACGCACCTAAAAACCACAATAACACAGACATCTTCAAGTCTGCCCCATGCTATATGGGTTTTAAGGCCTCGCCACACCGAACGCGAACTGCCGGGCGGACTAGTCCGCTCGCTAAAAAACCATGACAACGTGGGTGAGGTATACCCCGGTACCATAGTTTTTCCGCGAGTGGACCAGTCCGCGCGGCAGTTCGCGTTCGGTGTGGCGAGGCCTTTAAGATATTTAAGATACCGCAGAACATTATAACAAAAAAAAAACAAAAAAAAACAAAACAAATACCGGAACAACTGCAGAACGAGCATCATCGCCTTCAGCCCCGTCAGTTGCGATCACTTTAATCAAGTACTCGTCCTTTGATTCCCGGTCGAGAATGGCGTCGTTCTTGACGAATATCTCTCCAGTGTTTTGATCAATGGAGAACTCCTGACTGGGTTCAGACAAACTGTAGACGACCCTTCCAGCGTCCCCTTCGTCGCCATCGAGGGCGGACACTTGACCGACAACTGTCCCGGGGCTGCTATTTTCTTCAACGTTGAAATGATAATGTTCCTGTAAAAGACGGGAGGGAGAAAATGTATTTAAGAACCCAAAATAAAGTAATTTTTGCACTAGAATTTGTGATAATTGGTTACAGGTTCCTTAATATTTTTATTGTACGTTATTTGGTTTTTGAAAGTGTGAAAATCCACGAAATTGAGGTGAGAAAGGGCAAAAATCCGTGAAATTGGATTTTTGAGGTGTCAAATCTGAAACATTTGTGGTGGATTTCACCACCAAGAATTAAGGTTTAAGTTACGTTAACTCAGAATTAACTGAAAAAATGCTTCACAATTGATGTAAACAATGTTTGGTAACTCTAACCTAACTCCCGGTGGTGAAATTCACCATTGGTAATGGAAGACATTAATGGTTGAACAAATTTTTCCCCATCGTTCGATTTCCCCCAAATTAGTTTTTCGAATTAGCCAAACCTGCGAAACTGATGTTTTGAATAGCTAAAACCACGAAATTTGGGTTTCGATTAGGCAAAATCCCCGAAATTGGGGTTTAAAGGAGCCACGTCCACGAAATTGGGCTCTGAAATTGCGAAAGCCCGTAAAAATTGTTTATGAAAGAGCAAAACTCACGAAAATTTGGTTTTGAAAGAGCAAACCCGGCGACATTCGGTTTTAAAAGCGTTTCCAGCGTGGGGGAAAAAAAATCCACGATATTGGGGAGGGAAATTACAAAAATCCGTGAAATTGGGGTTTTAAGGTGATAAATTGGGAAGACTTGGTTATAGAAGACCTAAAATTGGAGTCTAGTCAAAATCACGAAATTTGTTGTTTTTTGCCAAAGTGGTTTTTCGAACTAACCGAACCTGAGAAACTGATTTTAAAGAACTCACCTAAGTTCGGTTTTATAGGACTCGAATTTACCGATATTTATTTAGCACCTAATGATGTAATTTTGCGACTATTCATCAAGCTTAGGGCGCTCTCGGGGGAAGCTAAAACTAAACCTCTAAAAAACATTCAGAAACTTTGCAATTTCGTCGAAATGAATAGGTACCCAATCACTAAATCGAATCGCGATCACGAAAAAGAAGCCACAAAACTAACAATTTCGCCAAAATAACGACAAAACTAACAATTTTGAAATTAATTAGACCTGAAACTCACAAATTTGAGAAAAAGGGTCAATTCACGGCCAAAATTGAGAAAAACGCCAGTTCACAGCTAAAATTGAGATAAACTGCTAATTCGCGGCTAAAATTAAGAAAAAGACAGAAATTGACAAATAATTTGAGAAAAAATGTTACTGCATTCCTATATGTAGTCTGTCCACTTAGTGATGGACTCGCGAACGTGTTTCTTCATTTCAATAATTCGATTTGTTCACTCCCACCATAAATGCCCTATAAATGGATTACCTGACAAATGGTGCCTTCAAATTGCCTGAAGAGGTGATTCCTGCTCCAAAAATGGCATAATCGACCATTTGCGCGCCAAAAATGGCCAAACTGACCGTTTTAGCCTAGGCTTGACGTACTATTTACCCTAAATGGCAAAACTGACTCTTGAGTGCTCTAAATGGCCGAACTGGCTATTCAGGCCATAAAATTGACAAAAATGGCGTTATATGTGCCATATCCTATAAATAGTTAAAACTGACGATTCAAGCGTTGATAAGGCCTAGATAGATGATTCATGTCTTAAAAATTCTAAAACCGACCATTCGCGCGTCAAAAATGCCCAAACGGAGGCTTCGCGCCTTGAAAAATGGCCAAACTGTGGACGATGCGTGCCCTAAAAATAACCAAACTTATCTTTTGCGCCCTGCAGATGCTACAGATGGTGTTTATGATGATTCACGCCATCAAAATGGCTATCTCCACCAAAAAATAGCGGGGCATGGCTATTCACACCGTAAAACAAATGGACTGATCATTGGAGTTTGCGCAATGTACCCACATCCCACCAACTGATCGACCCCCCCCCCCGCTCCATACCATTTTTGTTGGTTACACGCAATCGAAGAACTGGTTAAAATGACTCGCATTATAAAATTGCTTGCAGTAATAGCTTTAAGGGGGGGGGGGAGCCGGAAGACCGCACGGGGGCGCCGTGTCCTAAGAGGCGGAAGGAAGGTGGACGAGAAAATACCACGTAAGAACCGCATTTGATTTATGAATATTTCAAAACTATAAAATAGCCGAAAATTGGATTTTTTTTAAATTTTAGCCGTGAATTACTGAGCTTTTCCTCGATACTTTATCCGCGAATTGATGATTTTCCTCAATTTTAGCCGCGAAGTAGCGTTTTTATCCCATGTTAGCTAATTGACTCAATTTTTGCCGTGAATTGAAGTTTTCCTCCATTTTTGCAGCAAATTGGCGATTTTTTACCTTTTCAGCAGTGAATTGGCAATTTTTCTTACTCTCAGCTGTAAGTATGCGCTTTTTTTGTTAATTTCAGCCGCGCTAATCAGTGATTTTTCTCAATATTGGCCGCAAATTAGCAATGTATGAACTATTTTTGCCACGCATTAACTTTTTTTTCACTTTTAGCCATGGCTAGTGCTTTGTCTGTTTTAGGCCCAAAGTTGCCTTCAGAAGCCAAGGATTCGTGTTTTCTCAATTTTAGCCGTGAATTAGCTGCTTTTTTTTCATTGTAACCGCTAATTAACGTTTTTTCTATAGACTTCATCCACAAATTACCAGATTTTCAAAATTTTAGCCGCGAACTAATTAGAGATTCTTTTCAGTTAAGTCCAAGAAATAGGGATGTTCTAATATTAGCCGCTATGTAGCGCTTTTGGTCAATTTCGTTAGCGAATTAGCTATTTTTCTAAATTTTTACCGTGGATTACCGTTTGTCCCAATTTTAGCAGCTAATTAGCCATTCTTCTAAATTTCAGTCGTGAATTAGCATTTTTCGAAAACAATAACTGCGAATTAGTGGCCTTTCACTTTTTTACTCGCTAGTGCGCGTTTTTTGCAACGGTTTTTCTTGCTTTTTCCGCCTTTTAGCGCTTGCAGAAAAACAAAAAAACTGGGCCACGTCTCAATTTTACCAAAGAACGGAAAATTAGCACTTTTTCTTCATTTATAGCCATAAAGTGGCATCTATACAACGTGAATCAGCGATTTCATCGAGATACCGCGAATGAACGCTTTTCAACAGTTTTGGCCACGAATATTAGTGCTTTTTCCCAACTTTTTGCTGTTTTGGTACTTGCCCGCAAGAACAGCATAACAGTGCGCCTTCTCATCATTACCCGCTTAAGTACCTAAAAAAAAAACTGGGGAGCAGCGTATTTTATCTACTTTTGCCGCGAATAGAGAAAATACGTGCCCCAGAAGGTCACGAATTTGAGCCTTCAGAATTGCGCTTTCGTGGACTAAATCGAATACTCAACTACAATAATTAGCTAGGTACTTCGCCGCTGACGTTGCTTTAAAGCTTCCGCTGATACAGTACAGAAAAAACGTTATTTAGAGGCTGGAAGTATGGAGACGACAATTTTCGGCTTCTGAAGGCAAGTTCGTGGCTCAAACTGAGGAAAAGCGCTAATTCATAGTTAAAAGCAAAAAAATCGCTAAATTCGGAGCTAAAATTAAGAAAAAGTGCTAATTCATGGACAAAATTGAGAAAAATGGCCCACTAGCGGTTAAAATCAGCAAACACGCGAATTCACAAAATTCAGAAAAATCGCTAATTCACGGAAAAATTGCTAATCCGTGACTAATTCACCGCTGAAGTGAGGAAAAAGGGCTCGCGATTTAAATGGAGAAAACGTCTAATTCGCGGCTTCTAGAGGTAACGTTGTTGTTAATGAAAAAAAAAAAAAAAAAAAATGCTCATCCACGGCCCAATTCAGAAAAAACCTTTAGGTAATTCGCGACGAAAATTGAATAAAACTCTAATTCGTGGCTGAAATGTAGAAAAATCTACAAATTTAGCGGCTAAAATAAGGGAAAACGCTAATGTGCGATTAAAATCAAGATAAACGGATTTGGGGTTTTACGGCAAAAACTGAGAAAAATCGCTAACTCGCGGCCAAGATGGAGACAAATCGCTTATTCACGGCTAAAATGGGAGAAAATATCCAAGTTCGCCGATGACATTGAGAAGAAGCGCTGGTGTGTTGAATAAACAATAATTCGCGGTTAACGTGGAGAAAACGATAAATCGCGGCTTTAATCTCATGGGGCGCTAGTGAAAGATTCGCCCGCGGGGGCGCATAATGACAAGCCCTGCACTGATGCTTGACTACGAATAATGGCTAAACGGACCATTGGTGCTTCTAAAATGGCATTCGCGCCTTGAAAATGGCTAAACTTCAGACGATTTGTGGCCTAAAAATGGCTGAATTGATCATTTGCGCCTTTCAAATGGCGTAACTGACGACTCTTGCTATTAAAATGCCTAATCTGACTTGGTTGACCGAAAAAAATGGTCCAAAATAGCTACATGGTGGCTTCTGTTTGACGGCCTGAAAGTTTTAACTCTTAATTATCCAAAGTTTTTACCTGTTGAAAAGTAGGATCCATGTCGTTTATGTTGAGGACATTCACAGTCACATGAGCAGTTGACGACAGTTGAGGTACGCCGGAATCGTAGGCGACAATTTTAAAATCAATGACAGGAGTTTTCTCGTAGTCTAATTTCACTTTGGTCGTGACGACACCTGGTCGAGAATTTTCCAAATTAATATCACGAAACACCACCTGTGAACATGTGAAACCTTACCGGTGACATTATTGATTTCGAAGAATTCGTGAGGAGGCTCAATACTGTACGAAACTGTATTAGAGTCTTGGTCTGTTGCTGTAAAAGTGCCGATGACCAATCCTGGGGGTTGCTCTTCAAGAACTTCAATCGAATAGGTGGGATTCGTGATCGACCATGGTTTAAGAAAAGCCGGCGCGTAGTCGTTAACGTCGATTATTGTTATGACGAGATTGCCTTGAAATATGAATCAGGTTGTTAGAAGAAATTATTGTAAAAATAGAAAACGCTGTCTAACCAGTTCCCTGTTGCGTTGTGGGAGCGGTAATGTCAGTGACTAATACAGTAATCCTGACGATAGCAGCGACGTCTCTCTTCAAAGGATTCGCAACTCGTACCACTCCTGTCCTTTGGTCGACACTGAAAAAGCTCTTTAGGCGAGGAAGAAAAACTTTCAGTATCATTTTTGCATCCTTTATGTTTGTTCACATAATTCCTACCTTGAATGAAATATCGTCGGTAACTTCTTTCCCGTTTTTATCTATTGCGGTGACCGGCTCACTGGCCGCGAAATTCAACGCATCTCTTGAATTGATGTCGTAGTCCATAGCCTCTAACGTGTGAACCACATCACCTATCTTTGCATCTTCCTTGACCTGAAAACAGACTTTCATGTCAACGCCTACTACAATAAAAGGGTGAGGAAGGGTGGGAAAAGGCTGTGAACTGACCTCGGCTCTTTGAGTTGGAGGCGAAAAGAATGGTATTTTGTCGTTGGTATTGACGATCGCGATGCTTAGAGTTGTGGTACCGGTTAAAGCAGGGGTGCCTGGTTTTTTTTTTTTTTTTTTTTTTTTTTAAAGAAAGTTCGGCAATAAATACTATTGTATTCAATAACACAACAATGATTTGCTTACCTCCGTCAACAGCAATAACGTGCACTGAATAAGAATTCCGTCGGTCGAAATCGAGTTTTGAGGACACCGCAACAATGCCGGTTTGATTATCAATGCTGAAGTCATCAAAGGCTCCTTTTTCGATCCGATAAACGACTTTGGCGTTGGTGCCCGTGTCAATGTCGTGGGCTACTACTTTTTCGATACTCGTACCTAAGTATTAAAGTCGAAATCACACCTCAAGAATACAACAAATGAAAATACTAGGTGGAAATTCACCGATTGGGGTATCTTCTGGAACATTTAAGATGTACTCAGGCTGTTCAAAAACCGGAAAGTTGTTGTTAACATCGAGGACAGTGATTTCAACCGAACAATTGGCAACGAAGAGGCCATCTGAAGCCTGAAAAGAGAAGAATAGTTACCATTTCCTCTTCCTCCTCTTAATAGAAAAAATTGAGCAGATCTTACCTGGATTTTTAATATAATAACGTCCGACGAGACGTTCGTCATATCAAGACCTGACTTATTCGTCACAAATATTTCACCCGACCTTGAATCTATTGCAAGCAGATTATTGGCGTTGCCTTCCAAGATTGAGTACTCGATTTCTGAAGTTTTATCAGAGTCATGAGCCTGCGAAAAAAAAAGGTTGTGGGTTACAAGAATTATCCAAAGAAGACGCAGAAGTCAGAACGTACGTGTACTATTAGCGGTGGGTCAAATTTAGAAGAGCCTTCATCAATAATAGCCTTGTACAATTCAGAAGCGAAAACAGGTGGATTGTCGTTGTTGTCGTTCAGACTAATTTTCAAGGGTACAACATTGCTGTGACCGTGACCGTCATCGTCAGTGGCCTATGAAAATTGAATGTTTCGTCATTTTTAACAGGATTAATTCACACTGAACTTTCGTTTTTTACCTTGTAATTCAGGTAGTAAGCTGACTGGGTTTCAAAATCCAAGCACTGATGAGAACCGGGCAATTCGCACGGTGCCACGGTTATGAGACCGGTTTTTTTATTGACGTTAAACCTTCGAGTGAATGAACACTCCATTAGAGAACATTATGAGGCACATTTAACTAAATGGATTCCTTACTTTTCAGCGCCTAGTCCAATCAACTGATAAACAATGCCTTTATTGCCGTAAACTCCTGTGTCGATATCCACCGCCGTAATAGTTGTTACAGGATCTCCAGGCAAAGCTGTTTCATCGACAGACGCAGTGTAAGCTTCCCGGTCGAATTCTGGAGCGTTATCGTTAGCGTCAGTTATTTCGATGGTTACGGTGGCCGAGGAGGATAACTTCTGTAGAGTATCTGTCTCTTCAGCAATTACCTAGACAGGACCGATCAAAGGATTAAAATGTAAAAACAGGAATAAATTGGGTTGTGTTTTGAACTAACCAGAATGATAAACTTCCGGTTGTTTGGATTCTCATAATCCAGTGTACCGTTTATAGTTCGAATACTAACTGCTGTCGACCCAACCGCCTCCGTCGGTTCAACAGCAAACGCATCAGACAAGTCTGACAGCCTTAAGGAAAATTTGGAGTTAACGCCCTAGAAAAAAAAACAAAAAAAAAACCTCAAAATAATTTTTCCGTTACGGTAACTTCCTGGAAATATTTGGGCTTACAATATCTGGATCAGTAACAGTCATATTCAAGTTGGGCAATGGGGTGCCCAGAGGAATATTTTCCTGTAGCCTAACTGTGTATTCTTTTTGATTGAATCTCGGTGGTTCATCGTTGACGTCTTTAATGGTAACTGAAGCAACAGCGGTACTCATCGACAGGGAGTCGTTTCCTGGAACGCCGTTAATCAATTCTCTAGCCTGAAATTCGAACGAGATATGAAAGTTGTTTTTTTAAATATTGACTGGAGCTGCCGGTAAAAATAATATCCTTACTCTTATCAATAAATTCAAAATTCCTGTTGTCTCTTGAAGAGCTTCTCTGTCAAGAGGTCTAGCAGTTTTAAGCTCCCCCGTTTGACTATCCAATAAAAAGTAGTCCAGAGGATCTTTAAAAAAAAAAAAAAAGTTTAGACGTAAGAAGAGCAAAGCCAATCGAACCTGTACCCCGGTACTCACTCGATAGTAAATCGTAAACAATTGGCCTTGGTATGCCGCGATCGCCATCCTTAGCGTGCACCGTCATAATCGGAGTGCCAATGGGGTCGTCCTCCATAATAACACCAGTGAGGGACCCTTGGAATATTGGAGGAGTGTCTTGAACGTCGCCAACTTTAATTTCCAATCCAGTTGACGCATTATGCGTGCCATCCTGGGGAAAAAGAGACGTCATTGCTGGAATTCAAATTCAGTCTCCTGGACTTGAAAAAACTTACCGTAGCTATAAGAAGTAATTGATAAAACTGCCGATCTGAATAATTTAGTTTGTCTTTCAGTCTAACGCCTCCAAAAAAACTTTGTTGGCTTGAGTTGAACACAACGATTTCAAACTTCTCACAGGCGTTCGGAAACTGTTAACAACGTTTTTAATTAGAAAAAAATATAATTTATAAATTAATTTAAGGAAAATTTGAATTACCTTATCATAGTCTTTACAAAATACTTCAATGGTTTCCCCGGTCAGATCGTTGTCCTCAACAGCAATGCCATTAAATACGAGACTTTCAACTTCGGTATCTTCCGTGACTAGTGTCTCATAAGGAGTCTGGGCGATTATAAACAAAATGTTAGGGATTAAAACAAAATAAAAACTTCTTGGAAATATAAATGTCTTACATTTTTAAATTCAGGAGGGTTATCGTTAACATCAACAATAATCACGCTAATTGGGATTGAAACTAAATTGTTAACGTCATCTACAACGGTGACGAAAAACTTAAGCGTATCATTAACCTGCGAAAACAATAAATCATTAGGTTTAAAGAAATAAATTTTAACACAAATCTGAATTGTTCCTCCGGTTGACTCCAAGTACCTCGTGATCAAGAGGTTTAACCAAAGTGACCTGTCCAGTGATCGGGTCAACTTTGAATCGGTCGGTTCCGGAAATTCCGAATCGGACAGGAGCACCTTCTGGATCCGACGCGAGAAGTGTGTCGACGACTGTGCCCACTTCTTGACTTTCTTGCAGAACCGCGCCATTCATGTCATGAATAAACGTTGGAGGTTGGTTCATTTCTGTGCCTGAAAGAATATGAGAGTAGTGTAAGTGTTAAGTATACCGGCCGGAACCGTCTTTACTAAATTGGGGCCCCGGACCCGTGATAAAATTGGGTCCCCTCTGTAGACGGTGGGGAGGGCACACTTTCTTTCCCACGTAAGGTTCACATGGTTTCGAATTAGTTTTCAAAAGTACTTCGGGTGAAAAGTACAGCGGTATTCGGGTAAAGAAGTAGATTTTTACAGCAATTTTTTCTCATTTTTTAGAAATATCGATACATAATTCGGTCACTTGCCTGGCCATACCTTTATTCATTTTGAACCGTCAACCATGAGCGTGAGCAGAGGTGGGCACACTAGCAGTTGCCCTCCACTAGACTCCAAATAGAAGCCATAGTGGGGCAGCTGCTCACACCTTCATAATAAACATCAAAAAGTATAAATCATTTTGGGTCCACCGATTTCGTGGGTTTCCTTAATTCAACAAAATTGCAAAAGATTTTTCTCGCAAAAAAAAAAAAAAAAATTGCGGGTCTCGGCTCACTAAGAAACCAATTTTTCCGGATTTCGCTCTCTAAAATCGAAGTCCGTTGATTTTTCTCGCCAAAAAGACATTTTCGCAAGTCGCATCACTAGAAAATCCTTTCGCGGAATTCGCACTTTAAAAAACTTTTTTCCAATATTTGTAGCTCATAAACCAATTTTAAAAGATACTAATTTCGCCAATCCGGGGCTCCCCTTGACGTGTGGCCTCGGGCCCGGGCCCCCGTCATAAGACGGCACTGACCATCAACGTGTTTACGATCACTGGCAGATAGTGGCGGCTCTCCCCTGTGGCGGCCATAATGGGTCAGCAGAGCGAAATTTTGTTTATGAAAGGAGTAAGACCAGTGGCAAGCTCGTGGGGAGGGTTTTGGGGTTCAAAACCCCTCCAAGAGTACTTGAGCCCAGCATAGTTGAGAAATAATAAAATACATATATTTGGCAATTTAGCGAAGCTAAGTAACTATCCACGGCATCAATGGTATTATTTTATACCACTGACTGTGTGGATTCGCATTAGAATTTGTTAAAGCGAGGAGCTTGAGAAATTCTACTAAAGATTGCTTGACAGCCATTCGCAGCCTAAAAATACATGTATAAATTAGCTATTCCCACCATAAAAAAGACTAGGCTGATTATACTCGCGCCCTAAAAATGGCTAAACCAACTATTTATGCGGCCCTGAAAAATCCTGAAAGAACATGATTCCCGCCCGACCATTCGCGTGCCAAAAATGACCAAACTGACAATGCATGCCCTGACTGGACACTCTATTCACGCCCTAGCAAAACTGACTCTATGCGTCCTAAAAATCGCCAAACTGGGTATTCAAGTCGATGGGGTATGATTATTTTAGGGAGCATCAACGTAACGTAATGTGGCGACCCTGAAGGATTTGTTCATTTCGATGGGATCTAGGGATTAGCAGGTGCCCCACTAAGTCTTCGGTTTCGCGTCTAAAGGAGGGCAACTGCCCACCCCTGCCCCCTTCTTGCTAAGCCAAAAACTGACCGTTTGGATTCTAAAATGGCAAAACTGAAGAATCATTCCTGGAAATACCACACCGATACTATTCACGCTCTATAAATGGTCATACTGACAGTAGAGCCGTAAAAATGCCAGAGCTGGCTATTCAGTATTCACGCTCTAACATTGATAAAAATGACTCTATATATGTGGCGTAAAAATTGTTAAACTGGCGATTCACGCCTTGAAAACGCCCGAACAGATTATTCATGTCCTGAAAATGGCAAAACCGACCATATTCGCGGGTCCAAAATGGCCAAACTGAACCCTCACGCCTTGAAAATTTCTAAATTGACAATTCGGGTCATAAATATAGCATAACTGGCCATTCACGTCCTAAGAATGACATACTGGCAATTCATACGCCACGCTGTAAAAATGGCCAAATTGACCATTTACGCCCAACATCAGTACCCAAATGGGGGAGGGGTGCAGCAAAAAATGGTCAATCACAGCTGTTTACGTCTTAAAACGATATACTGGCCACTGGCGTTTGTGCACCGAACATGGCCGTCCCCACCATAACAACTGATCAACCTTCCCCCCCCCCCGTCCTCACAGCGATGGTTACACCTTACACGCACCTCATGGTCTGAATAAGGACTGTTCTCGCGCTATAAAATTGCTCGACTGGCTAATCACACCCAAAGTAGGCTAAAACGGACCAGGAAATAACGAAACTTACTATTCGTACTTCTAAAATGGCCAAACTAAGCTTTCACGACTTGAAAATGTCCAAACACCTAAATGTACCCAAAAATTAGCCGAATTGATCTTTTGCCCTTACCTTACAAATGCCGTATCTGCCCACTCATGCCTAATCCAATTGCTGCACAGAAAAAAATGGCCAAACTCGCTATTCGCGCCCAAAAACGACAATATTGTGGCTTCCGGTTTCTCTCCCTGAGTCCTTGTAAGGTTGAATGCCAGTTCTTTACCTGATTAAAGGTGTCACATTTCAAGTTTCGTGGTCGAATAACCAGGTTTCGAGTGGCAAAGTTAATAGCTTTCTACCTGGAATTTTCGTGCGCAATGAACAGTTTTTCTTCAAAATAGCTAGTTTCGTGCTCCAAGTGTGGGGGGGGGGGGTCTATTACCAACAAGATTCTTGCGCTACAAAATTAACAGTTTCATGATAGCAGGCAGTTTTTTTATAGCATCCCCTACCTATAAATTCGCGCCTGCACACCTTGGAATTTTCAATGTTGAGGATGTGAAATACAGGTGAAACTGACTTTTTTAAGGAGCCAAGCCCTCGGAATTAGTTTCTAACGTGCCAGATCGGCAGAATTTGAACTTTATAAGAGTCAAACGACCGGAATTGCTTGTTTGTAAATAGTAAAATTGGTTGGCTCAGTAAGTGCCGAATCCACGATATTTTAAATTTGAAAGAGCCAACCCAACCAACGGAAATGCTTTTAAAAGTGGGGCATTTTATTTTTGTACCCCGTGAATAGGTCAAGCCCTCAAACTTGGCTGTTTAGGGGGTCAATGCTGCGAAATTGGGTTATGTGAGTGCCATAAGTCCACACAAATCGGGCTTTGATAGCAGTGACGGGATTACACGGGAATAAACAATAAATAGGTACACTTTTTACGAAGCGTTACATGACGTATTTCTCTCAATTTTAGCTAGCTAGTTGCCTCTAGAACCGCTCGGGTTTGCCTTTTCTGTTTCAGTAGCGAATTAGCACCTTTTCTCAATCGCAACTGCAAATTATAGCGCTCTTGCTCAATTTTACCAATAATTCAGCAGTTTTCTTCATTTTACCCAAGTTCCCTCCTTTTTCTCTATTTTACCAGCGAATTAGCATTTTTTAACAGCGCTTTTTATAAATTCTAGCAGCGAATTAAGGCCTTTTCTCAATTCTATCTGCGATTTAGCTTTTTTCTCCCAAATTTTAATTTTACCCACGAATTAGCGTTTTTCTCAATTTCAGCCACGAAGATGCCTCAAGAATCCGCGAGTTGACATTTCCTCAATTTTAGCTGTGAATTGCCGGTTTACTCACTTTTAATTGCCGCCAATTTCAGCACTTTATCTCGATGTTAGCCCTGAAAAAAACCCTTTGTCTCAATTTCAGGCGGGAATCATCGTTCTTTCCAAATTTCAACGGCGAATCCGAGCCTTTGTCGCAATTTTAGCTGTGAATGAGTTTTTTTTTTAATTTCTGCCGAGAATGCGCTTGTCTCAAATTTTGGAGGAAGTTAGCGATTTTTGAACATACTAGCAACCTAAAAATACTAATTTTTCCCATCTAAAAGCTTTACGGGGGCCCGGTGTAGTTCCCCCCTCACCCCATCCCGGTACACTCGAGTTTGAAAGGGCTGCAACCTCGAAATTGGCACAAGAGCCCTGCAAAATTGGCTTTTCGAGTGAGTAAACCGACAAAATTGGGCTCAGTGAGATCCAAATTCACAAAGGTAGAAAGAGCTAAACCCGAAAAATTGATTCTTTAAAGGAGTGAATCTCCGAACTTTTGGTTCAAATGGTGGCGAAAACCGCAAATTCCAGCCAACGATGTAAAGACATAAATAACAATAAGGGGACTTCACACTTGTGCGCGTTCGCGCTTTTTTATTTTTTTTATTTATTTATTTTTTTTTTATTTTTTTTATTTTTTTTTTTTTGGCATCAACTTCTGCGGTTATTAGCCCTTTTTCTTTGGTTTTTTATTATCTCTCAGGAACTATTAGTCGTAAGGAGATACAATTGGGCATAAATTGTCTATTTCAAAAATGCAAAGGAGCGCCATCATCAATTGAGATATAATCAATTGAGTAGAAAAAGTCGGAAAATTTCCAGTTTTTGACGATTTTCGACGTGAAGCACACCGATTTTTTGTAGGCCAAGTTCAGATTCGGATTCAGCACCCCAAGAAACATACTGATAGATCCGTTGACAAAACTACTTCTACACGTTTGTCCCGGACAAATCCCCTGTTGACTGGACTAGTTCACACATTTCAATTTGAATGAATCAATGAAACTGAGCCATGAGATTGAACCTTGTAAACGCACCTTAATTTGGGGTCCAAATTTTAGAGATCTGTGGGAACAACAGTTGGCACCACGGCATCCGGGCAGTCAACGCAGGTAGCTCCCTCATACGCTAGGCCATCTACTAGCAAGGCGGGGGAGAGAGGTGATAGTGTCGGACCAGAGGGGGATGAAAGAGTCGCGAAGGTGGCAGGTCGGGCACGGAAACCCCACCCTACTCCGAGTAAGGCGATGCTGAAGAAGCAATCGCGGAGTGGGGTACATAAGGGGAATAAGTGACCGCTACGGGGTTGCGTTTCCTCCAGGTGAATCTTCATCGTGCGGCAGCGGCATCGGCCGTCTTGAGCAGGGTGTTCACTGGGGGAAGCTATGACGTCGCCATGGTTCAGGAGCCATGGGCATGGGAGAGGAGGTCAAGGGCCTCTCTGCGACAGCAGGTAAGCTGGTTTACTGTAGGGATGAGGAGCGGCCGCGAACTGCGCTGCTTCTGAGTCCCGCAGTGAAATTTTTAACTATGCCAGAATTTCTGTGCAGAGATTTGACAGCAGTCATCCTGGAAGCCAAGGACGAGGACCGGACCCGGAGGTGTGTGGTAGCTTCCGCGTACTTCCCGGGGGACGCTGAGGTGACGCCGCCGGAGGAGCTTCAGCGTTTGGTCCTGTACTGCAGCGCGAGGAACCTGCAGCTGATTGTGGGTTGTGATGCGAATGCTCACCATACCATCTGGGGAAGTACAGATGTCAACGCCAGGGGTGAGTCACTCTTTCAATTTTTGATGACGCATGACATGATGGTGGTAAATCAGGGCTCGATCCCTACTTTCGTGACAAGTGCGAGGAGTGAGGTCCTGGATGTTACTCTGGCCAGCCAGTTTTTTGCCAATAGTGTCAGAGATTGGAAAGTCATGTCAGAAACATCAATGTCTGACCATAGGCTGATCTCGTTTGAGGTCGAGTTTCCTAGGGTTAGAAGTACAGCGTACCGGAATCCCAAAAACGCGGATTGGGAGGTCTTTAAGGGGCATCTTGAACAGGAATTGACTGAGATGGACCTTGACATTCAGTGCCAAGCCGACCTTGATAGGGCGGTGGAGGCGATCAATTCAGTGGTCCTCAGTGCGTATGAGGAAAGCTGTCCTGTTAAGGTGAAGAAGGGGAACAGGGAAGTCCCTTGGTGGAACAATGAGCTGGAGATGCTCAGAAGAGAAACGAGGAGGCTTTACAATAGGGACAGATCACGTGGGGAGTGGGAGGCTTATAGGCACTCCCTCACGGAGTATAACAAGGCCCTTAGGAAAGCAAAGCGGGCCACGTGGAGGACCTTCTGTGAGGGAATAGAGAATGTGTCCGTTATGGGCAGACTGCAGAGGGTCCTGTCCAAAGAGAGCCCGGGCCAAATTGGTCTAATAAAAAAGGCAGATGGGGCGTATACCGAGAGCGCTAAAGAGACCCTGGAGGTCCTCCTGCGTAGTCATTTCCCTGATTCTAGGGATGCAGGGGCCTCAGATGTTCAGGGCGAAGTGGTGGCTGACTGCCAGCCAGCAAATAATGCAATATGGAGCGCATCGGGGAAATTGTTTACGCCCGCGAAAATTAAATGGGCCATCGGCTCATTTAAACCCTATAAATCCCCTGGGCCGGACGGGATATTCCCGGTCATGCTACAGCGTGGCCTGGAGGTCCTGGAGCCACGCCTCAGAAGGATATTTAGGGCGAGTTATGCATTATCGTATATACCGAAGGCATGGAGGGAGGTCAGGGTTGTGTTCATTCCTAAGTCGGGAGCAAACTCCTCGGCCCAGGCAAAGGCGTACCGACCCATAAGCCTCACGTCCTTCCTCCTTAAAACAATGGAAAAGGTAATTGGCCTGGATATCAAGGACGGTTGCCTTAAAATTAAACCAATCCAGAGGGGGCAGCATGCCTACCAGGCGTGCAAGTCTACTGAGACCGCCCTAAGCGAACTGGTGGGTAAGGTTGAAAAATCTCTGGAGGCGAAAGAAACTGCGCTGGGCTGCTTCCTGGACATAGGTGGTGCTTTTGATAACACCGCCTATGACTTATGGAGGCTGCAGTAAGGAGCAGAGGTGTTGATCCATCTTCAGTGAAATGGATCAAGGGGATGCTGGAATGCCGCGTCGTGACTTCGGAGCTGGGAGGGGAGACTGTTTCCGTGTTGCCCTCAAGGGGGTGTCCCCAGGGGGGTGTGCTCTCTCCTTTGCTCTGGTTGCTCGTGGTGGACGAGCTTCTCGCTATCCTAAAGGAGCAGGGTTATGAGGTAGTTGGTTACGCGGATGACCTTGCGATTCTAGTTAGGGGCAAATTTGATGATACCAAATCCAGTAGGATGCAGGGTGCCCTTAACATAGTGCAGCGATGGTGCAGCAGGCATGGTCTCAGGGTTAACCCTGAGAAGACCACCCTTGTTGCGTTTACCAGGCGGAGGAAGCTGGCATTAAAGGTAGTTCGACTGAATGGAGTAGTGTTGAAAGTAGGAAAAGAAGTCAAGTACCTTGGAGTTACCCTGGATCAGGGGCTCAAATGGACCTCGCATATCAAGAGGGTGCTGAATAAGGCCACGTTCGCATTGTGGGCTGGTCGGAAAATATTGGCAAAATATGGGGTATAAAGCCAAAAATGGTGTTGTGGCTGTATACAGCCGTTGTTAGGCCTATCGTCACCTATGGCTCACTCCTATGATGGCAGAAGACGAAACAAGGGACAGTCCTGGCCTTGCTGAGTAAGTTGCAGCTCCAGGCCTGTCTTGGAGTAACGGGTGCTATGCATTCGTGCCCGACGGCGGCCATGGAGGTGTTACTGGACATGCCTCCCCTGCACTTTCATGTGCAGGCGACCGCATATATGGCGGCGGTGAGACTGCTGCGGGCGGAGCACGTGAAGCGGGGTGTCCAGGTTGGGCACTTGCGTGGTCTAAAGGAAGTTGCATGTAGTGAGGCGGCTGAAGTCGTTACGGATCTCATGCACGTGAGGATGGATTTTGAAAAACCCTTTAAGGTCGATATAGGTAACCGCAACCTTTGGGATAAGGGTTTGCCGAGGTTTAAGCCCGGCACGCAAGTATGGTATACTGATGGATCTGTGAAGGATGGGGGTGCTGGCATTGGGGTCTTTGGCCCCAGGCTTCTGCATTGGGAGTCCCTTGGGACGACCGCCACCATCTTTCAGGCGGAGATCTATGCTATAGAAGCCTGTGCGCGGAATATTAGTGAGAGGGTCTTCGGAAAGCGAAGATCTTCATCTAGTCTGACAGCCAGGCGGCTCTTAAAGCCCTAGGCTATTCGAAGCTAGTTTGGGGATGTCTTGAAGCCCTCAGGCCTGTGGCAACGTCAAACAGCCTTACTTTGATGTGGGTGCCGGGTCACAAGGGGTTTGAGGGGAATGAAATGGCTGATCAACTCGCGAAGAGAGGGTCAGAGATGCCTTACGTGGGCCCGGAGCCAAGTCTCGGGGTCACGAAGTCCTTCACGAAGAGGCAGGTGCAGGCGTGGTTGGACGAGAGGCATCGTGAACACTGGGTTAGACAACCAGGTCTCAGGCAGGCCAAGCTCTTTGTCACTCCAAAGGGACGATCGGAGAAGGGCCTGATCTCTCTGAGCCGAGGCGACCTTAGGATCTTGGTGGGACTGCTAACGGGACATCGTGCCCTTCGATATACATTCAGACTAATGAAGAAGTCTGACACGGACATTTGCAGATTTTGCGACTTGGCCGTGGAAACAGCAGAGCACGTACTGTGTGAGTGCTAGGCTCTGGGGCGGTTACGCTTTCACCATCTTGGAAATGATGTGCTTCAACCGGAGGACATCTCCAGGATGGCTACGGGAAATATCCTCAACTTCGTTAAGGAGTGGTGGTGGAGGACGCTTGAAAACTAGCGTCTTTCTTGGCAGGGCAACCTGAGGGGACACCACAATAGATCTTATAGGTCGAGTTTGGTAGGAGATAGTTTCTTCTGGGCTTCCCTACCCGTTTAAAAAAAAAAAAAAAAAAAAAATGTACACTTTTTAACAGCCGTGCTGTTATTGGTGCCGGGGGGGGGGGGGCTCGCAATCGGAATAATACGTCGTAAAAGTACTGGAAAGAACTTCTTTCTTACATTCTTCTGATAACAGATGACACAGACTGATGTGATGAGAAAGCTGTTCTTATCTTATTTGGACAATCCTTCCGAATAAGTACATAAAGTTGCCGTGAAAGCAAATAAAAAAGGCGAACTCTTAGTTCTGGTAGACAATCTCATACTGTTGAAAATAACGCTGTAAACTTTCCCGATGGAAAGAGAAAAGGTCAAGGATGACAGAAGAGAACATTAAATCTTAGCGGTGAACGACAGTTCACTAAAAGACTAATTTCCTACGTTTTAGGTTTTGAAGACAGTTAATTAAAAATAACAATGACTTTAAAACTTTTTCAAGCAGAAGGTGAGTGAAGGGGGCGGGTTGGTCCAATATAGTATTAGCTCGGCGGCTGACGATGATTTTGAATAATTAAGTTTGTTGGTTCTGTTTTTCTGTTGTATTCATCGTACCTTTTGACAGCCAGCCACCCAAAATTATCAATTTACTTTTCGGCAAGTTAGGCGAACTCTCTTTCAATGCTTTTCTACTGAATAAAATGAAGAATACGTACCTCCGACTGACGTAGCGACGTCGGTGCAAAATAAAAAAAGGTAAATAAGAAAAGTATTTTCCATTCTGCATCTCCTGAAACAGAAATGAATAAAAAATAAATAATCAGAAAAATCATTATTACTTTCTTCAATAATTTTGTTGCTATTTCCAGAAGACAAAACAACTCGAAACAAAAACCGATTTGGTTCAATGGCCTTAGCCTAGCAGCCACTCATTCCCTCTTTCTCTCTTTTGATTCAACGGGATCTGCCATGCCTTTCAAACAGCTTTCAGGCTTTAGAAAAAGAGAGAAAAAAAGAATGGCTCCTTAGATACAACTTTGTGCATTACAAAAAAAAGCCAAACTTGATGTCTGCTCGAAGAACAAGGAGCGAGAATTGAACTATACAACGCCTATAGCCAAAATGCTCGGTGGGTCAAAGCGTAAACAGCGATCTTTTTTAACACTCGCTTAATACATCAAGCAAACGTTGTGATTAAAATTGGTAGATTAAGGCTAATCAACCAGCCTAAGGCCTATAAAGGTTAATTTTTCCGTGAACGACCAAAATAAATATGTTTCGGGGGGGAATAATAGGTTTGTCAAGAATGACAAATAAATTAATGACTCGAAGAAGAAGTGAAAGAACCCACTTCTGCGCCAACGAAGAAAAAGAAAATATTGCGTTTTCGCGAAACGAGGGCTTTTCCAATTACAATCCCGGCTTCGTCATCTTTTCCGCCACAGAGAACACTGTCTCTTTTTTTTCCCCTCTCAATAGACAGTTTGCTTTGTCATAAAAATAAAATAGGGGGAAAGCACAAAAAGTGTTGAAGCTGAATTTTAAGGACGTTTCATCAAAGCCGAAAAGTACATATAAGTCAACAACAAATGACTAAACAAATGGCACCGAATAAGTAAGGAGTAATTTAGACAAAGAAGTAAGACTGCAAGTGGTATAATTAGAATACGACCTCCACCTGTAGCACACTAAATGCACTTGAATGTAAGTGATAATATTGCTTTTTTCATATTACTGATGCAGGCAATTTTCTAAACAATGGTAGTTTGAAAAAATAAAAACAATTTCCCTGCAGATAGCATGCAAAAAACTAATTCATAATATCGTGTGACGTAATTGTAATAACTTGGTACCAAATACCATTCGAACTGTTCAGGAGAAGGATGTGCACGCGTTTATTATTTATTTCTTCACGTTGTTTTATCACCGGGTGCAAAGAACAATGGCGAAAGTCATTGAGGTACATGGGCATAAAACGAGAAAGCCAAAAAATATTAAGAAAAAAAAATGCATGAAAAATTATTGCGGTAATCAATTACCCAACAATCATTTTATCGGTTATCGACGAAGGGTTTCTCTGATCCAACCAAAACCATAATTTCCGTATGAGGGTCTTACAGAACCGACAGGGATGATATTTGCCAATCGTCTCGTATAAAACGTACGTTGAAGGATCGGATGCGTAGATAAAATATTAGACAAAATTATCAAATCGACGAGTGCCACTGGAAAAGCCTTGGCCAAAGACCAATTCATATTTCGGGTATAAAAAAAAGAAATCCCGCGCGCTAAATCGTGCCTTTTTCACTTCCTTAGCAAGCAACAGGGCATTTTATTCTCACATGTAGTAATTGATGAATACGTTTTTTAAAAAACACATCCCGTTCTTAATGGCCACTATCCTCCCCGACTCCAACAGTTAGGATACAAGCGTCCCTCGACGGAAGGTTAATAAGGACTAATTGGGACGATATGTTGGGGTAGTGTGACTGAGAGTGGGGGGGGGGGTTAGTAAAAGTCACTCGCAGTAAGTGTCTCTATAGTTAACTTTCCCTTTTTTGAATTATTTGGGACGCAAAGTCTAGAAGAAAAGTACTTCGCAAATCAAAGTCTAATTTAATTGATTCGACAAACTGACTTTCAGCCTAAATGTTGCCCCCCCCCCCCGCGCACAGTTAACTTCCTGACTTTTTCTCTTTCCTGTTGAGGGCAATGGAACTTGCAACGCTTTTAATGGTTTTAACGCGTAAAGAATTACGGAAGCCTCTAGCGATTGCATGCAAGAAAGGACGTCCTGTAGAGCAATTAGACAAAAAGAAACGAGTTTAGTAGGAAAATCAAAACTAGAGAGCTGCCGTCGAGTAATCAGTTTTTTAAAGTTTAAATTTGTCAAGGAAAAAAGCAGGTCATTAGGTGAAGTTAGAAAAGGCCTATAAGTCCTGTTTTAGTGAATGATATAATGTGATGCAGAGACACCGATTGAGAAATCCTATTTGACAATTGACAGGCGGATAACGGATAAAGAGTAGGTTATACCTAGCTATAACGGAAACGTCCAACTTATATAAAAGCAGGGACTGCAGAACTCGGAAGGGATTATAATGCAAGGAAACAATATCGCTTTATTATTCGTGCGATTAGTTTGAAATTTTCTCTATTAACAGTGCATAAGAAAGGGAAACAAAATTAATAATAAAACATTATTCGAATAATATGTGCACGTAATTGTACTATCTCGCTTCTCGCAGCCTCCGGGACGTAGAGAGAATATTCGGGGGCCAGGACTCATACTCAATTGAGACCTTTAAGGGGAAGTTGCACGGGGGATTCCTCGACACCCCTCCAATCACCCTCGCCTTCTACTTGGCATACATTTTCTCGCCTTATTTCTGCACTGTTTTTATCTTCAGGAAATTCCGCATATGCAGTAGTTTTCCTTTTTTCAAATTTCATCCCAGAAGTTATTTTAAATTCGCCTTGAACTTTTACCTTGTAATTTCACGGTTTTTTTCGACTTATTTGAAAAAAGCAGCTCCGAGTGAGCTAGTCGGCAGGAGCGGTTTTCATCGCATGGTAGGGATGACCCGTCACGTGCAAGACCGGATAACTGACCGCTCTATCCGTTAGCTACTGCAGGCTGGCCAAGCAGACAGCACTCGCTAACAAGCTGCTGTGCTAGTGACAAGCACAAGTGGGCGGCCAGGAGGCGCCCTGAGAAGGCCGAAGTTCGCCCATCATCTCGATCTCTCTGAGCCGAGGAGACCTTAGGATCTTGGTGGGACTGCTAACGGGACATTGTGCCCTTCGATATACACTCAGACTAATGGAGAAGTCTGACACGGACATTTGCAGATTTTGCGACTTGGCCGTGGAAACAGCAGAGCACGTACTGTGTGAGTGCGAGGCTCTGGGGCGGTTACGCTTTCACCATCTTGGAAATGATGTGCTTCAACCGGAGGACATCTCCAGGATGGCTACGGGAAATATCCTCAACTTCGTTAAGGAGTGGTGGTGGAGGGCGCTTGAAAACTAGCGTCTTTCTTGGCAGGGCAACCTGAGGGGACACCACAATAGATCTTATAGGTCGAGTTTGGTAGGAGATAGTTTCTTCTGGGCTTCCCTACCCGTTAAAAAAAAAAAAAAAAGTACACTTTTTAACAGCCGTGCTGTTATTGGTGCCGGGGGGGGGGGGGCTCGCAATCGGAATAATACCGTCGTAAAAGTACTGGAAAGAACTTCTTTCTTACATTCTTCTGATAACAGATGACACAGACTGATGGGATGAGAAAGCTGTTCTTATCTTATTTGGACAATCCTCCCGAATACTTTTCGGTGCAAGACCGGATAACTGACCGCTCCACCCGTTAGCTACTGCAGGCTGGCCAAGCAGACAGCACTCGCTAACAAGCTGCTGTGCTAGTGACAAGCACAAGTGGGCGGGCAGGAGGCGCCCTGAGAAGGCCGAAGTTCGCCCATCATCTCGATCATCATATAAGACCTAACAATAGCAAAAGTCCAACCACAGAGAAGGTCCAACCATAGCCAAGGTCCGTTTGTGTCTTGTCTCATGGACGAGCGGAGTAGGTCATATGGAGATCCTTTTCCGCAATGACTGGTGATCGGAGAGAAGACTCGGATGACCGACACGTGCTATAACAGTATTACTGACCGCGCTGCCGCGCCACCTTCACTGGCCAGGTGATCTCTCACGCCACCGTAGATCCCGTGAAGATTGGCATTTTATGGAAGAAGACTGTGGGCGGCCAGGGAAGCGCCCTGAAAAGGGCAAAGTTCGCCTTACCGTTATCGTTCCGTTCCCTCGAGAGGGACTCTGAGTCAGAGCTCTCAATGGAGGCAGGTGAATAGGGACCAAGGTCCAACCACAGCAACGGTCCAACCACAGCAACGGTCCAACCACAGCAACAGTCAAACCACAGCAAAGGGCCAAGTACAAAAAGCCCAACCACTGTAAAGCTCCAAACCGAGGTAAATCTCCGGCCCGACCAAACCCAAGGTCCAAGCCAAAGGACCACAACCACGTTTTTTTTCTTTTATTTTCTTCCTTTTCTTGATTCCTGCCCACCGAGACTCCGGCGAAGGCCCTCCAAAAGAATACACAAGTCCCTAGCCCAGCACTGAATTAACATTTTTCCTGGCTGACTAAGTTAGGTGCAAAATTATCAGTTTTTCAGGGCCAAGAAACCAGATTTGGACGTTTACCCAACCTATTATAGAGTCCTGCGAGTGTCTCACCCCCCACCATCAACACAGAAGTGCGCCTCGTTGGTGTAATGGATAGACAATGCCAACACCAGTACGTGATTTCTGGGGGCAAAGAGAGAAAACCGCTCATTGAGGCTAAAATTGAGAAAAACGCTCATTGTGGCTAATATTGAGAAAAACGCACATTTGTGGCCAACAGTGAGAAAAAACGCAAATTTAGGGTTCACAGAGGACTTTAAAACACATTAAATTGAGACCAATCGTTTATTTGTGCTGTTCTTGGGGCAAGTTCGAGACTGAAACAGATAGAAAACGTTAACTCACTACGCAATTGAGGAAGGTGCTGTTGATTTGAAAGAAATGAAATCGCATAATTTCCGCTAAAATTGATGAAAATGGCTAATTTGCTGCTATGATTGAGGAAAAAACACTGATTCGTCGAATTTGAAAGCACAACTCCTCACCTATAATAGAAAAAAAAGGGGGGAACACTTCAATCCCACGTTTTCTAAAGGTTCTTAGGTGACTAAAACTGGGAACTCTCGCGAATATGTGCTGTATTAGGGACAAGTCCGCGGCTTAAATTTCGGAAAAATCGCTAATGTGGGGCTAGAATTAAGCAAAAGTGGTTAAATTTGATAAAAGACACTCATTCGCGGATAAAAAAGGGGGAAAACACCTATTCACGGTTTTGAGACAACTTCGCGGCTAAAATTGGGAAATCACGCTATTTGGTTGTATATTGCATGTCTCTGTAGGCCCGTCTTGTTCCACGTTTTGAGTGAGCGACGCCTACAGCTCATGTGGCAATGGTGGCGGGTGGGTGGATAGAGCTCAGCGACAAGATGCGTGAAGTACCTGGCAGATACAAGTTTGGGGGTACGCGGTGAGCCTTCGACGCCACTGTTTGTCGTGGCCGGCTAGTCCGTGGTCCATCCAAACCCCGAAATATGCAATTACGTACTCCTTAATACCAGAAACTTGCAATTTAGATGAAATAGAGGGGTCTTCTATTACAACTTTTGGGTAAAAGTTTCATTTTTGCAGTAATTAAGAGCCGGGATTTCGCCGCCATAAGCAATTTTGCTTAATTTCACTGGAATTAAGGCGGGAAACTGTCAATTCCACGGATATTCAGCCAGGAAACTTGTAATTTCGTTCAAATTAGGACCCAAACTTGTCGAACTCACGAAGTATTTACCTCTAATAAATGTTGCACTTATACACGGCTATTCGTCAGGCTCAAGGGTGCAGCCGGGAACAGCTAGCCCTGGGTCTAAAAAAATAAATATGGAAGTAGTACCTAACCATCATAGAATAAATTATATGACCATTAACTAGCGATTTCACGAGCATTCAGCCAGGAAACTTCAAATTTTGCGAACATTCGCCAGACATTGGGCGCTGTCATGGACGGCTAGCCCGGGTTTCTTGGACAATGAAAAAAAAAAAAAAAATCACCGTAACTTGGAATTTAGTGAAAATAAAGACCAGAAACTTGCTGTGTCGCGGATATTTAGACCCGATTTTTTTAATTTTTGCCGATTTTTAAGCTCCGAATGATGTAATTGTGTAAGACCGGGCTCCACGTCCATAGTATTTTAAAAATCACCGGAACTTGCCATTTGGCGAAAGTAAATACCAGAAAATTGATATTCCACATAATATTTAGACCCAAAAATTGCAAATTTTCAACAAAGTGACTTGGCTCTTTCCTTGACAAAAACTGACGGCATCAGAAAAAATGACTGAGATATGATGGATGATATTTGTTTTGTTTTTCCAAGGGCAAAATGCTCAGTTTTAATGGTAGGCAATCAGTATTACTAATTAGCCATTACTAATCCGTATTAATAATTATAATGGGCAGATTGGCGGTTTCCGCGAGGATCATGGATCATCATGAATAAAGACGAGTTGAAAAAGGGTGGTCAGCTCCCTACCCATGCCCCGTCATGGTGTCGACCTTGTATGCACTGGTTGTAGAAAGCAGTTTATTCGTGTTCTTCGTGTCGTGAAACTTGAGTTTTCAATTTACGTTTTTCACCCATATTCATGAGACCTGTCTCCTTCAGTTTCTCTGTGCTACTCGGCCCTTTCATCAGTCCAGCAATTGAGACGTGTTCGCCCTCAGGGGTTCTCGTCGGTTTCAGCCGAGCCAGGCCAGGCGTTTCTGTCTTATAGTCACCGGGTCAGATGAAGATCCATGAGCCAGAATCCGGAATGGTCAACCAATTCCGTACTCGTGCACGTGAACAGAAAAGCTGACATTGACATTATTCCCATATTGTGTTCTAGCAGTAATATGAATGAATGAACTATTCTACATTTAACAATCCAAAAGATATTGAAGCAGGGCATATAAAACGAAACAGGCCTGCTATACACAAAAAAAGTATATAAGCCACGGCGAGGAGGAAATAACTGAATAAAAAACGGGTTGCCTTGGTATAATAAATAAATATTCACTGAAGTAAAAGAGATTCAAAGAAAAATGTATGTGGGGCGATGTTAAGAGATCCTACGATTACAAAGAATGAGCTCAGGCTGGGAGGAAAACGGTCCCAAATAGAGCAATGTATCATATAAATCGCGCTAAATATTCTAAGGCTAAGACAGGTCGGTCAATGGTCCTCCGAACGTGATTCACCAAAACGTTACACATTTTTACAATTCATACTTCATTCTTAACAGCAATAAACTCCGCGTTACTTGTCCTTGATCTTAATACCTTCTTTGTACATCTCTTGTCCAATATATAGCCTCGTATTCCGAATGAATCCGAACATTTTGCATTTCAAAACAAATATGCAAATATCAAAGTAAACATTCAGCTCGAGGAATTCCCGTTAGATATTGGATGCAAGGATTGCCGTTTGCCGTACGTATTTAGCACTCATTCAAAAGGCGGAGGAACGGTTGGTTAAAATTTAACCATTCCAAATGCGTGAAACTCTTGAACCTCTTCGAACGAGCCCCGTTGGACGACATTTTATTGCGAAAACGCAACCAAAATGTGTCACGCAAAGCAATAAACGCGAAAAACATATTTATACATCATACTCCGGGCTGTTCGGAGTGCAGTACACCTAAGTTAACGGATTTCCCTGGCCAATTTACTGAAGAGAAGAGAAAAAAAAGCACAAAAATTATTCTAACTCGTGAGAGACGGCACGAAATGTTTCTAAGCTCTCACGGTATGGGGATAGACAACTCGTGGTATTTACCGTTGTCCTTCGAATATCGTACTGCCGTTACTTATAGGGCAGGCGGAGAAGAACGACAATAACAAAAAATTAGTACAAATAGTGCCGAAAAAAACACAAGACATAGGCCCTTATTCCCCTCCCTCCTCGCCACCTACTTTACGGCACCCACATGGTTTCAAGATAGGGGAAAAAAAGAGCTTTTTAATTCTCTTTTCCTTTCCCCCTTTTCAACTAAAAGGAGCCTATGGTGTACACCCACACCATTTAAAACTTGACTTTCGGTTAGCAATTTCCTGTGAAGAACCTTTTAGTTTCATTCCAGAAAACTTCGGAGGAGTCCATTCAAAAGAACAAACACTAAAAGGTTAAAAGGACACTTCACATTGAACAAAAAAACCTACAACATTGAATCCGTCAAAAAATAAGATTTTCACTGTGAGTACAGACCATAAGGACGAAAAGAGTCTTACAAGCAGGAAAAAGCATCAGAATGTGTTGCGTCACGTAAATATAAAAGACCGGTTTTCACCCGCCTTCCGCGCCAAGTTTTTTTTATAACTGTAATTCAAGTCTCATCTTCGCTCATTTAATTAAAGTTGCTTTCCCTATACTTCCACACATTTCCCAAGATTTCCTGAGGTTGTACAATTCACAATTTGGGTATTTTATAATTGTGAAACTAAGAAAAACTGGATCGCCACGATTTGAGAATTAGAAATCACAAAAAATGTTTTCCTAATTCATGACCCAAATACCACAAAAATGGTGACAATTTATGCTCACAACGAAATTTGGAAGTAAAATTGAAAGTACAAATTCAGGTTGCGGAACAATCACTAAGAAAAGGGACGTTACCTTCTAACACCAAAGTATTCCTCAACTTAGCTTAGCGTTGCAGGAAACAGTAAGAGTAATGAAGGGGGTAGGAAATAATAATAGTAGTAGCAACAATAATAATAATAATAATAATAATAATAATAAAAACGGAACTTTTTCAAATGGTATAAAAGGACGAAACAACGGAAATCCATGTATTTATATTATAGCAACAAATAAAGGTACCTACTTATGAGACACGTTAAAGAAAATCCTGCAAATCTACCATGAAACGAAAATTGAGAAAAATCGCTAGAACAAAGTGGTTTTTCTTTCAAAGGTTCAAAGCAGTTCAAGTTTGAGTTCAATACCATTTGCCCAAAAGCACTCAAACGTGTAAAACTAATACCGTTGATTTTCTTCGCTGCGCGGTATTAAAGTACAAATGAAATTTTCAATTTCAGCGTTTCATCAGAAAATTATGCTCTGGAACTAAAAGGAACTATCTATTTTACTCCTGTGGAGGTTTAAGACTTAAAAGGGACGAAAAAAATATTGTTATGACTGGACGGGGTATCCGACCTCGCACAGAGCGGCAACATTGCCTCCCAGAGAGTTTTTAAGCCCACTAAGCTCCAATGGGCAAAATGCATCTTCCTTCTTCCCGATGGACCTTCGAAGCTCATTTTCTGAATATGAAGGAGGGTCTCAAGATCTTACCTAAACTTGGAGCTTGAAGGTATATAAAAAACCTACGAAGCGAACAAACCAAGTCTGAAGGAACGGGACTACAGAGGAAGAGAGAAAATTAAAAATTCTGACGATTACTTGATAAACAATGAAGTACTTTCCCTTACCGTGGAATTATGCAAAGTATTGCTTCTTATTTTTGATAATGCCATAACAAAGAAAAAAATTCCCTACTACTAAAGGATAAAGGCGATGAAATTCAATACCTAAAATTAGCAATTAAAATCTTTCATTTCCATAAAGATCGTAGCTGGATTTTTAAAGTATCAAAGGAGGGATTGGTAAAATTTGTATGGTATATAATTCAGGGCGAGCCTGAATCGTCATCGAGCAACCCGAGGCATTTCCAAAACGCCACTTTCATTAGACTTGAGAAATTGAGAAAAAAGATTAGACTCGAATAAAAACATTGTACGGTGATGCCATAAGCAAAATGTCGCGGTCTTTTCGCATTTGCCTGGTCGTTTTATTCCGTGAAGAGCGATTGGGATGTCAAAAGAACCGCAATGAAGGGTCAACAAGATAACTATAGATCGGAAAGCCCAGCCCTACCGTAAACACCACGGACGACTTTACCGCAATAATAAGATCCTTCATTCATTTTTTCCAGCGTGCTTGAAGTTGGAAGTAAGAGCAATGAATCGCGTTCAAAAAGGAGTGAATTTACTCCAAATTCTATTCTAAATACTGTTCTGAATAGTATTATTAGGGCATTTGATGAGTTTTTGTACGGTAACTAAACGAAGCCGTTACTAAAGTAAAGTTCGTTATTTTTTACCCGAAAAGAAATAACGACAAAAAATAAATAGTAGGTACGCAATTTCGCCTGAAGGAGAAAACAATCAAAAGAAGATCGCATCTGTTATACAATTCACGAGTAGCACAAAAAAACCAGCAATCTTTCAAACAAAAACGGGCTAAACAGGGCCAGCGTTGAATTAAAACGAGGGCAGATGCGAAGCCGCCCGCTATAGAATTATGCAAAAGTGTTTCTCACCTACAAACAATGTCGGGACGAGAAAAACGCCCTCAAAAATCTTCCAAGTCTTTCAATTAAAATGTAAGTGATTACACACATCTTATATTATAACTCATTGAAAAAGTGTGTAATGGGTTCGCGTCTGAACTGAACCGGAAAATTTCTCACGATTAAATTGAATCCCGGTTTCTGGAATATAACTCTCTATCGGAGGCAAAATTTCTTGGTATTTTCTTTCCTCTTTCCGGGCACCTGGGGGAAGCAATCGACCAAAATCAACGAAGAATGTACGATTGAAAAGTTCAATTCATACTTCATGTTTTCAAATCACTCCTCGACGTCAGAGCCTGTTGAGAATCACTGAGTCCTTTCAGAGGCTGAGACAATTAATTCGATGAATTCGATCATTGAATTCCAGAGGCTTAATTTTCTGGCTCTGTTTGTCCAATATGTCTTACCGCGGCCTTCTTTGTTGTAACCCCGCCAAAACCATCCGTGCACTTACCAGGCCATTTTACAGGTTGGATATCGGCAGACTTTTGGCCCCTCTGCATTCTTATTGACATGAATAATGGTCCCAGCCAATAAATTGATGAGTGTGCTGAGTGTGTTTACTTTGAGCGGGTCACCTCACACCTCACCACCACAGAAACAGGCGCGGATCATGTAGGGGTAAGGGGACGGTAAGGGACGATCGTCCCTACCGAAGCCTATCAAGCTCTGCCACCTCGATTATTACTAGATTTTAGCAAATATCTAGCTAATACGTGGCAAGCGTAGATCCAGGCCACCGTTGAAGTCGCACTTCCGCAAAAACACTTCCACGCTTTTGGAGAAAAAAAAGAAAAACACACAAAAAAAAATTTCGCTCCGGCAGCTGGCGGTCGGAAAGAGTGCATTTCATTTTGTATACGGATACCGTAAGCCGTCCCAGAAGTAGTAATGTTGAGACCATGATTTGTTTCGTTAATGTTTGACCCTCCCTCGTACTGTTTGCTGCCGGGTTTGTTTAAGCTGAACTTAATGGGAATCAAAGGCTACTTCAAAATGAAATCATCGTACCGAATATAATGCTTCTGGAATCAACTGGTGATTTGTAGTGATTTCTTTACCAGTTCAAGCCATATTAACCCCCCCCCCCCCAACCAAATCGACCGATTTGCCCCAATGCAATACCAAACGAGGTCGTATGACTACTGATTTTTGTGCCAAAGCGCGTCCACTAAATTAATTTCTTCGAGAGTTATCGTGCTAACAAGATCACACACTTACTTCCACTCCGGGGACACCACCCCCTCCACCTTGACTTTTTCAAAAAATTAAATTAGGAATTAAAGGCTAGTATAATATGAAGTATTCGTACCGAATATGACGCATCTAGAATCAACTGGTGATTTGTAGTGATTTTTTGGCCATTTCAAGCCCTATTTTGCCCCCCTCCACCTTGACTGATTTGGCCCAAATGCAATACCGACCGGGGTCTTATGACTACTGATTTTTGTGCCAAACCGCGTTCTGCTAAATTAACTTCTACTAGAGTTATCGTGCTAACAAGAAAATGGCCATAAAGATATATAATTATATATATATAAACCAATATATATAAAGAAATATATATATGAATTCCGGATACCACTGAATTCGTGTTCTAGTGGTTCTGAAACATGAAAAAAACATGACATGACCCATGTTTGCCACCATCACGACGAGACCAATAGTGCATTTTCAGAATGAAATGCACTAAAACGTGTCGTTCTTGGAGCAAATCCGCGGTTCAAACGGAGAACAGCGCTAATTCATAGGTATAAATGAAACAATCGCTAATTCACCTCAAAAATTGAGGAAAAGAGCTGATTCCGCCTCTAAAATGGAGAAAAATCGCTAATCAATGGCTAAGTGGGCTAAAATTGCTAATTCACGGGTAAGACTGCGATTGAAAGCTAATGTGCGACAAACCTTGTTTTAAAAAACGCTAATCATTGGCTAAAATTCAGAGAAAACGCTCATTCGCAGCTAAAATCAAGAGACCGCCAAATCGTGATTTGTGGAGGCAGCGGCTTCGAATATGTAATTATGGAAAAGAGCATAATTCATGGCTAAGAGTGAAAAATCGCGATGTCTAGGCTGAAATTGAGGAAAAGCTATAATTCGCGGCTAAAGTTAAGAAAAATCACTAATTCACTGTTATAATTGAGAAAAAAACGCTGATTCGAGGCTACAAAAATGAGAAAAAGTGATCCTCTGCAGCTAAAATTGAGAAAACGCCCATTCGCGGTTTCTACGCTAAAGAGTAGAGAATTTCTACGCTAAAAATCGTTCAAGTCCAGGCTAAAATGGAGGAAAAGCGCCAATTCATAGCTAACGTAAGATTTAGAAAATGGGCTAATTTACACCTATAAAGTTGAGAAAAAAGTGTGTAGTAGCAGGGAGAAATGAGAAAACACCCGTTACCGGTTTCTGAAGAGAATTTCATGGCTAAAATCGAAAAAAAGCGCTAATTAATGAACAAAATTGCCAAAATCGCTAATTCACAACTAAAATTGAGAAAATGCGCTAATACCCAGCAAAAATTTAAATAAAATAACGCTAATTCTTGACTAAAATTGACCAAAAAAAGCTAATTCTTGGTTAAAATTGAGAAAAAGCGCTAATTCGGAGCTATAAAATCGAAAGATCACCAATTCGTTGTTTCCAGACGCAGCTTCAAGACTGAAATTATGAAAAATCACTAATACATTGCTAAAAAGTGGAATGATCGTCCAAGTCTAGGCTATAATTTAAAAATTATGGTAATTCGCTAAAAGACCAGAAAAAAAACCGTATTTCTTTCGTTGAAATTGAGAAAAGGTGCTAATTCATGGCTAAAGTGGAAAAAAGCGCTAATTTACGGTTATAAAAATGAAAAACTATACCTATATCATTAGCATCATCGATGAATTGAGTAAAAGTGCTAAAGGTTAAAAGTACCAAAATCGGTAATTCACAACTAAAATTGAGAAAATGCACCAATAGGCGGCCAAAATTATAAAGAAACGCTCATTCTCGGCTAAAATGAAGAAAAAACGCTAATTAGTGACTAAAATGAGTGAAAGCGAAAGATCACCTATGAAATGCGTAAAGAGCTTCAATCAAGCAGCTATACACGTCGAAACACGAGTCTCCTCCAACTACAATATTCACAAGCTATGCCGCGCGACTAGAAAACCCGTGTAGCAGTAGATATACATCGCTTCATATGTATATCTATGAAATATGTCGGTACATATTTCAGGACTATACAGACCGCCCCCGCCACCCCAAACAGAATGCAAACCGACGCACGGACTCTGGTCCGCTCGCGAAAAAAAACCGGGGACATCTCACTCACGTTGTCATGTTCGTTTTTCTCGCGTAGACCAGACTGCGGATCTCTAAAAATGCATGTTTCACGCGGTCGGCAGACTCCAGAGCGGCCGTGAGCTGACCCGGTTGATGGCTTGGACATCGTGCACAGCCCGCACAGCGGTCATAATTGGCGGATAAAAAATTAGAACCCCTTCAAAGGTTCTTCTGATGAGAAATCTGCCCCGATTTTCAGATTCCTCTCGTCGAGCAAGCTGTACAGTAAATATATATGCGTTTCCGCCAAAACTGTAAATTTCGTCATTTTTAGAGAAATTCGCCCTTTGATCCTGCGATGGGGGATTTTCGAGCGGGCATAATGCGTTCCAAACCTTCAACGAACCACTCACATCTCAAATTTCAGCGGCAGGTGCGCTTTTTTCTGATTCGGCGAAACTGGACTTCCTGTGTTTTTCCTCTAAAAAGGAGAAATCGACTTTTGTGAGCATTTCTGCTGAAGAGCTGAGTAGTGAGTACGTCCCTTCCGCTCTGGAGTACCTCGTAGATACCGTTTCCCTCACTTCCTCCCATTTGGTAAATTGCAACATAATCAATCTCGTCAGTGAGGCCTACTGTTACGCCATCCATTGTTATACATGAAACAGGATGGCACTTGCCACCGATCTTTGAGGTATTCTTCAAGGACGTACTAGCCAGACAGTATTTTCCACTCTAACATATTGCCTTTAAATCCCTAAAATTCCAGCTTTTTGACAACGGAATGTCGCAACTGTCTACGTCCTATATGGTTTTTACAAACAAACAAGTCCAATCATGGGCTCATCCATTTAAACCCCATATTTCATTTTAAATACTACACTCGGACTTCTTGCGGCACGCGGTTATTTGCACATAGCACTTCATTTGAACTAGCCCCAGCCCGGTCAAGTGTGAATTTGCCCCCCCGTCGACATTCTGAAGCCCTTCGTGTGTTTTCCATGTTTCACATCACTGAACTTCCGCGACTCTTCGCATTACGTATAGTTCATCCGTGGTAAAACTGCTGGACATGTAGTCCTCTCACATGTAGGCTCCTCTCACTGTGAATCTAGACGAACCTTTGGGAAAAACTAAAGGTGGAAACCGATTTATTCATGAACAGGCCAATTTTTTTTTTTTTTTTTTTTTTTTTTTTTTTTACAAGATTCCCACATTATCCAACAAATTACAAGGACACGAACACGAAGCATATGAAATTGACAAGAATACCTCTATTAATTAATCGTTTTTTATACTTTTAAATCCTGCAAGTATACTATAAAGAGGAGGGTAGAAACCTATAGGGGCTATCCTCGTGATGTGATGAGGCAAGTGCTTCTTCGCGGGAAGAGAGAAAAAAAAAAAAAACTGCTTTAAAAACTGAAAATTCGTCATATTATTGTGTTGAACAACATCAGCAAACTTTACGCAAGCAACGAAAGAGGCTTCCCCTAGCATCATTCAAAGGAGATTTCGCAGAGGCGCGTCGAAAAGAAGAATAAAGAAAAAACTCTTGAGTACATTCTTTTTTGGAAAATGAATTGCAACATTTAACGGTTGGTTCAGAAATCAGCCAATGATCTCGAATCAGATATTTTATTAGACCCATACCTATAAAAATGTGCGGTAGAGTATTGTCCAAAAAAAGTCGCATTTACGTACGGTCATATAGGTACGTGTTCCATAAAACCAACGGAACTAATACTCTAAAGATATTCCTAAATGGGAGCAAGAAAACGTTAGGAGAATTGGTATAACACGAGTGAATCATTCACAAAAAGCTGATCCGCATTAACAAGTTTGCATACTATGTGTCTCATGACTGTTACGGTGTTCAAAAGACATAAAAAAGGAACGGAGACCCGTTCCGTTTCCGGAGGAATGTTGAGAATACTAACAAGTGAAAGAAGTGACCGTTAAGTTGTGACCGACATCGATGGCTACCAAACGTTAGTGAAAACCTTAATAAGTTTTTGGCGGGGGAGTCGGGAGGAACGAGTTTTAGACGACACAAAAAAAATATGAACGTAGACGTCAAGTTGTGTACTTTCTACCGCTCCTTATTTGAATGAAATACTTTTTTTTCATCTTATTGGCCGCCAGAGGCCTTGTCGATACGTGGATAAGACTTTTCTCTGTGATTCAGCGACTCTACCTCATAATGCCGCACAATTGATGATCGGAAAAACTTCTTTTTTTTTTTTTTTTGCGTCATTAATTCACCTGGGTGGAACGAAGTCCAAAATGTCACGGTCAGAAGAATGGATAGAATGAATTTCAAATGCGATGTTAAGTTGAGAGTTTTTCAAATTGCACGCCAATAAATTGTTTTAATCCTGTAATAACTCACAAGCCTCAATACAATCAAAGCGTGGGAAGACTGACCTAATAGAGAGCTTGACGGACTTTAAAGACACGGACGAACAATGATATATGTATATGTATACTAAAACTTCGTTATCCAAGTTTTTCCAAGAGAGGATCAATTGTGTGTAGTT
The DNA here is from genome assembly GCA_038030265.1 of Corythucha ciliata. Lineage (NCBI taxonomy): Eukaryota > Metazoa > Arthropoda > Insecta > Hemiptera > Tingidae > Corythucha > Corythucha ciliata. The sequence continues at coordinate 20,438,955 of CM075943.1, forward strand.
CAGGATGCCGGACTCGAGCTGTTTGACATTGAACTCATTTTCAATATTTTTTAAACCGAGTGTTTAAAAATTCATCGTAAAAATTGAGGCATTAACCCATGTAGTTAATACCAAGCTTATTATATCGTAGTTTTGTACCTCTTTTTAGGGTGATGGTTTTTATGCACATTTACTAATGGATTTTCTTTTCGGAGCAAACCTTCGAACACGAGGTTAATGATGAAGTAAAACAATCAAATACGACCACTATTCTTAATTGTCTGAGGATGTAAGTAGACGTAAAAAGTAACAGGAAACGATTACCTACAAAACTTATTACAGCCACAAATACCAAGATCTTCGAGAGAAAATACTCTCTCCGTCTGAATCTAGCTCATAGAAAATTTATAATGGAGCATAATTTCGTTTTATCCATACATATACGATAACGTCCGTGACTAGGAAGTTACTTCACATTTTATCTTCATCGTCCGTTTATAAATGAAAGCACAGTTCTATCTAAATGAATTCATTATTTCTCTTTCTCACTCATTCCTCCAATCTCAACTTCATCATTTTTTACACCCTAGCACTGGCCGACTCGTCTGACAGAATGATATTCGCGTGAGACCATTCAACGCGATGATTGCTTATGTAATGTGGAGCGACGTAATTCTTCACAGTACCCACGGAAGGGAACTAATTCATACTCGCTCATCCATTGAATCACAACACAATATAAGAATGTCTATTTTTTTTAATTACCTTGATAGACAAATAAAACATGCTAATAAAAAGGAAAAGTTCGAACTTCTTGAAATATCATGTCAAGCGAATCCCAAAAAGCGATCAAAGCGAAAGCTAAAAGCTGACCAATCAAACAGAAATCGCTCCGGCAGCTGGGCATTACGATCGGAAATATTGCATTTCATTTATACGCCTATACTCAAAACGCCCAAGAGATACAAATAAAATATTATTTCACCCCCTCGGTTACTCTCAAACTCCTATAAACTATAAAGCACCAATTAAAATGCTAAAACCTTCCCCTTTCAGTGATCATTTGTTTAACTGGTTTTTGTTCTATTAAACAACTACGGTTGGCAGCACGGCAGCAGCCCACCTTCTTGAAGTCGCCTTTGTTCATTTGTCCCTTCAAACTGGCAGATTAAAGTTGAACATTTTGCCCCTAAAACACGAAAATAATTTTGAAATTTCACGCGAAAAAGCATATTTTTCACAGAATAAATTGACATTTTTCGCAAAGTAGCTTCACGGCTAAAATTGAGCAAAATTCTATGATTCGCTGCTAAAATTGGAAAAAAACGCTAATTCACGGTTTATGCAGACAACTTCGTGGCTAACGTGGAGCAAAGGCTAAATGTGGGGAAAAAATAGCTAACTCACGGCTGGAATCGTGAATAGTGTGATGTGCTGTTCTTAGGTCGACATTATAAAAAAAATGCTAATTCAACGACAAAAGCGAAAAAATGTCCAATTCGCAGCTAAAATTGTGAAAATCACAGATTGGCGCATAAAACCGAGAAAAAAGCGCAAATTCATGGCTAAAACTGAGTATAAACTTGTCAATTTTACCTGCATCTCTTAGGTAAAATTGGGAGAAATACCCGGAAAATTACGTCATTCAGAGTGAAATATCTGCGAAATTGTTAGTTTCGGGTCTAAATATCCTGCAAATTGAAAGTTTTTGATCTTAACCTTCGCGAAATTGAGATTTCGGAGGAGTGGCCGTGGACGACCCCAGCCTGACAAATCGAGCAATAAAATTGCACCACTCGGAGCTAAAACATCAGCGGAATTGCCATAGTTTTTGGGGTATTTCGACTTTCAGAGATCTTCATCAGTGACCAGCTGAGTTCGGGCTAGCCGGTGACGACAGTGCTCGAAGTCGTCTAACGAATAGCATTTTGAAGGTATAAACGCCCGCGAAATTGGAATTTTTCTGGCTGAATAATCGCGATATTACGAGTTTTCCGTACATTTTGGAGGCGTTTATTTGTGGAATTGCATGTTTCCAAGCACAATTTTCGCAAAATTGCAAGTTTCAGGGCCAATTTTTTGTTAGAGGTTTTTAGGCCCCGACTGCGCCAATACCCTGACGAATAGCCTTGTATAATTGAGACATTTAGAGGTAAATGTGAGGTGAGTTTGCAAATTCGGGTGCTAATTATAGCAAAGTTACAAGTTTCCTAGATGTACATTCAGCGAAATTAAAATTTTCGGGTCTTCGGGTGTTAATTTAGGCAACTTTTCAAAGTTCAAGGCTTTAGCCTAAGCAACATTTTTCGGCCTTTTTCGAGGCGGCGGTCCAACAGGTTAACAGACCTCAACAGAGGCCTGTCACATACGCAGAAAATTGGAAGTGGGGGCTCAGAGTCCAAAAATCAAAAAACAAATAAATAAAGATACATATAGCAAGTGAAACCGCCGTTACTCAAGGAAACGCTACAAATTCAGGATTGGGTATAGTTTTTGAAACATACGTTTTAAACGGTTCTCTATAATCGCAGGAGTTGCTAACCCAAGACCACGCTCCTTTCTTAAACGAATCCAAGGGATTTCTCATGCCACGATTTCCTTGCCTTGTAATGAAATTATTAAGCGTTTTTTTCTCATCACAAATAAGCCATTACGCAGCAGACATGAGACGTAAAGAAAAAAGGAGCATAAAAGAATAGCCGGCAAGAGAGAATGACCCGCACGTAAACTATATCGTCATCCTCGGCTCTTAAAAAGGGCTTTTCTTTTTCAAGCCAACAAATTGTCTACGTAACTGCTCGCGAATAAGAGTAACTGTGTAATGAATTTTGCTTACAACCTATAGTGGTAGCTCTGGTAGAAGCGTAATAAATGAGACACGGTTCTACAGAAAAAGAAAAAAAAACTTCACTTATATTTAAATTATAAGTACCATTTTCTTGGATGAATTAGCCGGCCTTGCTTGAATTCCTCAGCCATTTTCATTTTCCTAAAAACGTGGGGTCAAACCCACTTTCTTGTACTTACCCCACGCTAATAATAATATTGCTTCCGAGCTACGGAAGCATTGTTTTCACTTTTAGGAAATATTTTTTTTTTCTTCTTTAAAATCGAAATTTCCACTTGCATTTCACGTTTTATACCTTCCTGAACAATTTCGGTTTCGTGTCTGTCTGTCTGTCCGCAAATCCTTGTAACAAGCATATCTTCCATAGTTTTTATCCGAATTTGATGAAATTTTCAGGGAATACATGTGTTGGCAAGCAGAGGGTCCCCTATCAATTTCGTCAAAATCGTACAAGGGGGAGGGGGTGAAAATAGGGGTTGAATTCTCAAACAAATCAGCGGTTAAATTTACAATATTTCATACCTCATTTGACCCATTGTTGAAAGATGCTTATGTTTTGTTTTTTAAAATGATTTGAGAAAACAGTAAAATATGTTAACAAAAAAAGCGAGGAAGCACTGTGCTATAATCATTAGCAGACGTTTTTTTAATATTTTCTGGTTACAGTTCACCTTCATGGCAACAGGATGGCTTATCTCTCCAAGACGCCCCCTTATCCATTTTTTAATACAACTCCTGGATCCTGTTCAAGCAGGTATCCGAGGTTGAACAATCAACAATGCCATTTTCACGCTGAACTGTTGTTGAGGCATTGAAGCAAGATGGAGAGATTAAATAAGGAAAAATTTACAATCTTCCTTAACGCTGAAGGATACAAAAATAGCACCCTCTCTCCCCCCGCCAACGGATCACTTGCAACCACAATAGAGTGGATTTTGGATAAAGCTGTTGAAGAATGTCTTTTTCTTCTCTGCAATAAACATTACATCGACCTTACGTGTTATTATGAATTAGGTTTCGTGGCAAGAGAAAGACAACTTTCTCTTCGCTATCTCCTTTGTCTTATCATATTGACTTCGTGTTAGAGGGGCATTTATCCATTTCATAACTACAGCGAGGTACTTTTTAAAAGAAATCTGATTGCTAGCACAACATCAAAAATGATTTTTATAATATAAATGTTTGGTTTTCTATAATGGACTAAGTTCCTCGTATACTTCTCTTCGTTAAAGGCACCGCGCAAGAAGGGCTATAAGCGACAATTCTTCTCTGCTACAGCATTCCTCGGACTATGTACCCTCAACCGAGACATGCCCGATGAAAGAACTAGACTCCGTCCGATAGGTTCTCGTGCGAATCCCACAAGCATGTGCACTTCGTTATAGCTGAACGCAACACCGCACTATGATTCGTTCAAGGGGTTATGAATTATCAATAGGTACTTTACTTTCGATACTATACAAAGTACTATAATCGATACTCCCGATTCCTACTGGTACCGATTGGTTACTTTACTGGTATCGATTCAATTGACGACTACTTGAGTATACGAGTCGTACTCGTAATACTTACCCTTCCCAACGTTATCCTAGCCGTTCCGACCAGCGCTAACGAAACCCCAAAAGCCTGCGTAATGCAGACCTATAGCACAAACGTTGCGTCGAGCGAAATGACTATATTTTTGTATCCCTTAGGTAGTTTTCTCACAGCAGGCTAAAAGTAATTTTCCTTCCCCTTCGTTTACCAGCCCAATTAGAACGACCATTATCATTACCCGTATAATGTGTTTTGCTTTGAATAAGAAAGTAGAACAGCGGGATAGTCAAAAATGAACGAAGTTTAGAAAAGATATACCTACATAATATGTATATTTTTGGGCCTTTTCATCAGGGGATAAAGCTTCGACTTAGCGGTATACAAGTATACGTATAGGCAACGCTACTTTTTAAGAAAGTAATGTCAATGAAGTGACTATAGTTGGAGCAAGACTCTCATAAGTCATAATCATAAGGTTAGCGCGCGCTATCAAACGATATCTACTAAATCGAGGTCCGAATTCTTCAGAACGCTCTAATAAGCCAAAGAACATCATTACAAAATACATAGGTAGTACTTATTCAGTCATCCCATCCTCGAAAAATAATTATTTAAGCCCGTCCATGCGAGTACTAAAGGCGACGAAAAATGCCATTTTGATTTTCATTTCGGCAAATGGATCGAACAATTCAAATAGGAGGCCGCATAAGTCTTCTTTCATTCCTTTTCATTTCTTCTCCATTCGGCAGCTTCTCACAAGAATGACTTATTGTAATTCTCTCGTACTTCTTTGAAGCATCTTAGCCCCGTAAAGAGTTCGAGCCACCTATAGTCTATTATTCTTCTGGCCTTTTACGAAGAATAATGGTTCCTCTTATATTATATGCCTTTTTGTATTTTGTCTCAGTCGCGCTTCGTTTATAATTCGTTGTTTCGTTCTTTTCTGTGAACACTTTCTCAAAGTAAAAAATCTCCGCGAATTAACTCGGCGGAAATGAGGAACGAATGTTATTTGAAAAAACACTGGTGGTAAAAATAGATTCAGAAGATAGATCGGCTTTGTCCAGGTATAGGCACAGGCAATCGGAGATTGTCTCCTTTTTGATAGTTAAGAGCAGGGGCGTTCACAAAGGATATGCTCCATATACGCAGTATATTCTCATGGATTTTGATCCTTGAATCAGCAATTTTTCTTAAATTTTTGCCTGAAATTAGCTATGTTTCTCGAGAGCTCTTAAAAGCATCTCTGCAGGAGTCACGAGGCTGATTCCACACAGTAAGCGTATGGCCCGCTTTTGTAGGACGAATACCTTACTCGAGTTTACTGAGTTGCCCCACAATGTTGTGCCGTACGTTAGATGGCAATGAAAAAAATAAAAGTACACAAGGCGCAGCACTTCGGAATCGACACTAGATTTCAGGCGACGCAAAATAAACAATCCTTTCGCCAGCCGTTTCATGAGAAGATCGACGTGAGCTTTCCAATCCAGAGATCCGTCCACGATAACGCCGAGCATTCGCACAGATTCACGAACAGGATTCGCCTCACGTTTCAAAGAGAAATTAAGGAACTGCGTCTTCTGCTTATTCAAACGGAGCTTGTTGGTATCAACCCATTGCATCACAGCTGACTCACTGTCCTCCTTTAAAGCGTCAGGCACCACAATAGAAATATCGTCGGCATAAATAACAGGTTTGACACCACAGTCCAATTTGAGGTGAAAGGGCAAGTCGTTTATGAATATAAGAAAAAGTAACGGCCCCAAAATTGAGCCTTGCGGCATACCAGACCAGACCTCGCGGGCGCCGGAACAAGCCAGACAGACACTCTGAAGACGACCTTCAAGATAACTTCGAAGTACATACACTGAAGACGGCGAAATTCCGTAATGTCCAAGCTTAGAGACCAAAAGACTATCGGACACCATGTCAAAGGCTTTTGATAAATCGAAGAAAGAAGCACAAGGACTCTTCTTATCCTCCAGAAGTGTGAAGGCCTCAGAAACCATGTTAACGACGCCATCCACCGATCCACGACCCAAGCGAAATCCATATTGAAATTAGGATAGTAAGTCGGAAGTCTCAAGGTGCCTCACCAGTTGTTCATTCAAAATTACCTCCAAAGCCTTCGAAACGACGGATACCAAGGCTATCGGACGGTAATTACTAAGGGAATCAGAGTCACCACCTTTGAGCTGCGGAATGACTTTAGCGTGTTTGAATGCAGTTGGGTAGACACCGGAAGACAAAATCTTGTTGAAGAGAAATGCCAGTGGTTCACATATATACTCAGAGACGCCCTTCAACATGACAGCGGAGATGTCGTACACGTCAGTCCCATGACTCAAGCTCATTCCGTTGATAGCCGCATGAACTTGTTCAACAGAAATTTCTATGAAATCAAAAGTAGGCACAGTAGAATGAAGAAGATTCTCAAGAGGTCAATCAGGCTCACACGATTCCCCAGTGTCACCACCGAACTCATGCGTACCAGCCAGCTCAGCCACGCACTTTAAGAAAAAGTCATTGAGTTCATCGGCTGTCACCTTTTCCTCATTCTAGGCGCTAATTACCACATGTATTTCTACATTTCAGTCACGTACTTATTACTTTTTTTCTATTTTTATCGCGAATTATCATTTATTCCTCAATTTTATCCGCTAATTAGCGCTTTTTCTTAATTTAAGCCGCGAACTATAATAGAGATTTTTTTTTTTTTTACGAAACCGCGAATTGACGTTTTCTCAATTTTAACTGAGACTTAGCGCTTTTTCTACACTTAAACGCCACGTTTTAGCCACGAATATTAGCAAATTTTCCAAATTTTTAGCCGCGTATACTTGGCCTTAGAAGAGCATATTAATGCGCCCTATCTATTTAAGCCGCCTAAAGAACTACAGAAACTAGGATCAGCGTATTTTCTCCATTTTGCCCCTTCAAACTGGCTAATCAGAATTAAAGCTAAACATGTTGTCCTTAAAAAAAAAAAACAATAAATAATTAAAATCTTGAAATATCGCCCGAAAAACAGATTTCCCACAGAAAAAATGGTCATTTTTCGCAAAGTCACTTCATGGATAAAATTGAGAAAAAGCGCTAATTCACTGCTAATATCCACAAAATTACTTTATTCGGAGGTAAATATCTGCAACATTGTAAATTTCAGGTCTAAATAATTAAATATAGCCGGCAAATTGCAAGTTTCTGGTCTTTATTTCCGCGAAATTTCGAGTTTCAGGGATCTTTCATAATGACTTCGTACCCTGGGCTAGCCGGCTATGACAATGCCCAAAGTCATCTGACAAAAAGACGCATAGTTGCAACGTTTTGAAGGTAAAAAATATCGACGAAATAGGAATTTTCCTGGCTGAACGTTCGTGATTATGCAAGTTTCTAGTCCTAATTTCACGCGAAACTGCAAGTTTCAAGGCCCATTGGGCGTGAACCCCGGGCAAACCGGTCCGGACTGCACCCTTAATTTTGAATTTATTTTCAATTTAATTACTTTGCAAGTTCGGGTCCTTATTTCCTTAATTTAAGCGAAGTTCCATGTTTTCTGGTTGAATATACGTGAAATTGGGAATTTCGAGTCTTCGGGTCGTAATTGTTGCAAAAATACAAATTTTGTATCTTAATTTCAGCAAAATTGCAAGTTGCGAGCCACTTAATTTCACAGAAATTGCAAGTTTCTAAATGTTTTGACGACCGACCACGTCGTAGGTCCGTACAGCGTACCCGAATGAAATTGCGTGTTGTAGATCCTAATTTCGGTGAAACTGAAAGTTTCAGGGCCTATTTTTATTTTTTGGAGGTCGGTGACCCTGGGCTAACCGGCCCCGACTCCGCTCATGCCTTGACGAGTACCTACATAGCCGTGAAAATTACACGCAACATTTAAAAATGAATATTTGTGAGTTTCGGGTCGTAATTTGAGCACAATTTTAAAACAGTATCCAAGCTATCGACTATTTACGGGCAAAGGCAAAAAATATTTTCCGAAACTACTTCATTCTTTCGCAACGTTCCGTCGACACAACACGTCGACCTCTTCAGGCATATTTTTAACCAGAAAAAAAGTCAAGAAAAATCCCGATGAGGAACATCAAGCCATAAAAGAAAAATTCCTCTCCATCCCGAGTATCTTTTATCACAGTCGGTTACAATCTATATATCACAGCAAGTACAAGCAAAAAAACCCCGACTAGTACCCAGGAGAGAAAGACGTCAACATTGTTGACCGGGCCGGGGGGGGGGGACGTTGTCAACGTTGTCCCGGCGAGATTTGAACCTGCAACCTATGGATTACTAGTCCAGCACGCTGCCAATTGCGCCACGGAGACGCCTTTGGGAGTCGTACTTCGTGGGATAAGCTAAGCCGAACCCCACCCAGGTCCATTGTTTCTCGAAACTCTAGGCGTTTCTCCTGATCGGTAAACCAAGGGAATTTTACCTTATCTACTATCCTTGGCGCAATTGGCAGCGTACTGGACTAGTAATCCAGAGGTTGCGGGTTCAAATCCCGCAGGGGAGCCATTTTTTCTCGAAACTCGAATCGTGTTGGGCTATGCCCTTCTATCGTCGTCTGGCTAACATCAGTTTAATTAATTTATTAATTAAAGATTTTGTTCTTAATTTTTGCAAAATTGCGAGTTTCGGCGATTAATTTCAACGAAACGGGCAGTTTCGGGTTTATTTTCAACCAAATTTTTATTAGTAGATTTCGTTCTTAAGTACTGTGACATTGCGAGTTTTTTAGCAGGCCGCTTCCCTTGCGGTCCAGACCCCGAGATCACCCAGTTTCATGAAAAACTGCGAAATCACTTTATTCGGAGCTAAATATAAGCGAATTCGTTAATTCCGGCTGAATATCCGTGAAATTGACATTTTCGGGTCTTAATTGAAGCAAAATTGCCACTTTTTCTTTACATGTCCGACAATTAGTGAATTAATTGAATTTAGAAGACCCTTATTTCTACGGACAATTATGGGATTACTCCCCCTCAACGCACTATCCAAGTCGCAACTGTGAATTCGAGGGAGTGGGGAGGCTGAAAATAAAGAAGTTAAGCTGGAAATTAATGGTAAGTATTTAATTTCAAGATTACCTTCTTTGTTTTCAGCCTCCTCACTCCCTCGAATTCCCAGTTGCGACTAGGGTAGTGCGGTGAGAGCGGAGTAATCCCACAATTGTCCGTAGAAAGGGTCTTCTAAATTCAATTAATTCAAAATTGCCAGGTTCTGAGCCTATTTTGTGGTGGCGGAAACCGGGCTACCAACGAAAATTGGAAGTTTCCTGGCTCAATATCTGCTCGATGGTCTTAATTTCGGAGAAAATTGGAAGTTTTGGGGCCTTTTTTTTTTAGGGGATGTCATTATCAGACGCGTTCATTGCTGAGATGAATACGCTCGATTGGTCATGGAAATGCGAATTACACCCATGTCAGTCGAGTTCATCTCCAGGCCCAGATTGAGTTCCCGCGGGCTTCCAGAGGGATGTTGAAATGGTGCACACAAATCGATTTTAACTGTGTTTCATTCGAATTAGGGCATTTCTCAATCGACACGAAAATCTACAGGATTTCTTCGGAATCTTCAGTTTTCTTGTAAATCCTCCTAGTTTTTTTTTTTCAAAGCCGGATCTGGCAACTACCGGGCGCCGCGCCGTGCGATGCAAATTAACTTATGATCTCATCAAAGAGTTTCCTTTCAATTTCGAGTACAAATCACAACACACAATGCGATTTTTTAACAAGTTTAAGCAAAAAGTTCCGTGGTGACCGGACGCTTTTCTGTCTAACCATTTCTAGCGAGACTTGAGATTACTGAAAATTTGCAGATGTCTATTAATTCTTGAATCCCAGTTTTATTTTCCCTTCCTCACTAAATAAGTTTAAGAGGACGATAAATGACGTACACGAGGCTTGTCACTACGTATCGCCATACGTTCCAGGCCACCAGAGAAAAGGCCTTAACCTTATCGGAAAATCCTTACGCATGCTGGCCCGTGACCCTATTCTAACCTTTCGTTTTCGATTAATCATCCCCCCCCCCTAATTCATTTTTCTAATAGGTAAGTTTGAAAAAAAATTAATGAAATCTGGTAAATTCGATATGCCCGACAGTATTGGCATAACTCACTGTACGGTGGAAAAGCAAGTAATTCTCTTCCGTCCAGTGAACTGTCCTCAAGGGGTTATGTTTACGATCCGAGGAGCCTGCGCGGAAAGAATAGAAATCTGAAAAAACGTTTAGTGAAGTTTTCAAGTTCATTTGAAAAATAGTTAAACAAGACGGTTTTATCAGAGCTTTCCTTACAGAGTAATTAATTATTATTCTTCTCGACGATTTAGCAACAAAATAGATTGCGACACGAAGTAGACATGATCTTAACGAGAAAGGGAGAGAGAAAGAGTGTGATAAAATTCCGTTGAACACATACTGCCACCGCATAAATTCCTTTCGTGAATCCCCTCAGGGGGAATAATTTAAGCAGAAAATCTCTCGACTGACCGAAAACTATGCTTTTTAAAAACCAAATATAACTTCTAACCATTGAAAAGTGAGATAGGTAAATGACTAGACAAAACATCTATGATTTTCAAATTGAATAGGTATACCAAATTTGACACATAAATTTCTGAGGTATCGAAACTCACTTTTCGCCGGGGTTTCAAGCGCGAACGTTATCTTCAGGTCGAACAATGTTATTGCCAAACATAATCCTGAGAATGCACAACGCCGGACAAAAAAATTATTAGTTTGAACACCAAAGACCACAGATGATGAAAAGATCACAGAAATTCCAGCAGAAGTCACGCACTCAACCCTCCACACACCTCCGACAAGTTAACGCCGCACCGAACAACATTGCACTGAGGGACTGAAGAGAAAGGGAAGACAGGAGAAGGCGAGACCTCTCGCTCCTGACAGGTTTCCAGTTCTTGGAGGAAAAAGAAAGAGAGGGCTACACTCTACTTCAAGGGGAAGAGGGGAACGGTTTTATGCGGTGAGGTCGGAGGGAAGCAAGACCAACGCGGAGAAACGGCGAACGGCTCAAGACACTCCGGCACTCCGCTGGCTTACTTACGTTTTTTCGGTGGGTGGGAGTATTTTCCTTCTCAATTATTTAGCGCCATGGGCAGCAGGAATTTTTTTAGGGGGTTGAGTTCAAGATAATTGCTCCAGATTCCGGTTCAGTTCAGCAGAACTAGTCAATTAGTCGTAGTATAAGGTTGACACCTTCAGGTTTAGTCATTAAACTGTGAGGGAAATTGAGTCTCTTTAGCGATCGGTTGTAACTGGGATGGGTCACGGGCACACGGGAGTCACAATTAATTATAAAATTTAATATAATTTTAATAAAATAGTGTTGACCCAGTTTCTCCAAACGAAGAAATTTACTATGTATATTTTAGGTAGGCACTGCTTTCACGTCCGAGAGATTTTGAAGGGACTGAGGGAAACTGAGTGCGATTTTTGATTTTGATGAGATGAGTGATGAGTGAGCCTTTTGGCCAGTCAGATTGGTGGTCGACCATTCCGTCCTTAGGCGTGGGCCCGGGGCCCCGTATTCTTCAGATTTTTTGTCTAATGTAGAAGAAAGATACTCGTCTTCTATTGAGGCGACCAACGTTGGTTGAACCTTGGATAAGATATTTTTTTATGAGCCTCAAATGTTTTATGGTTTTTGTTTTTGATTCGGAATCTGTATAGCGCCGCGACGAAGGATGAGGGGTCTAAAGTTATGATGGGTGGGGGGACCTTAGCTAATCCAAGCTCAAAATAGTGATAAACCCTGATTCTCGGTTAAAATTTTTTAAAAAAACCTTAGATAGATTAAGGAAGATGTTGTCGCCGGATGTCGAACTACATCTACGATGGGATAACACGGCGTGGTTTACCTTTTTCATAAGGAGAAACGCCTAGTTTCGAGAAACAATGGCCTTGGGTGGGGTTCGGCTTAGCTGATCCCTCGCAGTACGACTTCCAAAGGCGTCACCGTGGCGCAATTGGTAGCGTGCTGGACTAGTTATCCAGAGGTTGCGAGGTTCAAATCCTGCCGGGAAGCCCATTTTTTACTCGAAACTCAAATCGTGTTGGGCTATGCCCTTCCATCGTCGTCCGGAAGTTAACACTTTCATTTAATTTATTTTATTTTTAAAAAAAGGCTAATTCATCGCTATATGTGAATATACCGTTAGGTAATTGATTAATTATTTGAGTATAACATTCTTTTATTATATTTTTTAAATATGCCGACTAGTTTCGGGGTAAGTGCACCCCATTTTCAAGGCATCCGTAGTTCGAAAACAAATTTCCCCGTCACATGTCAATAAACACACACTCACACATCAACAGGATTATTTGGAAGTGTGTGTTTATTGACATGTGACGGGGAAATTTGTTTTCCTTTTATATAGCCCTTGAAGGCCCCACCTAGTCTTCTTATCCACTCATGAAGCCCCCCTCCTTTTACTTTTTTAATCCCTCTCCCACTCTCTATTCAACTCCTTCGCTTTGAGAACCGCGCATACATATCGCACCATTACTTCAAAAGTGACACAACTCAAAAAATATGAATTTTCAGTTATGACTATCAAGGCCGTGGGCCCCCCGCTGACCAACTTGATAGTCATAACTGAAAATTCATGTTTTTTGAGTTGTGTCACTTTTGAAGTAAGGGTGCGATTATGTAGGTACTTACGGCATCCCAGCCCTCCTTGCTTTCCAACATTTTTGTTGCCACAGTTTCCGGATATAATTCCCCGATGCGGGTAACGAGCTCGCCCCTGATGGGGTGCCACCATTTCGAACATACAAAGAATGTATGAGGAAAAAGTGCTAACTCGCACGGCAAAATGTCATAAAATGAGCTTTCATGGCCGAAATTAAGAAGTGCTAATTCGCGGCAAAAAAAAGTGAGAAAAAGTGCTTATAATTTGAGGCTGGAATTGGGATCGCCTATTCGCGATTTTTGGAGGCAGCTGTAAAGATCGAGAAGAAACGCTAATTCGGGGTTAAAAAGAGAAATGTGCTAATCATTGCTACATGTGTGAATAAATCGACAATTAGCTGGTAGTATAGAGCAAAAGAGTTAATGGGGAACTTGCATGACTGCCCGATTTGGGAGAAAAGTATAACGGTGAATTAGCACATGGACAGAAGGATATCAACGGTAGTTGCAGCCCGATTGGTGCATTTGGTGATTTTTTAAATACATTTCAAAGTTCTTCAGGTGGGGATAGACGGTGTGAAAGGAAATTACGTCAATCACCAATGGCGGACTGGCCCGGGAGGGGTGGGTGTCTAAAACCCCCCACGCCCCTTGAGCGTGGCGCCCCTGTCAGACCATCGTTTTTATATTTTCATAACGGATTAAAAACGAATAACTGTTTTTAGAATCGACAAAATCGATTTTGTCGAAAGCGACTCTGTCCCCTACGTGGCAGAGGCGTAGAGTTTAGGTTTCGGTTTTAGAGGGGGGGCGGTGACCTAAATTCGTTGGGCATAGATAAGAAGAGGGCGTCTGTCAAAGATCCTGTTGCACATGAATAAGACAAATTCACCTTCAAAGGACAAACAACTTGATCTTTTGATCCAGAAGCATGCTTTCACGACAGAAATAACAATTTTTCGTTGGGATCGCTCCCCACTTAACTAAACTAATTATTTTACTCCTCTCTAGAATTTACTGACTGTTCAAGAATAAATCTGGAAACTCAGCCTATACAATTTGATCGGTGTTGCTATCGTATACTTCAGCCCAAAAACCACAATGTTGGCTCCATAACTGACGCTTTAAAATTTGTATCTGGCATCACTGGCGCTATTAGACACTCTTATTCTTATACATACCGGAAAGGGTTAAATCTGGGAAACTTAGCCCCTGAAACTAATTATTTGGCTATAAAAGCAGACATTTCATGCTCAGAAACTACTATTGGACCGTCTCCTGTCGATTTATTGTCACAAAATCCGTTATTTGGTTAAAAACTGGTAATTTTGCAGCGCTTAAACTGGCTATTTGGCCCTAACCGTTTTATTATGCCCAAAAATGTTTCAATTTAGCCAAAGAATCTTACTTTAGACTGGAAAACGAGAAGGAATTCAGCCTAAAAACTTATTATACGTAATACGTATACTTATACCTACATACGTGTGTACTTTTAAGAAAAGTCCGGTTTCCCCCGAAATCTTCCAAATCGCCTTTAAGGAACCGTTGATTCTCTCAGCTAAGATAATTACCTTCCTTTTTTTAAACCAGAAGAAACAGGACTACGCGGGTAAAAATAGCATTTTAAGGAATGGGAGTTCATTCTCTCAACACGAGTTACAAGTTATATGTAATTCAGCCAAAAATATTCGAAATTGCCGGCGCCCACTTAAAAAAAGCACCCCACCTGCGCCCCGACACCCCAGTCCGCCCCTGTCAATCACGTCGTTTTGAAGCATTTGAGGGAACTCTAAAATGTTTTGTTTAAGTACAAATAACAAGAAAAATTGACCCTCAGAAAACACATATTCCCCCCTCTTCCCTACACCATCCATTTCATTATAACTGGTTTGACGTCGTGAAACCCCCACTTAAAATGTTTAAAAATTTGGTTTTAAAAAAACCCTTGAATGATTTGTACGTTCAATGTGAGTAATTATCTTGTTTACGAGCCCTCTTCAAGAATCATCAGTGCTTGAAAAATGTGCAAGTTCCCCATTCAATGGCTGTTGAGAAAGCCGCTGATTCGCGACTAAAATTGAGAACAAGTGTTAACTCATGGCTAAATGTGAGATACCTAATTTCGAAAAAGCTCTAAATGCACGGCTAAGTTTGAAAAAAAAGCGATAATTTGCGAGCATCCTAATTCACTGACGCACACAAAAATCAACCCGACACCTTACAATTGAGAAAAATCGCTAAGTCGCTGCTAAAATGGTGGGGGGGGGGAGTGTTAACTCATATGCCTAAACGTGAAAAAAAAAAAAAAACGCACATTCATGGAAAAAATTAAGAACAAGTGCTAATTGACGGCTAAAAATGAGAATAATGGCTCATATATTAAAGCTGTAATTGTGAGAACGCCAATTCGCTATTTTTGGAGACAGCTTCATAGCTAAAATTGAGAAGAGGCGCAAATTGCTGCTAAAGCTGAGAAAATAGCTAATTCACTGCTAAAATGGAGAAAATTGCTAACTCACGGCACGGTTGGAAATAATTTCAGAAAAGCTCTAATCCCCAGCTAAATTTGAGAAAAGTGAATTTACAGCCAAAATTGAGAAAATTCATGGCTTAAACGGCTACTTTGTTGCTCAGATAAAGTAATAAGTCATGGCTAAAGCAAAAGAAATGTCTAATTCGTCCCTAGAATCGAGAAAAACTCATATTATCGACTAAAATTTATGAAAAGCGCTCATTCACAGCTAAAGTTAAGAAAACGCTAATTTACGTATAAAATTGAGAAAGGATGCTAATTCTTGGCTAAAAGAAGAAAAATCGCTAATTTATGGCCGAGGCCACCGATTTTATATAAGTATATTATATACGTAGAGTAATGAGGCAGTTTCACATTTTCAAAAAAAATATTTTTAAAAAAAAAAAAAAAGAGAGGATGCTGGGTGTACCAATCCTTCCATGTAAATAAATAAAATATTGGAACCCTTCGGAAATATTATTTTTTTAATTAACAAAATTGGCATGTTTGAAATCCCACCAAATCGAACGTTTTCCACAACGCAATATTCGCTGCCTTCTCGCCCTTCTCGGTCCTTTTCTTGCCTCTAAATTGCTCATAATCATCCATTCGTTTATAATTCGAGAGCAAACATGCTATCTGGCGTTATTTAAATGACGGGAAGTTCCTGAATTCAGCAGATGAGTAAAAATAATTTCCACCGTGCCCCGGTCCTTCCCTCTTATTTATCAATTCTGAAACGTTTCATGGCTTGGAATTTATGTCCCTGTTGTCTATTTTGCCCGTAAAATAAATTGGTTTGTTTGTTTTTTTCGAGTTTTGACTCTTGAGCCTTCACTGCCATGGATTGGCGGGAGGATTTGGGGGGGGGGGAGTTGAGTGGGGTCATTAAAAAGCTTATTACATGCTCAAGTTTTTTTGATAATTTGCAGATTCTAAATGCAAATTCGGTAGGAAGGGGACATTTTTCAAAAACCGTTACAAAAATATACTACAGAAACCTTGTGCTTTGAGCGAAGAAAAAGAGGGTTTCTAGTACTTTTAATCAAAAAAGCATGAAGTCCGTTCTGATAGATAATTTTCCTAGCTTTCAAAATGTATGGTCATTTCAAAGTTTTAATGAAGTAGCAGCTGGCAGCTTGGCAAAAACTCGCATTCGCGAATTTCAGCCAGGAAATCAGAATTTCAACGGAAATCACACAAAAAATCATATCTCCTGAACGGTGCAAGATGTAATGTCCGGGAAGGTCGCGTTTAATTCCATTTTTCATGTGGTTTCACCATAATTGTTTTTGCAACACTACCAAAAATTCACCCTCAATCTATTCATCCTGTGCTTGAAAAAGCCAATTTCTGATTTTCATATACAATGTGTGTGTGAAAATTTTTTTGAAAATGTATATGACGTTATCCCTTAAAAAGGAGTGAAGAACAGCTTCAAGCATGGTTGTACGAAGGTTGAACAATTTTTGCGGAGGAGCACTTACAAATTTTACATCAAGACGGTAGACTGAGCCTTATGTTTCTTTCAACCTTTTGAAGGGAACATATAATTTGTACTTATTTCTATTCGCACAATTGTATGGACTAGAATATTCATCACAGCTTGTCTCAATAGTTTTTTGACTATTTACAAACAACACACTCTGGTAGATATGCACAGACGGCAGACCATAAAATAGAGAGACGTTTGAAGGCTGGCCTACAGTCTTCCCTCTAGCTTAGGGAGCTTAGAATGCGAATGAATTTGCGCTGAAGGCGGAACAGGTCCTTAGGTGACGGGCAATGCCCCCACGCAAGGATCCCGTAAGTCAAACAAGAGTGAAATAGGGAGAAATACACAGTTTTCAAAACATTAAAGGACGCGGGGTTTTTGAAACATCTCATGGGGTAGACTGTTTTTGACAATTATTCCCCTAATGTTCCACAATGATTTGCCAAGGTCATCTTACTATCCAAGTAAACGCCTAAAAACTTAAAATAGTCCGCAGAGTTTTGCCCATTTGGGATTTCCTTGAGACCAAACGTCATGTAGGACGTTTTATTTGATTTATTTTTATTTTTGTATTTATTTGTATTTTTTATTTTCGTTATTACTGTTGAAGCAGGTTGAGGCTGCTTGAAGAGCTACCTCCCCCAATCGCTCCAACTCATCAATAGGGATTTAGATCTGACGATGAGTAACAAAATAGTTGTCACACAATAGTGACAAATGGTGATTCAAAAACCATGGAAGGTCATTTATCATCAATAAAAACAACATAGGTCCGAGGATTGAGCCCTGTGAGACACCGTGGTCAACTGTCGCGCCAAGTCTGAGACCCCCTGCTTAGTAGTCTTGACCACTTGAGTTCTACCAAGCAAAAATGACTCAATGAGGCCAATCGCCTCATCATACAGACCGTACTGCCCGCCCAGCTAAGAGTTTCATGAGAAACGCTGTCAAAATGTTGTTTTTAGATCCACAAAGATGCCAGTGACTCTTTTTTTTTTTAAGACATCATGAATAAATTGTACAAGTTAATAAATTTTACAGGCTAGCTGCCATTTCATTATTTTCTCTATAACTTTGGAGCAGATTGGCACCAAACTCACCAATAAGTCTCGACGGGTCCGCCTTATCCCCAGATTTGTGTTGTAGTCACGCAGGATATACAGAATTTTTTGATTAAAAATGTTAAATGGGGTAAGATTATGTCAAAAACTCCCAAGACTATAGGGACGTTCACGGTGGATCAGTCAGTGGATTTGCTTTTATTTAGGGGCAACGCAGCTTTCGTCACCTCAAGGTCATCCACACAACAAAAAGTGAAATTGGAGCCGCCAACTTGAGGGAAAATAGACGGGATTTTATGCGGTAAAGTGGTATGGTTTTTATGCGGATACTTTATGTATTTAGGTAACTCAAAAAGCCAAATTTTGTTATTTTACCTATTACAAACGCCATCAGTTACATGGATTTCCAAATTGAAACCTTCCTCATTCGTCTCCTTCAAATCCCAATTTCAGGCAATTTCCCTCTTTTAAAACCCAAATTCCGTGGGATATGCTCTTTCAAGAGCAAAATTTCGTGGGTTTGACTCTTTCAAACCTAAATTTCTGGGATTTGACTCCTTCAAATCCAAATTTCGGGATTTATGTTAAAACCAAATTTCATGGCTTCAGCCCTTCGTATAATTTTGGTTAATTTGAAAAACTAATTCGGTTCGTTCAAAATCCAAATGCCGTGAATTTGGCTCTTTCATACCACAATTTCGCCTGATCTTCGCTCTTCCATAAGCAAATGTCACGGATTTGGCTCTTTCAAAAGCCAATTTCACTAATTTGCCAGAAAATTGAAACTACCAAAGTACCAATTAATACTAAAATAAGTTATTTAATTATTTTCCAACTTCATGTAGTTCTAGGATCTAAATATCTGATTTGCTTTCCCTCGCATTTGTATATCTTTAATTTCCCTTCCTTTTTTATTCACCCTCCACCTCTTTCTCTGAGGGTGGCTGAGCTGACAGCTGACGGAAGTGGTGATCACCCCCATCGCCACCCGCATAAAACCACCCTTCGACAGAAGCGCATTTGATGTATTAATATTTCAAAATTAGTTTAAAAGGAGCGTTGGGATTGTCTAGACATCTACAGAAGCCAGGGTGCAAGAGAAATAATTATACAACCGATAGGTTGTAGAAGTTACTCGATGGAAATTATGACTGGCATTTTATTTTTTAAATTATTCAATTACAACTCCCGTTCAAACGTTCCAAGTTTTAGGCCCACTTTATCAATTGTCGATCAAGAAATTTAAAGAACTGATTCTCAGCCGCGCCAATTAGCGATTTTTCTCAATATTGGCCGCAAATCAGCCGTGCATGAACTATTTTGGCCACGTATTGCTAATTTTTGTTTCACTTTTAGCTGAGGATTAGCGTTTTTTCTCAGTTTTAGGCCCGAAGTTGCCTTCAGAAGCCAGACACGGATTTGTGTTTTCATAAATTTTAGCCGCGAATCAGCATTTTACTAAATATTAGCAGTTAATTAGCAATTTTAGCCGCGAATTGATTAGCGATTCTTTTCAGTTGAGTCCGCGAATTAGGATTGTCTCAATTTTGGCCACTTATGAGCGCTCTTTGTTAAATCATTAGCGAATCAGTGATTTTTCTCTATTTTAGCATTTTGATTAGCGATTTTTTCAATTTTATCCATGGATTAGAGTTTATCCGAATTTTAGCTGCATAATTAGCCATTCTCTTAAATTTCAGTTGAGAATTAACGTTTTCCACAAATTTAGCTGTAAACTAGCGGCTTTTCTCTTTGGGCGATTTTTTGAAATTTCAGTAGCGAATTGGCAATTTTTCTCAATTTTAGCTCCAAATTAGCGTTTTTCTTGCCTTTTCATAGCTTTTTTTCTCCCCTTTTTCCGCTTGCAAATCAAAGCTCGTATCAATTTTACTAATAACAGCAAATTAGTGATTTTCTTAATTTTAGCCATAAAGTGGCGAATCAGCGATTTTCTCAATCGATCTCAATTTCGGTCAAGAAGTTTCTCTGAACCCTTTTCACAGTTTTAGCCGCGAATATTAGCGCTTTTTTCCAACTTTGTGCTGCGTACATGCCTCAAGAACAGCATATTAGGTATAGTGCACCATCTTGTCTTTATCCGCTTAAAGATCTGACAAAACTGGGGATCGGCGTGTTTTCTCTATTTTAGATGCGAAGTTACCCTCAGAAGGCGTGAATTCTCTCAATTTGAGCCTTTCACGCCTTCAGATGTAGCGCTTTTTGTGGCCTAAATCGAACATTCAGCTACAATCTTTGTTGATCCCTGTAAAACGTTCCGTTACGACCTGGGTCAAATGGGCTGAATATTGCAAAAAGGAGCCAACGGTCCATATTCATAGTCGTCACTCAGGCTGAGTATTCGCTTATTTCGACTCATAACAGATGATTCAATAATTAAAACGACCGATTTCAAGTCGCTTAAGCAAATACTCAGCCTAAGTGACGACTATGAATGCGGCCCAACATCAATAAGATGAATTAAATACTTATACCTTTCCGGAAGACAATGAACTAGCGCAGAGACCAACACGATTCAAGCTTCGATAAAAAAATGGCACCCCGACGGGATTTGAACCCGCAACCTCTGGATTAATGGTCCAGCACGCTGCCAATTGCGCCACGGTGACGCCTTTGGCAGTCGTACTGCGAGGGATCAGCTAAGCCGAGCCAATATCGCTGTGCAAACGCTACCAAAACTCGTTTTCACGTACCTACATGCATGAATAATATGGAACCAAAAAATCCGCATTTTTCGATCTTTAAGCTTTTCGGTGGCCCCCCGTGATAGGGCTATCCGCCCACCTCGCCCTTACCTCCACATAGGTACGAAGCTGATTCACGGACAGAAAGAAGTGAAGTGGGCTAAAATTAAGGAAAATACTTACCTAGCTACTCGCGGCTGAGATTTCCTTAAAACTTCTGCGGGTAAAGATTAGAAAAAGCGCTAATTAGAGACTAGAAGTATGGAAACGACAATTTTCGGCTTCTGAAGGCAAATTCGTCGCTCAAACTGAGAAAAAAAAATCGTTAATTCGAAGCTTCGATTAAGAAAAAGTGCTAATTCATGGATGAAATTGAGAAAAATCGCCCATTAGAGACTAAAATCCGGAAAAACACGAATTCACTGCAAAAATTCATAAAAATCACTAATTCGTGCTCTAATGAACCGATAAAATTGAGAAAAAGTGCTGAAGTGAGGAAAAAACGCTAGTTCTCGGTTCAAATGGAGCAAACGTCAATTCGCGCCATCTGAAGGTATAACTTCGTGATAGAAAGTGAAAAAAAAAAAAAATCACTAATCCATGGCTAAATTCAGAAAAAGCGTTAGGTAATTCGCGGCGAAAATGAGGAAAAAACTCTTATTCACTGCTAAAATTTAGACAAATCTTTAATTAGCGGATGAAATGATGAAAAACACTAATTTTCGGCACAGAAAGTTGAGAAAATGGAAAGCCGGGGTTTCCGGAGACAACTTCGTGGCCAAATAGGGAAAAGCCCTAATTTACGGCAAAAATGGAGAAAAATCGCAAATTCGTGGCTAAAATTGAGACAAATTGCTTATTCATGGCTAGAATTGTGACAAATAGCTCCACCTCTTTCCCGTACAATGTCATCAATGTTCTTACCCTAAGATATGGACTAAGCGTTCACTCAGTTGTACAGTTCTTACCCTCGGCGAGGGCGCTCTCATCTCAGATTCACACGATTATTCCTGTTTCTTGAGCCTGAGGAGCACATGCATCATCCAACAACGGCGATGAGAAGCGTTTCCGACTGGAAAGACAATGAAATACCCCAACTAAATTATAAACCTTACATACAAAAAAATTTTATTTAAACCAAACTTACATAAAGAGTAAAGTACATTAACACAATTACTTAATCAAGTAGCTAGTCATTTAAGTAATAGAAAACATTTGAATTAACATGGAATCCACAAATAAGTGGGGCTAGCTTTAAATCATCCAAAATGAATAAAAGGAATAGGATTTGTAAGTCTTGCATGTTTTGTCTTTATCGACTGAAAAACAAAAGAAAACTAGTGACAGAAATCTAGAAATAGAAATGAGCTTAAAAGAGACAAAGTCGGGAACATTCTCAAACATATTTATAAAAAACAAAAAATGCCAGAGCTCAGTCGCTTACATTTTGGTTTGCATCTTTATTGTATTTGACCAAAAACATGGCTTCAAGTTTCTAAACCCAAAATATAGTTTCGAGAAACAGTCTCTGACACGAAATTCTCAATATAATACAATTGAAAAAGGAAGCCGTTTTTAAAAATTACACAGGCTTCTGCGATCCTTTCTTGCCGATTAGGGACTTGTGAATGTGAGGGATAACACCTGCGAACAAGAGAGAGACAACAAATGTATAAGGTGAAATTTTTTGAAGAAGCGGCGAGTCCCAGTGAAAATTGCGGCCCGTAATACGCACCTCCTCCAGCGATGGTGGCTTTGATCAAACTGTCCAATTCTTCATCTCCTCTGATGGCCAGCTGAAGATGTCGAGGTGTGATACGCTTTACCTTCAGATCTTTCGAGGCATTGCCGGCCAACTCCAGAACCTAACGAACACGTAACCGAATAATATTAATTGAGTTCACGAATGTGTTGCAAATTAAAGTAATTTGGATCGGGCGTGACAACGAAATTACCTAAAAGTGCATAATTTCTAGCCATTCACAAATATAACACAGGAAGAAACGAGGGCGAGAATTCAAAGTTCGGTTACCACTTGTATCCATAATAATTTAGAAAACTTTGGAGGATAACTTTCAACTTCTTTTAAAAGTTAGTACCCCCACCCCCTCCTGAAAGAAGCAAGGTTGTGGCACGTTTTTTCCCCTGCAAACAGGCTGCTTTGATACAAGTGGAAACAGGGTTTGTGTAGAAGAAATATTTTTTGGATCGAATTGAGTTATCCGAGTTTAAATAGAAACGGCGAAGCCCAGAGAACCCAAATCCACCAATCGAATGCCCTCTCAGCAATCAAAATTGAAATTAAGATCCTTCAGCTCAATTTCTTTCCTCGATCACAGTAGTTCTACGTTTTATGTTTCCAGTTTTTTAGCCCATAATTTTTAGCCTAACCAATATTTTTCTCCTTATCTTCCAACCATTTTTTGGCAAAATGATCGTTCTTCATGGCTTCATTTTGAATTTCCCGAAGGTGAAGGTCCCGAACGCGGAAAACCCCCGTGATAGCAAACAAATCTTGATTATATCTTGCGATGTTTTTATTCCAAGCCTTTCCTTGGCTCGGGTCGGGGCCCCTATAGGCGGTCACTTACCCAGCCTACCCCTAAAAACGGTCCTGTGTAACACTAGAGTAGCGAGGAAACAGACTTCTCGTGTATATTAGGACATTTTTTGATCAGCTCGAAAATTCTATGACATTTTTTTGGAACCCGGACAAATTGCTGGGTGGACCTAAATTTTCCCTCAGAATTCTCCGTTTCATTCCTAAAAGGAGTCTTTCTCCTGAATGAATTGTTGGCCCACCGATTTGTCCAAACAGTGCCCGGACGAATAGGTGGCCCACCAATTTATTGTCAGGATCAGGGACTATGGGAATGAAACGGAGAATTCAGCGGAAAAATTTCTGGCCCACCGATTCGTCAGCGCGCCATTTTTTAAAAATCACATTAGACAAGACCCCACCCAGCGTACTTCTAGACAAACACACGAAACAAGTTATCATAATTGGTTTTTATGCACGGTGACTTTCCATTTAGAATAGATCTAGAAGCCCTTCTTGGCATTCGTTGACAAAGACTATTAGGCCACTTCCAGCCAATCTCAGCTCTGATTGATATTCGATGGGTCTAGGGGGGGGGGGCTGTTCTACAACTGGAAATAGCCCAAGGTATACTATTTTGTGTTTTCTTCAACCAAAAATCACAATATTTCAATATATCACAAGTTTTCACTCAGTGTCCAGCTCAAATCGTTGGTTTCTGGCGAAAAACTGTCATTTTTCCGTGGGATAGCCAGTTTATTGATGGGCTTAAGCAGTCAGTTGGCAGGGACACACTTTATAAAATTCAGGGCCAAATTACCATTTTCAAGGACTCAAAACTAACTTTTTTCAACACATTGGTGAGGAGAAGTGAGGATGTTTCATGGATGAAGTCCCTTGTCATGTTTGCATGAATAGTTTCATTGACAGACATGGTTTTGTAGCCAAATTCAGAGTTTCTTGGAGAAAATTACCCCCCTTCCCATGAGCTGAGGGGGACTTTTTAGAGTACATTACTGACTCATAGGAAAATAAAATTACATTTATGGTAATTAGGTGGATAGTCTGTTTTTTGGGCTGAATAGCTGTTTTTAAGCGGAAATTCATGCTCTGTAGTTTCCTGACTAAGTTCTCAGTATTCCAGCTGATTAATTAAAATTGGTTGCATTTCCACGACTGTATTCTTGAAAAAATCTGTTGCAACCTAACCAAGAAATTGACGTGCTTCGGGTATTCATTTTTGTAGCGAAAATCAATATTATTGATCAAGATTTTAGGTGTTTTTCCAATAGAGTTGTCACAGAACGGATCGCAAAATGACGGCCATGATACCCCACGACGAACACCACGTTTGAATTTTAATGACCATCTTGTATCGCTCACGATACTGGTCAAATTTGATCACCCCTCCGCACATGAAGAAGTAACTGGTCAGTAAAATTCAGGAGTGTTCGTACAGCGGGAAACATGGCCACCATTTTTGTCTTGTGCTTCACATTAAAAAATGAGGACTGGAAATGGTGCAAGTAAAAACATATAAAAAAATTCCAAACAGGGCGTTTTTTTTTGCGATGTTAGGGAGTTATTTTGTTTGAATTGACTGGGCTAGAGAGTCACTTAGTGGAAGCGTTGGATTCTGGCCAATTGACCTCCAGGTCAATTGATCTCCAGACCTCCGGATATGATTTCCTGCAGAATTATTACCGAAATTTGACCGTCCGCGTCTCGGGGCGACTTTCAAAGACAAACCGAAAATTTCCCTAAAATTTGTGAGGGCTAAACAACCCCTGGCGATTATGGTGACAATTTCCAGGATGCAAAATAAGTAACGTTCACTAACTTGGCCAGAAAAAAGCCATTAGGCCGATTAATCGCTCCCTAAAGGGTTCAATCATTCAATGAAGAAATTCCGCATGTTTGGCTTTCACAAAGGTCAATATCAAAGGATTGAGTCTTTTAAAAACATAATTTCGTGAGCTCGGCCCTTTCAAAAAAACAAAAGTTCGTGGGTTTGTCTCTCCAGAAAAAAACATTTCATAGGGGTTGGTTCTTTGAAAAACCAAATTAAAATTGTGCGGGCTTGGGCTCCATTATACAAAATTTTGTGGGTCAGGCTCTTTCAAAAACCCAATGTCACGGAATTCGGTTGAATAAAATACTAAACTTCGCGGTACGACTCTATTCAAACTCCAATTTCATGAGTTTGGATCTGTTATAAACTTATAACCAAATTGCGATAAGTTAAATTCGAGTTTTATCCTCTTAATGGTGAATTTCACCACCTCGGCTGTTTACATAAAATTCAATGGATTTTTTCTCTCAAGTCAGACTTAATTTTAAGCCGAACCTTGAGCCGAGGTGGTAAAATCTACCATAACAGCTATGTTAGTTTGAATAGGGGAAAATTTCCGGTGGGGTTATCGTCGAAAAATTGTTTTTTGTAGAGAAATGATTATTTCGGAGCAAACTTTCAAGGTTTTTAGTTTCAAAGAGGAAAAATATAGTTTGAAGGGCTAAATTGACGATATCCGAGTCTAGCAAAAGATTAGATGGTCTCCAGTAACGTTCTGAGAGCGTGTATGTGTTTCCTAATAGGACGTGCCTGGAACCTGGAATTCAGTGTAATAGTCAGTATCTGGGCTCAGACCTCTATGTTTTGAGGCTAAATTAACCGTTTTCCCATATGCATTGTCAGTTAGTGAGGTAAAGTTGGCAAGCTCTGATCACATTGTGAGTTTCTAATGAAAAATGGGACTTACTACAGCGTATGTACATTTAAATGACCCTATCTAAATACGAGGGTATTGGAAAACTTATAGTTTTTCATTTGAACAAAATTCCGCACGGGTAAGGGGGGATTTTCCCGCCCGTCCTCCTCTCAAGCAACTTGTGTTTTAGTAGAGGGAGAACAGGAAGAAAAATCTCCCTCGGTGCCGAATTTTGGGTAAATGGAAAACGCCATTATTCTTTCAGGAAGAGTACATTCATTTCAGTACAGGAAATAAAGCTTAAAAAGGCAGAATAGCGGCAAAATTCAGCTTAACTTCAAATGTAGCTTAAAACATTCCTTATGCATACTTCCAGAATTCAAAGAGTCCGCAACGATAGTGGGTGGCGAACATCGTTTTAGTGGGAACGATAGACGTTGGCCAACTCATCGCTATGAGGGGTGAAGAAATTTGCCCGAACGGGGTATCTAATCCTATGTAGTTTTGGGTGCCGAGTCGATAAAAATCAACCACAAGTCCGTGCAAAGATTAGTTTTTGAGTTACGACCTAAATTGTACCAAAAAACCGAGTCCGGGTTTAGTAATGCAGTTTACATATATGTAATTTCTGAAGTATTTTTTGGCGCTGAATCGAATGCAAAGTGGCTCGTTTCTCTGCGATCAATATAATTTTAGTTACTAACGAAAATACCTGAAAAAACGACCCTATGTGCTATGAAAATGTGTATCTAGATTTTGGGCAGGACTAACCATGTTCTCTTATCTTACGTAGTTTTTTGTGCTGAATTGAATGAGCGTTTGCAGGGATACGCCTACAAATACAGGGTGGCTGGTACATGGATGAGCAAAATGAGAGGGGTGGTTGTACACCCAAAATGCAACAAAAAATGCCCTATGACCATGGGTCAGATTTCCATTCCTAGTCAAGATACTCGATTTTTTTACGTTTTTCATCACAACACGGGTTTTCGCAACAAAAAAAAGCTGGAACTTGGGAAATAAGCGACCTAGGTAAATCCAACGACACCGCTGAAAAGAACACACTTTTTTCTGTGGGATCAAGGCCATTTTGTCTGGGGGTAATGAAATATTCTTGGAGTAAACTGGGAAAAAATCAAGATATTTTCAAAAATGTCCATTTTTGACAACCGTTCAAAAGCAAGACTACAGAAGCAACGTTGCTCCCAGCACCTGGCAAATTCCTGTAAAACTGGATGAAGGCACTTAGTTTAATAATTCACGGTTAGTTTACTCTTGTCCTTCGCAATTTTTTGAGAAAAATCCATTGTTATACTAAAAAATGGGGCAATTAAGCCTATTTTGAGTGCCTACAAGAAGATACGAGAGCCACTCAAAAAACTTTTTTTCAGCTCATTTCACTTCAATTTGTTTTTTCTCATAGATTTGCACAGAATAAGTGAATAAAAGTGAATCAAGCTGAAAAAAAAGTGTTTTGAATGGCTCTCGTATCTTCTTGTAGGCACTCATTGTATAACAATGGATTTTTCTCAAAAAATTGCGAAAGACAGGAATAAACTAACCATGAATTATTATACTAAGTGCCTCCATCCAGTTTTAGAGGAATTTGCCAGGCACTGGAAGCAACGTTGCTACTGCAGTCTTGCTTTGAACGGTTGTAAAAAATAGACATTTTTGAAAATATCTCGATATTTTCCCAGTTTACTCCAAGAATCTTTCACTACCCCTAGACAAAAAGGGTTTGATCTTACAGAAAAGAGTGTGCTCTTTTCAGTGGAGTCATTGGATTTAACCTAGGACGTTCATTTCCCAAGTTACAGCTGGTTTTGTTGCGAAAACCCATGTTGTGCTGAAAAACGTGAAAAAATCTATTATCTCGACTAGGAATGGAAATCGGACCCAGGGTCATAGGGCATTTTTTGTTGCATTTTGGGTGTACAATCATCCCTCTCATTTTGCTCAGAATACGGGCTTCAAGCTTATTTATGGCGGGAGGGGGGGGGCTTTTGTCCGTTTAAGCGTTGCTTTGGGTTTAAACGGTTTTGTATTCGAAATACCAAATTCTGATTGGGGTTTAAGTTCCTATACATGGGCGAAGATAGGGGAGGGCTTTGGTCCTATAGCCCCCCAAAACTTTCTGTAGCCCCCCCCCCCAGGCTCTCCTTCCTGAAGCCTCTCCCCCAGACTCTGTAACGCCAACAATTATGGGGTACCTACACACGGTGAGATGTCCCGTTGAGGACAACCTCTAACGGCCAGCCGGAGCGTGTGCCCAGACTTCGACATCAGTTGAAATGGACTGCGCAACTTCAGCCGATGTGTGGCGATTTCAAGGTGACTTAAACTGAAGTCAAAGCCAGGTCAAGACGCTCCGGTCGGCCGGTGAGGTTGGCCTGAACAGAAAATCCTCACCGTCTGTACTTACTTTTAAAGCCCTGTACACACAGAGACATTTTTTAGGCATCATTCACAAGCTGTATGTATCTTATGTGAACTGTGGAGTCTACTTAACCTATCAACATGCTTAATTTTTTGAGAGAATATAGTCCGGGAGCTCACCGTATGAAAAATCCGGGTCATTTGATCGTGTCTGGCACCTGCGAAGGACGTTTTATATGGTCTAGGAGATGATACTTCTGAGATCGCCAGACATTTTCCGTGGGACAGACGCTCACAACAGAGCTAGCTGTTAGCAAACACGTTTGGGTGGTTTGAAAACGACTGGCGACTGAGTAAAAAGTCGTTACCCTCGTACAATACGTTACGAAACCAACACAATCCAATTTGATTGTAGACAACGCCATGAGCCATGGGCGTAGCCAGCGGGGGGCAGGGGCGGGCAGTTGCCCTCCCCTAGAATCAAAAGCGCAGATTTCGTGGGGCGGCTGCCCCCCCCCAAAATCCCTGATCTGGCTTTCTTGTATTCCTCTCCATAAAACCAATTTTGCGGATTTTTCTCACTAAAAAAAACAACACATTTTCGCTAATCAGTTTCACCAAAAATCAAAAATTCGCCGATGTTTGTTGCTGACAAACCGATTTCGAGGGTCGGCTTAACTTGGAAACAGATTTTTCACACTAAAATCCCATTTTCGCAGGTTCGACGCGCAATTTTCGTGTGTTTTTGGCTAGCTCAAGTCGTGTTTACCCCGCTGTGCCATCCAGACTTGTGGTGGCAGAGGAAATGCCAGTTCTGTTTACCGTCTCAGGTCTAAGATTCAAAGTTTAGCTCCAAAAGTATCACTTTCCGGAGGGGCGGGGGAGAAGTTACAGGTTTTCGACATAAACTCCGAAATAGAAGGCTACAAACTACAGTTTTCCAGCAGATATTAATTTTTTGACGGATAGTGGCCGTTTCTGTGCAAATTTAGTCTCCGATGACCGCGAATTGACGCGATTCTAACCTCTAGATCCTGTTATAAGCCTGCAAAAAGGCAATGGTGCATCTGATATTTTCGCCTGTGAAGCTGGCCCACAGGCGTGGATCCAGTTTTTCTCAAGAGTAGTTGCACAGAGTCCCCCCCCTCCCCCGATTTTACTCGTGAATGAGTACTGTTTTTAGCCTCGAATTGACGTTTTCCTTAATTGAACTGAGTGTTTTTTCTCAACTCTAACTCGAACTAGCCCATTTTCTTCATTTTAGCCGTGAAAAAGTCTCAAAAAAACCGTGAAATAACGCATTTTTGATATACTATTTCAATTACGGCCAGCACCGGGCATCGCCTAACTGCAAATTGGTGCGTTCTGTCAGTCGAAAAAAACGAAACAGTTTTTCCTCAATTTAACATATGGATGAATGCTATTCCTCAATTTTAGCCACGAGAATTCCACCAATCAACAACAAACGGTGACAATTTCGCCAATTCGTTTTCCCTGAATTCTAGCCGCAAATTAGTGCTTTTTCCTAATTCTGCCTTGAGCAATTTTTTCTCCCTTCAAATTTTAGCAGTGAAAAGGTTCACATAATCCACGTGAGAGCGAATTTCATTAATTTTGACCCCTCAATTTCACGGGCTAACGAACAGTTTTCCGTAATTTTAGCCGTGAATAAGCACTTTTTTCAAAAACGTATGCGCAAAGTCACGCTTTTTCTCAATTTCACCCGTAAACTTGCCATGTATATGTATTAAAACGGTCAATTAGCTCTTTCTCGCAATGTTTACCGATGTTTGAGAAACCACGAACGCATTCTCTCAATTTTACCTGCGTGAATGAGCTCCATTTCTCAATTTTAGCAGTGAATTGGCGCTTTTCCTCAATTCCAGCCGCAAATGAGTGATTTTCCTCAATTCTACATTGAACGAGCAATTTATTTTGTCAATTTTAGCTGTGAAAAGAGTTCTATAAACCGTGAATTAGCGCATTTTCTTAATTCCGCCCCGCACTTTGCATCGCGAAATCGCAAATTGGCGTGTTTTCTCAATTTCAACCGCGAATAACGAGATTTATTTCTCAAGTTTAACGTGAACTTCGCTAAACTTCGCGCTATTTCTCAATTTTAGCCGTGAATAGGTGTTTTTCCTCTGTCTTGTCCGCAAAATGTCCTTTTCTAGATTTCATCCGCGAACGAGAACTTTTTCTCTAGAAGTGCGCACCCCCCCTCACCACCATTGTGGATCCGTGCCTAGCTGGCTGCCCACCCCTTGATCACAGGCTGGCTACGCCCCTGCCATGAGCTTTAAAAAATGGAATTTCGAGGCTTACTAGTAGCCAGGGCTTCATTCTAAATTGGATGGCGATGGTGGTTTACTAGTTTATTGTTTGCGAAGAACCAATTTTTTACACTTGCCAGCCGTTTTCAAGCAGCCCAAAAGTGTTATTGCCAACGGCTAGCTTTGTTGTGAGCACCGAATAATGTCTGGTGATCTCAGAAGTGTCATCTCAAAAAACGTCCTGTGCAGGTGCCAGACACGATCAAATGACCCGAATTATTCATACGGTGGGCTCCCGGACTAATACAAATTTTGTTTGGTTTCATAAACTTCACAGAGCACATATACATAGAGATTGTGAAGGGGCGTATTAATTCACAGCACAGCTTTGTGAAACACGTGTTTCTTCGGAAGATTCACATCATGTTTTCCGAACTTCTTTCTTTCCGAAAAATCTTTTAAAATGCCTTTGTGTGAACACTGTACAGGGCTCGAAAGTGTGAAAAAATTTTGGGGTAATACCCCCCCCTCCTACTATTGATCATTCCCAGTCATAGGTCTGACCCCCCCCCCCCCCAAATCCCTGATCTGGCTTTCTTGTATTCCTCTCCATAAAACCAATTTTGCGGATTTTTCTCACTAAAAAAAAACAACACATTTTCGTTAATCAGTTTCACCAAAAATCAAAAATTCGCCGATGTTTGTTGCTGACAAACCGATTTCGAGAGTCGGCTTAACTTGGAAACAGATTTTTCACACTAAAATCCCATTTTCGCAGGTTCGACGCGCAATTTTCGTGTGTTTTTGGCTAGCTCAAGTCGTGTTTACCCCGCTGTGCCATCCAGACTTCTGGTGGCAGAGGATATGCCAGTTCTGTTTACCGTCTCAGGTCTAAGATTCAAAGTTTAGCTCCAAAAGTATCACTTTCCGGAGGGGCGGGGGAGAAGTTACTGGTTTTCGACATAAACTCCGAAATAGAAGGCTACAAACTACAGTTTTCCAGCAGATATTAATTTTTTGACGGATAGTGGCCGTTTCTGTGCAAATTTAGTCTCCGATGACCGCGAATTGACGCGATTCTAACCTCTAGATCCTGTTATAAGCCTGCAAAAAGGCAATGGTGCATCTGATATTTTCGCCTGTGAAGCTGGCCCACAGGCGTGGATCCAGTTTTTTTCAAGAGTAGTTGCACAGAGTCCCCCCCCCTCCCCCGATTTTACTCGTGAATGAGTACTGTTTTTAGCCTCGAATTGACGTTTTCCTTAGTTGAACTGAGTGTTTTTTCTCAACTCTAACTCGAACTAGCCCATTTTCTTCATTTTAGCCGTGAAAAAGTCTCAAAAAACCGGTGAAATAACGCATTTTTGATATTCTATTTCAATTACGGCCAGCACCGGGCATCGCCTAACTGCAAATTGGTGCGTTCTGTCAGTCGAAAAAAACGAAACAGTTTTTCCTCAATTTAACATATGGATGAATGCTATTCCTCAATTTTAGCCACGAGAATTCCATCAATCAACAACAAACGGTGACAATTTCGCCAATTCGTTTTCCCTGAATTCTAGCCGCAAATTAGTGCTTTTTCCTAATTCTGCCTTGAGCAATTTTTTCTCCCTTCAAATTTTAGCAGTGAAAATGTTCACATAATCCGCGTGAGAGCGAATTTCATTAATTTTGACCCCTCAATTTCACGGGCTAACGAACAGTTTTCCGTAATTTTAGCCGTGAATAAGCACTTTTTTCAAAAACGTATGCGCAAAGTCACGCTCTTTCTCAATTTCACCCGTAAACTTGCCATGTATATGTATTAAAACGGTCAATTAGCTCTTTCTCGCAATGTTTACCGATGTTTGAGAAACCACGAACGCATTCTCTCAATTTTGCCTGCGTGAATGAGCTCCATTTCTCAATTTTAGCAGTGAATTGGCGCTTTTCCTCAATTCCAGCCGCAAATGAGTGATTTTCCTCAATTCTACATTGAACGAGCAATTTATTTTGTCAATTTTAGCTGTGAAAAGAGTTCTATAAACCGTGAATTAGCGCATTTTCTTAATTCCGCCCCGCACTTTGCATCGCGAAATCGCAAATTGGCGTGTTTTCTCAATTTCAACCGCGAATAACGAGATTTATTTCTCAAGTTTAACGTGAACCAGCGCTATTCCTCAATTTTAGCCGTGAATAGGTGTTTTTCCTCTGCCTTGTCCGCGAAATGTCCTTTTCTAGATTTCATCCGCGAACGAGAACTTTTTCTCTAGAAGTGCGCACCCCCCCCCCTCACCACCATTGTGGATCCGTGCCTAGCTGGCTGCCCACCCCTTGATCACAGGCTGGCTACGCCCCTGCCATGAGCTTTAAAAAATGAAATTTCGAGGCTTACTAGTAGCCAGGGCTTCATTCTAAATTGGATGGCGATGGTGGTTTACTAGTTTATTGTTTGCGAAGAACCAATTTTTTACACTTGCCAGCCGTTTTCAAGCAGCCCAAAAGTGTGATTGCCAACGGCTAGCTTTGTTGTGAGCACCGAATAATGTCTGGTGATCTCAGAAGTGTCATCTCAAAAAACGTCCTGTGCAGGTGCCAGACACGATCAAATGACCCGAATTATTCATACGGTGGGCTCCCGGACTAATACAAATTTTGTTTGGTTTCATAAACTTCACAGAGCACATATACATAGAGATTGTGAAGGGGTGTATTAATTCACAGCACAGCTTTGTGAAACACGTGTTTCTTCGGAAGAATTCACATCATGTTTTCCGAACTTCTTTCTTTCCGAAAAATCGTTTAAAATGCCTTTGTGTGAACACTGTACAGGGCTCGAAAGTGTGAAAAATTTTTGGGGTAATACCCCCCCCCCTCCTACTATTGATCATTCCCAGTCATAGGTCTGACCCCCCCCCCCCCCCAAGGAATATTGGATATCTCCGCCCATGAGGGCCGGCACCATGGCGCTTGGTTAATCTGAATCGGAATTCGAGGAAGAAAAATGTAAAAAGGGAACGTTGAACAGTCGTATGAATAATAAGAATCTCTATATTTAAGACATCCATAATGTGAAGTTTAAGTAAATAGGTTGGACGTTGAAAATTCGTCACCTATCCGGTGGGCGAGTAATAACAGCGAAAAAGTGGGTAGAGGGAAAAGAAAGCAGGCTTCAAGCTTATTTATGGTGGGAGGGGGGGGGGCTGTTAAGGTAACGGTAAGGGTTAGGTCGACTATGTCCGTTTAAGCGTTGCTATGGGTTTAAACGGTTTTGTACTCGAAATACTAAATTCTGACTGGGGTTTAAGTTCCTATAAGCTCAGCTTAGTGTTAAACGGAACTTTAAACCCATGTGGTCGACCCGGGCCTAAGTCCCAAAAATTAAACTACTGCACCCATGCCATCCTAGGCCTACCCGATCATCACGGTCGGCGATACTAGGGCTATTAAGGGCAAAAAGGGACTTCCAATTAAACACGGATTTTTTTTAGGTACTGATTTGTCTTAACTTCAGGTCGTCCAAGGGGCTGAATTTTTCTTCTATCTGCGTCGAAACATTGACGACGAGAGAGCGTCTTCCCTTCGGTCTTTTCTCCCAGTTCTTCCTATTTAATAAGGGTGTTGGTAATTTTAATTTATTTTTTCTTTTACCACACGTGGGCTACGACTAGAGGATGGGAAGTTTAAATTTTGCGTGCCGTTGAAGGGTCCCACGGCATAGCACTTATTTCTAAACAACGGACAAACTTATTGTGTTTACATGAGCAGAATCGGCGAGAAGAGCTTCTACTCGAACCTTTATAATACTTAGGTTTCAGCAGGGAAATCTGACCTTTTTCAAAACAAAACAGTGATGGGATAAAAACGGCTGTCGTTAACAACCGCTGGGGATTAACGCTAGATGAATTGCTTATTCAAAAATGAATATCAACGAGTGTGAGGGGTGTACGAACACAACGTTACAAAATTATTATTTGCTGGAAGGCTAGAGGGCTGAAAGCAGGCAAGAATAAGCCATCCGAACAGTAGGCATAATTTCAAGTAAAAGGGACAAAGGGTAAGGGTAACGTGACGCAACATTTCATAAATGGTCCAATGAAAATAAACTTCTGTAGAACATTAGGATCTCCGCCGAAAAAACTTCATCAACTAACGGAGCAAGGGATTTAATCCCAACGTACGCTACAAAGGGCAGGAATAGCATCACACAACTGAAATTCAAGATAAAGGGCGGGAAACTAAGAAAACAAGCGGCGGGCGGAATGGCGGCAAAAATTGTTTAGAGGTCGATCGCCGGTAATTCAAACATTGAAAATGCCAGGGGGGCGATATAAAGCGAATAAAATCACGGGCTTACCTCGGCAGTCAGGTACTCCAAAATCGCGGCGCTATAAACGGCAGCTGTGGCGCCGACACGACCATGGCTCGTCGTTCGGTTTTTCAAATGTCGATGAATTCTACCCACCGGAAACTAAAAACGAAAAAGCTAACCTTACTCGACAAATTCAAACAACCCTCGGAGAGTCAAAAGAAAATGTGTACAACGCACAGGGACTAGGAAACCTCGAAGGAGAAATAATTTTATTTTTTCCGGGAAGGACGATTATTAAATTATAAAATTGAAAATTACCTGGAGACCGGCTCGTGCAGATCGCGACACGGCCTTCGCCTTAGCCTTACCGCTGTCTTTTCCAGCTTTACCTCCAGCCTAAAAAGAAAGTCGAAAAAAAGCACTTTAAAATCGTGATATCGCGTTGAAACTTGGCCAGTAGTTAGAGGACGTCAAGAGGATTCAAATAAAGCGGAAATCATAAGGAATAGTCCCCGAAAAACTGGGAAAACTCGTGAGATAAAACTCACCATGACCACGAAAGAGTTAGAATTGACCTTGTTCACTCTCTCACACACAAACGTAAATGGCTGCTGCCTCGTGTCGTACCCGCCAAACTCACAACTGTTGAAAGTCAAGCAGGTCACGTGACCTCGATGGATCAGCCAATGAGAACGTTCGAATTCAAACTTGGAACCGACTATTGATCATCCCCTCTCCCTCTTCCTTCCCATCCACCACACCACTGGACAGGACTACACAATTTGAGTTTCCCCTGGAAAATATTGGAAAATTAAATTTTTAATATTCACCTTGTTGTCTACAAAGGTTTTTACCCTAATTAGTGGCTGATTGATGTTTAGTTGTTCCCAATTTGTTTGGTAGTAGGCCTATATACTACGTTCGGGCCAGGCAAATCTCGTTTAACTTCTTTGTTCAAAGGGAAATATTTTTATTGAAATACTAGAGAAAATGAAATATGAGCAAATGAAAGATGTCCAACCAAAACCGCACGAGAACTCTTCACATAAAGGGCTGATCTTCGACCCGCCCCCCACCCACTATCGCATCATCGCATCACCACCGACAAAACGTTAACGCTTGCGAGACACTTTTCTTAACGTTATGTATTTTGTTATTCAAAGTTTCTTCATTCGTTTCTTGGCTTCTAAGTCAATGAAAATTCAGTTCGGTTATGAGTACATTTGTACTTTTATTTTCTTCCATTCGACGTTACAATGTTTTATGCAACTCTTGAGTAACGTCAGTCACTGCTACTTATACCACAAAAACTCACAAAATCATTGCGTCTTGGGTTTGCTACATGTGTCCATTGGCACGATATTGGTACAGAGGCTGAGAAACAGATTGGCTCTAGTCGATGGTGACGAATGTTTTTGAAGACAAAAGCTCGCTCATCGGCCAGCCAAGAAGTTGGTACCACCACCAGCCCCACACATTGAGGGTGTAAATAAAAAGTTCAGGCAAATTTGAAAATCATATAACTAGTGAATCGCAAACAAAGATATAGCTTTCTGTCGCAAAAGATAGCAATTCGTCACTTCTTCATTGTATTCGTCTTTGGCCACGATAACAAGATATAGGTGCTTGACTTTTTCTTTTGAATTGTGACTTGAGCCCGAAAGGCAAAGGGATTTAAAGGCCAATTTGAACTCTCAGGTATAAGGGCTTCAACTGTGTGAATGAACACTCTTCTCGCCGCATACTTTTGTCTCAATGTAGAGAAAAATCAAGTGCAAGGAAGGCCAAATAAGTTTTTGACGATATGAATGTTTTCTATTCAGTGAAAAATATTTTTATCGGATTTATTAGGTACAATTTTATTTCGTTACGTACGAAGGCAACGGTATTTTGATACACTTTCAAAGAAAAATGAACATTAGGGAGATTTTGAAAGACGTAAAAAAGAAAAACGCTCACGTCTTTTCGCATTTCCACCAATTATCTGTTCCGTACCCTAGCAACCACCGGACGTTAACCAAGACATGCATGTTTTTACTACATTCAAAATCTCACTATTGTGAATTCATCAATCCGTCGTATTTTCCTAAATGGTACGAAATATAGAAGTATGATTTCCACGGCCAAGTTTCTAGGCGTGGCGACAGGGTGTATAGGGGGGAATGGTGCTATAACAGTAATCTCATGGGCTCCAACCAGCCATTGCAAAAGTGCCCCTGTACTTATTTTCCTGACTTCAAAGAGTTCAATAACATTTATCTTAAGAAGGAACCAAAAAAAGTCCTTCTAAAAAATGGTGC
Source organism: Corythucha ciliata (assembly GCA_038030265.1). Lineage (NCBI taxonomy): Eukaryota > Metazoa > Arthropoda > Insecta > Hemiptera > Tingidae > Corythucha > Corythucha ciliata. Next base: position 20,476,255 of record CM075943.1, read on the forward strand.
CCTTTCTATTCATAGAAATTTCCTATTGTTGAAGGTATAAAAATAGCTTCACAACGAATTCCGGATTATCCGCGATAAAATGTATTATTGTAGAGAGAAAAGTCGAAGTTTCTGTCTTCTGCAGTCACCAAAAACCGCACGCATCTTTCGGTTTTGACCCTAAAAACAATAACTTATAAGGGCATTCGTGGGTGTGACGTCAACCTTCGTAGACTACTGGTAGTTTCTTACTTTCGTTGTTTGGTGTTTGTTATTAAAGGAAAATCAAGTTTCGAATGAATGAGTTTAAAAAATGAAATGGGGGGGGGGGAGATGTATACTTCGACTTTTCTAGCAACAGCCCCTTAACTACCAAAGTACGAAACTAAAAAGTCTATATGTCATTGACGCGGACCATGGACACCCTAAATATAAATATTCAATACATAGTTAATTGAAGGAATTGTATCCATCAGTTGGAAATAATCAAATTTTCCCATAGCTACCATCGCCCGGATGTTCTAAAACTCGGAAAATTGCTCCAAAAATCAGGCTAAAAAATCACGTAGGCTACTTGTGGGCTTGTGTCCACGACCACGGATTATACGGTGTCTCGGGGGTTTGAGCACTTTGGGACAGTGGGATTTCCGCACCAATATATGAAATCATGATTCATGAGACCATACCTGGTAGATATCTCTCTAAGAAGCTCTATATAATCCCCTAAATAAACGCCCTAGCCCTAAGTGCTCTTACTCGGAAGGACTCTCCTATCGCCCATTCATTTTTTTTCTTCGCCACGAAGAAAAGGGGTCACTGTATAGTCAAAGAAATCCTCGTTTAAAAAACAACGGTACATTAGGGACCCCCCCCCCCCCCATTAGAACTTTGCAAGCTTCCTCTCCTCTCCACGGATTAGGTTCACTAGGGCAGTGGTGAGTGGAGGACCTACCGAAATCTGGGCCCCACTGGGACGGGTGGACCTGCACCTATTTGGGCCCGGGGTAGAAATCTCCATGAGGCCTCCTTTTATTAGTCTCTGAGTAAACAAAAAATTTTATTTTTACGTTAGCTATTTCTAAATGCTATCCGCTCATTAGCGCTTATGCTCAATTTAATCCTAAAATTGATTATTTCCTCAATTTTAGACACAAATAAGCGGTTTTTGTCCATTTTTGCACTTTTCTAAATTTTGAGTTTTGATTTCAAAGTAACGTTTTTCTCAATTTTAGCCGTGAATTAACGGATTTTTTGACCTATATTGCCATGAATTTGCGCTTTCTCTCAATTTCAGCAGCGAAGTAGCGTTTTTATCTCGTGGATTAGAAATGTTTCTCCATTTTTGCCTCGAGTTAGCATTTGCCTCAATTTCTGCTCCAAATTAGTGATTTTTTAAAATTTTCAGCAGTGAATTAGCACTTTTTATTGAGCTGCAAATTGGTGTTTCTATTAATTTTAGCCACGCCAAAAAGTGGATTTTTCTCAATATTAGCCGGCGATAACTAGGAGCCGAAAATTGGATTTTTTTCGCCATTTCAGCCGCGAACTACATATTTTTCTGCACTTTATTTGCGAATTCGCGATTCTCTTCAATTTTAGCCATGAATTGGCTTTCTCTCAATTTTAGCAACGAAGTAGCGTGTTTATTTCCCGTTCCCGTGAATTAGCTTTTATTTCTCCATTGTAGGACTGAATTGGCGTTTTCCACAATTTTTGCTACAAATTAGCGTTTTAATCAATTATAGCCACGCTGATATTAGTAATTTCTCTCAATATTAGCCAAAGTAGCGATTTTTTAAAACATAATTTTTTATATAATCAACTTTTTTGTCTTTCTAGAAATAACATTATATTTTTATTTATACGTACTTACAATTGGTAATCTCCTCTATGGCCTGAAGTCCGCGCAGAGGGGAAGAGCCGTTATATTCACAACATATTTTACCTATGATCTATTAAAATAATCAATTTTCTTGTTTTTGTTTACTTGTAGCGTTCCCATTTGCACAAAATTCTGCAACGGGGCTATTCATTTCCACCCGTCTTCTCTACTAACATATGATTTAATTCAGTGAAGACGGGTGGAAATGAACTGCCCAAATGCAGAATTTTGTGCAAATGGGGAACGCTATTAGATAGTGAGCGTACAGTATTCTATTAATTACATTGTTTTTCATTTTATTTTTCCCACATCCTATCAACAGCAGTTTTACATCACTTGGCAAGTCATTAAAACAAATTATGCCCCTATAAGAATAGGTAGTGATTCTGAGCTGCCCCTGTGTTTACTGTTGGGAGCGCTATGGACGAATTACAATTGAATCTAGTTAACTTTGAGTGTTCAGGCAAAGTATAACAGTCTTCCCTAAACACCTGCTTAGTGCAATTTATTTTGAGAAGATTTTCGACAGTCAACAGATTCATGTTATTAAATAGAGACAGCGAATGTTCACACTTCGGCTTTCTGCTCATAATTCTTACTAAACATTTTTGTACTACATAAACCTTTTTTGGCTTTTGATTGGGCAAGGGCACAGTACACAGTCCTACGCATTTCATAACCCGTGGGGTAACAGGGGACCTGTCAAAATCACTCTAAACATATGAATGGGTACGTGGCAGGGGTGAACCGTGGGAGGAAGAAGGGTTTTGATCCCCTCCCCCCATCCACCTTCTGTCATTAGACCGAGACTTTCGAGACGAGACAGAGACTTTCGAGACGAGACCGAGACTTTCGAGACGAGACCGAGACTTTCGAGACGAGACCGACTTTTTAAGTACGAGACCGAGACCAAGACCGAGATCATCTTGCTAACGAGATGCGTCTCGGTCTCGTGCATCACTACGCGCCTCCCAAGGTGATATTCATCTTGAGCAGTCCACATGTCATCCATGGCTTAATTGGTCTCTTCTTAGAAGGGTACGTTACTCAACTTGTCACCGTTGCTTCGCTAATTCTTAGAATAATCATATCACAGAACACATTCCAGCATTCATTTACATTTTTGCTAGAGTAAATCTTTTCCCAATTTTCTGCTTCAACAATTTGTTCTTAATTTTCCGAGGATGTTCACAAATTCTGCTTATCATTCCGACAACAGCGATTTTCGCTAAAATCATGTAGCGGTCACTGATACAGCTAGAAACAACAGCTGTCTCAATTACACACTTTTTAGTTTTAATATTGCTAAAAACATGGTCTATGCATGTACCCTTACGACTATCCTTATTTACCCTGGTAGATGTATTTACAAAAGGCAAAAAACCATAACACGCTATATTAGTTAAATATGATTCCGCTAGTTTACCTATCACATGACCAATAATCTTATATACTTACTAATCTTACTATAGTTATATTAATATTAAATCACCAATAATAATGCAGTCCTTATCCTTAGATATAGCCCAGCAAATTTTCAAAACCCTCAATAAATCGCTCCAAACTATTATTTGGTGATCTATACACCAAATGATAAAACAGCTATTAGATTTATAACATAGTTATGAAACTCAAACCCCACTTCAATGGAGCTGCATCCAACCAATTCTAACTCCTGCACAGTTTTGATCGTTAATTTTTCTTCGATAAAAACCACTACCCCACTGTTTTGATTTAAGTTAGATGTTGTGGAATATCTTTGATATCCATTAATATTATAACATACACCTATTTGTTTTCACTTTTAGCAATGGAAGCGATTTTTCTCGGTTTTAACACCAAAGTTGCCTTCGCCAGATTCAACTGTTAGGTGTATTTTCTATTACAGCCAAAAATTGGAATTTTTTCTATTTTAGCCGTGAATAAGAGCTTTCCCCACACTATAAATATGCGAATTAGTGATTTTCACCAATTTTAGCCGTGAAATTAGCACTTTATCCCAACTTTAGCAGCGAAGTAGCGTTTTTATCCTGTGTATTAGCCTTTTTTCTCCGTTTTAGCCTCGAATTGGCGTTTTCATAAATTTGTGCGGCTGACTTTTTTTGACTTTTTTTTTTTTTTTTCGATGAGGCATATCAATCCTTCCATGAAAATAAATTAAATAACAAATTAAAAGACTTCGGAAATATTTTTTATTTATTATCAAAAGTTGGCATACTTGAAATCCCGCCAAATCGAACATTTTCCGCAACGTAACATCCCATGTATTCCCTGTCCTTTTCATGCCTCTAAATAGCTCAACTGTTTATTCTCCATTATTTTATTACTGGAAAGCTCTGGTAGAATTTAGGTTGGTCGTCCACTTGAAGCGTCTTCGAGCAGCGCTACAACGCGCGGCAACGAGCGTACATATCAATTTTCTCTCAATTTCGAGTGTTCGTTGCATCGAGAAACCACGGAATGATATAAAGAAACTGTGGGGATCACCTTATTTTCTCTATTTTAGCCGCGAATTTACCGTAAGAAGGCGCGATTTCTCTCAATTCGAGACTTCAGAATAGGGCATTTGTGCGCTACATCCTACATCGAGTATTCAGCAACACTCTTTGCTGCGTTCCACCTGCAACGTTCCATTCTCCGCCGATTCGGAGCTATAAAATTGAGAAAATGTGATAATTCGCTGATAACACTGAGAAGAATAAGCGATAATTTGTGGCTATAACTGAGAAAGAGTGCCCATTCTCAGTAAAAATTGAGAAAACGCACACTAATGGTTTCCTGAGGCAATTTCGTGGTTAAAACGGAGAAAAAGATGTAATTCAACACTAGCTAAAAAGTACATTCCTCGTGTAATTAGAATTAAAGGCTTTAAAGGGGACTTCTCCTAAGGGTGCGTTCATAGTGAATCACCTTCACTGCGATACCTCGATGAGCGATGCCCCGATGAAACATCGATGAAGAACAAACATCAATAATTGTATGGGACTGTTCATAGTGAAGCACCCTCACTGCGATGTGATCTTCGATACCTCGCTACTATCATCGATGATTTGAACCATATGGTTCCTCGACCCCCTCCTGTCCATAGCCTTTTTTTTTCTTTTCAAAATCTTTTAAAGTCCACCTTGAGGAAGGTGCACGTATCAGAAATGTTGGTCTCTGACCCGATTTTGAAATAACCCGATTGGCATCCTTTTTCACCATAAAAATTAATGCAATATATTTAAAATATTACATTTTTATGTATGGACAGGGTTCGAGGGTGACGTACCAGAGCTTGCACGAGGCTACTACATTCACTTCTGAAGCATCGGGGCGGCATATTTTCTCACTCATCAACCTCTCACATACGTTTTTGTTTATTTTTTGGTTTATTATATCCGTGTGGCTTGTGCGGGCTCGTGTTTACTTTCTTCGAGGCGAGTTCTTCGTTCAATCCATAAAAAAGGTGAGACATTTCATCTGCGAACGATTACTTCGTTAAAACATTGTTTTATTAAACTTATATTTGTCCCATTAGAGATCATAAATTACCCAGCTGGAATTTGAAAGGCCGATTCAAATAATCTGCCGACCATAACAAACTGGGAGCTTTGTGAATACATTTCCGAAGCTTTCAAGATCTCTACGGAAATTCAAAACTCCAAATTGCAGAGGTGCGTGTATAAAGCCCTGTTCACACGATGCAATGTTTGAAGCTAAATTGCATGCTGGATTTTTAAAAACATCCGGTCACTACCAAGGAACATAATTATGTTTTTACGTTAGCTATTTCTAAATGCTATCCGCTCATTAGCGCTTATGCTCAATTTAATCCTAAAATTGATTATTTCCTCAATTTTAGACACAAATAAGCGGTTTTTGTCAATTTTGCACTTTTCTAAATTTTGAGTTTTGACTTCAAAGTAACGTTTTTCTCAATTTTAGCCGTGAATTAACGGATTTTTTGACCTATATTGCCATGAATTTGCGCTTTCTCTCAATTTCAGCAGCGAAGTAGCGTTTTTATCTCGTGGATTAGAAATGTTTCTCCATTTTTGCCTCGAGTTAGCATTTGCCTCAATTTGTGCTCCAAATTAGTGATTTTTTAAAATTTTCAGCAGTGAATTAGCACTTTTTATTGAGCTGCAAATAGGTGTTTCTATTAATTTTAGCCACGCCAAAAAGTGGATTTTTCTCAATATTAGCCGGCGATAACTAGGAGCCGAAAATTGGATTTTTTTCGCCATTTCAGCCGCGAACTACATATTTTTCTGCACTTTATTTGCGAATTCGCGATTCTCTTCAATTTTAGCCATGAATTGGCTTTCTCTCAATTTTAGCAACGAAGTAGCGTGTTTATTTCCCGTTCCCGTGAATTAGCTTTTATTTCTCCATTGTAGGACTGAATTGGCGTTTTCCACAATTTTTGCTATCAAATTAGCGTTTTAATCAATTATAGCCACGCTGATATTAGTAATTTCTCTCAATATTAGCCAAAGTAGCGATTTTTTAAAACATAATTTTTTATATAATCAACTTTTTTGTCTTTCTAGAAATAACATTATATTTTTATTTATACGTATTTACAATTGGTATTCTCCTCTATGGCCTGAAGTCCGCGCAGAGGGGAAGATCCGTTATATTCACAACATATTTTACCTATGATCTATTAAAATAATAAATTTTCTTGTTTTTGTTTACTTATAGCGGTCCCCATTCGCACAAAATTCTGCAACGGGGCTATTCATTTCCACCCGTCTTCTCTACTAACATATGATTTAATTCAGTGAAGACGGGTGGAAATGAACTGCCCAAATGCAGAATTTTGTGCAAATGGGGAACGCTATTAGATAGTGAGCGTACAGTATTCTATTAATTACATTGTTTTTCATTTTATTTTTCCCACATCCTATCAACAGCAGTTTTACATCACTTGGCAAGTCATTAAAACAAATTATGCTCCTATAAGAATAGGTAGTGATTCTGAGCTGCCCCTGTGTTTACTGTTGGGAGCGCTATGGATGAATTACAATTGAATCTAGTTAACTTTGAGTGCTCAGGCAAAGTATAACAGTATTCCCTAAACACCTGCTTAGTGCAATTTATTTTGAGAAGATTTTCGACAGTCAACAGATTCATGTTATTAAATAGAGACAGCGAATTTTCACACTTCGGCTTTCTGTTCATAATTCTTACTAAACATTTTTGTACTACATAAACCTTTTTTGGCTTTTGATTGGGCAAGGGCACAGTACACAGTCCTACGCATTTCATAACCCGTGGGGTAACAGGGGACCTGTCAAAATCACTCTAAACATATGAATGGGTACGTGGCAGGGGTGAACCGTGGGAGGATGAAGGGTTTTGATCCCTTCCCCCCATCCACCTTCTGTCATTAGACCGAGACTTTCGAGACGAGACCGAGATTTTCGAGACGAGACCGAGACTTTCGAGACGAGACCGAGACTATCGAGACGAGACCGAGACTTTCGAGACGAGACCGAGACTTTCGAGACGAGACCGAGACTTTCGAGACGAGACCGACTTTTTAAGTACGAGACCGAGACCAAGACCGAGATCATCTTGCTAACGATGCGTCTCGGTCTCGTGCATCACTACGCGCCTCCCAAGGTGATGTTCATCTTGAGCAGTCCACATGTCATCCATGGCTTAATTGGTCTCTTCTTAGAAGGGTACGTTACTCAACTTGTCACCGTTGCTTCGCTAATTCTTAGAATAATCATATCACAGAACACATTCCAGCACTCATATTTACATTTTTGCTAGAGTAAAATCTTTTCCCAATTTTCTGCTTCAACAAATTGTTCTTAATTTTCCGAGGATGTTCACAAATTCTGCTTATCATTCCGACAACAGCGATTTTTGCTAAAATCATGTCCCGGTCACTGATACAGCTAGAAACAACAGCTGTCTCAATTATACACTTTTTAGTTTTAATATTGCTAAAAACATGGTCTATGCATGTACCCTTACGACTATCCTTATTTACCCTGGTAGATGTATTTACAAAAGGCAAAAAACCATAACACGCTAAATTAGTTAAATATGATTCCGCTAGTTTACCTATCACATGACCAATAATCTTATATACTTACTAATCTTACTATACTTATATTAATATTAAATCACCAATAATAATGCAGTCCTTATCCTTAGATAAAGCCCAGCAAATTTTCAAAACTCTCAATAAATCGATCCAAACTATTATTTGGTGATCTATACACAGCTATTAGATTTATAACATAGTTATGAAACTCAAACCCCACTTCAATGGAGCTGCATCCAACCAATTCTAACTCCTGCACAGTTTTGATCGTTAATTTTTCTTCCATAAAAACCACTACCCCACTGTTTTGATTTAAGTTAGATGTTGTGGAATATCTTTGATTTCCATTAATATTATAACATACACCTATTTGTTTTCACTTTTAGCAATGGAAGCGATTTTTCTCGGTTTTAACACCAAAGTTGCCTTCGCCAAATTCAACTGTTAGGTGTATTTTCTATTACAGCCAAAAATTGGAATTTTTTCTATTTTAGCCGTGAATAAGAGCTTTCCCCACACTATAAATATGCGAATTAGTGATTTTCACAAATTTTAGCCGTGAAATTAGCACTTTATCCCAACTTTAGCAACGAAGTAGCGTTTTTATCCTGAGTATTAGCCTTTTTTCTCCGTTTTAGCCTCGAATTGGCGTTTTCATAAATTTGTGCGGCTGACTTTTTTTGACTTTTTTTTACTTGACTTTTTTTTTTCGTGGTTAAAACGGAGAAAAATATGTAATTCAACACTAGCTAAAAATTATATTCCTCGTGTAATTAGAATTAAAGGCTTTAAAGGGGTCTCCTAAGCGTGCGTTCATAGTGATTAACCTTCACTGCGATACCTCGATGAGCGATGCCCCGATGAAACATCGATGAAGAACAAACATCAATAATTGTATGGGACTGTTCATAGTGAAGCACCCTCACTGCGATGTGATCTTCGATACCTCGCTACTATCATCGATGACTTGAACCATATGGTTCTTCGACCCCCCTCCTGACCATTGCTTTTTTTTTTTTTTTTTTTTTTTTTTTTCAAAATAAGGGTTAAAGCTTGAAGGGGACAGGTGTGCGTGACTTACGTAAATTGTGTGAAGGTGGAATTTAAAAGATTTTGAAAAGAAAAAAAAAGGCAACGGACAGGAGGGGGGTCGAAGAACCATATGGTTCAAGTCATCGATGATAGTAGCGAGGTATCGAAGATCACATCGCAGTGAGGGTGCTTCGCTATGAACAGTCCCATACAATTATTGATGTTTGTTCTTCATCGATGTTTCATCGTGGCATCGCTCATCGAGGTATCGCAGTGAAGGTGATTCACTATGAACGCACCCTAAGTAATTTCCGCCCCGGTCACCGACAAGTGTAGTTTCGCCACTACATCTTGATTATACATATTTTCGAGTAAAAGGATAATTTTTCCCTGCCTTCAACAGTGAGAATATTGCGCGGCACTCCCCGTCCCTTGGCTTGGGCCAATTATTCCTCTATTGGCGGGGATAGGGGGGTCTAGAAGTTTCAGAGCTAAAATAGCCAGGGCATTGCATGTTTTTTGCGAGGGGGGATGAATAGAAAATTCGTTGCAGGGGGAGGGGATTTAGCCTGTGAAGTTTTTGGTTGTACCTATTTAATTTTTACTATTAATTATTTAATTAACGTGGGTGCCAAATGGAATGGAAACCCGGCGGGACCGTCGATGTGCGGTTTGGGTAATCACTCGGGGCCGTGCCACAGATCGCCGTAGCCTTTATAAAAATCGAAGTGGGACAGTACGGTATCCGAATACAGACCCGCTGTGTGTGAAGCATGCATGCTCTGTGATGCTGCAGCCGTAGGCACAGACGAAACAGTCACACAGCTACAGGAATGAGTCTCCTCCCTCTTCTTTATGGTATTTGCTGATTCACCCCCCACTCCCAGCCTGAAACCCAAATTTCGCGGCCGTGCCTGTCGATGGTTCAATATGGATACAATACTCGCTTCGTAACCCTCTGGACTCGAATCCAGCTATTGCCCATTTCATTATAATAAGGTAGCGGCGAGCTGTGGCACGACCTACTCGGCTTCGTTCAATGGGGCGGTATGAGTTCAGCAAACCGCGCACCGACCGAAACGCCCGTGTATTACAGTACGGGTGGGAAGTGCACAGCACTCAGAATCAGGGTACGGTGTATGAGCCCATGAGGAAGCGTTGGCGCCTGCCGGGTTTGGAGCCCGGCGCCCACTAATAATTATTATTAAGGGGGGGTTTCAGGCGGGTTTCCTCGACCCCTTCCCGGTCACCCCTCGCCTAAACTTCGCACATGATTTTTGGCTCCATTTCTGCATCAATATTCGATTTAAAAGTCTTATTTTAATCTTCAGGAAGTTCTACAGTAACGTTAGATCTTGCTTTTTCAATTTTTTCCCCTAAAATAACCCCAAAACACTTTGAATTCAAATGTGTTTCGAGGTAATATATCAAGGATGAAATTTGGAAAAGCAAGATCTAACGTCACTGTAGAACTTCCTGAAGATTAAAATAAGACTTTGAAATCGAATATTGGTGCAGAAATGGAGCCAAAATTTATGTGCGAAGTTTGGGCGAGGGGTGACTGGGAAGGGGTCGAGGAAACCCGCCTGAAACCCCACCTTGACCCCAATTTCGCGGATTTGGCACTAAATCAATTCGTTCTTTTAGTCCTTTCAAAACCCCAATTTTGCGGAATTGACACTCTCACGCAAATCCATTTCGCATTACATAAAAATCTGATAGCCATGGAAAAAAATATATACCTATAGTACAAATTAAATAATGTAAAAAAATTATTTTTCTTTTTTCTTTGTTTGGATAGATTTGTTTTTATTTGATATTTTTTAACAATTTAAAAAACCCCTCTGCCAGAAGACGTTGGAAATCAATTCAAAGAAACTTTGAGAAAAACACGCCCCCGGACAGAAAATACGGTCGTTAAAAAATATAAAATATATAATGTAAATATTTTTTGTCTTATACGAATATTTCAAAAGTGCATGTTGATAACACATTTAACATAATTAATTAATTTAATTGAACGCCCCTCTAACTCTACTTTCTACAACGCGATATTTGGCAACTTTGCCCTCAGAAATATTTCTGATTATTCAATTGCATAAATTGAATTATCTAGTATGGAATTCAATGAAAGCAATGGTCATCCCCACATTTGGAATGTTACTGGGCATTATCGGACGAATGTTCCGAGCTGACGTCAGAGCCTTCTTCGTCCGACAATTGATCACCAGTTGAGGCTGAAGACTGTGAAGATCTTGAAATAGCTTTTTGATTCGATCTGGATTTTCGGTTACTCAAAGAACGGTAAACCCGTCGTCCCACTTTCACGGACAAAGTGCCAACGGTGTGAGCCGTGTGCATGACTTTATCGTCACACTCTGAACTCGGATGAGCTATAATTGTCGTTGGGTATAAAACACATTATGTTTAACACGAGCGAACAACATGAGAGAGATTTTTGAAAATCCTTACGGTGAATTATTTCTTCTCCCTCAGAGGGTGGCAAGTAGTAATCGATATATCTGTCGGCGATGTTAGACGTTCGGTCTAAACCGAGCAAAGCCAAATGCCCGACCGGTGTGCTGGACAAAACGACGTTGGCCTTTTCCCAACCCTTGTTAGTAATTTCTTGGACTTTTTCGACAGGAGTTGACGTTGCAACAAAGTTCTTGGCGTTCTCGTACATCTGAAATTCACAAATAACTATTCAAAAAATCTACTGCAAAAAAAGAGTTCAAAACACGATTTATATTTAACACTTTGTACCTGAATAGGTTGTTCTTTCACGATTGGCACTTTATCCTGCAGGACTTCCACGCCTTTACACAGAGTTTGATCGATTACTTTGATGGGCTGCTGAAATTTATTAGCCACGGGGGCCACTGTAAAAAGTGCCAAAGCCACGGCCAATTCAGCGGAATCAAGTGTCCAATTGATTAGACTGTTTGATCGTTTGACACGTTTGTAGACATCAGTAGAAGTATTACAAGCCATGTCGACTAAGGGTATTTCTCGAAGTTTGTTCAGGACTTGTAAATTTGGCACTTCCACTTCCGCCGTCCTAAAGAAAAAAAAATCAAAAGTCATAATGTTATATGATTCATCACTATTAGTCTAACTGATGGGAGGAAGGAGAAATGAGAAAAATCCCCCAATCAATCATTTTTGTCTTCAGATGGCGATTTAAAAACAATTTAACCAAACGTTTTTTTTACAGATTGTTCTTATTCTATCGAAACTGCTAAATTTCGGGCCCTTCTCTGTTTGGTACGATACGTTTTTTCAAGGGCAATTTTTATAATTCATGGACGCATAAAGTTTCATCTAGTGTAGTATAGGTACTGTAAAATAATACATCACGACGAATTTTTATTTTTCAATCTATGGAAATAAAACGTTCGATTGATGTTGGTAAGGTGCGTGGTGACGAGTGACGACCCTGCTCGGCAATCAAAACTGTGCGTCAGTGTACTGTGTTGGCATTTTTATTTCTCTATTGTTCACTAAATTCATTTCAAGCGCTGGGAGTGAAATATAATTGCAAAGTAGGGGCCATGGATATCCAGTCACCTCAAGCTTACGTTACACAAGACATTCTCATTTTAATTTGATACTCTGCAACTTCTGCTTTGTTTAAAGCAAGTTCCCTCACATTGTGCACTTAAAGAGCTTGATTCATTCATTACAGTTGTTAGTGAAAAGATAGGCACAATAATTGTAAATATGTCTAGCTAACAATTCGTTTCTGTAAAAATTGTAGCGCGTGAGAACACGCCTTTCAACAAAAAATGAGATATAGAATTATTAAAAACCTTATCGGAAATCGCTGTCAAAAGATGTACTAGAAAGAACAAAAAAATACAGTCATCGACCTCTGCTCTTCTTGAGATAGCTTCAGACTTTTACCAAGATCACACCTCTCCCATAACTTACCCCTTGGAAAGTTCGAGATTCTTATGTCGTATTTTAAAATCCAGCCCTTTCGTCTTTCCTTCACAGTTAATACTTTCACTCGAAAGATGGGAGAGTCCCAAGTTGTTTGATTATGGAACGTTCAAATGTGACCCCTCTTCACCTCAAAACGATCATAGACAATGTGAAAGCAACGATAAAAAAGAACGTTAAGTAACACAAAACTTGAAAAGGCGAAGATTCCCACTAATTGAATTTTAAATCGAGACACTCATTGTCAGCAAATTAAGCTTTATTGCAGTTTTGGGAAGCTCGTGTTTGGAATGCAATGCGCTGCTTGCGTAATAGTTGAAATCTGGTGTGAAATTTTAAATAGTGTGCCTATTCAAACTTTTTAAACAAATCTATTCTCTGTCGCACCATATTAACAGAATTTACAGCAGACAATACAAGTAGGAAAAATTGTCTATTGCCCAAAACACGTGGACCATTCGAAAAATTACCTGCTATGTAACGTGTATCTATCTATATGTATCTATCTCAAGAAAACAAATTTCCTCGATTGGAAATTTATGCTGGAAAACTTCGAAAAACTTGTGTTACATAACAAAAATACGGAAATTAGGTAAAGGATTTACAAAAATGAAAAAAAGTGTGGCATTCACGATACCGGCCGGCGTTATTTTATTAACTTAATTCGAATATGTAACAGACAGAGCTAAAATGGAGAAAGGTACTAGTTAGCAAAGAGTTTTCGCATCAATAACATAAATAAACATTTAATCGTGATGAAAACTAGTACCATCGAAATGCGAATCATAGCACGAGTTGCATGACATGACATAATAAATAGTACGATGTCCTTAGTCCATGAAGACAATGGTTTAGTAATAATGCTATGCTTAAATGGTTAACTTACATTATTGTTGAGCTGAAAAGACTGTGGTGACTGTCAGAGGTTAACGATTAAAGTCAATATCAGGGTAAAGCTACGTCAGGATTTAACTGATTCGAGTTTAACGAAGGAATAAACGCTCAACGCTGTGAGCGAGACACGTACTCGTTGGTGTGACTCAGTTTTCCTTTTCCTGCACAGACTACACCACCCCACCTTTCTCCCTACCACAATGACGTTCAATCAAAGGCTTGGATCGCCTTTAACTTTCGTTTCCTGATGTTTTTCTTTCTCCTTTTTTCTCCCTTACATTATGCTTACAAATATTATTCTTCATTCCAGGTTCAAGACAGAATTAATAAAACATCTGCTATCAATACTGTGCGGGGCCTATTCTCTAACAAAAAAACAATGGCCCCGTTGTAAAACTCAAGAAATTTCTTAGCACTTGGTCAGCACTTGATGAGGTTTTGTTTTCAACAAATGTGAAATAAGAGGGAAAGATTAATCGCAATTAATCGTGTTATAGTTATACGACGGACCCAATTATTATGTTTTTCGTGGCAATATGTAAATTTCATCATATGTTCGAAAAAATTATTAATGAAATATTGCTATGAAAAACATGTTGCTTTTGTTTTCTAGAGAATAGCAAGCGCCGAGTCCAGTTAAGATATTGGACGACACGGTCGGTTTAGTGAATTAGGGATATAGCTAGGAAGTTCCTGTACAGCCGGTGCGACTATATCGGCCCCGAACCTTGAGCTAGAGGGCCTCCTCTTAGTCTTCTTAGCTTTGAATGAATAGCTGACGAAATTCACCACAACCTTTTCACCAGCATTGACTTCTTGCTATTCGTAATAGTTTCCAGGTTGCACGCGACTCAGCAAAATTGAAAAAAAAAAATGTGTTAAATATGCGAGTCCCTCAGACAATGGCTGAATTGAGAAATGCAGGTGGTTTTGGCCAAAACGCCCCTCTATTAGGGTAGTGTACATCAGAGACAGAATCCCTCAAAGTGGCCAAAAATGAGGGCCTCTTGCGTCAGGGCTTTCCCTTGGACATCAGGGCTAATGCGATCACGGGGGCCGCTATATCAACGGGAAAATTCGTGCGGCCTCGGAAAATACATATTTAAATAGGTAGATACATATTTGACAATTTACCTTAGTAACCAATTATCTCGTCGATTCGTTAAATGGTAATTTGTTGATATTCTGTAAAATATTTATAAATTTAAAACCGGGGAGGGGGGGGGGAATGAATAATTTCAACGCCTGTAGCAGCTCTCCTTTACGGTGGCTATATCAATTTGAAAATTTCAACAAGTCAAACCAGCAATCGAGGCTTAACGTGTTTCCTATTTCATTCTCATACATTTTTAAAAATTAATTTGAAAATAACAAAATCTAATTTAGAAAAATTGGCCAGTTTATCGATGGGGAATTTGAGTTGCGGTCATTTCAAGCGATCGCACAAGGGAATCTGACTAAAATCCAGGGACAAGATTGATTTGGCGCAAAAAAAGAGTTGCAACGCATTCCAAGCCGTATAGCAACTGTGTCGCTTCACAGCTAGCTTTAAAATTTTAGACATAACTTCTGATGGTAAACCAGACCAAGATTTGGAGTGATCGATTATTGAGTGAGGGGAGGCGGGTGTCTCGACTCAAATTATGGTCCGAGTTCACACAGCAAATTGTTCACAGTTTGGTGCTTTCATCTCTTTTTTGCACTTTTTCCATTCGTAACAGCAAAGGCTACGTGTGCTTTCACCATTGGCAGATTTACGGTGTGGGTTTTGAACCCTCCCTCCCTTAATGTGCTTGAGTTAATGCGCTGATTTACAGCTAAGATAGAGTAATGTGGTACGTGTTTCACGGCTAAAATAAAAATAAAAAAGCCGCCGCTAAAATTGGGAAAATAATATAAATAGCGCTAATTCTCGCCAGAAATTGAAAAAAAGAAAGTTTCTCAAATGTTTGGGACATGAAGTTTGTTCCTGATATAGGCGCCTTTTATACCGAGTAGATGCGACTTGATCATGCGATGAAAATTGGTTGCTCTGAAATGAAATTTTGTGCTCTTTCCAATGAGCTTCTTGGTTTTGGTGTTGGACCAATTAATTATTAAGCATGTAACAAGCATATTTTGATAAAAGTAGCGACTAGCCACAAATACCTGAAGATGGCTGATTCTAATAGCGTTTTCTAATTGCATGAAGTTCTCCTCCGGAGCAATTTATTTCCACCTATCTTCTTCATTAACATAGTATGTTTCAATTCAGAGAGGACGGCTGGAAATCATCTGCTCTGGAGCAGAACTATATGCTAAAGCAAAACGCTACTAAAGAAAACGAAAAGGAATTTCAACAAATGTTACATAGTCATTTTGGCCCCAAATAACGTGCCCCCCAGTAGACACCCAGTAGAGGCTCTGAAAATGGCCCAACTGATTCTGCGTACCATAAAATATGGCTGAACTGATAATTCGCGCCCTGAAGATGCCTAAACAGATGATTCTTGCTCTGAAAACTGAAAAATGGACCATTCGCGAACTAATGGCCAAGCCAATGAACCAAACTGAAAATGTCCATAATTATTTGACCCTTAATAACAGCAAAAATGTTGGTGTTTGATGAATGAAGACTGCGTGATTGATGATTCACGGATTGTGTGGAGGACCACACGATACTTCCATGTTCCCGTTTTTGGCGTTCATCAATAATGCATAAAAAAAAAAAAAATAAACAAGAAAACTTCCACGGCCGTATCAATTTTTTCAGTGCTCCGACGCTTCCGATTTCATGCTGGTTAAAGGGTAATAACATGGGCGCGTTAGTCGAAAAATATGAAATAAAACTCGAACGCCCATGTTACCCTTTAACCAGTATGAAATCGGAAGCGTCGGAGCACTGAAAAAATTGATACGGCCATGGAAGTTTTCTTGTTTATTTTTTTTTTTTTATGCATTATTGATGAACGCCAAAAACGGGAACATGGAAGTATCGTGTGTCCTCCACACAATCCGTGAATCATCAATCACGCAGTCTTCATTCATCAAACACCAACATTTCCATAACCCTAAATCCAAAAAAATTCTTGGTCGCACATAATCAATAATCAACCCTCAGCCCACATCGACTAATCTTCAATTACCCACCCTTATCAATCAACGACTATAACCATCAATCGTCCCTCAATTTTCAATCCTCCTTCAATCATTCGTCTTCGTTCTTTCATACAAAATCCTCCTTCAATTGTCTGTCTTCGTTCTTTCATACCAAAAAATAGAAAACAGTCCAAAATGCAATACTCAGTCGAAAACAGGTGATTTTAGGTCCTTTGACCATTTTGGAACAACAATTTCGAAAAGCTGTAGCCCGTTCCATATTCATCGTGGAAAATTACTTTACATACAAAATTTGTTAGAAATTTATTGCTCAACAAGTTATGTGAGTGAAGATTTTCCTGTAAAGTAACTCATTTTCGGGATATTTAGAAGAAACTAAAAGAAGTGCTCAATAATTTTGGTTTTTGGGCTGCCTAAAAATTGTACGATCTTTTCAGAGTTCGCATTTTTTTTCTCGAACACTTCTGACCTACACATACAAGATGGCAAAAAAATGCCCGTGAGTAACAGTGAAAGAGGTTTGTTTTCGGCAACTTTGTAGTCAATTCGCATGGAAATTGAACGAGAAATCTTAACAAAATAGTTACAAAATTCCAGGACCAATTGTTTCGAGTTTAATACCGAAAATATTATTCCGCTACGGGAAGAGCAGGCCTGGAAAATGATTTACCTTCAAAACAAAGGTCATACTCGCGTTTTTCATGCCAAGAAACAACTAGATTTAGATTACTATGTAAATCTGTGGCGAATAATTTTTAACGCAGTCACGCCAAATCGATCTCCTCCCACAATTTTCTCTTAATCTCAGTTTTGTTTGGGTACAAATATTTGCAATTAAGATACAAAGGGGCTCTAGAGGCCCTTTTCTGCAATTTCGACCGTCATTTTTTGCTACTGGTCCTTTTGCGCTAAAAACGACGATTTTGGCCAAAAAAAAGTTGCATTTTTTCGGCAACATTGTGGTCAATTCGCAAGGAAATTTCACGAGGAATCCGAAAAAAATATCAAAAAAATTCTGGAATGACTTGTTCTGAAGTTATATCCAAAAGTTTTGTTCCGACAGCAGCCTGTCGGGGAAAGTGCATTTCATTCATGCGACAATCGAGTCAAACCTCATAAGTTAGAACGATATCAATCAATTATGAATGACATTTAGGCCGTGGTATATAGAAAGTCAAAATCATAAAATCGCGTTTCTTTTTACCGCAGGCCCCTTTTTTGGCACCAATTGACGGGGAACAAAATGATGAAAATGAAAAATGAAACAGAGTCGGTTTGGTTTCCTATACGATATGGGAAGGCGGACTCTTGTTAGAGGTGTTATTTGCAATTAAAATATTTATCCCTGCCTAAATTTCATTCATAATTGATTGATATCGTTCTAACTTATGAGGTTTGACTCGATTGTCGCATGAACGAAATGCACTTTCCCCGACAGGCTGCTGTCGGAACAAAACTTTTTTCAGATTACGTTAATTTTCAGATCATTTAAATTAGGTTAAATGGTATGTCACTATTTGCGGAGTGCCTGGTTCGAATCCGAAACAATTTTTTTTTAAATTTTTTTTTGTTCCTCCCTTTTTGGCCCACCTCAGGATTTTTTACTCAAGATTTATTAGGCTGTAGGCAATTCAAATAAAAGAGACGGCTCAAAATACTATGTCAGTGACATTTTTTGGTAATTGGTTGGCCCAGTAAGGCATAGCGTTAATTTAATAGCTCCCCTCCGCCGAGAACTCCCCTGCCATATCAACGGATTTGGTTCACTAGGGTCTCATACGAAAGCGCGTTCATTTCTCATTACTCGAGTCAATTTTGGGGGCAATTGCAGCAACAGCCGTGCGGTAGCGAATTTTAAACTAATTCAAACCCCTCTTTCACACCGTTCCCGTGGACCGATTCATCTGGATCACGAACTCGTCCGAGATATTCACGCTAATGATTTTTAGACCAAATATGGTTGCCCTAAGTAGAAAATTGCGACCGTGATCGTGCTAACAAAAAAGGGCCATAAATATATATATATATAGCAAATTGAACCGACCTCGGATTCGTGTTCTAGGGGTTCTGAAACGTGAAAAAAAAGTATCGCAACCCATATGTGCGACCATCAGGGCGAGACCAATAGTGCATTTTTTGAATGAAATGCACTAAAACGACATTTCGGTACGGGAAGAACATGTCCGATAAATGATTTTTTCTCAAAACAAAGGTCAGATTTGTGCTTCTCATACTAAGAAATAGCCAGGTTTTCATTTTCATGCAATTTATCGAAAAAAAAAAGCGACAGACCGTCAGACCGACGGCATGCCAAAAACCACTTTTTTCAACTTTTCTGAGGTTGTACGTTATGAATGTGATGTCAGCTCGGACTCGATTTTTTTCACGAACACCACACTTCCATTCCCGTAGGGAACATGGAAGTAATTGACTATTCACACCTTGAAAATTGATAAACTTACTTTTACAAGAGGCCGACAAATGGATAAACTGAAGATTCGAGCCCTGCCCTGAAAATGCCTGAAAGCAGGTGATTCCTGCCCTAAAAATAACCATTTGAACCTATAAAATGGCCAAAAAGGCAATTTCCGCTCTAAACATGGATAAAATGGCATTTCCAGTTCTAAACATGGCAAAACTAACGATTCATGTTCTGAAAATATCACACTGGCTATTCAAATCCTTTAAATGACCATACGCTGACAATTTGCGCCCCAGAAATGTCAAAATGACCATTTCACATCCTAAGAATGGTTTGGAGGACTATTCACGTCCTGAAATTGGCAAATCTGACTCTACTCTACATATGGCGTTTTCCATTCAATGCAATACTCTAGTGTGGTGTAAGTTTTTCCACCCATCCTCTCTGAATTGAAACATATGTTTATGGAGAGGACGCGACACTACACTTGTGTAGTGCGTTTAAAGGAAAATTACTATCAGAAAAAAAGAAAGAGTAAATCAGATTTAATGGTAGAACCAAAGTTGTATAGAACCCAAGTTCTTCCACTCATCACGATCGCTATGGTAACGGTGGTCATTTATAAAATTTGAAATTTTGATCCCGTCAGAGCGCACTTACAACATTTGGTCTCAACTTTTACTTCAATAAAGTGTCTGCTTCACAAACTACACGTGAAGCAAATAAAATTACAGCTGGATTTTGGACATTTTTCATTTTCACTGATAGAAGATTTTTTTATTATTTCGATTCCTTTCGATCCATTTTCCTTATAAAATAATTTAATTTCAACTTCAAATTCCGTCGTGTTTCGTGCCCCCGTGTAAAACCCAGCTCAGCCAGAGAAACTGTAGATTGATGTCCGCCGTTTGTAAGTCTATGGTAGAGCGCAAATTTTCAAGGTAAAAGTTCAAGGTGGGTTTGAAGTTATTTTGGGGACAAAATTTGGAAAATGTATACAAAACATTTTATGTACAATTTTCTGTAGATTGGAATGAGTACTTGAAATCCGTGCAGCACAAATAAGGCGTGAAAAATTATGCCATGTACTTGACGAAGGCTGTTTGGAGGGGGCGAGGTATACTATCTGCGTGAAACTCGCCCTCAACGTTCGGTCTGCAGAGGGGATGGAAGAAACACCATGCTCACCTGACTCTTGAGAATGCCCAGGATCTCGCTGCACTTGACAAAACATCGTAAAACAACAACATTTCAATAGATGTACAATAAACTTTTTTAACTCAACGGAAATCTTCTTCAGTTTTAGTCTGCTTGAACTATTCATCCACTATTCATTACTATTATGTCGTGATAGACCCGATATTCATAGTTTTCATTTGGTTTAATAAACTATTATTTTTTTATTTGTTCATAAGCGTTTTCCGAACCGCCAAATTTTGAGACCAAATGTCATGTGGCACTCTGGCGGGAGCAATTTTCCCTCTAGCTTAGTGACCACGCGTTATCAGAAGAGAAATGACTTGGTATCTATACGACTTTGTTAGAACCCCTCTCAAGATAAAATCCTAGATCCACCACTGGATTGAGCGAAAAAAACGTTTTCTTGTGTAGTTTATTACGGTGACCTTTTTGGTTTTCGGTCAGAATTTTTTTTTTACAACCCACCCTCAAACTTTTTCTGTGTACGTTTTAGCATGTCTAGATTAGATTTCTGCAATGTCCGTCCGCCGCGCCGTACGCCGTCCGGGCCATATCTTGCCCTAGGATTGCTCGAAAAAATTCGCTAGGATCACAAAACAGGCGATTGGCAATGTAAATTGGTGAGAGCAGGCGAATAAATGTTCTTGTACTCACAGTAACTATGAATTAGGACCAGCCAGTCATTAATTGTCACACTCAGCCGGCACAGACTCTCGATCAGCGAAGAACTCTGGCTTTAGTTGTAGAAATTAATTTAATTGTACTCGCGACTTGTAAGTGAACAGGGAAAAGTTACGTCCGAGCAGCTCGACGTTTCAAAAGCAAGTCGAAAGAGTCCAGTATAAGTAGCGGCGCGCGCGAGAAACAGACTCAAAATACTCTCGACGCGCAGGCCTGAACGGTACAGCCCGCTCTTTTTCACCAGTCATTGCCATTTAAGGGGATAAATTAATTTTACAAACAGAAACAGAATCAACGGCAGGCAATGATCAGTTCAGATAAAAATAATATTTCAAAGCCATCTGAGTGGCCCCAACAGCGCTAATATTCACAGCTAAAACTGCTAGAAAAAATGCTAACTTCGCGGATAAAATTGAGGAACGAGCTGATTCGCGGGTAAAATTGATAAAAGCGCTTTGCAGTTGAAATTGAGGGGACGAGAAAAGGAGACTTGTTACGCGGGTTCCACGCGGGTGAGTCCACTGATAAAACTTCAGAAAAAATGCGCTATATTATATTCGTGGCTAAAAATAGCGAAAAAGTGTTCATTTGTGGCTAATAGGTTAGCTAGAAAACGCTAATTCAGGTGCAAAATTGTGGAAATGCACATTCTCAATTGGAATGGCGAAAAAGCGTTAATGAGGAAGTAACACGTTTTCCAAAATCATGCCGTCGTGATAGCTTGGTTACCAAAACTCATGAATACACGATCCGTTCAAATAAAATCAGGCCCTTTATTTTTTTTTTATTAATTTTTAAAACTATTGGGTTGCGGGACCCATTTGAAATAGGATAGATAGGCTGATGACGCAATAACAGCATTCGCATAACCTTCACAATAGCTTCCCACAAATCAAACAATAGGACTTTAGAGAAAGGGGAAGGACAAGAAGGAACAAGACAAGATAACAGCCTTGAAGCGGAGGGTTGGGGAGGGTCACGACCCCTTAACTTCGTCACGAGTCACAGACCAGCCGTTTAAGGTAACAAAGAAAAATGGGCAAGTTTTATTATTTCGCTACAAATCGAAATCAATCATTTACGCACGAATATTCAATTCCTGGTCATATTTATTAGTCATTTTCTTTAGAAAAAAATGATTCCAGCGATTTTTATTTTTTATGTTACTTCCTCATTAACGGCGGCGAGAAAAAAAATTAAATATTGAATTTCGGGATGAAAACATACCGTTCGTTCTTCGCTGAAATTAAGATACTAAATATTAATTTAAGGTGAAAATCGAGAGAAAACGGAGGCAAATCCGCGGCTGAGATTTTTTTGTAATAAAACTGTAATTTGTGGCTAAAACAGGGGACAAATTATGTTTCACTCTGGGATGCGGCAAAAATGTTTTTTTGGTGTGCAAAATCCCCGAAAGTGGTTTTTGAATTAGGCGACACCCTGCGACTCAAGGTGATTTTTGGGAGGCAAAATATCGAGTTTGAAGGACTAAATTCATCAGTCTAATAGTCATTCTACGGGCTTATTCCTCTATGTTTCGAGGCCAAAAGTTGAAGGTTTTTCAACTCTCAGTTTGTGAGGTAAATTTCGCTATTTCTGACAGAATTGTGAGCTCGTGATGAAAAATGGGACATTGTATAGCGTATACAGCCTTTTTCATCGGCCGGAAGACGAGTCATTAATAGGACCCGAAAATCCAATTTTTGGGATTTCAAAGAACAATAAATTATAATGCGGATCCTAGAAACTTGAATAGAGCGAATTTTTCCCGGGAAATGGCTTGGAATTTGCCCCCCTGCGCTGACGTCTGCTGTATTCGCCTATTGGTCTATATTATGTGTTGACACTCTGACAGTATACAACTTTTCTTTATCTTCTTCTGGGCCTTCGGATCTAGATACACCGAGGCTCAGAAGATGAATTGAAGATTACACAAAATAAGATAACTTTGCTGAATATAGCCTTCCCAAGAGGAAATTCTGGGAAAAAAAACTTGTCGAACCTACTTTAAAGAAAACAACAACAAAACTGGAGTTTCGTGGCTCGATATTCGGTGGTGTTGTCTCATTCAAAAACAATTTCGCGGATTTTGCACAGCAAAAGGCTAAACTGAAACGCCAATTTAGCGGGTTTGACGCGTTGAAAAACCATTTTCGCGAGCTCACCAATATCCAATTTTGGGGGCTTTGGCTTGCTGCAAAACTCAATTTCGCGGGGTTGTCTATTTCAAACAAATCGTTAGGTCCACGGACCCGGAGTTTAGCGTGAATACGTTGTTTGGCTGGAAAGTGGCAGTTGAGCTTGTGTTTTGAGACCTCAATACCCTCCATCTAGCACCAACTACTCGAGGCGGAGCACGCGCTGTTAGTCCCATTTTGCCACTTCTGCCGAATTTGGTCCCTATACGCCCGTAAAACGTATTCACGTTAATATTCACGTTAAAAAGTTACAATTACACTGATTTTGCGATTGTGGTTCACTCACTGAAAGCCAATTTCAGTTTTTTTGCGGGTTTTTTGCTTGCTGTAGAGGACCATTTTCGCGCTCATTTGCTCACTCGTAATTTCATGGGTTTTGACCAGTCCTCCTTGGACTCCACGTTCCCAACATTGAAGAAAGTTTTCCGTGGAGTTTCACGTTCTTACCATGAGCTGTTATTTAATTCTGTGTGCCATGAACTACGGATTAGTTAGCGCCTAGCCTTGCTTTCCGTAAACCTAAAAGCCGGACGTACGCACTTTGTTTGCTTCTGATAAGCTTATAAAAAATACTGATAGCAGCGTCAAAAAACGCAGAACTTATCTGTTTATCCAGATAATTCGCTAGGACAAAAATACTGTGAATACGACTTTGTTGTTCTTTTCAAGTGCAGTGTGTATTCTTCGGTACAGATTGCATAAATAACTAGGAAGTTCGATTTTTTATGCAGAAATGGTGATTTACGGAGTGTACATTGTTTCCAAATCAGGGGGACTCATATTCAATCATGATCACTCAATGCCCAGCGTTATTAGTGAAACTACGTTCAATTACCCTGTTGATCTCCGGCTTGTAGTCGAAAACAAAAAGATAGTCGTCAGTTTCGGTCAGCACCACGGCATTTTGGGTAAGGCGTAGGTGAATTCTAAACTCAAGTGTACAGCTCCAATTGCCGTCTCCTCTGATTTCAGTCGGGCACGTGCTCGTCGCCGTCAACGGTATCCCGGTAACAAATTGTCAACTAGACGATGGTAGGAATGCTATGGAAGTAATCGAAAATAAGTCGAACTATCCTTTGAAATTGAAATTCGCTCGGCCCCGAGTCACGACGAATGAGAAAATCTTTTTGGCGAGCATGTTCTACCCGCTGTTCGCTTTAGCTAGTCAACTGAGCCCCGAACCGAAGAGCTCGGGGATTGAAGTCCTCGAGGCGGACACATTCAAATTACAATGTTTTCAAACACTGACAGGTATGAATTCTTAAAAAAAAAATAAAATGAAATACACATTCAAGTGATGTCATTTTCAGGAGTCAAATTCATGATCGTGGCCGAACCGGGACAAGTAGGCCTCGATGGTATTTTGAGAAAAATTTACGAGCTATACGCGGACTACGCTCTCAAAAATCCGTTTTATTCGCTGGATATGCCCGTCAGGTGTGAACTGTTCGAAAGCAATTTGCAGACATTACTTGAACAGGCGGAGAAGAGTAGTACTGTGGCAAACGTATGATTGAAGTAAGGGGTTGCTACCTGTAGCCCTACAAATTTGTTTACCTTCGAACCTCTTTTCTGAATTTTTCCAATGTCACATGAATGTTAATGCATAGTACTACTATGGAAGAGTATACCTGCTGCTCTGACTAATTATAAAATGGATCTGTCAGGCTGTCACAGGATGACAGCTAAGAGCTGTAACAACACCAAAGCGAAGATAATCAGTTTCCAAATGAATTCGCCAGTTTCTTGGCTTCGATCAGGCGTGGCTCTAGGAAGGGGTTCAAGGGGCTGCGCTCCATCCTTCGGGGCAGTGCTCGATATGGGTTCGAATCCCGGGTCTCTCGATGGACGAGGAAATCTTGAAATCCACAAAATAATGTGTCCCGCACCAAAACATGTAATTTAACTCCATAAACTGTCTGTTCAGCCGCAAGCTACGACCGTTCGATAATGAAACTGATTATTTCGTAGCTCATGGATTTTTTTTCTAGACCCCCCCCCCTCCACGAATACCGCTTATAGGAGCACGGAACTAGCTATTTAGCCGTAAAACTGTTAATTGAGGACGAAAATTCCATGTAAGGAAGCTCTGAACTTTACTGCTCGAAACCAGGTCATTTAGGGAAGATTAAAGCGTAACACTCTAGAGTTAACTTGTTGAGGTCGTGGGGTTCTTCAATGAGTCTTCATAAATGAGATAGTCTTCCCACAAAATTACTTTTTATTTCAGAACCGGTTTTCCAAAACACCATCAGTGAATCATGCCGGATTAATTGAAAGACCTCGGCAGTCTTCAGGATTCCTGATTTCGCCAATTGTTCATTTGAGACTGGGCAAAAGAACTGTCATTCAACTTCACAAAGACTCAGGGCGCATAACTGGAAGTCACCATATAGCCATTTTTAAGGGCGCGAATAGGAAAAAAAAAAGTCATTTTATAGCACGAATGATCCGATTAGCCATTTTTAGGAAGTGATTAGCCAGTTACCAATTTTATAGTGCGAGGGGGGGGAGTCCTTCTCCCTTGTAACCGACGTTGTATGGTGGGGGGGGGGGGGATTGATAAGATGTTATGGCGGGCGGGGGGTGCGCTAATGCCAGTGGCCAGTTTATCGTTTTTTAACGCGCGAGTAGCCATGTTCGGCCATTTTATTGGGTGCATGTAGCCACTTTGAAGGCCAGAATCGTCATTAACACCGTCTGTAACCTATATAGCTTCTGTAGGGCGTAAAACGTATTATAATCAATTTGGTTATTTTTATAGCGTGAATTGCTAGTAAGAGAAGTCAACTTGTTGCGCAACAATTACCAATTTTGATATTTTCAGGGCACAACTGGTTATTTTAAATATTTTCTAGGTGCGAAGGCTCAATTTGGCCATTTCGGATGTGCGAATGGTCGATTTTGCCATTTAGGCAGGAATAGTCTCCAGTGTGATATTTTCAGGGCATGAATCGTTAGTTTTGCCATTTTAGGGTTCGAATGATCAGTTTTGCCGTTTTTAGAACTGGAAATGCCATTTTACGAGCGGGAATTGCCTATTTAGCCATTTTCTTTTTTATTTTGTGCTAATGGTCATTTTCCGATCAGGAATCACCTGTTTTCAAGGCAGGGCTCGAATCGCCAGTTTATCCATCCGTAGACCTCTTGTGAAAGTAAGTTTATCCAATTTTCAAGGTTTGAATCGTAAATTTTGCTGTTTTTAGGGCTCAAATAATTATGGACATTCTCAGGTTAGCCATTCGTTCGCGTAATGTCAGTTTGGCTATTTCCAGAGCAGGAATCACCAGTTAGGCCGTTTTGACAGCGCGAATAATCTGCCAAATTGGGTTTTGAATTAGGCAGCGTCACAAAATTGGTTTTTCATCAACAAAACACCAGAAGGTTGATGGGCAGTTACCCTCTTCTAGACTCAAGTGAAGTAACTGCCACGCTTTGTTTCGCAAAAATCTTCGCGGGTCTGGCACACCTCTCCCCCCCCCAATCCCAATTTTATGGGTTTCGCCCACTAGAACACCAATTTGTGGGTTGCTTTCTTGTAATAAAAACCCAATTTCACTGGGTGACCTAATTCAAATGCCACATTCTTGATTTTTGCGCACTGAAAAACAAATTTTCGCAGCTCTCTCTGCCCCACTTATAAATGTATTTCTCAAATTTCGCTCGCTCAGACACTAATTTTCCTGATTTTTTTTTGCCAAAAAATTAGCAATTTTTCTGGATCTAGCTCACTGACAAAGAAATCCTCGGATTTCGCTCTCTGAAACCCAATTTTGCGATTTTTTTTGCTGAAAAAACATTTCAGCGCGTCGGGTTTACATAGAAATAAGTTTTGTTTTGTTGTTGTTGTTGTTATTATTATTGCTGTTGTTGCTTCTTCTGACAAACCAATTTTGTGGAACGACTTAATTCAAAGACCGATTTTGCTCATTTTTCGCATTATAATTTTTTTTCGCGGGCTCGACTGACCAATTATTTATTTATCGGATTTCGCTCTCTAAAATACAAAATTTCGCGGATTTCGGTCTCGCAAAAAAAAAAAAAAAAAAAAAACATTTTCCCGGATCGGACTCACCAAAATAAATTAATTCGATTTTTCTCACTGATCAATCAATTTCGGGGGATTTTTTTGGCTAGCAAACCAATTCCGCTGGGTGGCCCAACTCAGATCGGCGTCTGGATTGGGCCACCCAGCTAAATTGTATTGCCGGCAACGAAAAATCCCCGAAATTGGTTGATCAGTGACCGAAATCTGAGAAATGAATATGCGCGAAGTGCCACGTCTTGGGAAAAATTTACGCGAAAAGCCGTGACTAGGGTAAAATATATCCATAACGTCCCAAGTGTGAGAGCAAATTTTACGCGAAAAAAAAAAAAAAATCGTCGTCAAGGGAAATTTTATGGGGAAATTGTCCATTTCATGTAAAAATTTATCAGTTTTCACAAAGAAATTAACAGTATTACGAGGAGATTGTAAATTTCATATGAAAATTGTCTGTTTTATGAAAAAACTTGCGATGTTATGGGGAATCATCAATGTCAGGTTGATATAATGAGGGCATTTTCAATTTAAAAGGTGTCAGTTCAATGAGTAAATTGTCAATTTCATGCGGAAATTGACAATTTCCGTGTGTTTGACAGTTTCTGGGTGAATTGTAAATTCAGTGTCTGGTGACCCTAAATTGACGACGCCCGCAAAAAGGCAATGGTGCATCTGACATTTTCCCTAGTAAAGCTGGAAGCTCCCTCCCCCCATTCCTAGATCAAGGGCTGTCTGCGCCCCTGCCTCGAACTTTGGTTTTTCGTGATGCTGACATGCAAAGATTTTTTTTTTTTCTGGCGAGGAAATCCCGTGAAATGGGTTTTCTGAAGAACGAAATAAGTGAAATTAGTTTTCTAATGAGCCAGACCTGCGAAAATATTTTTTTGTGGGTGTAAAATCCGCGTAATTGGATTTTTAACGAGCCAACTCCTTGCGAAAATGGTTTTTTGGTAGGGTAAGTCCGCGAAATTGTTGATAACTTGAGCATTAGACAAGACTAGACCCATTTATTTCGGGAAGCCACGCTACACTGACGTCTGGAAACAATGGAAAGAAGTGTTTCTGGATTATTCAACCTTGATCCACGAAGAAGATAAAGAGAGGATTTTTGGTAGGAGCGAGATAAGAATAGTAAATAAATTTCACGAGGCATTAAACAAAAATATAAACTCTATAATATTCAGTCATTTAACTAAAAAAAAAAAGTACAACGGTTGTACATAATAGAAAATTAACCACAGGCGTAAACATATAATATTTAAAAAATGAAAGATTTGGCTTTTCAAGAAGAGAGTTTTTAATTCCGAAAGTATTATCACAGTTGATTTTGAATAATCATAAGATCTTCTTGGAGTTCTTGGACCTATCTCATCAATGAGATTCACAAAACGCCAAAGTCTTAAAAGAGGAATGAGAAAAATGTTGGCAAACCAATGACTGCAGAAAAAGAGCTAAGAGAAGAAAGGTCTCTCGAAGATCTAGGGCACGCCTTACGTTTTCACTATTTTCTTTCAAGTTGGGACAGGTACAAAATCCCATTGAGATCTATTGTGGCTCGTGCAGATGTCCATGACTATAGGTTTGTTGAGAGAGCTCTCTGAAGCGGTCAAACAAGTGCCGGCAGCCAAATTATACACAGGAGCCCGATTTGATCGACGGTGTTTCCACTCTTGCGTACCCCCCATTTCGTGGCATTTGCCCAGGCGCGGGGCTGCTGTATCTTCGGCGTCTAGGCACAGGTACTGCGATAGTTTCAATTCACCGTGGTCAGTTTCCCACCAGATTTGATTTTTGACGCGAAGACAGGTCCTGAGAATTAGTTTAGAGCCTTTGGTCTTGACGTCTTTCTCACTCGCGACGCACAGATTGGTGCCGGACAGGCGGATTTGATAGTGTCCGATGAAGGAGCGAGTTCCAAATTTATGAGGTTGGTACACGGCGTTGGCTTTAGCCTGGGCTTCTTTTTTCGAATCGGTTGGGAGGGAGAGCTCGGGATAGACATTTTTGAGGTACCACGAAAATGGTTTACAGTTGAGTTTCTTTCTTAGCTCAATACGTGAAGAGATGTCACCGTAGGAGACTTTGTTAGCACCGGGCCTCATTTTGTAAAAGTTGTCTTTATACTCATCCATCCATACATTGGCAACTCTCAGAGAATTTCTAAGCATTGTATCTTCACCATCGGGTGATCCGTATGGTCGTCGTTTCCTGAAAACATGACCCACTCTCGAACATGGAATGATTTCAATTGAGCCACCGCATTGCCAGATTCTGAAAGACAATTCAAGATTCTCTCCACCCCAGATATTCATGCCGGGATCATATTTACCCATGGCGATGAAATATTGGCGCCAAATGGCGAATAATCCCCCTGCCATCGTGGGAGAAGTAATCGGTCGGACGAAATCCTCTTCGGTTTTGAGAAGAGAGTTCGGAACGTTGACCCATTTAAAATGAAGTCCCCAGTTGAACCCACCTCTGACGATTGGCGAAGATGTATAATCGAAAGTGTCAGCGTTGACAATGTCAATGATAGGCGTGACGACTGTTGTGGTGTTTTGGGCGACGCGTGTTAAAAGTGGCTCGAGCCAACCCTTGTTGACTTCGACGTGACTATCGAGGAAGACGAGCACGTCGCCTATGGCCAAATTGGCACCGAATATCCGGGCTCGAATGAGTCCTTCGCGAGTCGGCGTTCGAAACAGTTTTACTCGATCGTCCAAATTGGCATCGATGTACAGTTGGACTGTTTCGTGGAGACTCTCTAAATCACTGAAATCGTCTACGAGGATGATTTCCTTTAGGAGAGCTTTGGGTGTTCTATCAAGGATACTATGAAGAGAGCGAACAAGTGTGTCAAACTGCTCGTTGTAAAAACAAATGACGATGCTCGCGCTGGGCAATTTGGAGGGGAAAGTAGCATTTTTGCATAATTTGTGCCTTGTGTCGGGAATAGGCCTGTGATAATCCAGGTTTTTGCTAACGAGGGCGTTGAAGCCATGCAATCGGTAACCATCGTCCCTGAATTTAAGATCTTCTACGTTCCTTACCAGACCGATTTCGTCAGGATCGCCGCTTTTCACAAGGGGGACGGGCTCCAATTTTTGACGAATAATCGCGTCCTTGTCCCGGAAAATTGAATTGCTTGAAGCAAAATATTTCTGCTTGGCTCTCTGCCTGCTCTTATCGTTGTCTTCATACGGCAGTAATACATCTCGGGCATTTGTAGTGACTACCTGAGAATTGAGGGCGGCGTTCTCATAGGAAAATCTCGTGTACAAGTTTATGCTCAATAGTATGTAGCTGACAATCATACCCACGGCGAAATAAGCGCATTTTTCCAGCCTCATCATTTTGAAATTATTTACATTGAAACACTCTCACTCTTACTTGACATTTAACTCTTCACTATCACATTGCTATCTAGTCTAGTCTTTATTTGAAGGTCGTAGTTCAAAAAACAGGTCAGTTGGCCGCGGTGAGAAGGGGAATCGGCCGCCGAGAGGACGCAGACGCAAGAAAACGAGAAACGAGCTTTTTCCAGTTGTTGGCGAACTCTCGAAAGGGTTGTAGTTGGTGGATTTTGTCGTGAAATCTGTTCTCTATCTCTAGCGGAGGTGTTTTTGACAAGGTGATTACGGGGGTGCTTCGCAATCATAGTTCCGTTTTTTTTTCTATTTCCTTGTCATCGCATTCATGAGTGCTTCAAACAAAGCCGTGTCACGATTGAACCGCTTTTCTATTTTAGTTCTACTTTGTGATTGCACTCTCCTGAAAGCCTGACGAGGAGACTCAACTTCACCCTCCTAGGTATGAATCTCTACGTTTATTATCGTTAATTTTGATATATTTATTTATGCTATTCATGTATTCCTCACCCATGCGTCTGAAAAGCGTGGATTTATACGTAGTTTGTTTTGTGTCAAGTTGCCCAATTCACGTAACCTTCTACGACATTGAGTAACTTGCCCCTTCTACATCACATCTAATTAGATATACTGGGCGTCCCGAAATGCTTTTCTTCTGCAGCACTTTCTCCTCTCTGGACCCTGAACTCTATTCCGTTATTCAAAGTGTTAAACGTCTCAGGAGTCAGGCTTCCAAACCGCATTGGTCTTGGTCATAGTACAGAACTTCGTGTTCGTATTTATTTGAAAGCGAAGAAAGTGAGCATAATAAATGAGAGCGAGTAGTATACTGGACTCAAACATAACTCTCTCTCTCTCTATTGTTAAATATTCAAAGAAGCATTAATTGCGTTTTTTTCGTTTCCCGTGTCGATTCAGGGGATGTAATCCCCATAGGTAGGACAGAGGAGTTCATTTCCCCATAGGAAAAATTCTATCGCCATCCCCCCTTCTCGTCCATTTCGTACCACTAATATTCTGTGTGCAAGACTTCTTAATTATTGCTCTGTGTACGTCTTTGCTTAATCTCATTTGCTACGTAGATTCCTATCAAATTTTTCGTGTTCTAGTGAATTTAATTAATTAGGAGTCCGAATACAAAACAAAATGGGTAGGATTAAATCTTTTTGTTAGCAAATGTAAAATTAATTGGCGAAAATGTAAGAGCACAATAGCAGCACTATGTCCGTACTTGGCGTTGATGAATTCAAGAGTGATTTCATTCCTCTACTCCTTTCAAACACAATGAGATAGAGATGTTCAAAAATCTTGTCAACAATTGGCGCCTCGGAGGCGTTTTATGTTATCCTAAAGTTCACGTTATTTATCACAAAATAATTAAAATTATTCGAGGGCCGTATCACTTGTCATCATCTAGCTAAAATGTTTGAAGGGGCTTACCCCTGAGTTCAAGTCTCCCCCCCCCCATCTAGGCACACGTTTTCATAGTAGGCACACTTATGAAATCTTGATTTTCCACTGATTCGAAGCAATGGATTTTCAGTCCATCTGACTTGGAGAATTGAAGCGTTGCAGGTGTTCAGCGAATGGGGAACTTGCACATTTTTCAAGCATTGGTGATTCTTGAAGAGGGCTCTTCCACAAGACTATTGCTCACATTAAACATTCAAATCAATCAAGTATTTTTTTAAAGCGAATTTTTTAAAAATTTTGAGTGGGAGCTTGGTTACGTCAAAGGTTAATGGATGGTGTTGGAAGAGGGGGGTAAGACAAATTTTCAGGGGGACAATTTTTATTGTTATTTGTAAACAAATAATGTTAGAGTTACCTCACATGCTTCACAAGTGACTATTGACGTCATTTCCCCTCGCATCATCCATTCCCTCTTGAAGAACTTTGAAATTTATTTAGAAATCACCAGTTGCACCAATCGGGCTGCAACTACCGTTGATATATTTCTGTCCATGTGTCAATTCACCAGAATACTTTTCTCCCAAATCGGGCATTCATGCAAGTTCCCCATTGTGTGACTGAATATCAACCCCCGGATCAAATCCGAGTCTTCTCGAGGCAACTTCGCAGCTAAAATATAGAAAATACCCGGTCCCTGGGGACCTATTCTCTAACTCCGAAGCAATAGCTTTTTCGCAGTCACATGTTTATTTCATTAATTTTCTTCAAACAAATGAATGAAATAGACACATGGCTGGCGAAAAAAATATTGCTGTTGTTAGAGAATAGGCCCCCTGTTTCTTTAAACGTTGGTCTCCCACGGAAGAGCGACGGCGAAGAGATCAAAGGAGTAAAAAAAAGGAAGAATCCTTCGTCGCAAAATTTATTACTGTCCAGACCGGTTTCGACCAACCTCTGTGGTCATCATCTGTGGACTATATACCTGTTTCTTTAGGTCAGGGCTGGCCTACCTTTTTTGGTCGTGGGCCAAAACCCGAAGAACTCAGGCGGGCCATCCATCCTCGCACCCCCTCCCCCAAGTCGAGCACAACACTTAAATCTTATTGTTAGCGAAAGGCCGCGGCCGTGACGCTCTGAATAAAATGTACTTGGGGCCTTTTCAATAACTTCAACAAGATAAGTTAACCATAGTTTAATAGCGTTTTCCATTTGCACAAAAAATGTGTCCTGGGGCAGCTCAATGCAGTGCCGGCCTTAGACATTTGGCGCTCCCGGGCGAATCTTGTACCAACGCCTCCGTAAAGTTGCGTTCAGGAGCCGCGACTTAGCATCTTTCTCCACACTTCATCACACATTCCCAATTAGCGATTTGCCTCCTTTTTAGACACGAATTAGCGATTTATCACCTTTTCAGCCGTGAATTAGCGATTTTTCTTGCAACGAATTTGTGTTTTTCTTGATTTGAGTCGCTAATGAGCTATTTTACCCGAGAATTAGAGCTATTTTTTTTAATTTTAGCCACGAAGTTGTCTCCGGAAACCTCGACTTGCCATTTACTCAATTTATTTCTGTGAAACAGCAAATGTTCCCAATTTAACCCCATAAATAGCCATTTTTCTTTATTTCAGCCGTGGAGTTTCACCTAAATTTTTTTCCCCCAATTTTTCGCTGCGTATTAACGTTTTTTCTGGATTGTATCCGCGACTTGGCGCATTATCCTAATTTAGCCGTAAATTAGCGATTTTCTTCACTTTCAGTTACGAAGTCACCTTCAGAAGCTGCAAATGGGCGTTTCCTCCATTTTAACGGGGAATTAGCGGTTTTTCCACACGTCAGCGCTTCTTCTCAATTTTATCGGTGAATTACCGATTTTCCCCCGTTTAAGCCGCGGATTAGCGATTGGTTGTCATTTTAGCGATTTTTCACAATTTTAGCTGTGAATTAGCGGTTTATTTAAATTTTGCAGTGAATTCGTGTTTTTCCCGGTTTCAGCCGATAATTAGCGATTTTTCTCAATTTCATCCATGAATTAGCAATTTTACTTACTGTTAGCTGCAAATAAGCGATTTGTTTCACTTTTAGCTATGAATTAGCGTTTTTTCGCTATTCGCGCTTGTTTTTAATTTTAATTAGGTCTGTTCCATTGTTTCGCGAGTGCTACACTATTGAAGAAAATCATCTGGTTTCTTTCAATTTTTCAGAATAAGTCAATGAAGTCACATGGTTTTCTACACTAGTGTAGCACTAGCAAAACAATGGAACGGACCTTTTATTTTTTTAAAATACAATTTATTCTCCTTCTTAGCCGTGAATACGTGATTTTATCCGCTTTCCCCAATTTTACCCATGAATTAGCACTTTTTCTTAATTTTCCCCGCATGAATTAGCGCTTTTTTCAGATTAAGTGTTCTGAATAAGCCGAGAATTCGTGTTTTCGTAATTGTAGGCGTGATTTAGCGCTTTTTCTCAAAACCATTGGTGAATTATCGATTTTTCACTATTTTATCCGTTAAATAGCGTGTTTCGAAATTTTAAACGCGAATTACTGTTTATCCCAGTTTATCCGCGATTCTAGAGCTTTTCCCCAATTTTAACCGAGAAGTAACGTCTAACCTCGCGAATTAGCTACGTATTTTCGTGACTTGGCACTTATTCTCACTTCTGTCCGTGAACCAGTTATTCTTCTCAATTATTTCAGGCGTGAATTAGCCATATATCTCAATTTCAGCCCCAAATTAGCGTTATTTTCAATTTTAGCCTGGATTAAGGGGGCACTAGCGGGGGATTAGGCGACCACAAGGAGGCGTGAATAGTAGCGTTTTCCATTTGCACAAAAATCCGAGGGGCGCCAAAATCCAACATTAAAAATTATAATTTACTTCTGTAGGCCACGGGCGTGCCATCGTGAAAGGCTTAGCGGGCTACTTCTAGGCCCGCGGGCCCTGGGTTGGCCAACCCTGCTTTAGATCCTTAAAATTGAGAAGGCGCACTTATGTGCTTATAGGGTTACCCTAATTATGTCATAATTATGGCTAATTATGTCCCGGGCAAGGTCATCCCGGGACGCATTTAGTCCCGGGTTCCGTTCTCAGTAGCTCGTACCCAGGTAGAGAACCTTTAAAACACAGGAACGGCAATACGCCATCTTTGGCCCCTCGGCCTTCAGTGGTAACTCTATGGAAGTTCCCTGGCTTGGCTATTTCTAAAATCAACTTCACATGTTGGGCTTTTGTGGAAACCCGGTTTAGCCCCATCTTCTTAGGCCCATTTTCAGCAACTAAATTGATCTCGTTTAAATTTGATCGTGATTAGTTGCCAATAACGACCCATATGATCATATGAATTCTGATACAATTGTTTACACTGTAATCGTGATTATGTAGCTGTTGATCTTGGTTTAAGAAGTTGGTGAGATCGGGCCTTAAACTCCAATTTCGCGGATTTACCACCCTCAAAATCACAAATTTCGTGGATTTCATTCTCTCCGAAAAACCTCCGCCCTATACGGCCCCTCGTAATGTTCTTTCCTGAGACATAATGGTAATCGAGTCTCAAAGAATGACTGTCAATGGTGAAAAAATGGTCAATTTCCCCCATGAGTGCGCCGACGATCGTGGCCACGAATTTGTCGCTTCTACTAGGCTATTTAAACAGCAGACCATCATATGAACTTCACACAGCTCGAAATTATCTGTATTACACTGGCTAATCCCTCTACATTAACCATCCCAAAATAAACAAATACTTTCAATTTGCGTCTTTAAAATGGCAAATCTGACAATTTGCACCCTAAAACCTACCAAATTATCCGGCCATTCATGCCCCATATTTCACTAACCTACGCAATATTAGGCTATAAATAGCCAAACTGGAAACGCATACCATTAAAATAGCCAACCAGGGGAAAAATTTACTATTCGCGCTTAATAAATGCCTAAATTGAATGGTTTGCACTCTAAAATCGACTAAACTGAGACCATTCGCGCCCTGAGAAAGTCACATCAACTATTCACGATTAAAAGTTGGCAAATCTGACGCAATTTCACACTAAAAATGGCTAAACTGACGATGCGTGTCATGAAAATGTCTAAACGGACGATATTCGATGCCCTGAAAATGGCAAAAGCTCTGACATTCGCGCTCTAAACATGACAAAACTGACCATTTGCTCCTTAAGAATAGCCAACTACGCTATGGCAACGGTTCGTGCCATAAAGCATGCAAATCCGACTCACTTGGCCCTAGAAATGGCTAAACTGACGATTCGTGCCTTGAAAATTCGTAAACTGACTATTTGCGCCCCAAAAATAGCCTAACTGTGTGATACATGAAGAGAAACGGCAAACACCCGTCGAGGACCGCGACGATGTTGGTTTTTGGAACGATTTTGTCTTTAGTTTGGTGGTTAATCTCGCGTTTCGCGGGTTTGACGTCCCTTATTGAAACCACATTTCTCGAAATTGGTCGGAGAAAACCCAATTTAGCAGGTTTTTTGCCTACCAAAACCAACAGGTAGCATGGGGAAATTTTCTCGCCGAAAAAGCCAACTTCATTGAGACGTATCTTGTTTTGTTCCTTTTTGTCCCGGCATCTTTGGGATCTTTGAACATTTTTTCAGGATTTTTTTTTTTTAAATTTTGAGTTGCAACGGTAAATGTGCTAATTTGGTTTTATTAATTATAAATTGGTTTTATGGCAATTAGGCGCTAATTCTAGGCTTGAAATGAGAAAAATCCGCGTAAAAGAGTGCGAAAGTGCGAAGAATTGCTAATGCGCGGCTCACGGCTGAAATTGAGAAAAATTATCGGCTAAAATTAAAACAAAATCAAATTAGCGGCTATTTCATTTCAACGGAATTGAGTAATTAAACCCAGTTTCGCTGGACTGGTTCCTCGCGGGTTTGACTGAATTTGGAGCGTTTGACTACTTCTGCTTAGTTTGGGGGCGGGGGAGCTAAGTCCCTAAATCGGCCAATGGCCATCATCAGTAAAAGAAAGGTGCCAATTTTAATTACACGTGCATTTTGTACCAGTCCGAAACTGCCCCTATTTAAAAAAAACTACATGAAAGAATACTGATGAGATAAAAATCCAGACGTTTTCTATTAAGGGTAGAGCTTCCCAACAGGTATTTGCAGGCAGAAATTGAAGCTAAATCGCTTGCTTTTAAATTTGTATGTCGTGTGCTTAAGGCAAAGAACTCATGTATCATTGGATCACAATTATGGAAGCGGGGGAGAGGGGTTCCTAAGAATTCCGGAAAACATAATTTCTCTCGCACGCCATCGATGATCGCTGTTCTTAGTTCCGTCGACCGGCCCCCGCTATAAAAGGACGGAAGACCCAATAGGGAGAGTGTGTAGATCATCATGTTCATTCTCGTTAACTGCTTGACTGCTCGTGCACGTCATTTTTTAATTACTTACTGGGGCTGAATTGTATCGTGTACAACAATTCAGTTCTTCGGAAAATTATAATAACTATGCATTTAATTGAAAACAAAAGGAAAATCATCTAACCAGAATTGAAGATATAGCCTGGCAAGTGGCAACTAGAACATCGTGACAATCGCCCGCTCCACCCAAGTCCTTATGTGAATTTATTTCTTGCTCCTATCCTTCCCTGGTAAACCTTTGAAACGAGTTATGACAGTTCATTAAACTTAACAAGAAGAAAGAGTTGGGAAATACGGATGGAATATTGGCGTGTAGTCCTCTGTTCTTTAAAACGCATCACTCTCCTGTTAATCGATCCTGGTGTTTCTCTGAAAAGAAGTTGGCAGTAGAACTTTCACTTTTGCATCGTTTGCTGTTTATTCAACAAAAGATATCTAGTCAGAAACTAATTAATTCGATCCCCCTCAAATCGCAAAAATTATCAAAAAGTTGAAATATAGAACTCCTGATCCAATCGAGTGACAGGTCTATTGAAAGATGCTGCAAAGGAGACCAAAAATGCATCCCACATGTGGGGTCCACATGCAACCGTGATCAATAGACGCCCTTTTATGACTAAATTTTGACAAAATAAAAAAAAACTCAATAACTGTTGGTTAAGTACTTTTTTTTCAGCCTACAGTATACAGCCCTGAACAAGCGCTTCTTCAATCTCTGGCGACTTTAATTTGTGTGTCAACATCAAGTGTCACACTCATAATTATAGGAGAAGCCATCTTATTAGGGGGGGGGGGGTTCAAACCACAAAACCGGGTTTGAAGTTGCCAAAGGAGGGGAAGTTGAAGTTTGGAAGCTCCAAGCCATAGATAATTGGTCTTTTAGAACAGCGAAATCTGCGAATGTCGTTTTTATAGATGTCCGTGCGCCATGGAAATTAGTAATTGGTGTGTGAGGTGAAACCCCCTCAAAGAATAGCATTGTCTGAAAGAGCCAAATTCCCGAAACAGGAGTTTTAAGGCGGTAAACACGCGAAGGCCATTTTTTTACGACTAAACTCCACCAAATTGGTCTTTCGAAGATCCAAACTCTCTAAATTGTGTTTTCAACGCACAGAACCATGCGAGAACGTTTAATTTTATCGAATAGCAAAACTATGGAAATTGGTTTTTGAAGAGCCGAAGGGTGCAAAAAGGGTTTGGGAGGAACCCAAGTTAGCGAATTTGAATTTTCTTAGAGGCAGACCCGCTCAATTGGTTCCTTGGAGGTCGGAACTCCACAAAGTTGTTTTTTTGAGAGAGCTAAACTTGCGAAATTGTTTTTATTCTCAACGACTAAAAATCGCCGCAAAAATGGATTTTGAAAGGGACAAACTCGTTAAATTGGTTTTATTCTGATCCGAATAACCGAAAACCAAATTTATTTTTTTTAAGAGCTAAATTTTGAAAAATTTGGTTTTGTTCTTTTAAAGTGCGGGCCATGTAAAAATGGTTTTGAATGAGCCAGATCTTCCAAATTTCATTATTTATTGATAAAGCCGAACCGACCAAAACTGGCCAAATTGACTGCAAGACGAATCGTCAAAATGGTTTTAACAGAAAATTTTTTGTTTACACAGGAGCCAAACCTGTGTGACGTTACTCTATGAAATGAGCAAAAACCATGGAAGTTTCAATTTCAGAGACGTGAAATCCGTGAAGTTGGCTTTTTTATTATGTATAACAAGAAGCCAATTCCACAAAATTGGTTTCTACTTGAGATCCGCAAAATTTAGTTTTTGAAATAGCCAAACCTAAGATTGATTGTTTTTAAGGAGCCAAAGGTGATATTGGTTTTGGAATTAGCCAAAACAGCAAAATTTGGATTTTAAAAGAGACCAAGAGTAAACGTGCTCATTTGTGGCTGAAATGGTAACTAACGCTAACGTGATAATTCGCGGCTCAGATTAAGAAATAATTCGCGACTAAAATTGATGAAAGGGGATAATTCACGGCTAAAATTGAGAAAAAGCGCTAATACGCTGCTGAAATTGAGTAAAAACGCTAGTTCGTGGTTACATTTTATAAAAACCGCTGATTCTCGATTAAAACTGAGAAAACCCGCGCGCTGATTCCTGGATAAAATCGAGATAAAAAGCTTATCCGCAGCTAAAATTCAGAAAAGGCGTTAGTCGCAGCTAGAGTTGATAAGAAACGCTCATTCGTGGACCGCTAATTCGGGGCTGAAGAAATTGAGTAAAAGCGCTAATTCGCGGGTAAAATTAGGTAATGATTCGCGGCTAAAACTAAGATAAGATTACGGCTGAAATGACTGAAAAAGCGCGGCTTGACGATTGGTATTGAACAGGAAGTTTGATTGAATTCGTTTCATTTTTGGTATTCTCTCATTAAAAAATTATGTACTTTGTTGGTCATTTTTTCTCTTTTCTTCAAGTTTTTCGTCCTCGCTTGTAAGTCAAGGCTCTGGCAACCGAAAGATGTAGACGTTGTCAACCTTCCCAAATCTACAGAATGGCACTATTATTCTGTCTGAATCCACCTCCTTCTTCATGCGGTTGTCCCTCTGTAACTTCTCCTCTCCTTCTTCAATTCAGGAACTAATTAACCATTTTGCAGTCTTCTTTATTGGTCGAATTCATTTCGGGCACTAACAGTGACACCTCCTGAACAATTGATTCCTTGCACCGCAAACGACACACCTCTTGTTTCCTCCTGGTGGTTGGCAACTCCTCATGGGTTGTAATTAGTTCCTGAATTGTTGAACGAGAGGAGAAGCTGCTATTCTTTGGTTGGCGTCAGTTAAACAGACAACAGGGAGAAAACATCTGCCAAAGTTCTAAAATGAACCTGAAGATATTGGGCGCATGAACCACAAGGCAACGACACAAAAGCGCGGTCTAGCCTTTAGTTTCAAGTAGCAGGTCAGCCTCAAGCATGACCTTCAGGCCCCAGGTCCAGCCTGCTCGCCTTTATGCGGCTTGGCTGGACGAAATAGCCCCGTAGGGAGGGGCATGTTCTCTATTACAAAGAAAAAACACTATGTTTTTCGTAGCGATGTTTGTTTGAAGAAAATGAATAAAATAGACATTTTGTTTCGAAAAAATATTACTTTCTTGTTGAAGAATAGCCCCCTGATGTCGAAACTGAGCCTCGCATTAGGGCAATGCCCCTTGTAAAAAGAGGCCCCCCGTCTTATTTTTTGGCCAGAGATAATGAAATTATGCACTAAAATTGACATTGAGTGGCCGGGGTACCTTCAAATACAACCACAGAAAATGTCAAATTTCGGTAATGCGAACGCGGCTATCAACCCGTGTGAAACCGACTTTCAACGCCCCTTGTGATGGCTCTTTTAACGGCCAAAATTCACTAATTTAGCTTTTAAAAGCAAATTAGGTGGATTTAGCTCTCAATTCAATCAGTGAAGATCATTCAAACAAAAGATTCATCTTTACTGAAAACAATCTCGTGGTTTGGGTCATATACCTGCCTACATACCTACATATAAATCAAATTTCGTGAGTTTTGGCCTGGTACCCTGATAATAACCTAGTTAGGTCGAAAATAGAATTTGTGGAGAGAAAAAAATATATGTAGGTAAAAAATCCCCAGAATACACAGCCAGTGATTAATTGATTGTTTCCGTGCTGTTTATGAGGGCTGCACCGTTGTAGTGATTTTTCGTCCCTTGATTATCATTAAGCACACAATGAAAACAAAAAACTTTTGAGTTCTAACGGCTTTCGAACCACGCAGCTACGAACAACCAATACTTTTGTTAACCCATATACTCGCCTACTCGGTTGCACCGAAGTTCCTGCATTTGCTTTCTCACACCTTCTATAATTTAACGCAAAAAAGTTGTACCTATCTGCGCTGTTATGCTCATTTTTTTAAAACGTGTTTTTGGGAAATGTCAGGCCGGATGACCGACAACGAGAACGAATCGTGAGTTTCGAATCAAGGTTTTTTGTTACCTAATGTTCATTACTATTATTTGTTTGAGAAGTCCACGAATTTCCGCATGACATAGCGATTTCGGGGATACTTTATGATTTTTAAAGAATTACACGCTTCGTGCTTCTCTCTCCGCTCGCTCGTATTCCTCGTGTGAAGTAAAAACAGCACATTGTTGTTCCTTTTTGTTTTGTGCGGGTGCTGTCTTCATTCGATTTTTATCGCCAGTGATGTTATTTTAACGGATCATAAACATATTCAACTCGCAGAAAGCGAGTGAAACTCTTTGTGTCGCATATTTATTAATTAATTTATATTCACTGAATCAAGCAGTTTCAGGTCCAGAGACTGTTCTCTGAATGTATCATCGTTAATATTTTGGTTGCTTTTGTCCTACTTAATTTCATCGTCGCATAGAAGAAGAAACAAATTATTTGAAAAAAAGTTGTTCGACGTTCAGGCTTAGTAATCACTACAATCACGTCGCATACTTAAGCATTTCATGCGTTGGTTGCGACGTTATTGCGGTGTCCCTCAGGGTTCTTGAACCCACCGAGCATCATAAAAAAGTCCATTGTTCAAGTTTGACTTTGAATGTGATTCATTCGATTCTTAAACACCAGCGCCATTTTACCTTTCATAAATAAAACACGTAGAAGATGTCCTTTGAAAAGCAACTTTCAAACGTGACAGTTTCTTTTTGACAAATTGTAAGATTCGTAGGACTTGGGACTGGAACCTGCCGATAAATTCTATACTCTTTCATAACTTTCTTTAGGATCCCCTTTAGTAAAAAAAAAAACTGTTATAGATAATTATTTATCTGGATCCCCCGAATTTTCCTTTACTTTGAATATAGTGCTTCAAAACGACACGAATTGTTTTCGTGTGATGTTTTCCGTGTCTTCCGATGAAAGGGAGGGCGTTTTAAAGCCTGTAACCTACAATTTTGGAAACTTGTTTCAGTCCGTGAGTGAATACAAGCGCTGCATGTAGTGCGGCATAAGTGGATTCATTTCACTCTTCATGCTTCCTCGTTCCCTTTATTCTCTCTTATTGTGATTTTTGACTAACGAATGAAGAAATTGCTGAAAATGATAAAATAGGGACTTTTCCCATCCGCTCTGCTAATTTCCTCTCCTCGATCGTCTGCCTTGATTAGAGCGAAATAGTATTGCCGAGGCACATTCGTACTTTTTCGGGCACGAAGGACTTTTTGAACAAATATTCGGCCTAAGGGGGCCAACAGAGCCAACGTTTCTGGAGAGAGCGAACCGGGTTGCCGCAGACCGGGAAAATCGGGAAAAGTCAAGGAATTCAAAAGTGGTTAGGGAAATCCGTAAAAAGTCAGGGAATTTCTTAATTTTGACCCCTAAATCAGAGAAAAATGAGTGGACAGCTTCTTTATCAAAATTGAACTGAAAATTGAATGCGAGCTCTTCTTCCCATTCATCGACCTTCGACGGTCTCTTTCGTTCTTGATATTTAGAGTTATACGTTATACCAATAAGGCGCGGATTCAGGATGTGCTCAAGGCTTGAGGAATTGCGTGTTTTATTAATTAAATAGAAATTGTTAGTAGAAGCGCTTATGTACGAGGGTTACTAGGTCATGCACGCTCCTACGGCTACGATTTTTGTGCACGCATTGTGCGTTTTACTCAGCTAAAAAAGGCTTGACAGCTGACGACTATTCTCTGCCTAAAAATGGCTTAACTAGCTATTCCAAGCATGAAAACGTCTAAGCTGACTATACTCGCGCTCCAAAATGGCAATGCTAACGATTTGCACCTTACAAAGTGCTATACTGACTACTTTCGCGCTACAAATAGCCAAACTGGTGATTCCCACTCGTGGCTAACCTGACGATTCTTGCTGCCCTGAAAATCCTTGAACAGATAATGATCCCCGTCATAAAAATGGCTAAATCAACCATTCGGGCGCCAAAAAAGGACAATCATTTACGCTATTAGCTTGACGGACTATTTGTGAGCAAAAAACGGATGAACTAATGAGTTTTGTCCCAAAATGGCTGAACAGGCTATTTGCGCGCTTAAAACAAAACAGACAATTCTTGCTATAAGAAGAAAAAAAGCCAAATGACTCCACGCAACCTAAAATTGGCTAACTTTATGGTTCGTGCCCTTTAAAATACATGAGCAGATTATTCCTGCACTTGAAATGGCTGAATC
The DNA here is from genome assembly GCA_038030265.1 of Corythucha ciliata. NCBI lineage: Eukaryota > Metazoa > Arthropoda > Insecta > Hemiptera > Tingidae > Corythucha > Corythucha ciliata. The sequence continues at coordinate 20,519,998 of CM075943.1, forward strand.
GACCATCCATTTGCTAGAAATGTCCAAAATGACCGTTCGCGTCTTGCCCTGGCGGACTACTTGCGCCCAAACAACGGCTACACTGACTATTCGCGTCCTGAAATAGCAGAACAGGCAGTTCGCGCTCTGAAAATGGCAAAACTGACGATTCGCGCGCTAAATATACGGATGATTCCTGCACTGAAAAAGGCAAAGATGACCATTCGCGCTCCAAATACCGACCGTGAAAATCGATCAACTGGTCGTTCGTTCCTCTCCGGGTCCTCTCCGCTTTGCCAAATCACCGACTCGCCCTCTCCACCGATGGTTCCTGCTATACTTCGCGGTGCTAGTCTCGCGCTATAAAATGTCCTGACTGGGCTATTGACGCTCTAAAAATAACTACACGGAGCCTTCCACTTGCAGCACGTCAACTGAGTTTTTCTGACGTTGAAATGCCTGCCTGATGAATCCTGATTTTAGGGTGTCACATTTCAAGTTTTGTGGGGCTATGATCGGTTTATGGGTAAGGAGCGGAGGCAAAGTTAGTAGTTTTCGCACTGGAAAATCCAATTTTCGCACTCAATCTACAGTTTGACAGCTAATTAGCTATTTTCGTGCTCCTGGTGGTAGTAGACCTAAGGAAGTTTGCGAATGATCGCAGTCATGCAGCTGAACAGCCAGTTTATGGTGTGAAATTACAAGTTTTGGGGATGGATACATTTTTTGGGATTTAACGATTTCCTCGCTACCCCTGGAGCCGGCGTGAGACCTGGGCCTCGAACCCGCATCCGAGCGCGGCCCCAAAGGAGGGGGCTCGAGGCCCTGAGCCCCTCCCTAGATCCGCACCTGATACAAGTATTCTTCCGTGCGTGCGATGTGTTCTCAACTGAGAATCCATCAGCTGTGCACTTCACACCCGTACTACGCGGGCGCTTCGGTCGATGCACGGTTTGTCATACGCCCACCGCCGTGAACGCCCAAATGAAGCCGATTGTGTACCGCCCGAACTAAATTCATGCGGCTTGGGATCGGAATAAGCAAAATTAAATCCTTTTATTCTTTTCTGTTCAATAATTTCTTAGTTTTCTTCCCTCTATAACATTCCTTCGAGTCAAGTGTCTTGATCGAAGAGAATATTAAAACAATGAAGGAGGCTAGCTAATTCGTGGGAACTGCCGAATCGACAGAATAGGGAAAATCAAAAAGGGGATATAGTTCGCGAAAAAGAAAAAGGGGGGATCAGTTGGATTAGAGCAGAAAACGAGAGAAGGCGACAATTCTAGAGGGAAGATCAAAGAGGGGAAATCGCAATACTTTTCAGGACTTGAGCTGGTGCCTTTCCGTCAAGCTACCGTTCAGCCGTCTGCCCAATCGAAGGGTCAAAAGGTGAGTGGATTTGGGTTAAGTAAAATATAGCGATAGACATAGAGAAAGCATTCCTTTCATCAAGTAAACCCCTCCAAAAATCCTAAGATTAAGGCAGACGCCACATTGGAGGCAGCTGTGTTCGAACTCAAAGTCCGGAGAGTGCATGCGAGTCCCCCCCAAATTACCGATTATTTTCATTTCATTCATTTTTTTTCAACTAATATCGTTGACTATAGTAGAAACATAATTTTCGCAAAAAAAAAAAAAAAAAAATTCTAATTACGTGACCAAAGTTCAAATGAAGAATCGTTATTAAATTAAGTTGGACATATTATATGCAACATTTACTAGCACTGAAAGAGGGCAGAGAATTTTTATCCGATACTTCTAGGTTAGTGGGTAAGAATTACAACAATTTTATCTTAACGAAAATAAAGTGAAATTTAAAAAACAAAAAAAAAGTACGAGACAAACGACGAGTTTACAGCGTCATCTCATTTCTCTATTCATTGAACGTTTCTTTGTACCTACTCTGCAATTCTAGGCTAGTTAAGCTCATTTTTTTTATTCTTGTTTTCTGTACTTTTGCAAAATCAGCTTCTTTCTTCTTCCTTTCCTCAGTGAAATAAAGAATATCATAGACGTAAACCTAAGAAAACTAACGATACGCGGGTAAAGATATAGACTTTCATTTTACAGCAAACCATTTTTTTAACTTGGCAATAGCAATTAAAATTATTAGCAACCGATCAAAACCTTTTAACCAATATGCCGAAAATGGAGATGAAAGAATTTTGTGAGACCGTAGACGCGACAATCGGAGAAATTCAACAAAAACTGCAAGCGCAGGAGGACAAAATTACTAGTTGGCGGGAAAATATCATTCAAACCACCAGTGAATCTATTCAGCTGTTAGAAAATAGAATAGAAGCCTTAAAGGGGGATGTTTCACACTTCACAACGCAAGTGTCGGGGTACGAAGAAAGCTTAGACATCGTAATAGCCCGAACCGAAAGCAAATTCGAAGCAGTTTGTCGCCAATTGCGCGATCAGCTCCCGATCCCACGCGAGCGTGATCCCACCGCTGCCACCAATGTGGCGTCTGCCTTAATCTTAGGATTTTTGGAGGGGTTTACTTGATGAAAGGAATGCTTTCTCTATGTCTATCGCTATATTTTACTTAACCCAAATCCACTCACCTTTTGACCCTTCGATTGGGCAGACGGCTGAACGGTAGCTTGACGGAAAGGCACCAGCTCAAGTCCTGAAAAGTATTGCGATTTCCCCTCTTTGATCTTCCCTCTAGAATTGTCGCCTTCTCTCGTTTTCTGCTCTTATCCAACTGATTCCCCCTTTTTCTTTTTCGCGAACTATATCCCCTTTTTGATTTTCCCTATTCTGTCGATTCGGCAGTTCCCACGAATTAGCTAGCCTCCTTCATTGTTTTAATATTCTCTTCGATCAAGACACTTGACTCGAAGGAATGTTATAGAGGGAAGAAAACTAAGAAATTATTGAACAGAAAAGAATAAAAGGATTTAATTTTGCTTTTTTCCGATCCTAAGCCGCATGAATTTAGTTCGGGCGGTACAATTGAGCCGTGTCACAGCTCTCAGCAGCCTTATAGTGTAATAAGCAATAGCTGGATTTGAGCCCAGGCCCGCTGGGTTGCGAAGCGAGCGTTGTATCAATTACACCATCGAGGCGCGCACATTGTTCTTCCAATGTTACCAGAATCAGGTCAGGGATTTTCACGGACAAAAAGTTTTGGGTAAACCTACGTTAAAAGTGGAGTAAAATGGTACCTTCGGAAGTGTCCTACGTCGATCCGTTCCGGAGTTATGATTTTTTCTTTGTTTAAAAAAGTAACCAATGCTTGCTTCAAAAAATCCGCAATTTCTCGGCTTACATCGCACCAAATCCAAAAAGTGATGCCATTTTCAGAAACTAGGGACTAGTCTTAAGAACTAGTCTTAAGGGTGTGGAGAGATCGGCAGTAAGTGAGAACAGGATATCTTACCATGGAGAAGATACCGCAGGCAAGAGACATTCAATTTGACCCCCCCCCCCATCCATTTCTGCCGATCTCTGAGCACCCTTCACGAATATTGTTGGCACCTGGCACATAGGCAATTGCCTATATTTTTCTGTCAAAATACTGTTTTAGAAAGGGAGGACAGAATATTTTAGGAAGGAGAAGATATCGTAGGCAAACGGCATTCAATTATACCCCCCCCCCCTGAATGGCGACAATTTAATGAATCACTGGTGGGGGGAAGGGGTCAAATCGAATGCCTATTGCCTTCTCCATGGCAAGATATACTGTTCTCACTCCGCCGATCTCCCTGCACCCTTCACGAATACCGTAGACAATGGTCCATGTTTCGTAAAAACACGGTTTTTGTGCATTCTCGTGACGTTTTTGTGAGAAACGTCAGTGTTAACATGCAATGTGAACACGCCAAAAGGAAACTTAGAAGACGGGGAAGTTTTTGTGATAGACCGAAAATCTGTTGAGAAAGCTGTTTGGGTACAGCGACTTTTCGTAAAACGGACAAATTTTAGAGGACACGTAAATTTATGGGAAAAATACCAGATTTCTGGGTGTTGACGATTATTTCAAGCAATAAAATGGCCTCTATCCTAAAGGAAATGTTCCGTAGTTTCTGAAAATGGCATCACTTTTTGGATTTGGTGTGATGTAAGCCGAGAAATTGCGGATTTTTTGAAGCAAGCATTGGTTACTTTTTTAAACACAAAAAAAATAACTCCGGAACGGATCGACGTAGGACACTTCCGAAGGTACCATTTTACTCCACTTTTAACGTAGTTTTACCCAAAACTTTTTGTCACACTTATACAGATCCACCCTGTATAACTGCCAGAAACTTGTAAGGTTGCTTAGATAGATACCAGCAACAAGAGATTTCGCGAATATTTCCATCCGAAACTTGAAATTTCGCGAAAATAGAGACCAGTAACACGCAATTTTGTGGATATTTATGCCAGAAACTTGAAATTTCGCATTTTCGCAGAATTTCAGGCCTGAGTTTTGTGATTTCGTGACAATATTTGCCTTGCTTTGGCCGGTTAAATCAAAACAAAATCGCTCTTTCGAGAAAATTTTGACCGGAAAGTTGCAAATTCGTGAAAAAAAACAAAAAACAGAAACAGAAACTAGCGTTTTCGTGAGAGTTCAACAGGGGAACTTTCGATTCCTCTGATATTTCGCTCCAAAATGTTGCAAATTTGCGGCTACTCGTCAATACTTTAGGCGCTGTCATTGCCGCAGCTTTCCCGGGTTTCGCGATCACTAAAAAAAGAGCACCGAAACTTAAATTTCGCGCACACTAGTACCTGAAACTAGCGATTTCGTGAATGTTCAGACGCAAAATTTGAAACGTCGCATTTATTTTGTGGTGGACTTCGAGCTCTGTCTGTGTGGTCTGGCCGATCACTGAAAAAAAAAAAAAAAAAAAAATTGTATGGGAAAATTTATGACCATGAAAACCCGTAACTTACAATTTCGCAGATATTCAGCTCCGAATGGCGTAATTTCGAGGCTATGTATCAAGCTTTGGGCGGCATCGGAACCGGCTAGGCTGGACTAAACGCCCACTATTTGAAAAAAAAAAGGTCCATGGGACTTATCATATTGCAAAGACCAGAAATATGCTAATTTTCTGATATTCTGACCCGAAACTGGCAATTTTGTAGATTTTCATCTTGAAGGGTAGCAATTTCGTGGTGACTTGGCTCCAATGTGCGGCTTTATAGTCATACAATTTGTTTTCTTAATAACTTATCTGCTTAGGGTCGGATCGACAATGCCCGTTTAAGCGTTTGAACGATTTCGTGTGAAAAACACTGAATGCTGGTTGGTGTTTAAGCTCTTAAGCTCATCTTAGGGCTAAAAGGAACTTTAAACTCATGTGGTCGATCCGAGCCTTTGTCGTTCAAATGACACGTTCAACCTAACAGGTTCTAGGGTCAAAATTTGCGGTTTTTTGCTGAAGAGACTACCCTGTGGGGTTTTCAAAGTGATTAGATAAAGTTTCTCGGGCCCAATTTCAAGATATTGTTATTTTTTAGAGCAAAATGTTCAATTTTTAATGCTAACTAGCCAATTTGCTGGGGTAAATTGACGATTTATCGAGTGTATTTCGAGGATAACCCCTTCCTGGCTATGCCCTTGTATGTACTAGTGTAGAAAGTAATTCATTTATGTTGTAAGCAACTTGCTTGACTTGTGTTTTAATTATTGTTCCCCTCTCATATTCATGAGGTCCCTCTAAAAGTACCTACCTATAGCAATTTTTCGAAAGTAGTACCGTCCTTTCTAAAGAAGGGCCTCTGGTTCCCGTACTCATAAGGGACATCTCTTGGTCCCCCACCCTACTTGTTTTTTCGCACTTCTGTTGAAGTTTACGCAGTTTTTAATCAATTTCTTCATTGTTGTTTTGTTGAACAGTTGGCTCTTGCCTTACAAAAATCCACGTGACAGGATTTCTGCCCAAAACTCGGCTGAAATGCTATGGAATCCGTGCCTGGAGATTTCTACGAAAGGCAGCTCCTTGAAGTGTTTAAAAGCTGCGACTGCGAGGGCAAAGGCCTCTTAGACAACGAAGGACTGAGTCGACTCTGTGAACTGCTACATTTAGAGGATGGACGAGAAGAGCTTATGTCGTTTCTTTTGCCCAACGGGTCGGCTTCAACGGCGCCGTCCATCTCATTTATTAAATTTCGCGACGCTCTTCTGGCTCTATTGGGTAACATGACGACAAATGACCCGAGAGAGCCTTCGCCAGGTAACCACAAAGTTATCTGACAAATGTGGTAGTTCTACACTTGTTTTTTTTTCTCTCTCTCTCTCTTTAACCCAAGATTTAAAGAGGGAAACCATTATTCTAGAGAGAGAAGTATCACCGAAGTACGTCGTTGGACAGAAAAAATATGGCCGACGATCGCGGCCAGAAAGTAACGAACATTTGGACCTCACGTCAAGTATGGACGAGTCCACAACTGATGACGACAATCCGATGGAACCGGAATTGTCGAACATCGGTGAGGTGAGTGATCGACATTCTTAGACAACATCTTGACTTTACATATTCGTTCAGTCAACCTAAGAAAATCGTTAATTCAATTTAATTGAATTTTGTCCTTAGTCCCGAATGAGTTCGAGCGCGGCTACTATTCGAGTCGAAGACATTTCTCTTGAAAGACGTTCGGAATCTCCTATCAACAACCTGTTGAAAGAGTGCCAAGGTAAACCACTTTTACTGTTTATAAACTCAGTGGGATAACTGAATACAAATTGTCTGGGATATCATGAAAAACAGACAGTGACGAAAGTGAACTGAGGAATGCCTGGGAACGCCTAGGAGTGGGCCGTGACGGGTACTTACTTAGGAACGAACTGGCTATGGTGTGCTCGGCTGTTGGAATGGACACCTTGTCTGAGCAGGTAATAAAAACTCTTTCGCGTATTTCAACTGCATATCTCAACCTCTTTACAACATATCGTAGGTTGTTTCTCAAGTTTTTGACTCCCTCAAAACTGACGAAGAAGGCAGAATATCTTTCGAAGAAGTTTTGGAATTGTTTCGATCAAGGAATACAGACTCACCTCTGATGATTGAAAACAGTCCGCCTCATTATAAGTTACCAGTCTCCGATTCGAATTATTTGAGCGCCTCAGGACCTTCGAGGCTTCGTTTTGATCTTCAACTAGTAAAGTAGGTACTCAGGAATCCGCTTATAGTGAAACGTATTCATCATTTTTCTATATCCGTTAGAAGTCAACTTGAAGCAGTAACTGAAGAACGCGATAAACTTAAGGCGGATTTGGCCGACGCGAACCACCGAGCCACTATTCTTGCTCAGGAGATCGATGAACATCACGCTCGTATTGAGAAATCGTCGAGGGAGAAAGTTGGGTTAGTTTGGATTGAAAGGTTTTACCCTTTTTCATGGTCAACTAACCGGATTCGGATTTTAAAGGCAATTGGAGGCCAAGCACACAGAAGAGCTTAAAGCTCTAAAATTTCTGATGGCCTCGGAAAAAGAGCAACTTATGTCGGTGAATCTGAAATTAGAAGAACAAATGGCCGAGCATGTCGAACAAATGAGTAAACTTAGCTTAGAAATGTCCAACTTGAAAAGGGTACTTATTACGTGGCTTAACAGATAGATGAAACAAATTGTTAATATTCTACCATTTTTTTAGGATTATGAGCAACTAGAAAGGGATAACCACACGTTAAATTCGAAATTAACCCAAGTAACATTGGCCAAACAAGAGCTCATGGAACAACTGGAATGCATGCAACCTGTCCAACAAAGAGTAAGTTGATTTCAGCGAACATTTGCGTCCGTATTTCTAAAAACGATTATTCCCCTCTCCCACTTACCCCTGAACGCTACAGGTGCTAGAACTCGAGGTCGTTAACGAGCAATCTGTTGGTCTCCGAGAGAAAATACAAAGTTTACAGGCGCAGAACACTCAACTCAGAGATAAAAATGACGAGCTAGCGAGTCAGCTGGAAAACTATGTGACGCGTAATTCCTCAAAAAAGTGAGTTTATGCAGTCGAAAACATGTCTTTAATAATTTTTTTTGCATACCTATTTACTAATTTTTGGAACATACTATCGTTCGTAAGTAATGCTGGTAATTCCCCTTCCACCAACATTAGCATAGCATAATTATGCTTGGTGTCATGAAGTTCCAGGAACCGCGAATTAGGATTGTCTCAATGTTATCCACAAATGAGTGATTTTCTCTAACTTCAGCTGCGAACCTTGCGTTTTTTCTCTGCTTTAGCCGCGAATTAGCGCGTATTTTGTTCTTTTTTCACGATTTTAACCGCGAACTAGCAGTTTTTCTCCGCTTTAGCAATGAATTAACAATTTTTCACTATTAGCGACAAATTAGTGCTTTACCCCAATGCTATGAGTGGATTTGCGCTTTTGTTCAATTTCAACAAGTGATTTTAATACATTTAGCCATAATGAGCGATTTTTGTCAATGTTGTCCGCGAATTAGCACTTTTCCTCAACCTTAGTCGTAAATTGGCGGATTCTCCATTACGGCTATAATTAGCGTTTTTGTCCCAATTCAGCCCCGAATTAGTTAGCGATTTATTTCACTTTTAGTCGTGAATTAACTCTTATCAAATTTGACCCCCCAAAGCTGCCTCCAGAAACCACGAATTCTCGTTTTCTCAAGTTTGGTGAAGAATTAGCACTTTATCAATTTTAGACGTGAATTAGTGATTTTCCTCAATTACAGTCATGGATTAGCTCTTTTCCTCTATGTTACCCGCGAATAAAAGCATTTTCTCATTTTCAGCTGCGAATTAGCAATTTTTTTCACTTTTAGCAATTAGTTAGTGGTTTTCCTCAATACTCCTTGAATCGGCGCTTTTTATGAGTTTCAGCCGCGAATTAGCGCTTTTCCGCGCTGATTCAGGTGATGAGGCAGTGATTTTATTAAAAGCGACGAATCAGCGCTTTTCCTCAACCTGAGCCGGGAATTAGCGGATTCTCCATTACAGCTATGAGTTATGCGCTTTTGTTCGATTTTTAGCGAATTATTTCACTTTCAGCCATGAATTGGCAATTCTCAGTTTGGACCTCAAAACTGTCTCCAGAAACCACGAACTCTTGCATTCTCAATTTCGGCAAAGAATTAGCACTTTTTATCAGTTTCAGCCGCGAATTAACGATTTTACTCCATTTCAGCGGTCAATTAGCGCTTTTTCTCGATATAAATTACATGTTCCCGTAGGGATAAGGAAGTTTGGTAATGGCAAAAAAAAAAAAAAAAAATTATCTGACACCAGATTCGTGTTCCGAAAAGGCCTAAATCTCGATTTTCAACACGGCGTCTGTCGTCCTTCGTCCTTTTTATTCCCGACCGCGTTTTTTAAGTTACACCGAATTAAAATCTGTTCTAAATTTTAGTGGTGGATTAGAGATTTTTTTCGTTTTCGGACATGAATTAGTGCTTTTGCTCCATTTTTGCGATAAATTAGCTCTTTTTCTCAATTTTGACGACGAAGATGCCTCCAGAAACAACGAGTTCGCGTTTCTCAGCCATGAATTAACGCCTTTCCTCAATATTATCGGCGAATTTTCGGGTTTCCTCAACGTTAGCCGGGATTCTATGTTACACGTTCGGATTAGCGCTTTCGTCCAGTTCAGTTGCGAATTACGTAGCGATTTATTTCACCTGTAGCATTTTTAGACATACTTTTTGCTTCAAAGCTGCCTCCAAAAAATTCGCGTTTCATCGTTATCTTTTAACTAGCGCTTTTCCCCAATGTCTGCTACAAATTAGCAATTTTGTCTCATTTGTAGCTGTGAATTACCCCTTTTTGTCATTTTTTTTTTTTAGCAAATTAACGCGTTTTTTCAGTCAAGTCGAATTATAATTTTTCTCAATTCAAGTGGTGAATTACCGATTTCTTTCACTTCTGGATATGAATTGGCGTTTTTTGTCTCCAATTTTCCTATGAATTAGCTTTTTTCTCTCGATTTTAGCTACGAAGCTGTCTCCAGAAACCACGCATTCGCCCCTCCTTAATCTTACCAACGAATCAGCACTTATTGTTAATTTTAGCAGTGAGTTTGCGCATTCCCCAATTTTAGCAGCGAATGAGCACTTTTCTCATTGTTATTCATGAATCGCTGTGTTTCCTTAATTTTATGGCGAAATTATCCATTTTTCTTCATTTCGGCTGTTAATTAGCAATTTTTTCACTTGTATCTGTGACTAGCGTTTTCCTCAATTTTTGGCGGTGCATTAGCGATTTCTTTCACTTCCGGGAATGAATGATCGCTTTTGCTTCATTTTTGCTATGAACTAGTTCTTTTTCTTAATTTCTGGCCACGAGGCTGCCTCCCGGAATAACGAAATCGCGTTTCCTCAATTTCAGCCTCGAGTTTGCCATACGTGAATTAGCATTTTTCTCCATTTAAGCCGTTAATTTGTGGTTTTCTCGGTCATGTCGAGAATTGGCTTTTTCCCAATTTTAGCTTCGAATAAGGGTGTTCTCGATTTTAGCTGCGAGTGCTTTTCTCAATTTTGTTCGCGAATCAACGCTTTCTTTGAATTTTTACCGCGATTGAGCGTTTTCTATAACTATATCAGCGAAAATGATTCTATGACTTGGTGTATTTTTCTTAAGTTAAGCGTCAAATGAGGACTTTTTCTTAATTTTGGCTCAAACACAGCTTAGCAATGAATGAACGCATTCTTATCAAATTTAGCAGTGAATTATTAAAGCCCGGTCACAAGCTCTGTGGAGTCCACGCACCCTACCAAATTGCTTCCTATTTGGAGGGAATAAATTTGTTTGGTTGCACAGACGCATAAAATAGTGCCGTGGGGGGGGGGGATAGAACTCAATCACAAAAAAGGCCAGACTACAGCAAATCTCCAAACCCAACCACAGCAAAGCCCCAATCACATCAACGGATTTGCACGTTCTAAGCAACGAATTAACACTTTTTGTCGACTTTAGCTGTGAGTTGGCGCTTTCCCTCAATTTCAGCAGTGAATGATCGCTTTTCTCAACGTCATCCAGGAATTGTAGGTACTACGATTCCTGTATTTTAGCCGCAAATTAGGGACTTTCCTTCGTGTCAGCAGTGAACTATCAATTTTTGCACACTTACCCTCGAACTGCCTTGAGAAACCACGAATTTGTGTTTTCTCAATTCCTAGCGACGATTGATCTCTTTTTATCAAGTTTAGCAGTGAATTAGAGCATTTTCTCAATTTTACTCAGGGTTTACCCTTTTGTCTTCAACGTTATTCGTGGCGTTATTTCAGCAGCGAGTTAGCGAAATTTTCACTTTTAGCTTTAGTTCGTGCATTGTGTCATTGTTAGCTGCAAATTAGCTCGTTTTTTAGAGGTTTCTTCAAATTTCTTATACGAAGTAGTGCTTTCGCTCTATTTATACTATGAAATAGCTCTTTTTCTCAATTTTGGCGACGAGTTAATAAATTAGCTTTTTCTCATTTTTGCGGTGAAGATGGCCAGATTTTTTTTTCAATTTTAGCAATGAATTAGCACTTATCAATTTTAGCAGTTAGTTAGAGCTTAGTGTCAATTTGAGAGGCGAATGAGAGCTTTTCTCAACGTTATCCATAAATTATAGGTACTGCGTTTCCTCTATTTTAGCCGCAAATTAGTAATTTTCCTTCATTTCAGCAACGAGTTAGCACTTTTTTTACACTTAGATGTCGAGTTAGTGCTTTTTTATGTTACTTGAAAATTAGCGCGTTTTCTCAGTTACGACGAAATTGGATTTTCCTCAATTTTGACGATGAATTAGTGATTTTTTTCCGGATATGAATTAGCACTGGTGCTCACAGACTCTGGATAGCCTTCTTTGGAGTCCTATAATCGCCCGCTTATAAGGCAGGGTTTCACTAGTGGTTCCTCGACCCCTTCCAGTCTTTCCAAGCCTAAACTTTTCACATAAATTATGACCGTATGTCTACGCCGTAGAAATACGGTCAAAATTTATGTGCAAAATAATAGGCGGGGCGTCGAGGAATCACGTGTGAAACCCCTTTCAAGTTTTCGGTGGTTTTGAGCAAAAATTGCCAATTAAAGTTTGATGAAACCGCGTGTTTCGAAGTTTTTTGATGTGTTGAATCCGACAATCGAAACGAACGAGCCCCGTTGAAGAGGTTCCAGTACTTTTGATGCCACCGTTTCTGGCCCAACGCCCTTGGCTCACTCCTATGTTTGTAATGCTGTAATCTGTCGCTGCAAAATTGCCCTTCTTATTCTCTCATATGCATCATGTGCTTTCGTGTTACTTCGCTAGAGAAAATGTCACATTTTTTCCACTGACTTTGGCCCTATAGATTTCAATAGATTTCACTAAAGGCCCGTTCACAAGCTCTATGTTTGTGTTGTGTGGTGTCTATGCAACCTATGAAAATGCTTCATTTTTCGAGGGAATTAATTTGTTTGGCTGCATATACTCCACAGACGCATAGCATAGAGCTTGTGAACGGGCCTTAATCGAAACCCCCCGAGTTATTGATAAATCAATAATTTCAAACTTAATCTCCGTGAACTATTTACATAAAAAAAATATTATTAGTGTACATTGAGAATTATGTATATTGTGTGCCAAGAAAAATTGTCAACTTTATTACTCCATTTTCTGTCACAGGGAGTCTGCATCGCTTGATTTCGGAATGGGCAACAAAAGAAGAGGAAAATCTCCAGAGCCGTTTCGAGAACCCAAGCAGGGGAAAGTCCGGCGTTGTTCTACAGAAACTGATCTCACTTTAGCGGCAAGTCGACCTCATAGTACGTTTTTAGTTAATCAACCCCCACCCACCCTCACCATTAGTTTTCCGGGCATTTTTTTTGTTTTGTTAACGTGATGAATCATTCCAGAATTGTGTGTGAGACTTCTCAGTGATAGTGACGACGTGAGTCTCGAGGAGGAAGTCGCGTTTCAGACGGGGAGTTCTCAGTCTTTGGCGCAATGTTTACTTGAAAAAGTTGGCGGAATAAAACCTCAATACTACTCAACTCATAGAGTTGTTCTTTACTCATTTTCTTTTTTTTTTTTTTTTGCCTGTTTTCAAAGGGGGCAGACTGGGATGATTGTGACTCGGGAGTTATGGAAAAAATGAGAGAGAGGATCGCTGAACTAGAAGCTGCCGTTGACAAGTATCAAATGAAGGTACTGTTTTAAAATCTCGTTAATTTTTGTGTGTTAGCTCTTAGTTGTTTACTTACGTTCGTATTAAAGGCAATTTTTTAGAGACGAAATTGAAAGAATTAGAAAAGATTGCCTTGATTTTAGCCTAGAGTGCGTTTTTTGTAGCTTAGCGTTGTTGTAATTATTCATTTTCCGTTTTTAATTTTTTTTAGAGCATGCTTTTGTGTGTGTCAGTAGTTCGCTTAGTTCATTAACCTTGTTTTGAATCTCTGCTGGCTTTGTTGAATCTTAATATTTGTTGTTTTTTGCATGATATTTTATTTTTGTACTTTTCAAAAATTTATTCGAAAATAAATTGTATTATAGAAACATTTCCGGGTTTTGCCTTCTTACTTCATTTCTCACTATTCGTTTATTTACCGTCTCGTTCGCGACTTAGCCCACTGTCTGAAGCTGGTCCTATTAATAAAATACATTTCTGGCATGCTACCCAGTCTTCTTTGACGATTCAGTTTTCCCAGTTTATGACTAGAGACAGCGGAATGATCTCATTTTCTCTCGTGTTACCGTTTGTTTCATATCTCAGCCTACGCCTGGTTTTCATTCATTCATTGGTTGATTCGTTCTAGTTAGTTTTTCGCACCGGGTTTGTTTCTCTCTCTCTTCCTTTTTCTCTACCTCTTTTATTTTTCGGGCCCTTTTTTTTCGGAATTGAACTGACGCCAGTGTTATTTTGACAGGAGTGGTTGTCAAATACCCAATCAGGAGATGGCGAATCGTTCTCAACGTGTCTTTCAACCGAGACTACCCAGGTAAACCACCATTTCTTACAATTTATCGAATAAAGTTTATGTAATTTGTAATGGGAATAGGCAAATATGTATACATTGTGCTCTCCAGCCGCGTTAACAGGACAGGGGAGAAATTTTGCTCAGAAATCTGATCCGCTTCTCCCAAGATCATTGCGCCCTAGATTTGATTAATTATGCTTCAGAAATTGACTTTCCACCTCAGAACAGGCCGATTTTTATGTGAAACAATCAATATAACCGTGAAACTGACCTTTTGCCTGGTCAGACCATGATCCCCCCCCCCCTAAAAGTGACTTAATCGACCATTCTCGTGCTAAAAATGGCCAAACTGTTCATTTGCATGCTAAAAATGATCAATATGCTGAGCACTCGCGCCTTTGAATTGACGGACTATTCGTGTCCCAAAAACGACTAAACTGACTACAATCGCGCCCAAAAATGGCAAAACTGACATTGCCTTGAAAATGGCTAAACTGACAATTGTGCCCAAAAAAATTGCGTAATACTGGCAATTCCCTCCGTAATACCATCCCAAACTGGCTTCACGCGCCCTGAAAATGTCCAAACTGACTATTCGCGCCATAATTTTACTGACCAATCGTGCCTTTGGCTTGGCGGACTATTCGCGTCCTAAAAACGGCCAAACTGTCTATAATCGTGCCTCAAAATGGCAAAACTGATGATTCCCGCCATGAAAATAGCCAAATCGACCATTCTTGTGCTAAAAATGGTCAAAGTGGCCATTCGCGTACAAAAAATGACTAATACACTGACCAGTCGGGCTTGACGGGCTAATCGCGTTCTAAAAACGGCTAAAATATATTAATCGCGCCCCAAAATGCCAAAACTGGCTATTTGCGCCTTAAATATAACTAAACTGACTTCACGATCCCCGAATATGGGTAAACTGACGATTTGTGCCCTGAAAATGCCTGAACAGGTGATCCCTGCCCAAAAAATGGCCGAACTGACCATTCGGGCGTAGTGAATGGCTAAAAACGGCAAAACTGACCATTCGGGTCTTAGAATACTAGCAAAACTGACGATTCTGACCCTGAAAACGTAACGCTGGTTATTCATGTCCCATAAATTACCGCTCTGACCAGTTTGCGCCGTAAATATGATCGAACCGGCTATTCACGCCCTAAAATTGGTAAAACTGATTCTACATGGCCAATAACAGGTTAAACTCACGATTCGCGCTACACAGATGATTCGCCCTGGAAATGACAAAATGGTCCATTGGCTCGTCAAAAAGGGTCCAACTGAGCATTTACGCCTTGAAAATCCAAACTTACAATTCGTAGCCTAAACATAGAGAAACTACAGCTACTCACGGCGTGAAAATGGCATACTTGTAGTGGAAATTCATGATCCAAAAATGTCCAAACTAAGTATTTGCGCCCTACAGAGGCTACAGATTGTGTTAATGATGATTCTTGCCTTCATATTGGCTATCGGCACCCAAGAAGTTAGTGTCTTTCGGGCGATTCGTGTCTGAAAACGATAAACTGACCCCTGGAGTTTGCGCACAAAGCATGTGTCGTCCTCGTCTTACCAACTGATCGACCCCTCTCGACAGCGTTAAGTTGCAAGCAACCTAGGGTCTTTTTTTTTAGGGCTCGGACGGTCTCCCGATTCCGAAGGTGCCAAAAGTCTTTCGGCCCATACACCAGACCCGCTTGGGGCCCAGACTCGGGAGAGCCTAGTACGGCTCCTCAAACCTATTTATCCTTTCCAGCAAACTCAGGAGACGGGTCCCATTCTCCTTTGAGAAGCTGGGGAAGGATATCCTATCGTCACCAAAAATGGTGCATCTGGCCGCCGCGTAGCCGTCACACTCGCATACGACGTGCTCCGCGGTTTCCTTAGCCTCCCCACATCTTTCGCAGTCGGGCTCCCCTTTTGCCCCCATGATTGACAGATGCCTGTTAAGGGCAAAATGTCCTGTATACATCCCCACTATCCGCCTAAGCTTAACCCGTGTTAGTCTCTGCAACCATGCCGAAGCTTCCTGGTCTTCCTCATTGATTCCCAGTTTTGCTTGCCGGCACCCGGGTTCAGTCCGCCATCTCCTCAGAGCTTGGTCACTGGCCCAGGCCCTTATCTCCCTCAAGCCACCCTTCGGGCTATGCCCACCGATGGTTCAGGCCCTATTACCGGCTGGTCCGCGCCACGCTTGGCCAGCTCGTCTGCTTTTTCATTTCCCTGCCATCCTATATGACCCGGGATCCATCCCAACGTTAGGGAGTTCCCTTCGCCTTGGAGGTTCCATATCCCCACTCTGCAACTCGCCACGGCCGCTGAATCCACCACGGGTTTGGTGATCGCCCCCAGCGCCGCCCTGCTGTCAGAGTAGATACCGATTGCCCTACCTGTCACTTTCCGCTTCAGTAGCTCCCGAATACAAGCATCGATCGCTACCACCTCGGCCTGGAAAACTGTGGTGTGTCCCCCTAGCGGGATACTTATTTCCACCCCCAGCCCCGGCACGAAAATTCCAGCTCCGGTCGGTCCTTCTTGACCCTTCTTGGAGCCGTCCGTGTAACACACCAGCTCCCCTTGCCGGGATTCCCAACCTTCTTCTCTCACAATGACCCTCTGTTTGATTTTGGTCGAGAAGTCATTCCTTTTAACCACGTAATCCGGCCTAAGTGCCGAGGCCGGGGATACTCTATTTAGTTCCCCTTCCCAGTCCCATTGGCCCTGCCTGGCCCGCTTTAGGAGACCCTGGCATCTCAACCTGTTGACAACTTCAAGTGCCCGACCCCTGGCTTCAATGTCCAGGGGCTTCAGGCCTAGTAATCTTTCCATGGCCTTCGTAGGGGTTGTCCGGAATGGCCCCAAAATCTCCAGGCAAGCAAGCCTTTGTCTTTTTGCGAGCCTATCCGCCTCCCCTTCCTTCTCTATCCCCCTCCACCATGCGGCTGCCCCGTGTAGGATGCGCGGTCGGATGATTCCTGTGTATATCCACTTCATGACCCGTGGTTTCAGGGCCCAGGTCTTCCCCACGATTTGTCTACATTGGTGAAAGGCCACCACAGCTTTCTTGTAAACGCGGTCTACGTGTTCCTTCCACCTTAACTTCTCATCCAATATGACTCCCAAATACTTATCCTGTTTCGAGAGGGCGATGGCCTCTCCCCGAAAGTGGATTGATTGCCATCCCTTCCTTTTTCTCTTGCGAGTGAACAACACCATATTCATCTTACTGGGGTTTATTGTGAGACCCCTAGGCCTACACCATGCCTCGACTATCCCCACCGCCCCCCTCGTGAGGGAACACAGTGTGGATAAGTCTTTCCCCCTAACCACTATGGCTCCGTCATCCGCAAAAAATTGCGCATAACAGCCCTTTTCCTCTAATTCCCTTATAAGACTATCTACCACAAGTATCCAGAGAAGAGGCGAGAGACTTGAGCCCCGGGGCACCCCCCTACTGGCTCGTTTTTCTACCCTATCGCCGCGCCCACCTTAGCGACCACCCACCAGCCCTACTCAGCGAGTAGTCTATCCATTGAATCAGCCTCGGCTCCACCCCAAAGTGCCCTAGAGTTGCCACCGTACACTCCCTATGTACCCTATTAAAAGCCCCTTCAATATCCAAAAAAAGAGCCAACGCGTACTCTTTCTGGGCCATCGACCCTCCACCCTCCCCAGTACGTCGTGGAGGGCCGAGTCGGTCGACTTGCCCGCCGTGTACGCATGCTGGTTCTGGTGGATCACTCCCCCAGTAGCCAATGATTCCCTCATTTATAATTCAATTATCCTTTCCATCAGTCTTAAAAGTACACTGCTTACACTAATAGGCCTAAAATCATCCGCTTTGGCATGCTTCCCGCCTTCACCCGTTTCCAGGCCGTGGTTACTTTCCTGGCTGCCAGGCACCTGACGAAGAATCGTCTTATTCTTTCCTGAAGGCCTTATAACTGATTGACTGGCTATTCACACCCTAGAAATGGCTAAATTGACCATTCGTGCCCAGGAAATGGCAAAACACACTATTTGTGCTTATAAAAAAAAAATAAAAAATAAAAAAAAAAATAAATAAATAAATTTAAAAAAAGTGGTGGGGGGGGGGCAGACGGAGCCTATGAGCCTTGAAAATGGCTAAACCGCTGATGATTTATGCTCTAAAATAGGCCAAACTGGTCATTTTGCTCCTTGCAAGGTGGCTTAACTGACGATTCATGACATTAAAATGCCTAACCTGTGCCGGAAAACTGACCAAACTGGTTATTAGTGGCCTTAAAAGTTGAAATGTTATCATTTGCGCCCTAAAATCGATGAACTGGCCAAAATCCAAATCTCTACTCAGATCTTGCTCCCCAAAAGCCGACTAGTTTCTAAATTTTGCGGGATCGTCTCGTTCAAATCCCGGTTTTGTGGGTTTTACTCTTGATACGACCAAATTTCGTGAGTTATGCTCTTTCAAACCCCAAATTTTGTGGACTTGGCTCCTTTACAACCAAATTTCGGGGATTTTCGGTATCAAAAGTCAAATTTCGTGGCTTTAGCTCTTTATAGAATGTATTTCGCAGATTCGGTTATTTCGAAAAACTAATTTGGTGAAAAACGAACAACGAAAAAACATCGTGGCTTTGGCGTTTTTAAACGCCGTTTGTTTCTGTCGGAGATTTCGGCGCTACCGTATCCAAATTTCTCAGTTTTGGCACCTTCAAAACAATTTTCAATGATTTTGACAATTTCAAACCTTAATTTCGTGGTTTTAGCTCTTAATATAAGCAGTTTCGCATTTTTGTATTCTTTCAAAACCAAAGTCCTGGATTTGGCCGGAATTCCGTCATTTTGGCCATTTCAAACCTAAAGTTTCGCCTATTTTCACTCTTTCAAAACCCTTCAACCCCCTTTCGCTCCTTCAAAGCCAAATTTCACGGATGTTTGCTGCTTCAAACCTAAATTTCGTGTTTCTCGTTCTTTCATAACTCGAGTTTCGTGGCCTTATAGTTTCTTTTAGAATCAGTTTCGCAGATTTCGCTAGTTCAAAAAAAATGTGGCTTCTTCAAAAAGCAACTCCTCGGATTTGGCTCGTTCAAAAACTAAATTTCGTCATTTTGGCTCTCACAAGCACTATG
The DNA here is from genome assembly GCA_038030265.1 of Corythucha ciliata. NCBI lineage: Eukaryota > Metazoa > Arthropoda > Insecta > Hemiptera > Tingidae > Corythucha > Corythucha ciliata. The sequence continues at coordinate 20,538,958 of CM075943.1, forward strand.
CTTCGCCTAAGGCTTCGGTTACTATGCTGTATTTGCTGCCTCTTTTGCAGTGCCGTGCATCTGGCAATGGAGATCGTCTGCCACACGTCTAATAATCACGTAGTGGCGTAGTCAGTACTCGAAAGGCTCAGAACCCATGTTCTTGAGTAATACCCTGGTTTAGGTTATGACGAGGGGAGGGGGATTGAAATTACACCTGCGCACCGGGTGCTCACTCACTTTGTTACGCCACTGAAGCCGTTACATACTCGTATATTATACGACACGTGCAGGACTCCCCCTGTTGTCGAGTACACAACAATTTTAAAATCACCGCTAAGTCGTTGCTAACTTGCTTCTTGGTTTACTACTGTTGTGTCCTACATTCCGTCGCAAGCGTCCTACTTTTTCCTGCCAGACGTCCTCGGAAAGCATTTTCATATCCGGTCGCCCTAATTAAAATCGTCTTCTGCCGACCCAGCAGCTGACTGCGCAGCTTTGCCTGGCAATGTGCCTCCCCCCTCCCACCAGAGCAATCTGCCATGGAAATAACATGTTATGATTTGTAACAGACTTGTTGCTTTCAAACTTGCCTTTTTGGCGTAATCAACTTGAAACTTCGCCTGCAGAAACCAACTAGGCGTGGAAAACTGTCAATTCAATCAACACATTCAGCTTTCAACTTCTTGTTCGTCAAATTTTTGGCCTCAAACCTGAAAGTGTATGGAAAGTGTACTGCAAAAAAATGGCAATTTTGACGCAGAAACTCATTAGGCACAAGCCTTATAGCTGAGGAGGCTGTCCAATTTGGTGAAAAAGTGGTAATTTAGCGTCTAAAAACACAGTTATGGTGGGAAAACTACTGTTTCGACCACCCACAACATTGGTGACTCCTCCTCAAAAATATGGCCTTCTATCCTTAGCTTGGGTTGACAAACGACAATTTTGCGCCTTGGAAAGGGAATTTTGGAAGGGGAAAATTTTACGCCTTGGAAAGGGAAAGGGAATAAGCATTCGGCTCCTTTGAAACTGATTCCACGCCACAAATCGGAAGATTCAGTCACAGAATTCAGGTTAAAAACATTGCTATTTTAATCGCTAACTTCCATCTTGGCTTGGCACGGAAACAGTCGCAGTGTGGAAATTCTGGTGCTATGAATTCAGGAATCGGGCTGATTCTTTGGCCTCTAAATTAGAAATTCAACCAACAATATAGGTTTTCAGTTGTTTACGGTTGATCAGCAGTTGGTAACGTGAAGACGGTACTGTATGGTGCGGGAACGAATGGTCACTTTATCGTTTATAGGGCGCGGAATAGTCATTTAATCCTTTTAGGGTGCGAATAGCCAGCCAGGCCATTGTATAGATGATGATAGTCCGTTTAGGCATTTTCCAGTGCTCCTTAGCCATAACTACATCTGTAGGGCGCGAATGGACATTTTTGAGAACGTGAATTCTAAACGACCAACGTGAGTCTGAGTGAGAACGTGAAGTCTGCCATTTTCACAGCGTTTTGGCTATTTTTGGACGAATTGTCAGTTAAGTCATTTTTTAGGAACGAATGGTCAGTTTGGCAAATTTTAGGGGAAAAATCGTTAGTTTAGGCATTTTCAAGCCGCAAACGATTATGCCATTTTTAGGGCCAAGCGAATCAGACTTGTCAATTTTAGGTCACAGGTGTGTAATTTAGGGGTGAATTAGAGTCAGATCGCCAATTTTAGGTTGTAAATAGTTGGTGTGACTTTTTAGTCGATAGGTCAAGAGTGCGAACGGTCAATTTAGTCATTTATCAAGCGCGAACCGCGAGTTTAACCATTTTTTGGGCGCAAATATTCCGTCAAGCCATTTTTACGACGCTAATGGTCGATTTGCATTTGTAGGGCATGGATTTGCATTTGCATGGATTGCCATCCAGTTTGGCTATTTATATCCCAATTTAAGCTAGTTAAATAGGGGGCGTGAATTGCCAATTTGGACATTTTTAGGGCGCACGTTTTCAGATTAGCCGTATTCAAGGCGCGAATAGACAGTATTGTTACAGAGTTGTTGGGTGATTCGGATGGTTAATTTGAAGAGGTCTTATCCAGTTCAACTAGGGGTGGATTTAGGGTAAAATGTTTAGGGGGGCTTAGCCCTGAGCTCAAGATCTGCCCCCCCCCCTCTCAAATCAAATCAAATTCCAATTTGATTGGAATTTGGCCCGCAGAACGAATTTCAAAGGTTTTCCTCACTCAAAAAGCTAATGTCACAGGATTGAGAGCGCAAGTGCTATTTGGCCTCTTAAATTAGGAAAAATATACCAATTCTCAATATCTGAAGACGATTTCGCGGGCAAAACAGAGAAACTACACAAACCCCAAGTTTCTATAGGCCCAAAAAAAAGGCGGACAAAAGTGAGAAAAGGGCATATATTGGCGCCTGAAATAGCGGAAAATCGCTGATTCGTAGGAAAATAACGAAAAAAATTACTAATTTGAGGCTAAAAACGGAGAAGAACACTACTAATATGCAACGATAATTGGGAAAAAGCGGTAATTTTCAGCCATAAAATTGAGAAAAAGCTGCAGCTCATCGCTCAGCAGGCTTAACTATTATATTAAAAACGCCAATTCGTGGTTTCTCGAGGCAACAACGGGACTGAAATTGAGAAAAAGTGCTTATTCACTTGGGTAAAAGTAAAAAACCGCTAATTAAAACTAGGTAAAACAAGCTAGTTATAACTGAAAAAATCTGCTAAGTCCCGCCGAAAATTGAAGTAAAACGCACAAGAAGCTAATGCTCATTCGCTACTGAAACGTATTTTAACGATAAAAAGCGGATCAATTTGAGAAAATCCGCTGATTCATGGCTAAAATTGAGGAAACGCGGTATTTTACAACTGAAATTGAGAAATCATTTGCGAATAAATTGAGAAAAAGCGCTTAGATCGCGGCAATAATTGGGGAAAATCGCTAATTCATAGTCAAAATTGAGAAAACGCCATTTTGCGTTTCCTATACGGGGCATGTTTGTGACTTAAACTCATAAAAAAAGAAAGAGTGGATCTGATTCCAGAATTTCCCCTCCCAAGATAAAATCCTAGATCCGCCACTGCGTGGGTCTATGTTATGATATCCGGCAAATTGTTTGCCCGTTCTGGCGGGCTGGGAGAGGAGCTCCCTCAGCCTTGGGAGGGATGAAGCTCCAGTCCTGGGACGGACATTGCCATGATATTGTGAAGGCTCGTGATGACAGTGTTTGAAACCATGAGTATTTCTCTTTTAGAAAAGGGGCTTGAGAATGATTATCTTGGGGGGGGGGGCTAATACGGTCAACTAGGGGGGCTAAGTCCCTCCTAGCCTAGTGAGTTCAACTTTTTTTGGTCCTCAAATGGTCAGCTAAGCCATTTTAGCAGAGCTAATACAAAATCAAAAGAGCACACCGTTTACTTCCGTTTCACTAGTGCTTCGACCCCCCGAACAGCAAAATCTAACGCTCCTGGAGATTAAAATGAGACTCTAAAATCCAGTATTGACCTAGAAATCCGACCAAAATTTATGTGAAAAATTATAGTTGGGGCAAGCAATCACTTGTGACCCCCCCCCCCTTATCAACCGTCGATCCCTGTTTTAGTCATGTACACGGACTTTGTACTCTGGCGGTTTATTCAACTTGTGACTCAACTAAATTTTCGAGCGAATTTACTCCAAAAGATGGTTATTTTTCATGATGTCACCATGACTCCACAGACAGAGGAACCAAAGATGGCGTATTGCCGCACCTGTGCTTTAAATGTTCTTTTGCGGGGATAGTGGGCTTCCAATCGAATGGGGGGGGGGGGCGTGTCGAATAGAAGTAACGAACTCAGTGATTTACTTGCCGACTCCTATAGAAAACATGTTATCCATGGAAAAAGTGTTTACCTATTTCAGTTTTGACATTTTCCAGGTACCGACCAGTTTGGAAGATTGCAACCTGTCAATCATATCCCAGAACGATTGTACTGACGCCACCGAGGAAACAATGTTATTCCTACAAGAAGCCGCCACTCAAACCGAATCCCCTCTTGTTCATCTCGAGAAACATTGTCACGAGCTTGAAAATGAACTGGAACGTGTCCGCGACAAGATCATTACCATACTCTCGGAGCGGCGAGCTTGCACTGAAGAGAATTGCGCTCTCAAACAAACTTTACAGACTCTCATGAAAAACAATAGTAACAACGTCGTTGGAGTCTCGCCTAACAATTACTTGGACAGTAACGAGCTCGTTCAAGCGTCATTAAAGTTCCTAACTGATAGTAATAAGGGTGTCGAGGACGAAACTCGCCTTAGTAATAGTGCCTTTGAAAGTAAACCATCCGACGGAGGGACTATGGAGTGCCTTAAATGTGGCCGGAAAAAAGTTCGAGACTCGACGAACGATTGTGAATCGGATCAAATCCGTGCCTTGAAAAGTGATAATGAAAAGTTAACTACTCGGTGCAGAGAATTAGAGAATAGTTTGGAGTTGATGAGAGTGGAATATGAAAAGACTGAAGATTATTGGGCGAACAAACTGGACGAAGAGCGAAGATTATTCGAAATAGTGAGCGAATTTTTTCGTTGTACTCACCTCTCCTTCATACGGCTAATAAATTGATTCGTTAGGACCAACAACAAAGCGACGAAAAGTTTGCCGAACTCGAAGCGAAAATACAAGAGTACGCCGAACTCCTAGCGAACGATCAGTGCAGGAAGCCTGCTCTGCCACCGATTGAAGAACGTGATTTTCTCGAGAGACAGGTTTGTTTTTCACTATTTCCTCGTCTACCCTCTTACCACCTACCAAATATTTTGTTTATATCAGTTCACCGAGCTCGATGAAGAATTCGTTCAATACAAAACCGAAGCCGAGGCCAAATTTGCCGAGAAAGACGAGACCATTCTAAATTTGATGGCGAATATTGACGAATTGAACTCGCGATCTTCAAGTAAAGCAACTCGTGCTTCGTCTCTTGTTGAATATGAATGTCCTAACAGGTTTTGTCTTCGGTTTAGTTCACAAGGAGGTGCAAACATGCCTCAGTAACGACGGAGTCAAAAAAGACACTTTGAAAGTCCGTCATCGACATTCGGCAAGTAGTCCAAAGGTACTAGTAACTCCGAAGGCTTAGTCCGAGTCAAATTTTATGATTAATTTAAAACAATCATTCTTTCAGTTGTCCGGAACGAAAAACGAAGATTTCCAAATTTTTCATACGATTTCGTCGAAGCTGAAACGACAGGAAAATAGGTGTCGAGATTTACAAAATACGTTGAAGAATCAACAGAAGCAAGCGGAACAAATTTTACAGCGTAAGTTTATTTTATTTATTTTTTTTTTTTGCTTTCACGCCTTTGGCCTTACCGTCCTTTTTCGTTCTTCATTTCAGGAGCTTGGGCTCGACATAAGGCGGATTTGAATACGCTGCAACAAGCCCTCTCGGCCACTCAAGACAATTTACATCAGCAAAAGCGGTACACTAAACAACAGGTGATTTTCAGACAAATTATACAGCGTTGCCAAACTAATTTTAATCTCCGTTTTAACTTTTCGGCACAGCTAGAAAAACTGGCATTAACCGACGGAATTGTTAAAGACCTGACCGCTGAGAATGCCCAACTGTCGGCTGCCGTGTCATTTTTAGAACAGAGGTTTCACTCGTCTTCACAGTCCATGGCAAATTCCTTGTAACCGTTAACCGGAGCAAACCGCGGAATGTGTTGAAAATGTTTTGGAAACATATCGAAGACTATTACGAATAGAGGATGGAGGGGTGGGAGTAGTCACGTCAATTAACAGAGGGCGTCTTTTTCTTAAATAGAATTGGTCGTTGTCCTAAGTTGGGAACTTTTTGTCGCTTGTATTAAGTGCAAATTAGTCAAATATTTGTTTGATTGACTCGACGGTTCGTTTCCGTTCCCTCAGTGCTTAAGTTTCGCGCACTTGTTCACCATCTTTTCTTGACGAAATACCTTAAAAATGCATACATATTTATATTTATTATAATTATTTATTCGGTAGATTATCGTCTTGGTATATCCACATGCTCAAATCGGATGCCATTATTTACTTTTGTTTTAATTTATTATATATTTTTTTTATAAAAGTGTTATGAAACGTTACATCATACGTGCATCCTAGTTAGTTTGCCTCGTTGCATGCTCTAGGAAAGTCTCTGGTTGATATTTTTTCGATGTAATAAAAAACCAAAGAGTATCTTTTTAGTTTTTCGTAATAGAAAATGAATAGCAAAAATTGTTGTATAGTCCTTACCTGTTGAAATACTCAAAAATGGTCGGAGTTGTCTTTTGTTTTTCTTTTGAAGTTTGTTGATTTAGGTTTATTTTTTGTTTTTTTTTAAACATGTAATGCGAAAGCCTCACGTTTATTGAATCGTAAACAAATTAGCAAAATCTCGTTCGTGAGAATTCAAGTGCCTCGTATTTCGCCACGTTAAAAACTAAAGAAATAAAATACAAAAAAAATAAATAAATAAATAAAACTAAAGGAGCACCAAAGAAAAATTGTTTATTTATTAATAACCCAAGGTAGCGATTACTCAAATAGCGTGAAACAAGTGACAACATTCTGGTGGAATTTCGGCAACGTGATTGGCTTATGGGTCGATAATTTTTACGAAGTATAGACGTTTGCGGTCCTGTCCCAAACCGTCGTTTTTATTGTGTCGCAAACGCTACGTCACTTACAGTGACGGATCCAGAATGAGGGCGTGTGGTGAGGAAATTCAAAAACCGGATGGCCCTGAAGTGGTGGACCCACACCTATCGGAGGCCCGAAGAGGAAAACTCAATGAGGTCCCTTAGTCTCGCACTTTTTCGCGAAATTAGCGCTTTTTCTTAATTTACAAGCTTATTAGCGATTTTCCCTATTTTAGCCGCGAATTAGTGATTTGTCTCAATTTTATTAGCGAATTAGGGTTTACCTTAATTCTAGCCGCGAATTAGCGATTATTTTCACTTGGCCATGAATTAGCGTTTTTCGCAATTTTAGCCACGAAGTTGCCTCCATAAACAGCGATTTATTGCTATTTCCTCAATTCTAGCCGAAAATTATAGCTTTTTCTCAATTTCATCCGTGAATCAGCAATTTTTTCAATTTTAGACGCAAACAATAGTTTTTTCTAATTTATGCCGCTCACGAGGAACTAAAGTTTTTTTTTTTTTCAATTTATTTTAATAGAAGATGGTGATGGCGGCGGAATCCACACAGCATTGGGGGAGCAAAGTTCTGAATTGAAGTTCATCTGTAGGGCTGCCGTCCCCACTCCTTACATTTTGAGTCAATTTATTTCATTTTACGTATTTTATTCATTTTTACACATATCCGTGTCAACCCCCAAAAGCATAGGAAGTATGATGTAAGCAGGCATTGATTCAGAGGAGGGGGGGGGGCGCACCGTTTCGCCTTGCCATTGGTTTTGGCCGATGTTCATGACTATTGACTTCCAGAATAGCCCCTTGGGATTCGCATGCGATGATTTTAGGGAAATTGCCCTTAATCCACGGCTCAAATGTAGAAAAAGAGGCAATTCGCATTTTCTCGGTCTAACAACATCTAGAATGAAATTGAGAAAGTAATAACGTGCTAGTTTGCTGCTCTTTTTTTTTGAGTGAGTGAGTGAGTTTATTATGAACACCAAAGTATGGTAACATAATCGTCAATAGTATAAATTAATTAATTAGGCAAGACAATAAATTATTAAATATAGCCACAACATTGTAACAATCACTTTACAGATAGACAATTCCCCTCATAGATAATACAAAGGATCGAAAATTCCTCAAAAGAATAGATTATGTAATTAGTGAAAAACAATTTTAACTTAGCTTTAAATGTCACAAAATCAAGTTTTAAAAAAGCTTACGGCAGTCTACTATAAAATTTCACACCCCACCAATCCACCTTACCCTGAGACTTTTTAAGCCTGCAAAATGGCACGACAAGTTTCCCTTTGCTACGCGTGTGATAATTTTGAACCCTGAGTATATTCGAATCATTCTTTGTAGAGTTGAACATGGAGCAAGGAGTGGTATATATAGGATGCTGGCAGAGGCATCATTTTAAGGCTCCTAAAGTCTTCTCTGCAATCATCCCTGAACTTCCTGTTTGTAAGAATTCTCACAACTTTACGCTGGAGGGAGAAAATTGTCTTAGCGTGAGGACTATGCCCCCACGCAAGCAGTCCATAAGTGGCCAGTGAGTGGAACAGCGCAAAATAAGCAGTCAGAAGAACAGGCAATGAGACACAATGTTTCAGACATCTAATAAGAAAAGAGACCCGTGACAATTTATTTGTTAAGAAGGTAAAATGGCGATCCCAAACTAAGCGGCTATCGACACGTATCCCCAAAAACTCCGCAAAAGATCTTGCATCGTCCACAGCATCATTCTAAGGCCAAAATCTACATGCACTGTCTTTTCGCCATTTAAAGCTAAACGATTAGCTGAGAACCAATTTTCAGCATCGGCTAAGACTTCATCAGCTTTTATAACAGCAGCCGCTCTTGAAAACTCATTAACTAAGAGGGTAGTATCGTCAGCAAAAAGGATGCAACGAGCAGATGAGGCTGCCGGGAAGTCTTTTATAAATATTAGAAATAGTATTGGCCCCAAAATAGACCCTTGGGGCATTCCATAAAGAATATCGCTCAGGTCAGAAACTTCATCGCCCAATTTAATCGCTTGTTTTATATTAGAAAGGTAAGACTTAATTAAGTTCATGGAACTCGGTGAAAAGTTGTACCAACGCAATTTTGAGACGAGAATATCATGGGGGACACTATCGAATGCCTTCTTCAAGTCAATGAACACGCCGCTAAAACGCATTTCTTTTCCTCAAAACTCATCAAGACACTGTCAACTAAATCAAGCATCGCAGCCGTAGTGCTTTCACCCGACCTGAAACCATACTGCCGCGACGAAAAAAGCTCCAGTCTATCAAAAAAATCTACTATGTCGTTTTTCATGAACCTCTCAAGCACTTTGGAAAAGACGGGCAAGATGATGATCGGCCTGTAATTGTTAGGAACCGTTTTTTCTCCTTTTTTGTACAAAACTGACACCAGCGATACTTTCAGAGCATTAGGAAAATGGCTCGAAGTAAGGGAACAGTTTATTGAATGTGTAAGCTGTGGGAGGACAGTGTCAACAATTCCTACGAGAATAGGAGGGCTCAGTCCGTACCAATCCAGAGATTTGCTCATATTTAAAGACAGAACACACCATTTCACCGCCAGTTCATCAACTTGATTAAATTCAAAAGCTCCATGAGGAGTCGTAATTGGTTTGGTTGGTCTTCCGGCCAATAAATTAAGAAAAAACCCCAATTGGCGGCTAAAACGAAGGAAAAAAAGTATGTTCTGAGAAATAGCGCCCATTCACGGCTGATATTGAGAAAACGCACCCATTCGTGGTTTCTCGATACAACGCCCAGGCCAAAATTTATAAAATGCTTTAATTCACAGTTTATGGGTGCTGGGGTTGCCAACCATCCCTGGGTACTCGGGACAGTCCTGGTTTGGCTAATTCCAATGGCCTGGTCAGGCAACTTGGATGATGAACGAGCATTTTGTGGACAGAGCATTTTTGATGGCTAGATCATTTTGTGGTTACAGGATTTTGTGTTTGGAGCATTTTGTGGATGATGCATTTGTGGTTACAGCATTTTGTGATTGGATCATTTTATGGTTAGAGCGTTTTGTGGTTAGAGCGTTTTGTGGTTAGAGCATTTTTGTGGTTGGAGCATTTTGGGGTTCGTTAAATCTTTTTGGTTTTTTTTTTTTTTTTTTTTTTTTTTTTTTTTAGAGCATTTCGTGGTTAGAGCGTTTTGTGTTTAGAGCGTTTTGTGGTTAGAGCATTTTGTGGTTAGAGCTTCCTGGGGCTAGAGTTGTCCACGCTCAAACACTATGTCTATGTCTATGACGACAGCACGACACCTCAAGTCGAGTGTCCCGGTTTTTTTCTTTTTGGTCCTGGCAGATTTTGGAATTTGAAACTTTTGTCCTTATTTTGTAAATTTCGAGTTATATAGCAACCCTATTTACGGGGCACCTTAAATGGGGGGGGGGGGGGGCATAATGTTGTGCTCGTTCTCGGTACAATGGAGAAAAAGTTACTCATTTGCGGCTAAAAATGAGAAAAAACCGTAATTCGCGGCGAGGACTACTAAGGAACGGCTAAAATTGACCCAAATTTCGAGGTTTTGCAATTCAAAGTCCAGACGAAATCAAGAAAATGCGCTAAATCACGGTTTATGACGACGGCTATCACGGTTTTTACGGTTAAAAAAGAAAAAGAAATGGCTCGTTCTCGGTAGAATTGAGAAAATAAACTCATTTGCAGCTAAAATTTTGGGGTGAACGCTAATTCATGGCTAAAATTGAGAAATTACGCTCATTCATGTCAAAACTATGAAAAGGCGATCTCTCAAAGCTAAAATTGAGAAAGAGCGCTCTGCCCTGCATCCACGTCTGAAATAAATAAATGTGGGGAAAAACGGCAATTAGCGGTTTTTACGCTGCTATAAGTCCTGCCAAAATTAAGAAAAGGTGCTAATCCCTCGTGGCTTATGCAGACCTTTTTACGACAAAAATTGAAGAAAAATGGCTCATTTACACCTGAAATGGAGGAAAAACGCACATCCAAGGATAAAGTTTAATAAAAGCCCTCTCTCGCGGCTAAAATCAGTCAATTGACCAATTCGCGGTTTCGCGATGCGCATTCCTATGGCCCAAATTAAAAAGGCCACTTTTTCCTGCTAAAAATGAGTAAAAGGGCTTGTTCACGGTATAGAATTGTGAAAAAGCGCTGATTTGCGGAAAAACGTGGAGGACATTCTTTGTGCCTCTCCCCCTCCCCACCAAGAGAGTAACAACTCTGCATGCACGCTTGGTGGTAAAGTGGAGACGGCGCTGTTCGGTGCGGGAACGAAAACCGATAGTGTATCTTTTTTCAGCAGCGCGTGAAAAGTCCAACCATCATATATTGAGGGGCACGAATAGCCCAGTTTGACAATTTTTTTGGTGTTTCATTTAGTCATTTTAAGCCATTTTCAATAGGCGAATCGTAAGTTGCGCCATCTTTGGGGCGCGAATGGTCGTAGTTTGACCATTATTAGAGCTTGCCAGTTTTCCATTTTCATGATTCCTGCCAATTGGCCACTCTATTTGTACAGTGCGTGAATAACCAGTTTGGATATTTAAATCGTGCAAATAATAAGTTTTCACATTTTCTGCTATTTTTGGAGACATTGTGGGTATTTAAAATAATTTTAGTAGTTTTTAAAAGGCGCGATGTCGTCAGATGAGCCATATTTTCAATGTGAATTCGTCAATTTTTGGATCGCGAATGGTCGGTTCTGCCATTTGCTTAAATTTCCCTCCTCCCCACCAATGAATTGGCGTGGTTTCATCCACTCTGTGGGCTGTGTTAGTCGCGGGATGCTATCCGCGCTTTTGACATATTTTGTTCTGAAATACCTATTCGAGCATGAAATTACGGTTGCATTTTGGGACCCAAAACTTGACATTCTAGCCGTCAAGGTACAAAATAAATCGAAAATGTCAGCTCCAACATGTCAAGGGCGTCTGGTTGTGAAAAATTCACGAGAAACGCAAACAATGTAGGCAAAATTATTGACAGGAAATACCTCATCATGGAGTTAAATTCGTCCTAAACGTCACATCCAGGGCAACCAATATTTGAGCGGAACGCAACACGAGAAAAAAATAAGGAAGAAACTCCACGTGAATGAAAAAATCCACGTAAAACGACACATTCTAGGCAAAATGTTTCGCGAAAATTTCGGCACATTTTCTCTCAGCAGTTTCGTGACACGTGAGCGCCGCGCCACCGCTCCCCCAAGCAGACCATTGAGGGAGCATTCGCTCCACCTATGAACCCCACTTCCTCCGCTAACGAAAGACGGTGATGCAAAAACAACAGTGCTAACAGTTTTTTTCTGCATTCTGAAATAACAGTTACAGAAATGAAAATTAGGGTCATCAAAAAAAAAAAAAAAAATGATTGATTGGCCTTGAGGAAGTGGGTGACATTTGAGCGTTATAAAAGTGTTCAAAGCATCGACTAGAGGAGAGTCGAAGGGGTGGCCAGTCACCTTAACCTAAACAAATCGGATTTTACGTATAATCAGGCCCGGGTCTACGTCATTTTCAAATGGGAGCAGCCCTAATTTTGGTGTCCTGTATTTTAGATCCTTCTCTCTCCCTCTCCTACCACGTTAATGTAGGAATTTTGATGTTATGTCGCATCCACTTGGCGAAATTGTCCACTTCATGAAATGAATGTCCATTTCACGAAGTGACTCCACTTGCCGTAATTTTAAAAAATTACGACATCTGGGGCCTGATTCACTAACTATTTTCATCATTGCTTTTTTCAAAAATCATATGTTTTCGTTCAGTTTTCTTAATTTCATGAATGAGATTTCAATGATTCTTCCAAAGCAACGTTTCTATTTCGTTAGAGAATAAGGCCCCTGGGCCCTATTGCACAATGTTTTATTAGCTAATTTCAAAGCTGTTTTATTAGCTAATATTAGCTATATTATTAGCTAATAAAACATTGTGCAATAGGGCCCTGGACGAAAAAATATTCAATACTTGAAAAGGAAATCGCGTTTGTCCAGTTGCTGAAATTAAGCTTCCTTACTGCAAGTGGATGCACAACGTCATTTTTTAGCGGGTTTTTGAGTGCTCAATAAAATAACCTTTTTAAATAAAACAAAACTTGTTTCAGCACCGGAGATTCCTCACTCATCCATTTCACGAAAAGGATAATATTGTGCATCCACTTGCAGTAAGGAAGCTTGATTTCAGCAATTGGACAAACACGAATTCTTTTCAAGAAATGGACAATTTTTTTGTCCAGATGTCGTAATTTTTTGAAGTTACGGCAAGTGGAGCCACTTCGTGAAATGGACATCCATCGACATGGATGCGACATATATATACATTCACAGGAAGAACTTCTACAGGATAAACCATTTTCGGATTACGACGAAACTTTTGAACTACCGAACTCGCGATTCAGTACAGCCGTGTAGTAGTGGAGACGAACGCGGTCACGGATCCGTTGTGGCGGCGGAACTCTCCTCATTGCCCCTGTGGTGAGGACGAGGAGGAGGAGTCCGCCGAGCATGTGTTGCGCAACTGTAGGCTGTTCGACGATACTCGCCGCTCGCAGTGGGGGGAAAGGGGTCCGCCGGACGACGACCCGGCCTTAGTCGGCACCCAACGTGCGTATGACCGGTAGGGTTACCTTCCCTGCTCAGTAAGGCCCGTGGGGCGCTCCCCTCGGGGAGGGTGCCAACATCCTCAGCCCACTTCCACGTGGTCCACACTGGTCACTAGCCGTGGCAAAGCGGTTAGGGGCTGAGAGTTGGGGCCTACTCTGTCAGGAACTTTCCGGACCAAAGTTGAGGCGCAGCCCAGATAAGGCCAGGGGACGGGTGAGGTGCTGGCCGAATCTTAAGGAATCTCGGCAAGTATCCGTTATTGTCAGCTCAAAATCAATAATTTTACCGACCACCAATCTTTCTTTCCGTTGCAATGAAGCAACTGATGATGATCCTCAAATAGTCCGCCAATTTCTTCAATTTTTGCCATAAAATGAGGATCACGAAAATGTCCTGATACATTTTCTTCGAATCCGTAGAACTATAATTGGTTCACAATGCGACAGAGGATCTTCAGTAACGGGGCCTAGGGTGACCAGACTTTCTATATACTTTCCCCGGACATGTCGTCCTACTTTTAGGGGTGTCCGCCCGGGCCCATTTTTTAAATGTACCGAGAAAGGTCAACACTGTCCTATTTTTTGTCCGACTTTTCTTTCCTAACATGTTACGTCCGATTTTCGGGTGTGCCTAGCCTTCAACAGCGTTTACCATGTGGCCATCTGTCGTGACTGCATTGTCTCAATTTCATCCGCGATTTAGTACTTTCTGTCAATTTTTGACGTGAAGTAGCGCTATTACACCGCGAATTAGTTACTTTTCTGAATGTTATAGCCGTGATTTAGCGCGTTCCTTATTATTTTCTACCCGTGAACTAGCGAGATTCCTAGTTTTAGCCACTTATTAGCGATTTTACTACACTTCAGACGCGAATAATTGGGGGTTTCCCCAATTTGTTGGTGGGTAAGCCAAGATGAATTCGCCTTCATAAGCTGCGATTGGCGATTTTGTAATTATAGCTGCGAATTAGCGTTTTTTCTTTACCTAATCCGCGGAATGGTCGTGTTTTTTTTTTCAATTTCATTGGTGAATCATCGATTTTTCTCCATTTCAGCCGTGAATTGGAGTTTTTCCTAATTTTTGCCACTAATTAAAATGTTTCTCCATTTTAGCCACGCATTTTCTCCGAGAATTATAGCAATTCTAGCGCTTATTTCACTTTTATCCGTGAATTAGTGATTTATCTCAACTTTCTGTTTTGTTTGGCAGCCATTTTTCTAGATTTTAACCAACAACTATCGCTTTTTCCTCATTTTAGCAGCTAGTTAGCGACTTGTCTACTTTTCGGGCTCGAATAACTGGAGTTTTCGTTTTTTCCTAATACTAGCCGCCGATTATCGATTTTGTTAGGTAAATTTTAGCACTGAAGTTGCCTGTATAAAAGGCGCGAATTAGCGTTTTCTCCATTTTAGCCGCGAACTAGAGTTTTTGTCAATTTCAGCCACCTTCAGAGCACGTCAAAATCCGTCTCGATTTTAGGTTTCCCCGTGCCCGTGTCGAGAAACCTCAAAATACGCGGTTGCGTCCAATTTTTAAATTTGGATCATTTTAGCCACAAATTACCCATTACTGGGCGAATTTTACACTGAATTTTTTTCATCAAAGTGTTTCGATTTTAGCTGGATGATATTCATGAGCCCCTATTGGACACTGTTCCATGCCCCTATGGAAAATGAGCCTAAGTGGTAAAAAAATGGAACGGAGGGAGGCTCTGAACATGCAGATGTTTGGGTTCTCCGCGTGTCCAAAACTCAGCAGTAACTACCTGCGCGACATGAGAGCCCAAGCCTTCCCCTCCACCCTTGGGTTGAACTCAATTTATTCGGGACGTGTAATTCGCTACAGAAAATGAGTGGTGTGGTGTTGGCAGGTGCCGTTGGAGCACGGGGCCGTAGCCACTTCTTAAGCCGACTCTGGATCCGCGCATACGCCACTATATGCTCGTTAATTCGCAATTAAGGTGGACAAGTCCTTGAAATTTTGTTTTTCTGGGAGCCAGATCCGCGAAAATTCGGTTGTGAAGGAGCCAAAACTGACACGAACATTTGGATTTGAATACTATCACACCACACAATTTTCGACGCGAAAAAGGCTGGTTTTCTCCTAGAATCACAAATTAGCCTGGAAACCATTAATTTAGCCCGAAAAACAAGACAATTTAATGTAGAAAAGCAGTGTGGTAATTTTCATTGTTTTCGGGAAAGGTAACTTCCGCAGGACCGGAACTACCGACCGCAGAAAAATAACTTGAAAAAAAAAAAAAAAAATACTAGTGTTTAATTGTTGTTTCTAGGTAACTCACGTACATGAACCAAAATGATTCATACATTATCAGTAAAAGGAATAAAAAACTAGCTCTCATTTCATAATTTCCGAGTGAAACTATGATTCTCACCATAAGTAAAGCCAATAGACCACACAACAGGTAGCTCGTAAGAATTGGCAACTCTGAGTTATGATCTGTAAATGAGGCCGTTTTTCTCTGGCTCTAGGAACTCCTCTATCATTCCCTGAATCATTTCGTCCATCATTTCCACAAGCAAATTCCTGTCCCTGAGTAAAATAAGAGATTCCCGTTAGCTCGTTTCGGCCCCCCCCTCCCCTATTAATAATAACTTCATACTTCAACTGAGGAGAAGCGCATAGCTCTGTGTAGTACTTCAACTTGGGTTCAGTTCCACTTGTCCTCAGTGTAGCTACAAGACCCGTGTCAAACCAGAATGTGATCATTTGAGTACTGCGTGACGTTGGCAGAGTGGCTTTTTTATCCTTTTTCGTAGAATCATAGCCTGTCGTGAGATCTCTGACGTCAATGACTCTATATTTGCCATTCAGGATGGACTCTGGATACTAGGAATGAAAAGAAAGAGATGGACAAGTGGAGAAATACAGAGGGGAGAGCCTGTGAAGAAAATCTCACTGAATTTTCCGTTCCATTAAACGTTCTGAGGCGGTCGAAAATTTTGGTCATCACTTTGGGTTCGTGGCATATGAAGTATGAATTGTTGGATATGTGGTATCCGTAGCTGAAATCAGAATTCCAGGACTAAATGAAATGACATTCTGAAAATTTAACAGGTAAACTGTCTTCCCCCACAACCAGAAAAAAACTTACGTGTCGTACAAACTTTCAAGTTTTTGGTTTAATGTCTCACCCCGTGAGTGAAGATACGTAGCAAGTTCAGTAACGTGAACCGCCGCCGAAACACCATCTTTATCCAGAACAACGCTACGACACATGAACCCGATCGCTTCTTCAAAAGCGAATATTACTTCATTTCCCTCTTTGATGAGCCGGTCGCTAACATTTCCGAGCCATTTGAATCCCGTAAGAGCTTCCTGCAAGGCGAACAGAAACCTTTCAAACAAATTCTCAAAGCATTGGAGATTGGGTTGAGAGAGCAGGGTGGCAAACCTCGAAAGCAAAGCCTTCCGCGAGGGCTATAGTTCGAAGGATTTTACTCGAAACAGTGCTCGAAAGAGTGTAAACATTTCTGTAGGTCGGTTTGGGACTTCTCATTTTGTAGACGTAGATAACCCACCAGCCCAGCAGCCCTCCTAACTCATTTCCAGAGAAAACTTTCCAGTTTCCATCGCTAGGGAAAGAATAATGCCAATAGGGAGATGTAAATAAAATGATGATGCACACTCACCTCTGTTTCTCGGCCACGGCCAACCTGTCCGCATCGGGATCATTGGCCAAAATCAGTTTACTTCCAACGGAATCTGCCTTCGCCATAGCCAGGCACAATGATTCTTTTCCTTCTTCAGGATTTGGGAAACGAACCGTTGGAAATTCCGGGTCGGGAACCACTTGTTCATCAACAGGAATAACCTCTTTGAGTTTAGCAACGGTGAACGCATCGACAATGTACGGATAGCCAACTCCGTGCATGGCCGTATATGTGACAGTCACGGGACTGACGGCATTTAGCGAGCTATTGACGAGGTAACGAGTAATCGAGGGGTAGTAATCACTTCGAACGGACTCAAGTGGATCAGTCACTAGAGGGGTGTTTTCTATGAATGACGTATCCCAGGAGTTGTCCCATGGCTCGAGATTCTCTTCGATAGATTTAAGTGTGTTTTTATCGTGGGGAGAAATAAACTGTAAACAAATATTGTTTAAATAATTGCAACGCAGGCAATTTTTGAAGAAAAAATTAACCTGGACTCCATTGCTCCAGTAAACTTTATAGCCGTTATCCTCCTTGGGGTTGTGCGATGCAGTTACCATAATACCTCCAGCAGCACAAAACTTTGTCACTGCAAAAGGTACAAATTGCGTTGGGACAAATCTCGAATACAAGTAGACTGGAATGTCTTTTCGGGCGAATACATTAGCGGTCAACGCAGCAAACCTGAATCAAAGCTAAATTGAAAACTTCAGAAATTAAAAAAAAAACTCCATCGTCCATTTACCGTTTACTATTGTGCCGACCATCGTAGCCAACAACGATTCCCTTGGACGTCAAATTCTCTTCGGATGTCTCCAAATAGCGAAGAAAGCCCTGAGCCGTCTGAATGACGACAAGATCGTTCATTTGAGCGTATCCAGGACCCATGCGACCTCGAAGACCGGCAGTACCAAATTCTAATCGCGAGAGAAACAAACGGGACAGTTGCTTCTCATCGGCTGTTTCTAATAAGCAATTCAGTTCTTCCGCAAATTTTTCATTCTAAGAGCGAAAAAACAAGAGAGTATTGTGAAAAAAGTGTAAGCAGCTATGCGATCAAGCCCGGCTTTACTTTGTTCCAAGCCATCCACTCCTGGATTTTCTTGTCCAACAAATCGTTACCGGTTGAAGCAGCCATTTTTGAAAATTGTCGACCCTGCAACATTTTACAGCACACGTTTTACGTAGTAAATTATAGTAAGAATAGTAATTTAGGCCGGTCTGAAGGCTACGGGGGAGGGATCCTCTCAAACATAAAATCTAGCATATTGCAATAATTGCTTCTACAATCGAGAAGGTCTCTAGACATTCGTACGCCATGTCATTCATTATTACGAGAAATTGATCATTTTAAGTGACTTGAATCAAGCTCCCAAACCAGATTAGACTTTTTTTTCTTTTTTTTTTTTTTTAAATATAGAAAAAGATCCTTACCGAAAGTAAGGTTTTATAAGCAAAAATAAAATGACGCATATTCCGTCCCGCAAAAAGGAAATTTAATTTCATGGATACCACTGCTTTTAGCTTAAAAATTAGAGATAAAACCGATCAAGCAAAATGCGTTAAACAATGCTCAGTTTGCTAACACATGGGCACGCGGGAAGTTCGTTGGAGAATAACTAACACGAGTTACTTATTTCAAGTCGTGCAAGTATTAAAAAAAAGATTCGTGAAACCCCCAAAATACTGTCGAATGATCTCATCAGACCATTTTCCATTAATTGAACAGATTAGGTATACGTGACCACTAACATGGCAAAAGTTGCAACGGTGACCGTTGGCATGGCAAGTGCTACATTTGTAATTGGCAACAGCTACGATGGCTACCGTTGCTATGGTAACCATTACTATGGCAACCGTTACTTTGGCAACCGTTGCTATGTTAACCGTTACCACCGATGCAGTTGCTTTATCGTAACCGTTGCATTGGGTCCGTTGTAAAACTATAACACGGTTAAACACGATTAATTGCGATTAATCCTTCCCTCTTATTTTACATGAGTCGAAAAAAAAAAACCTCATCAAGTGCTGAGCAATTTTTTGAGTTTTACAGCGGGGCCATTGATCAGGCAAATTTGTCCTTGAATTCGGATTCTAAACGAGCCAAGCCTACCCCCCACCTCCACAAACGAAATTGGGCTCTGAAAGAGCGAAAGTTCGTAAAAATGGTTTATGAAAGAGCAAAAATCACGAAAATTGCGATTTTGAATGGCGAACCCCAGAAAATTCAGTTTTTAAAAGTTTGAAAATCCGCAAAATTCATAGCGTTTTCCATTTCCATAAAATTCTGTTCTGAAGGCGAGCGTCTTCTCTGAATTATATCATATGGTAACGGAGAAGACGGGTGGAAATACTCGGCTCCAGAGCGGAATTTTATGTAGATAAAAAACGCCATCAGGTAGAAAATTACAAAAATCCTCGAAATTGGTGCCAAATTTGAAACATTTGGTTATGGAAGAGTTTCGTTATGCGCATGGATAAGAATAGTGATGGCGAAACATGAACAGGGAAAGTTACGGCTAAGTCCCACAGCTTTGTTTAGAGTTTAGATGTTAGAGCTGTTCGGAGTTACTGACCCAGCCGACGTCATAAGTTGAACCGAAAAAGTAGGACAAAAAAGAGGACACTTTTGACATGAAAAATGTGCCCGGACGTCCTCAGACGCTCTAAAAAGTAGGACATGTCCGGAGAAAGTGGGACGTGTGGTCACCCAACACCTGCGGAAGCCAACGCCCTCGTGGTCTGCTCTGGGCGCCTACGAAGGAATTCAAGGCAAACAATGGTGGTAAGGCGGGCTTTGACACTATCGGTGGGGGGGGGGAGGCGTGTCGAGAGAGGGGCATTGGGACCGTTATCCCCGGGCTCGGCCCTCCTTGGGGGCCCGGATTAGAAACCAAGCAAGGGAAGAAAGCGAAAACTTTACTATTATGGTTCAAACTCAACTGTGGTTGGGGCTTTACTGTAGTTTGAGCTTTCTGGTGGTTGTTCCTTATTTGCGGAGTTGATGCTAAACTATGGTCGGGTGAACACCATAGTTGAATCTTTACGGTTTTTAGAGTTGTTTGTGGTTGGATCCAGGCCTGTTGAGAGACTGAAGCGCCCCATACACTATGCGATTGCCTGCAGGCCGTCGTCTCAAGAGGCGACCGTCCGGCCAAAATCGACGGGTACCATACACCGTCAGTCACCGATCTCACGTCCGATCCTAGCCGGTCCTACGGCCACACACCTTCAGTTTTCACGGACTGCAGTCCATGGCCTTCAGATTAACTGAAAATGTGTGGGTAACCCCGATCGACGGCCTCACGATTGTCTTCAGTTAAACTGACAGTGTATGGGACGCTTAAGGGTGGCATCACCTCCTGTTTCCTCGTCCCCGTCATCTCTCCCAATGAGGATGAATATCTTCTTCCATACCAGGAAATTCAGTTCTGGAATCTCATGGTTACGCTCATTCTCATGTCTCATGAATCAAGACTATTGAACAGTTTTAAACAGCTCGAGCCATTCAATGTGATGCCCTAGCCATAATTATGTTGTGTATCATCAACTTGTGTCCTGCGGAGGCGTCTCGGCGTCTTATGTGGACCGGGCTAAAAAATAAATTGATTCTCTCGTCAACGAGGAAACCAGTCATTCTATTCTATTCGCCAAGCGAGAATACAGAAAAATGGAACTCCCAAGTTTTGAACGCACACCATATTGTTGGCCGAACGGCCCGCTGTCGTTATTCATAATCATTAGGTAACTTACAACACGGAAAAATAGAATATATCACTACTCACTTTAAGTTTAATTTTAACTATTTTTTCCGGCGACTTCAATAGTTAACGAGCGAAGGCGCCGAGGAACATCAAAATCAACTTCAACTACGAATGACAGCCACACCCCCTTGAACCACCAACTGTTGATTTGCTTCAAGCCACAGTTTCTTCTCTAGTTTTTCAGCAACTTTTACTCGGTCAACCGACTGGATTATGGCCTTAGAGGCGAATTGGTATCACGTCATTACATAAATACCAAGATTACTAGAATAAAGAAGTAAAACCACAAATCGGCACAATCGTTATTCTTATCTTATCAGACAACAATTTCATTGATATGGGCGGATAGCGTCTGTCAGTTTGTCAGTGCCGCAGTGTACGTAAAAAATGTAGCGTTTTGATCTCTTTCTTCCTAGTGTAGATCTCGTATTTTTAGATTTGTAGAGAATAGTTATGTAAGAGAACTATCACAGCTTTAATGAGATCGAATCATGTGGGGGGTTGACACTCGGAAAATTATAAACAACATGCGAAATCTCCCAGTCACGAAATCCCTTCATAAGAACCATCATTTTCAACCCATTTGAACGTCTTTCATTCAAAATCTATGACTCAGATATCTCTAGTTTAGGTATGAATGTCAATACAACTCAAATATGTGTCCTATCGAATTTGACTTATTTCTATCTCTTCATCGCAGGTCCTCTAGATGGAAGTAGGGGTGGTCCGAGTTGCCGAGGATAGGGACTATCTCAATCTAAAACTCCTTCTTGACAATCACGATGGATGGAAATTGGACTATAATAAACCGCCAATTAAAGTATGGACAAAAACTTTGCTCAACACAAATTTTAAAACGATCAAAGTATGTCTTGGTATTGAAAGCTTTTGTTTTTAGCGGCCGAAGGCCCAAAATAATGCTTTGATTTGACTTCCAGGTTTTAGCAACATTTCCAGAAATATCCGGTGAAGTCATGTATGACGTTCTGCATGATCCCGAGTACAGGAAGATATGGGACCAGCATATGATCGAGTCTCACGATATCGGCTATATTAATCCCAACAACGACGTTGGCTATTATTCAAGTGAGTGCGTGAAAAAGCACTTTTCAATAGTTTGGTTTTCTAAACTGTGGTGTGTCAGAGTCATTGGAGTCCAGAACCTGCTCGGAAAAGATTATTGCTGTTATCCCTGCCTCTTGGTGAACTAGTTGAACAGAATGGCCATTTGTTGCTCTTCAACATTTCTGGAACCTGGACTGGACATAATATGGTCAGAAAAACTGATTCTATGCTGAACAGTCCTAATTTGAGTTCATAGCATCTTGTGAAGTTCAATTTACGCTGTAGTCGTTCCTGTTCATCTTCAGAAAGGCAATGGAAGTCCATTTACACACAATTTTCGCGCCAAATATGGTGTACCTGGTAACGGTAAAAATGTGATGATTTTTCGAAAATGTCATCCTCTATTTTCACCCCCACTGCCTATTACAAAGGCCCTGAGCCGAGATCGCACGGCTCAGGGCCGGATTAACACATAGGCAGATGGGGCAGGTGCACATAACCTAAACCAGTGCGTTATTCTAGAACTGAGGTTCTTAACCTTTTAGGTGCGGAGCACACCGACCAGTTGTAGGCCATGTCCATCGCCAAATGCGCCATAGCCCCTTAGCCGTAGGTGCTTCCTGAAGACCACCCATTTCTGGTGGGGGGGGGGAGTCAAAGGCGTACCAAGGTGGGAGCGAGAGAGGCGGACCACCCCGGGCAATCGTTCAGAAGAGCCCCCTAAAAAGCTCAAGTACTGACCAATCTATAATTTGAAATTATTGCCACAACCGCCGAGAGTGTTTTTTATGGCAATTTGTTTCCGGTCGCGGCCAAAACGCCTCTACAAAGAGTTGAAAGCGCTGAAAAAGAAACTGTTTGCTTTGTCGTTGGTTTTGGACGATTTGTCTCGACTCCAGAAGACCTGTGTACAGGTCTGTGTGCGCTGTTCTTGGAGAAAGCTCGCGTCTAAAATTGACAAAGATCCCTCCTTCAAAAGTGAAATTGAAAAACAAAACAAAACATTTAGGTATTTGAAGACAACTTCTCGGTTATAATTCTCCCCGTATTTACGTTTTTGGCACAAGTTTCAAAAAAGCGCTAATTCCTGGCTAGAATTGAGAGGAAAAGGCAAAGGAGAAAGACATTCACAGGTAAAGTAGAGAAAACTCGAATTCACGGCCAACGTGTAAAAAACGCCGCAAAAGGGGGAAAAAACGCTAATTCGAGGATAATGTTGAGAGAAAGCCATCAATCGCAGCTCGCAGGAGGCAAACGTTGTGGCTGTAAAATTGAAAAAGTGCGCTAAATGCGAAAACAGTTTAAACAGTGGTAAATGCGAAAACATCTCTAATTCGCGGATAAAATCGTGAAAAACATTGAATTCCGGATAAATTTGACCCGATTAATTCTCGCCTAAATTGAGAAAAACGCTAGTTCGCAGATAAATTGGAGTAAAACGCCGATTCGTGGGTACAATTAAGAAATACTCTAAAACCAGGCGCGGATCCCGGGTCTTTTTAAGGAGGGCGCCCTGACTCCAATCGGCACCAGAGTGACGAAAATTTAAAAAATGGGCAAAACCGCGTATTTTGAGGTTTAACGACACAGGGAATTTAACAATGTCCTACTCAGAAATGACAATTTCCCTGGTCCCTGTGGCCCCTCCCTTGGAGCCGCCACTGTCTAAAACTTAGCCAATATTATGAAAGGCCAATTCGCGAATAAAATTGAGAAAAATCGCTAATTCACGGCTAGAATGGAGAAAAATCGGTAATTCACGGCTAAAACGGAGAAAAAACGCTCAATCACTGCTAAAATTGAGAAAACGGGATACGCCAATTCGTGGCTATATTTGTAAGAAAAAAATTCATTGCTTAAAATGACAAAATCGCTAATTCGCGGTTTAAATTGAGGAAACACGGTCATTGGCGGCTAAAATTAAGGAAACGTTAATTCGCGGATAAAATTGAAAACAACTATAATTCGAGAATACAACTGGGAGAAATCGCTAGTATAATGGCGGAAGTTGAAAAATAGCCAATTAGCGGCTGAAATTGAAAGGAAACTTTAAGAAAGAACAATTGAGTGAAAATGGTCTAGAATTCGCGACAAAAAATTTGAAAAAGCGCTAATTCGCGGCTAAAATTGAAAAAAAAAAAAACGATAATCCGTGGCTAAAATTGAAAAGCGCTTATTCGCGGTTTCTTGGGGCAATTTCGTGGCTAACAAAAATTATTGCTACGTTAAGCGGCCCATGCACGTACAATAAATATTGCTCAATACATATGGGTAGCGAAATGAAATTGATCAATAAGGTCGACCACATGGGTTTAAGAAATATCTAAGCGGAGCTTAGAGTTAAACAGGAGATGAATGAAAAAACCCGGTCGACAATATGCGTTTAATCTTAGGCCCGGTGCACACTTGCGTTTTTTTAAGCTGCGGCGCAATGCACACATGCAGTTTTTCTAGTCGCGGTGTCGCGGCACCGCTTTCAAATAAGTAGTTGGAGGGAACCCGAATTTCAAAATGTATATCCACTCGATTGAAGTTCTTTACACTTTCCAGAAATGAATTGGCGTTGGTATAGCCAAAGCTACATATCTTGGGATATATTAGTCCTTATAATATTGTCAATTAGTAAGTGATTAGGACCTTTGTTCGGGTCAAAAGTGGTTTAAAAGGTGCAAAGCTTCATTAGAGCTTCACACTTCGTGTGTTAAAAGAGGCCTCTGTTGCATTTTTCAATGATATGTATTGATGTTGCTAGGCAAAATGTGCCGCAAAGAGCTTCTAATTACAAATTACCAATTACAACGGCGTGTTGCTATCAATTGCAAATTACCAATTACTAATTAATTGTAATTGAATTACGTAATTCAATTACTGCCCAGTCCTGCTCATCAACAACTTCTGTGTCTAGGCAAGTAACACGAGGCCTTAAATTATTTTCATAAACATATTTCGTCTGGCCCAAAGAATTATCGCAACCTTCGGTGATTGTGATTGCCGATTTGTTTAGCGCGGGATGAAGGGGTTTCTTTAATGACACGGGATGCCAACTACTCCAATCGTATCCTTCACTTGGCAGATCGTTCCCCAAGTTTGTAGAAATATGACTCAAACTTCGACCTCCGTTCTCGCCCCTCACGATCTCGTCATTCAAGAGCCCTGAGTTCTCATTCGAGTGAGCTCCAGAGGTCAGATTTTATAATCTGAAAAGGCGGTTAAAATCAAACAGGAAAGTGTGTGAAATCTACAAATGGGCAATACCCGCTCAATCCATTTATTACTTTCTGGTACTGCATCTGAGTCGGCCGTATTGGCAAGCCCCTCAGCGCTCAGAAGAATCACAAGTGTGTGAAATCTACAAATGGGCAATACCCGCTCAATCCATTTATTACTTTCTGGTACTGCATCTGAGTCGGCCGTATTGGCAAGCCCCTCAGCGCTCAGAAGAATCATTTGTAGGATCTTCGACTCTATTTCAGACAGCGGCTGGGCATTGTTCGAACCACCTCCAGCGTCCAGTACTAATGGTTTCTTGCCGTAGTTTTGCTTTTTTTGACCTTACAATTTTCTTCAAATTTTCGTACTTGTTCCGTAGCTGAGTGTGATTTCTTGCAACGTAAATTTGTGCCTATTAAGATAAGAAGGGTCTAAAAAAATAAAATTTTTATTGATACCTCTGGTACTATCCTTCTTGTTTGAATTTGTTCGCAGTGCCAATCCAGCATTTCTCCTTTTCCCTCCACATGACTGCATCAGTCTTCTCGTTTTCAATTTTTTTTTTTTTTTTTTTTTTTTTTTTTTTTTTTTTTTTTTTTTTACGTCCAGTTGAACCAGTAAATCTTCTTCTTGAAAGGAATAATTTTTAACTCTGGCCCTTTTTGGAGCCCTCCTCTCCAGATCGCGGTCGTTTCTCTGGTCCAGTCCATCCTAATCTAATAGCAAGAATATATAGTCAATGATTTTCCCTTCGCTTAAATTATTTAACCTCGCAACGAGACAGTTTATACGCCCTAAGTTTTTAATTATTCCAACTCGCACAAGAAGAAAACTGTAAGCACCGTTGTAGTATGAAACGGTTTGAAATAAAAGTTTCGTAGGCATAGAAACAATGACATTTTGGAAACTAGAAGCAGCATCAGAAGCTAATTTCATTATCCAACCCAAAGTCATATGACTTTGATCCAACCTTCACAAGCTCTATGCTTGCCTTGTGTGGAGTCAATGCAGCCAAACAAATGTATTCCCCCGAAAAATGAAGCATTTTTATAGGTTGCATAGACACCACACAACACAAACATAGGGCTTGTGACCGGGCCTTAAACGCCACTTTATTATTATTCAAACATATTGAAATCATTGTCGACCGAAACTTGATATTTCATCCTCCGCTAAGTGCTAAACCCAGCATTGCATTAGGCGGAGAATTGCAATAAATTGTCGACCCAACCCTAAATAGATTAGAAATAGTTCCTATTGATGGGGGTTAAGCCCGGTCTACACGTTAAAATTTAATTAATATTAATTGGTTCAAACCTTTTTCCACGGCTGATTCAGTCAAAAATTGAGCTGTGGAAACAGATTTGAACATTTTAATTAATAGCAAGACTGACGATAAGTTCCAACGTGTAGATCGGGCTTAACGAAGTAAAAACTTCAATTTATTGCGCGATACATTGAATGCGAAGGGTAAACGTGAAAATAAGTTGCACAAATTTATTGCAACATATAATAATTATTATAATTATAATAATAATTATATTATAATCATATTATTAACTTATAATAATTATTGTGGGTGTACGTGGACCCCATAAAAATAAATAAATAAGAATTCCTTGTTCAAATAGACTGAGGGTTCGCATAAAGATGTCCACCCCGTGCCCTGATACTTGTAGATCCGCCACTGGTGTCCCGACCCAAGGAATCCTTGCCGGTTGCCGGGCCCAAGGATTCCGGTTCTCGGTGAAATAGGGTTTTGAAGGTGCAAAGTTTGCCCCTTCAAGTCCCCTTGAGCCGAATTAGTTTTTATAATTAGCCAAACCTGCGAAATTGATTTTAGAAGTAGCTACAGCCCAGAAGTCGGGTCATTGATGTAGCATGAATTCCTCTCTTTTGGTTTTGAACGAGTAAAATCCGCGAAATTGGGGTTTGAATGATCCAACCCAAGAAATTCAATTTTTGAAGGAGCCCTAAAATCCCTAAAATGGGGGATTAAACTCGCCGGATCCGCGAACTTATACTTCTTGAAGGGTAGTTATAGACAGGGGGTAGGCATTTACGTGGTGGTAGGGGGATGGTTGTTTCGAGGCTGGTTATTCTACAAAACTTGCAATTTAGAGGATATTTAGCCTTAAAACTTGAATTTCGTGACTGTCACCGCAACTTTCAATCGCACGGCTATTTAGCACGAAATTTGTACCTTTACAGCAATTTAATACCACAAAAACCAGCTTTTTGAGGTAACAAGGGGGGGTGTTAACAAGGGGGGGGGGGAGATTTCTCAGTTTACTCTAGCAAAAACGGGGAGAGTGGGTGTACTATAATTCAGAATTGTCCCGAAAATACTATTTGCGTCGAATAATCCAGGTTTTGTTGGTCTTATAATTGACTTTGCAGTGTCCTGTCCTAGTCCGCTTGGAAACAGAGATTTTGTGCTTCAACGTTCCTGGCTTGACTTGGGCGAAGAAAAGTATATATTAAATCATTCCGTCTACCATGTGAAATATCCGCCGAGAAAGGGATTTATACGAGCGACATCCCATCTCACTGGTTGTACTTTCAATTCGATTTTTTCGCCTTTATTCCTGTTTAAATGAATATATTCTCCCCGTTGTAGGCTTCCTAGTAAGAATATTAAAGCACGGTCATGGAAGCTCTTTAGGATATATCTCGCAGACAGATCCACAGGGAACTCTGCCCCCTTGGCTAGTGAACAGAGTAACTCATATATTCGGGCCAAAGGTTATTATTGCCGTTAACTACTGTTTTTGGCTTCCCCCTTCCCCACCCATCCAAGTGTCATCATTTTTTTTTCTTTAGATGGTTAAAAATTTGCACAAAGCCGCTCTAGGTTACATAAGCTGGAAGGCTAGAAACAACACGAGCCACAAACCTTGGCATTTTCCAGAACAAATCAAGTCGCCCCGGTTAATTCTAAACGAGGTAAGTCACATTATTTGTTTCATTTTGTATTTGTATTGACAAGTAAAATGGGTTCATTGATAATCATATTCATCCCACAATCTAGTGTGTGATGTCTGATGTCGAGAAGAATTATAAATATAAGAAAGAAGAGGAAAGCATTCCGTTTACTGGTGTTAAGTTGAAAAAACTCAAATCTGAGAAGAAGTGATGGCAAATCATTTTTATAAAGGATAGAATAATAAAAAAAGACGTTTTTACGTCAAAATAATTATAATAAAAAAGAAATTATTCTAAAAATATGTGTAAATATTTCTTCTTGTGATTTAATTTTGTATTTTTCAATTTTTCAATGCTAGTCGATTTAATTTTAAGTCTTACTTTGATCGGGCAATGAGCGTGTTGCAACGTAATGTGTTCATAAGAAGTTATAAACACATCAGATCGTTATGGAGTTTGGAACATGATGAATTTCTCTTGGCCTTGGTGATAAATTGTTAATCTCAAATTCCTTCAAAGGTTGTGGTCCGTCGTGGATTTTTTCTCAGACTGACGACACTTTTTCTAGTCTTATGGCTGCAAGATTAGTTTCAATCGTTGTGTATGTTTAATTGTTATACAAATTATAGTTTTTAGTTTAATTTGTTTTTTGTTAATCGTGCTCAACATGTTGACGTCCGTTCAGTTTAGACATTCTTCAGATTGCTAGTTAGTTCTATTATTAATGAAGCTACTAAGATAAAAATCAAGTCTTTGTTGGTCTTCGATGATGTCACCAAGAAAATCAAATTTTCATTTACCCCCTCCCCTTATTTGATTCTCCGATAACCAAGCAATATTCAATTGGTGCAAAGGGTCGTACGTGCTAAATTTACTGGTTGTCTAACTTCGGCATAAAGCGCCGAGATTTTAGCTTGAGAACCGCTCAGCTGCCTAAGCCCAGGGATTTGTAAGTTTTGTGAGACTCGGCCGGCCCTTAGAATAAAGAAAAAAATAAGGGGAATTGGGATTGTAAGCGATCCATGTGAGGGTGTGGGGGAGGTGGTCGCAGGTAATGACGTGGCCAGGATGCGATCACGCAGAAAATCTCATTCATTTTCAATCCACGCGACAATATAAACCCTGAAGCAACATCGTTAGTCTTTACGGTTTCCAGTAAAGTTCCAACCACTGTAGAGCTCCGACCGGATTATCTTTTTTTATGCTCTTCCCTTTCTTGATTTCCGAAGTCCATGTTCCAATGAAAGGCCGGACCCGGGTGTAACAGATCCAGTGCTCACACCCATCTCGACCGGCAACGCAATAGATTCAGGCACGGATTTTAAAATTAATTTTTGAAATTTCGAGTTGGTCGACCGGGACCAGGGGAGGCTTTGGGACTTCAGGCCTTCTGCATTCATACCATTGTTCATATTAGTGTGCGCCTGTCAAATTTATGGGTCCATATTAGTGGTCACGCCCCCTCCTATTTATCTTTTATTCCTGATTATAGCAGTCATAACAACAACTGTGGCCTAGAAAATCATGCGCAGCTTTGTAGCTCAAGTGTTGACGTCACTTTAACAATAACTCACCCCAATTATCATAAAATTAATCGTGAACATTATCCTCGAAAATTTGTCCCCGCTATAACGATCTCCAAACTGCGATTCCCCATCGTGAAATTACGGTGCTACAAAGGTTACGAAATGGACACGATGAAGTTCAAAAAGGTGAAATTTAATCAAGTATACACCCAGCAGCCCAGGGGCACTGGGTATGTTACCCCCGGGTTCAGTCTTCCTTGGGGGCCCGGATTTTGGGAACCCCTTTTTTGGGGTGTAAAACCTTTTAACCCCAAACACCCTTTTACGGTAGTTCGACCTTTGTTGTGGTTGGGCTTTCCTCGTGGTTGGAGTTTTTAGTGGTCGTTGTTTTTTGAGGTAGGACCATTTTTGTACCATTGGGGGAGCCTTCTTCACGGTCGAAGCTTGACTGTGGGTGAAACTTGAATTGGTTTGAGCTTTTTTTGCTGGAAACTTTGCTGTGGTTGATACTTTGCTATGGGTTGGAGCATTGTCGTGGTTTGAAGCTTTAATGTGGTTACAAGCTTTGCTTTGCTTATGAGCTTTGCTGAGCTTAGGAGCTTTGCTGTGGTTTGGTGATTTTCTGGGGTTTGGAGCTTTGCTGTGGTCTGATCTTTACTGTGGCTGGATCTTTATTTTGGTTATAGCTTTTTCGGTGGTAATTTGCTACAGTTTGGAGTTTTGCTGTGCTTCGGAGCTTTTCTGTGGTTTATCTTGGATTGCTGCGGGTTGGAGCTTTGCTGTAGTTCAATCTTTACTGAGGTTGGATCTTTATTTTGGTTATAGCCTTTGAGGTAGATCATTTACTGTGGTTTGGTGCTGCGCTGTGGTTGGAGCTATATTCTGGTTTCGGCAATCGAACCGCGGCGGTTTTGTCGGGGTTGTGTTTCAATCGTAGACTCGTATGAGAATGGCGCTGGCGAAACCGCGGTCGCGATAGTTCAAATAAAACAAGTTGGGGAAGAACTTTCTTTTATTTGCCTTCATTGAAATATTAGAAAACTTGGAGGGGAGGGTATGTGAAAGAGTCCTATTGTGTTCTATCGACGGGCCCTGGAATAATCTCTCCACGGCCCTGAAACAGACTGGACTGACGTGGGAATACGTGGGAATGCGAATGATTCGTGTCAGAGCAATGTGAACGGAAACAAACAAAAGCCTATGCTGGAATTTTACATCACACATGGGAATGAGAGTTCCCACGTCACGTCCGAGTATATTCTGTGTTGACCTTCAGACTTATATATTATGCACCTAAATTCTGTTCGTATTTCTTCACGAATTCCGACTTTCATTGTCTCATTTTAATCTTTAGGTAGTTATACACGTTTGCTTTTTTTCATTTTCTAAAGACGAAGGAAAATCGCGAATTTCCAAAGTCGAAGTTTCAAAAGTTGAAAATTAATTCATGGGTGAAGGTGACCAGTCGTTCTACCTTCTCCGGTCATGTCCTACTTTTTAGAGCTTCCGGGGAAGTCTGGGCTCCTTTTTCAGGAGTCCGGGAAGAGTTCAAAATTGTCCTATTTTTTGGTCTCAACCAGGTCAGCTCTAATTGAAAACAGTTTCTCAGGTTCGGTTATTTCGAAAAACTAATTTGGCAAAAAACGAACGACGAAAAAAACCAATTTCGCGATTTTGGATTTTTCAAACCATTAATATCACTGGAGATTTTCGCTCTTCCATAACCAAATGTTTCAAATTTGGTCCCTCGAAATCTCAAGCTCACAGATTTTTGTAATTTCCTTCCACAATTTTGCCAAGCCGAATTTTCGTGGACTGGGCTCCTTTAAACCCCTATTTCGGGACTGTTCGCCCGATCAAAACCCGAATTTTGTGGCTTTACGAACTTGGTGGAAAACGAATGACGGAAAAACTAATTTCGTAATTTTTGCTTTGAAACCTCCAATTTCTCTCTTCTATAACCAAAGGTTTTACATTTGGCACCATGAAAATCCAATTTTAGGATTTCTAGTGTTTTCTACCTCAATTTCGCGGATCTGTAGGCTTTTAAAAAGTAAATTTAGAGGGAATTGCGATTACTAAAATCAGTTTCACAGCTTAATTAGCTAATTCATAAAATTTAATTAGCTAAAAAAAACCAAATTCTCGGATTTGACTCTTGCAAAAACCCAAATTTTGTCATCTTGGCCCTTGAAAATCCCCAGTTTTGCGGATTTTCACTCTTGCAAAACCTAATCTCACGGATTTGGCTCATTCAAACGCTAATTTTAGTGATGTTTGCTATTTCAGGAACAAAATTTCGTCATCCCCCATACTTCGTCATTTCTGAAATAAGTTTTGGCCAGTACGAAAAACTAACGTCGAAAAAACGAATTTCGCGATTTATGTGATTTTGCCGAGGATTTTCGTTCTTCCAAAAACAAATAACTCGGGCTTTGCTCTTTCAAAACCAAATTTCACGACTTTTCGCTATTCCAAACTCTAATTTTGCGTATTTTCATTCTTTCAAAAACCCAATTCTGTGGCCTTAGCTCTTTCCAGCAGAATTAGTTTCGCAGATTTGGATAGTTCAAAAACCAAATTTCGTAATTTTGGCTGTTTTAAACCCCAATTTCGTGGATTTTCATTCTTTCGCAGAACCTATAATTTCACGGATTTTTTTCCTTCAAATCCCAGCCATTTCACCGGGACCCTGGGAGACCCCGCCTAACCAGTAATGCTAAAAGCGGTCGTGTGGGTCCTCCCTGTTGGAATTGCCGAGCTTTTGGTGATTGAGGTAGTCTGTTCCCAAAAGGTTCATAACCCCTGTTCGAAAATAATACTGGTGGGTTTTATGATGGAAGGAGGGGGCGTGGGGCAGAGCACGACTCCTTAGTCGAGTGAACAAAATGATTGACGATTAGCCGTTGTTAACTTGTTGTCAAAGCGTCCTATACTGTTGTATCGTTGTATCCTACCATAGCAAGCGTCCTGCTTTTTCGCGCCAGGCGTCCTCGGAATATAAACTACTTTTACATTTGGTCACCCTACATACGGCGTGAATTTTAAAAAGTAAGAAGTATTTCCTGGAGATTACACTGATACCAGCAAATACGAGATTGGTGCCGAATTACAAACATAATTCTCTGGTGCAAAAGTGATGGCGTGTAGGTCGACTGGAGGGGTAGGGAGGACATGTGACCTTTAAAAAAATGTTTCTTTAAAAACGAGTGAAAAAATAAGGTTTGATTGTATTACCCTTCTACAAATTGATCGCATGCATTAGCGTGAAACGTGGTGCTGGGATCGGGACACTCCGTTCCATTGTTTCGCGAGTGCTATACTTTTGAAGAAAATCAACCGGTTTCATTTAATTTAAAAAAATAAGTCAATTAGATCACATGGTTTTCTACACTAGTGCAGCACTAGCAAAACAATGGGAACAGCCCTATTTTGTTTAGATTGTTCTTGTCTTTTATATTCTGTTCCTTTGATTGAGGTTCTTAAGTTCGAAAAAGTACGTTTAGTCGTGCCTGGTCGTATATGTTTTACTGTATTGTTCTGTTAACCCACGAAGTAACGTAAAGGAATTCGGTCTAACAAGCACTTTGCTGGTGGCAAATTTATTCTCCTCACACCTTTGATTTGATTTATCAACATTTACAGTCAACGCGAACATCTATACGAAACTACAAATTAGATTTTGATTTCTGAAGCACCTATTTGGTGTTTCCTGAATGAAGGACATTTTGATTTTTTCCTAAGTAAACCACCAGAAGTCCCTGCCCTTGCCCCCACCCAATAATTGCCTTTCTTTTTCTTGGCTATTCGGAAAATCGTAATATCATTACCTTCTTATTTTTTATTTTAGATCTTGCTCAGTCTATAATTCGTGTACCTGATTATAATTAACGCGATACTATACGTTGAATGAAAGAAAAATGAATTTTAACTCTTCTTTCCTACGATACAAAGAGTGAAATTTTGTGTCGTGGAACATTTTTGAAGGTTTGTCAAGGCTAAAATAATTTAGAAATGGCCGTAGAATCAAAATGGTCAAAACTCCTCTTGTCCTTTTTCTCTCATCGTCTCATTGTAATTTGTAACCAATAATTATGAGACCGGGGGTTATACAACAAAGTTTTCGGGCCGGGAGATACTTGCGTGTAATCAGCTTATTCCGTACGCGAAGACAGAGTAATTTAATAGTTATTTTAGTTATTATTTATATCTTAAGATGTTTGTCATCTCAGGAAAATAATATTAAAAGTATTAATCTAAACTTGTTTAGTCATAATTTTAGCAGCTGCATAAAAACGCAAGTCATCAGGTACGGTCTTCAAAATAAGACTATTGCTGTTTTATTCAGTAAACATAAGAAACAAATTATTTAATAAAATTTCTTGTGATATATTTTGTGATAGGAGGGCCGGGGGAAGTCCTGTTATATCCGTTTTTTCAAAAGCTCCCGCATTTACTGCCGGACTTAAATTTGATTATGTACAGTACTTCGTTCATTTTATTTTTTGTTTGACATCGAGTTAACGGCCTATAAAAGGACTGAATGTGAGCTTACTAAATGAAGTTCTTGTAAAATATCTCGATTTTTAATGCGTTATTTAAAAACAAAAGAAACCTTATTCGCTGCGATTCTATTGTACAGTGAACGCAATCTTAAAAGTTGGCAGTTATAAAGAATTCCATCTTTTTTTGTTCAAGAAATATACCAGTAATGCCATATTTTCAGCCCTTTTCGAGAACATGCGAAAGCGATATTGAGAGTTTGTGCTACATTCCGCTGTCCAGGAGCTCACCGTGTGGACAATTTGTGTGGAGATTACACGTGTTCGATATCGCCAATCGTTGTTTTGTACGGGACCGCGGTATACCCTGCACGCAACAGAGTTAAACTATAATTGCAAACACTGGACGATTTGGAAATGTTTACGGAGAAGTGTACAACGTTGTTCCTCTCAATCGTGAAGCCTTGAAGCTGCCCCATATTCCGGATGAAAATGCTGCTGCAAGCTGGCCTTCAAGTTTCCAATCTTCGAATAGGTGAACTCGAGGCGCTGCCTCATAACTAAATTGTTGGATATTGCTTTTCTCTAACGCGTGGTTGATGGTTGTAATGAGAAACACATTAACAAGAAACACACACACAAAAAAAATGTTTTTGAGTCGTTCGAAAGAATTTCGCCAACAGCTAGCATCAGCGAGTTCTCATCGTGCAGATGACTTGGAAAACATTTCATGTCTATATCACGGAATTCGCAGGGCTGTCATACAGTGGGCTTCTAGGCTACTATGTTTGAAAACTATACAGTTGAGTGTTATGCATTAGTTTAACTACTCTATACTTTATGTGCTATTGCCTGTGGGAAGGAAAAATCACTTTCCTCATAAGTTAATTCTCCACGTCATTGGGGAAAACAGATTTATAAGGTTCAAATAAGAAGTTTGGAATAGTGTCTTCTTTCACACTGTGCTGCCCGTTAAAATATTGTATAAAATAATTTTACTGTTATGTATTTGTATTAAACATGAAGTTTAAATGATTCTATAACTATATTTCATTCCAGAAATCTCTCTTCCTTTCTAGCCTTAATCTTCCACGAGTACCAATAACTAGGAATGTGTACACTTCTTTATATTATACATATACAATGTACAAAAAGAAAAAAACGCGCTTAATGCTGGGTCACACCTGGAGAATACGAAACTCAACGCACGGAATCGGTCAAACTTCTATGCATACGTGACGCGTTCATTTGGGAGGAAAAATGTGCTTCTTGGCACAAAACAGATACTCTCCTCCTCCCGCCTTATATGTTTACCTCATTCATTATGCATGACAAAAAACGACAGGGACAAAGAGATTTTTTCAATGTATCTACCTATACTCAAGAATGTTTTTTTTTTTTTTTTTTTTCTTCAAATAGGTAGTTTTATCTGGCCGTGCAATAGTGAAAGGTTAAGGGTCTTTTCACGCACTGTACGGGTTCCCATTTTTTGACGAAGTGAAGTCAGCTTTTCATCCTGTACATACATGGTGCACGCCTCAGAATAGTATGGGAATGAACTGTGTTCATTCTCCTGCGTTGTGTTGAAGTCTCCGGCATAAATGGCATGCGTTGCTAGCTCGGCTAATGTTTAAAACTTGACAGCATTTTTTTTTGTTCATTTCATTTATGAAAAACATGCACTGTTGTTTTCTTATTCGTTATTCTTATTAATCTGTTTGATTTTTACGTCTTTTCAAGTCTTCCGAGCCCGAGGAAAATTAAATGCTTCTGCACTGTCTTCCGTCTTTCAAGCTCCCCTGTAATAAGCGAGTCAATTCCCGGGACTAGGACAATATTATTTGAAGTAACCCACACATTCTGAAAATCTTTGTCGGACAATCTGATGACGGGGGGAAACTTGTCGGCAGGGCCGGATCTTGCTTTTCGCCGCCCCTGGGCTAATTTGTTTTTGCCGCCCCACGCGGCTACCCCCCCCCCCCCCACCAATGTTTTCCAAAGCATGTGGCGTCAAACAGGTAACAAGAGAATGGATTCTACAAGCTATTGGAGTGTTTCTTCAACCTGGCGGAAAAACCTCGAATTGACGGCCACCCCGCGTGCAGA
Source organism: Corythucha ciliata (assembly GCA_038030265.1). NCBI lineage: Eukaryota > Metazoa > Arthropoda > Insecta > Hemiptera > Tingidae > Corythucha > Corythucha ciliata. The sequence goes on from CM075943.1 coordinate 20,574,991, forward strand.
AAGATGCCATATTGGTTTTTCTTGATGAACGCGAAAGACGCTGAGGGTTTGGACTTTGGACCCACCAGACAATTATGAAAATCGCCCGTGTTGATATTTAAACTGGGCAGCGGCGCGGCGTCCAGCCCCAATTTAATTTCCTCAGTCTCTGTTTTGCCTTCACGGTTCTCTTCAGTCCTGAAGGCGAGCAGCCGGGACCTCCTAAATTCGGGTTTCAGGGCAACCACCCAGATCGATTGTCTGGGTTTGAATCCTGCTCAGGGCCCCCAATATGCTTAAACAAGACAAAATGAGGACTTTCAAGTTTCATGGATGTGAACAGGAGATTTGGTAACCGCTTGGATAACCTTTGGCCCCATCTGACAATTTTCATTCCATCCGTCTCAGGGGAATAGAAAAAATCAGGTGCCCAGCAGTTTTTGTGACTAAATATTAGATTCTGCCCTCAATTCGATTTGTATACTTCTGGGAATAATCCGTGCCTTGTGGTTAGCTGAAGTGCATCTCGACCAGGCGACCAAGGTTCAAAATAATGACCTCAGTGCTACAGTCATTGAGTGTGTCAAGGTCATCGCCAGGAGCCATTCTGCAAGGAAGCGGCTGGCTAAAAACGGTGGCATCGGAGGTGTAGCCGCTTAAATGGTTCGTCTGAACGGCTCGTTTATTCGATTGTTGGATTCCCCGGGTCGAAAACCCTAAAGATACGCGATTCCGTGCAATTTTAAATTTTGGCAATTTTGACTCAACCCGCCCCAGGGCTCAAGTGAGTAATATTCAGGTCCATTTTAACCATCCCCCGCCAAAAACGCCCCCATAAGGGATCGTCGGCAATAGCCTATCGAGTCCCATGTGAGCAGTTCTTTTCTCTGAACAAGCTTTCGGGCAAGTCTACGCTCTGAAATTGAGAAGCCACGCTCATTTTTCGCTGTCCTGCAGGATTACGCGGCTAAACGTTTTAAAAACTCCAATATTCCCGGCTATAATTGAGAAAAAGCGCTCATTCGTGGCTAAAATTGAGAAAATGCATTAATTCTTGGTTTCTGATCCAGCTTCCAGGCCAAAATTGAAAAAAAACGCTGGTGTGTAGCTCCGGCCAATCCGCGACCGCGACTTAACTTGAGAAAAGCGCTCATTCATATTTAAAAGTTGGAAAAGTCGCTCATACGCGGAAAAAATTGAGAAAAGCGTCAACTATCCGCTAAAATTCTACTTCAGGCTGATATTAGGGAAAAGCTCAAGTTTCGCTGCTAAAATTGAGAAAAAGCGGTCATTAAGCGATCAAGTAAACATCCATGGTTGGGTTGAAAGAGCTACAGGCATAAAATTGTTTTTGGAAGCACTAAATTCGCGAATTCGGCAATTTGGTCAAACAAAGGACGATCAGGGGGCTTGTAGAGATGTCCACTCCGGGCTCAGATAGGTGGAGGTTTGCCACTGATCATGTTATTGCATAACTCACTATGGCTGCGGCGGCGGCTTCGTGTGAGCGTTCCTGGCAGTGCGTACAGGAGCCCTCTTAGTTCGGGTGCGAAGTATAAAATGAGGGGAAAAGGAGAGAGAGAGAGAGAGAGAGAGAGAAAAACATCTCTGAATGGCCACCAGCATCCTAAAATTGACTGAAAGTGATGGTTTGGCATTATATCATCGATTTTGTCGATCTGCATTCGAGAGGACTTCTTGAGACTAGCGGAAAAACCTATACTAATTCCAAAACGAGGGAGAATTCATCGAAGAGAAAATCCTGGAATGTTCTCAGACAAATCTATGATGGAGCCAGCAAGATGTACAGCAGATTAAAGGGTGTCCACGGCTGGATGAAATGATGCCTAATGACATCGTGCCCTCCATGGCATCAGCTCAAGGAGCGTGGGTGTGGGTGGGGAGTCAAGCACGGCCTCGAAAAAGGCACTTTCTTGAAACTTTCCTGAATGTGCCTTTTTCCAGAAACTTTTCTTTTTTTTTAATATTGGAATCATGGCTAAAATGTGAAAGGGGTGAGGTTATCCGACTCCATCATGTCTGCCCAGGGGTCATTTGCAACTTTCGCTGAAATTAAGACTTAAAATTTGCAAAATAGTGAATATTTAGCCAAGAAAAATCCAATTTAACAGATATTTACCTTCAAAATGTTGCAACTTTGTTCGGGTACGGCGTCGTAGCGGGCCTCTTTATCCTGTGACGTGGTCGAACGTATCCGGCTATCCATTAAGGGGGAGTTGCACATGTGTTTCCTCGACCCCCCTCCAATCATACCTCGCCTACTCCGCGTTACGGAAATTAACGCCGTATTTCTGCACCAATTGTGGACTTCAAGGGCTCATTTAAATCTTCAGGAAATTCCGCACAAGCGTACGATCTTCCTTTTTCATATTTCATCCCTAAAATAACTGTAAAACGCACACAAACGTTTACCTTGAAAATTCACACTCTTTCGACGACTTATTTAGGAAAGCAAGATCGTACGCTTGTGCGGAATTTCCTGAAGATTCAAATGAGCCCTTGAAGTTCACGATTGGTGCAGAAATACGGCGGTAATTTCCGTAACGCGGAGTAGGCGAGGTAAGATTGGAGGGGGGTCGAGGAAACACATGTACAACTCCCCCTTAAGAGGCCCGAGCTCACAAAAATAAAATTACAAAATTTCAGTTTGATGGATATTTAGCACTGAAACTTACAATTTCTTAAAAATTAAGTGACCCGTAACTTGCGATTTCGCTGAAATAAAGACCCGAAACTTGCATTTTTGCAAGAATAAGACCCGAAAACTCGAAACTGCCAATTTCAGCCATAAAACTTGTAATTTCGCTAAAATTAGGGCCCGTAATCGCTCAAATTAGGAGCCAAACTTAAAATCTCATTCAATTATGCAAATAAATTCAAGTTCAAATTAAAAGTCAGAGTTATGAGCGCAGCTCCAGGTTCACGCCCAAAGGGCCAAAAGATCCAAAAATTGCAGCTTCGCTGAAATTGAAGCGTGAAATTTCAATGTAATTAATATTTACATTCAAAATGTTGCAACTGTGTTTTTGGGAACTGTAATGGCCGGCCTGGTTCTGAAACTCGAAATTTCGCGGAAATAAATACCAAAAACTGGCAATTTCGCGAAAATATACCGAAAACTAGCAATTTCAGTGATAATTAAACCCGAAAACTGGCCCTGAAACTTGCAATTTTGTCACCGGTGGATTTAAAAGGGGGGCTATAGGGACTTAGGCCTCCTATAGTTGATCGTATTAGTATTAGCCCTCATTGACAATCGTTCTCAAGGTTCTCAAGTCCCTTTACGAAAGTTTGAGAAATATTCATGGTTGCACACACTCTGTCATCATGAACCCCACAATACCATGTCAACGTCCGCCCCAGGGCTGAGCTCGTCCGTCCCGACCCACTAAAACTGAACGGAAGAAAACAATTTACCGCAAATCATAACATAGATCCGCGAAATTTGGGATTGAGGGAGCTGATACCTGCGAAATTGGGTTTTTCAGTGAGCCAGCCCAGCGAGATTGCTCATTTGTTGTATGAGCCATGCCACACAAAATGGATTTTTGAATGGTTCAAACGTGAAACCCACGAAAGCGACGTTAATTTTTATTTTTTCAGGGAGTTACCCACAAAAACTACATTCAGCATGGGTCAGCAGAGTGAAATTAGGATATTGAAGCTGAGAAACCCGAATTTTTCAAAAGCTAAATTGTTTCCGCACATCTCGCCAAATTGTTTAGCACAGGTGAACTTTGCGAAATTCTGTTTTTGCGAGGAATCGGAGCCGTTAAATTGTTCTTCGAGAACGACAAATCGACAGCACGCTGAAAACAACTTTTTTCGACCTTTCTGAGGATCAGGAACGTGGAAGTAAAATGAGCGTGAGCCAACACCGCGAAATTCTTTTTGAATTGGGCAACAGCGTGAAATTATGCATTGTTGTAGCAGCTAAACCCACAGAATTACTTTTTTGGGCCGAACCTGTCTCGCGAAACTGGTTTAGACGAATCCGTTATTTTTTTCTCCGTAGGGTGCAAATATGGGCACGCAAGCACACAGATGCAGCGCTTTTATACAAAGGGCAGCTTTCCTCTCCATCTGTCTCAGTTGAACAGCAGCAGAATGAGTAACAAATGCGCGAAATTTTATTTTTAAACGAGTCAAACCTGAAAAATTGGTTAATCGAATCCTCGAATGTTGGTATTAGAAAGTGCAATATGCGCGAAATTGGGTTTTTAATGACTCGCACCCGCAAAATTGGTATTTATAGGGCCAACCTTGCGAAATTTGTATGTGCGAGGAGTTGGAGCCACGCGATTGGAGGTTCCAGAGGGCCAGTTCCACCAAAATTTATAGCGTTTTCCATTTACATTCTGCTCCAGAGCAACTCCATCCGCGTCTTTTCCATTAACATAATATTATGTTTTAATTCCGAGAAGACGAGTTGTAACCGCTCTAGAGCCGAATTTTAAGTAAATGGAAAACGCTATTATTAGTGTATTCGGAGCTAACCCCTCGAAATTGGTCTTGAACGAGCCAACTGCATGAACTTTTGTTTTTGATGAGCCCGGACCCGCCGAATTGGTTTCCGAGTGGCCCAAACGCACAAAATTGTTAAGGTACAATATTACAAGATTGGAAGATTGTATCACATCTTCCAATCGTGTGAAATTGCTTTTAAAAGGGTAACAGCGCGATATTTGTTTTATTTTGTTTTTTGTTTTTTTTTTTTCATCTCATCATAGAATCATGAAATTGCCCTTTTTGTGCCGAGTCCCGCGAATTTCTTTTGAATGGACCAAGTCTGCGACATTGTCGCAGCTTTTTGAAAGGCTCACCCAGCGATATTTTGTTTTTAAAAGTGCCAGAGCCGTGAAATTTCTCTTTAAAAAAATCCAGTACGCTGGAAATTTCACCTTTGAAAAAAAAAAAGGTGTGAATTCCCGTGAAATTGACTCATTTTAAGAAATGCAGACCTGCGAAATTGGTTTCTATGGTGCCAAATCCACGAAATTAGGTCTCAGAAACTCAGAAAGTGCCAAACCAGAGAATTCAATTTTTTAAAGACGCCTGCAAACGCGAAATTTGGTTATTAATTGCCGTTTCCCGTGAAATCGGTCTCAGTGAGCGTCAAATCCGTGATATTTAGACTTCAACGTGTCTATAACCAGAGGAATTGAATTTTTTAATGAGTCCACCCGGTGCAATTGACTTTTTAGGGAGTCAATCCTGTGACATCGCGGTTTTTTGAGTGAGAAACTCTGAAATTCGTTCTGCGAGAAATAATAATTCACAAAATTGGGAATCTGATTCGATTTGTGGGAGGCGTGGGAGATCTTGAGCCCAGGGCTAAGCCCCCTTAAACATTTTACCCTGAATTTCGTGAAGGGTACTTTAAATTTGCAATTTGCTGGACATTTGAACCCAAAACTTACAGTTCCCAGATATTTAGCGTTGAATGAGCCCTGGTGAGCCGGGTCCTCCCTGACTCGGTTTTGCTGCGTTGGGTGGAGCACCGCGCCGGGGGCGGGGATCATAGTGTAGCGGCACCTCCGTTCCCAGTGAGGGAAGGTCCATCGGCTTCGTACTCGGCTCAATTGCCGGGCTGATGAGACCTGAGAGGTAGCTGAAGGTCTGAGGTCGAAACGGAGACTGGACCGCACCATTGGTGCAATTTTTTCTGAATGATGTATTTTTGTGGATATATCTCTAATTTTATTTGCGTATTTAGGTAAAATTGACAAGTTTTTCATCAATTTCAGCTGTGAAATCGTGTTCTTTCTCAATTCTGTAGGATAATTAGCAACTTTCACAATTTCTGCAACGGTGTTTTTTGCTTTTAGCGTTGAATTAGCATGGGGGAGGGTGTGTGTAAGGAAAGCTCAATGTGGCAGAAAGTACTATATAACACAACCAAGTTGGTTTCCGTCTAAAAATGATCATTTTTGTACATGTCAAATGGCTGAATCGTTACCGGTTAAAATTTCAAGTTTTGTGGCCGAATAACCAGTCCGTGATGCTTAGATTATCCGTGAGATAGTTATTTGGGGTGTGTACAGTGGTTCTAAATGGGAACATGCTAACATTTTCGAGGCTGCGAATAGTTATTCTACATATACCTACGCCATTTTAGTAAAAAAAAAAAAAAAGAAAAAAAAAAAGGATTTAGACCACCGGTGGAGAGAGGATATACTATAGGTCAAATAGCGTTAAAATCAGGTTCAAAATTGTCAGATTCCTGGAAAAACGTGCTGTTTCTGTAGAAAATTGAGATTTTTGTATCTAAACGTCTATTTTAGGAGTAAAATTGACGGGCAAGATTATCCATTTTGAAGGCCCAAATTGATGAGTTCTGAGTCAGTAAAGTTCGGTACTCGGTAGCCGTAAATGTTGTTTGCAAGGTGGAAGAGTCCGGCAATCAGGTGAATAGTAAGTTTCTGGGCTTGAAACTTTATTTTTTGAGGCTGAATTGACCGTTTCCTATATGAATCGTCAGTTGTAGGGGTTATGAAGTTAGGACTTTCTTGCTGTATTGTGAGTTTCTGTTAGACAATAATGTTCCTGTTCACAGGCATAGCGTACAGCGTGTATCATCAGCTTAATTTCTAGTCCCGTGGACGAAAAGTAACTTTTGGAAACTTTGATATCGCCCACGAAATGGAATTAGGGAATTGTGGCCTCCTGACGATATGCTGTACGTGTATAAATTGAAAAAAATTGATATTTTTTAGGTGTGATCAGACATAAGGCATAATAATACTGGAAATAATGTTCGCCGAAGGAGAAAAATAGCCTAAGGGAGTATAGCTTACGCCTAAGCAGCTGGGCTGCTTAGGGCCAGGGCAGTACAGGATGTTGTCTAATCTGTCAAATTTGGTCCGAAATCTATAGGTCTTTCGTTCAAAACCGCAAAAATGCTGTCAAAGTTACTGCATTTTTACTTCTATGTTCATTCGGCCTTTACAATGTGGAACCACTTTATAATGTACCTACAATGGTTTTTCCGTTACGAATGTCTTGAAACGTCAAAATTTTCTTATTTACACTCTGTAAAACGCCATAAACATCCCATTAATCGGTTTAACAAACAAGTGCATCAAGTTGCCCCTTCGCCTTCCAAAGAGGTTTTTTGAAATGTTAATTTATATATTGAAGTTCTTCGACTATGGAACATAAAATCGTAAATGAAAACTTCATATGCAGTCATGCGGAAAAAAAACAGCTCCCAGAGATATTTTGTGATCGGTTTGTTTTTTGAATGTCGTGGTGATTTAACGACGCGCAAGCAGTAAAGCTATTGCTATTTACGGCTGCCATTAAAATGTAGTAAACGTCAAGCTAATTTAGTGCTTCGTAAAAAGAGTGCTTTTTGCCTCCGCCTTCTTCCTTTTTGCTTCAAAAGTCCCTATTTGCATGCCGAATTCCGCGAGGCCGTTCTTTCTTTCTTTCTTTCTTTCTTTTTTTTTTTTTTTTTTTATTATTCTTCTATTTCTTTAGTTACACGAGGAGGTCTATGTCTGAAGGGGTGGCCGCTCTGTTGTTAGTTCCATCCTTCGGGAAGTCCGTATTATTTTAGTGTCATCTAAGACAAATTTATGTCCTCAGATGCAATCAATTTTGAGATGGGGCATGGAGAGGGGTGTGTTTAGTATGATCAATTACCATTAATGCTAGATTGTTTCTACCCTGGGTAGATAATAGGACGTACTCCCTGGCACAGGAAGACCGTCGTAAAAAATGAAAAAAACATGCAATTTTTCCGGTCGTATAATGGTTTCATGCACACACTCAAAAAAAAAAATATATATAAAAATGTCACTATCTAAAGAAAGGGATTTACTAGAATGGCTGTGAGGAGGGGACGTCCTGTGGAAGAATGGATGGGTTCTTCAAATCTATCATTAAGTCGAAGCATTTTTCCTAACACGTCCTTTAATCACACGGAATGTCTCTAAGTGTAGGAAATTACAGGTGGCCGACGGGGAAATTGGAATTTTACTTTAAGACTCTTTCTTGTCCTCTTTGGTCCTACCAGTCAAGTCGAGGGATCAACCTGCAATTTGCTCAACCCTCATTCTCTTAAATTATATTTTTACTGTCCTCCCTCTCATTTTCTTGCTCACTTTTTTCCTTTTTCAATCCTGACTATTCTCATTGAGAAACGAGACACCTCCCCCCCCCCCACGAATCGAAGAAGAAGTTGGATAGCTAGGGCTATTACTATACAATTTTGTTCTTATTCTGAAAAGGCTACTCATTCTTCCATTAAGAGTCTCTTGCCTTTGCGACTTTTTATCCTTAGTGAGTATTATTTGTACCTTTTACTTTTCACCTTATTTTGGTTCAATAGGTATACGTTTGTTTTTTCTTCAATTTTTTCAATTCTGTCTCATGTTCGCTAAGAACGTGAAAACCACTATTTACGGTAAAGAGCCGTCCTATTGAATAAATGACTACATTTTCCTTATACTCTGGTGGATGATTCTGCTACTTTGAACTATTCAATAGAAAATTGCACACACCGGTGCATTAGCATGTTAACTGAACGACATCGGAATATTATTATCGGAGGACCTTTAGATTTTTAAATAAATATTTAAGATTACAGGGAGGGCATTGATGCTGCGAGGGGAAATCACACTAACATTTTAAAAAATGTAGACTTAATTGCGCTAGTGTTAAAATTGCTAAAATTAAAATTATTCGTTTTTGCCTCCAAGGTGAGTTATGATTGGAAATCCGATGCCTCAAGGTTACAAATTATAGAAGCTCAATGCTTCTGAACGAAAATACAGAAGAATTTTATTATGGTGACTGATTAAATACAGAAGTATTATATTGGCGGCATTCTCTTCCAAAATTTTCTCTAAAACGCCAACCAATTTGATTTTCGATTACGCCGAATACGGACATTAACCGTCATGTTTCACTCACACTGAAATGGGTGAATCAGCGCAGTGCTAACTTTAGTTTACTTTCGGGGGAAAAAAACGAAAGAAAATATAGAAGCAAAGGCACCAAGCTGTCTGCAACAGGTCGCTCTTTTTACTGTTATCCTTCAACCCACACCTCCACTCTCGCCACAATCAACGCTAAGCTCCACCAAAGCTTTCAAAACAAACGGCCAATAATTTCAATAAAAAGTTCTCTTCGCATGGAACTGAAGCTGATAGAGTTGTTTTCCTTGAAGTTCCACCCCCTCCCGACACCCCTTCCTTGTCTTCATCGTATAACTACTAAAGTCAACAACGTAAGAGCCTTCCCCTCCCCTTCACCCTGGAGTCTAGATTCCTGAAGGAATAAGTTTGAAATAAAATTCCTCGGACGTACAAGGATTTTTTCCAAGTAAAAATGCAATTTACAATACGTACTGCATGAAATGAAAAGGAAGCTAGAAAAATAATGGCTCGATCTCTTGCAAATCAGATATTTTAATGATGTTTAATTAGATTCTTAAAATACTATTCTGTTTATGCAGCATCCTTTAATACATAACAACCCATACAAATAAACTTGAAAGCTTCTAACAGAGATCTTTTTCCTAGTTTTCTTTTTCAGAGTGAGGCTGAACGTGAGGGCCTATTAATGAATAGAAAGGCATTTTTTAATCGTTCTATATAAAGAAATATGAGGGTATTATAAAGTAAGAAACAAACGGTGGGGGCGCAGTAAAGGAAGAAAGAAGAAAAAAACCAAAAGGAACCGCATATAAAAGAAAAGAACAAGCCTTAGCACACAAACACTTTACAGCAGCCTCCTCATTAATTTTTTTCTTCTTCTCTCACGAGGCGGTCCTTCGTTGAAGAAGAGCTCTGTGTATTTATGGATTAATTCAAGTTCCACTTGACTTTTTTCTGTTCTTCTCTATAACGTTTCTCTCACGCTCTCCAATGACTCCAAGAAGAAGACGGAGAAACAAGGGCGGTACAAAATTGTACGCGCAAGGATAACCTTCTCTGCATTGCTCCTGAAAAGCTCAATTGGAGATGCTCCACCGCACCATGCTCCCCGCAGAATACGCTCGGGGTGGACCCTTCGAAGCAGACAGGTCTGGGCGTTTAAAGAAGCCTATCTTCACAACTGTGCTGAAATATGACACTAAAAAGAATTTGTAGACGAGCAGCAATCATGGAGTCTAGACTCTTAAGTTAAGAAGCCATTACAAGCCTTCTGAAACGCTTCTCTTCAAGTCAAGGCGAATCCACAGGTGAAGGTCCACGATCTATTCTCAAGTCTCAACTAATATAATTCTTGCACCCATGCATATTGATTTTCGGGTCATCACCCAACGACCCCTACGCACTCACGACCCACCCTATAAGACATCTCTTCCAGGTCAGGGTGAGGGGGAATTGTAGAATCACTGGGGGAAGGTCTCGTCAACTCCCAGATATGCACTGTATCCTCGAACAAGAAGAGGCTCTTCAACGCATTATAGGGAGACTCGTCCATATGCGCTACGCCAGCCGTCCAGGAAAGGTTGGATTCGACTCGGTCAGACATTGAGCGAGTTGTCGGATAGTCTGGGCCCAGCTATAGGGACTTCAACTTGCCAGGCCGCTCGCTACGCCCATATTATCTCGAACAGAGTTATCTCTTTTTACCATGGGGTAAAAACGAACTCTGTTCACGCGTGTCCAAACAAGCTATTTTAAGGCCCCTTGAAGTTCGTTATTACGAGGGCTTGCTCTAATGAAGAAATAATGCTAACTTATTCAAACGAATTTAACTTACAAACTTAACCAAGGGCGTCGCTAGCCACTGAGCCAGAGGGGGGCAGCTAAGTATTTATTTTCGGAAGGGGCTCAACCATTCCTCTTAAAAATCCTTTCACAATGGCGTTCACAAATAAGAAATATGCTAGCCGCGCAGGGGGTCAACCATGAGCTAGCGTTAAAAAATTAACGCAAGCGGTAACTAAGGACGCTCTCTCACAAATAATGTTATAACGCCATAGATTCCGCGTTTTGACGGTATTTTTACGCTAGCTCATGGTTGACCCCCAGAACTCCACCACAATACACAGAGCACACAACATACAACTATAATTCTTGATGATTGGCTGATTTTGAGCAATAACTTTTATTTTAGTCAGTATAGCGTGCGTACAGGTTCTGGAACGGTTCCGAAGGAGTTCAATGGGTATAGGTTGGAACAAACCTATAGTTTCACGTTTGTGCCAATTTTTCTCTCTCTTTTTTTTATTTATATTTTAATGTTTTCATAAATTTTTATTTTGTCTTCCAATCTTTAGGGAGGGGCAGCTGCCCCCATTGCCCCCCTTGGCGACGCCCACGAACTTAACTAAGTTCTTGGCAAATGAAGTCCAGCAGACGTTTTAGTCCCAGTTCGCCGCGAATTACCGAACGTGCCGTACTAGCGAACTGACAAATTATATTTAGACAGTTTTGTATAGCCAATCGGTTCAATTCGAAAGGAAAAAAATATTTCATGCTATGGCCAACGCCAGCAGGCTACAATGCAGGTTTTTTTGGGGGGGGGGCAGCACCCACGGGTAGTAGGGCGGCCCCCCCGGCACGGAATACTGCCCCCCTGGGTCTGTGGATCTATAACAGGATCCTCTTCCCTCTGACAAGGTTTAGGAGGTCCTCGGCTAGAGTTTCGCCGGTCGGAGCACCCTCGAGTAGATCGGCCCCGAAGATGCTGAGCCGACGGTCCGCGAGCGCCTCACACTCGAACACGATGTGATAGGCAGTATCGTCTTCTTCCCCACACAGTCTACACACCGGGGACTCCGTGGTTACCCCGATGCGGTATAGGTGGTAACGGAGCTGGCAGAATCCTGTGATAAGGCCTACCACCGTTCCAAGGTCTCTCCGGCAAAGTCGGAGCAGTTTGCTCGTAAGCCTCATTCACGGTCCTTCGACCATGCGCTTACTCTGCCAATGTCCCTCCAGTCTCTGCCAGCGTATAGCCGCCTGGGCATTAACCCACTTGGCTATCGCCCTCCTGAAGGTCGATGGCGGGACGTTGAGCGCCGGCTCCGGGCCAGTGAAGTCTCCACTCGAGCCCTCCCTGGCCAAGGAGTCCGCTTGCTCGTTCCCGGTGATCAAGGGGTGGGCAGCCAGCTAGGCACGGATCCTAAATGCAAATGCTAAAATTGAGAAATGGAGCTCATTCACGCAGGTAAAATTGAGAGAAGGCGTCAGTTCGTGGTTTCTCAAACCAAAAACTCAGTAAACATTGCGAAAAAGTGCTAATTGACCGTTTTTATACATACTGTATGGCAAGTTTGGGGTAAAATTTTCGCGATACAACGTCCGGGTCAAAATTAATGAAATTCGCTCATGCGGATTATGTGGACCTTTTCACTGCTATGAAGGAGGAAAAATTGCTCAAGGCAGAATTGAGGTTAAAATTGAGGGAAAACGAATTGGCAAAATTGTCACCGTTTGATGTTGATCGGGGGAATTGCGTGGCTAAAATCTAGAAATAGCGTTCATCTAAAAACTGCTCTTTTGCGGCTGAAATTGCAGAACCCACCTATTTGCGGTCAGGCGGTGCCCAGTGCTGGCCGTTATTGAAATAGTAAATGAAAAATGCGTTATTACACGGTTTTTTGAGACCTTTTCACGGCTAAAATAAAGAAAATGGGCTGGTTTGAGGTAGAATTGAGAAAAAGCACTGAGTTTCAGCTGAAGTTAAGGATAACGTTAATGCGAGGCCAAAAATAGTGCTCATTCACTAGTAAAATCGGGGGGAAAAACTCTGTGCCACTCCTCTGGAGAAAAACTGTATCCACACCTGTGGGCCGCTTTACTGAGGGAAATATCAGATGCACAATTGCCTTTTTTGCAGGCTTATAACAGGATCTGGAGGTTAGAATCGCGTCAGTTCTCGGCCATCAGAGACTAAATTGGCACAGACCCGTCAAAAAATAAATATCTGCTGGAAAACTGTCGTTTGTAGCCTTCTATTTCGGATTTTATGTCGAAAAACTGAAACTTCTCCTCCCGGAAAAGCCCGGTAAGAGATACTTTTGGAGCTAAACTTTAAATTTTAGACCTAATGAGACGATAAACGGAGCTGGCATTTCTTCACCCACCATAACGAGCTAAACACGGTTTGAGCTAGCCAAAACACTCGAAATTGTGCAGTTTCAAGTGAGCAAATGTTCGCAAATATGTTTCTTTTAACAGCGAGCAAAACACCGGAAATTGGCGTTTTATTGAGGCAGAATAACAACTATGGGTTATAACAGTGCAAAATCCACGTAATTGTAACGTTTTTGAAAGAGGAAACCCGGCGACCCACAAAATTGGGTTTTCTGTGACCTAGCGAAATGGGTTTTAACGAGAAAAACTCGAAAAATTGGCGTTTTCGTGTGCGAAATATGTTTTTCAATGAGGTATCACCAAAAAACTGGATTTTCAGGCACGATAATATGCGTTTTTTTTTCGTAAGCCGGACCCATAAAATTGTTTTATACCGTGAATAATCGGCGAAATAGGTTTTTCAGTTAGCAAAATCCTAGAAATCGGTTGTTTAGTGAGTTAAACAAGCTAAAATAGGAATTTGCAAAATCAGTGAACTCGGTCTCACAATTTCGGCCACCTCGCAAAACTGGTTTGTTAGCTACATAAATCCATGAAATTGGATTTTCAATTAGCAAAATGTGTGTTTTTTTGGGGGGAGAAAAACCCACGACATTTTTTTTTTGTGAGCGAAATCCGAGAAATTTGAATTTTGGGTGAGTCGAACCTGCGAAAATGGGATCCACATGGCAAACATGTTAATTGCGACAGGATAACGCCGTGTTCAAATTACAACGCCGTTTCTGTTCGTAGGCCCCAAAACTTGTAATTTTGCGGAGTTTAGCCTCCAAAGTGATGACATTTTGTTGGAGGCATGGCGTATATTAGCCTCGTCAGCCAATGACGCCGTTCTTCGGCGTGGCCGAATACTCCGGGGTTTGAGCTCTCAAAAACAACTCAAAACTTGCAATTTAGCCCCGAACCTTGCAATTTATCCGAAATTAAGACCACCAACTGGCAATTTTGCTGAAATTTAGGCACAAAACTTGCTATTTTGCGGACAACCAACCGATAAAACCTCAATTTTGTGAGTTTTCGTCAGGCAATGAGCGGTGTTGTGGCCGGCCAGCCCAGGGTCGATTCCCAGTAAAAAAAAAATAAAACAAAATCATGACTCTTGCAATTTCGCGAATACCTATTCAGCCAAGAAACTTCTAATTTCGCGAATGTTTAGCCCCAAAATGTTGAAATTTTGTCGTCGTTTGTTTGTTCGTCGGATTTTTTGTGCTGTCGAGGCCTGCTAGCCCAGGTTCCACGGTCACTTACTTTTTTCAGGTATTTTTCCGGTATAAACTTACAATTTCGCAAGTATTTAGCTCCGAACAATGTAATGTCGAGGCTACTCATCAGGCTTTTATAGGGTGATATCGGGACCAGCTAGACTGGATCTCACGCTCCCTCTATAAAAAAAAAGGCCCCAGAACTTGGCATTTCGCAAAATTAAATACCAGAAACGTGCTATTTCCCTGATATTTAAACCAGAAACTTACAATTTTGCATAATTATCATCACCGAGTGTAGCAATTGCATGGCAAATTGACTCCAATGTTGCAATAGCCTTGCTTTTTGACCGTAAAACTTTTTAATTTTGCATGACTGACCTGCTAAGTCATTCAATGAAACCTCCCGAGCTTGCCTGGGACGCACGGACGCTAAAAAAATTGCCCGAAATGTTCAATTTCGCTGAAAGACTGAAACTCGATTTAAATATCGCGAATATTCAGCCTGGAAACTTCCAATTTCGCGGATATTTAGCTCCAAATTTTCGTGGAATTTTCGCCTATTCGTTAGACTTTGGGCACTGTTGCCTGGGTTCTGTTCTGTGATCCCTTTTTTAAAAGATCGAAACTTACAATTTTGCGAAAATATAATAACAGAAATCTTGTCATTTCGCGAAAATAAATAATGAAAACTATTTTCGCGGATATTTATTATTTCGTGGTTACGTTTGCTAGGCATCCTCGGCCACTAAAAAAAAAAAAAAAAAAAAAAAAAAAGCCCAAAACCTACAATTTCGTTGTGAATGACGTGAAATGTGCAATACTATGATGAATTCATCTAGGAAACTTCCAATTTGCCTTATAATTGCCTCCCAAATGTTGCAATTTTGTGGCTATTCGTGTGACCTTGGGCACTGCCCGACTACCTGGGTTCTGCGATTCCTAAAAGAACAACGTATCCTTGTCCTGGGCTACGCCCTTTTGGTTCCGTCGGGTTATTCAGCATTCGGACCCGATTGAGTTCCCGGATTCCTCATGGATGTGGGAATAGTGCTCACAACTCATCTATTTTAGCTGAGTTTCACTTGAATCAGGGCATTTCGTAGTACAGAATCAAAAATCCACAAGTTTTCTTCTGAATATAAAGTTCTCTACTAATCGTCTACCAGTTTTTTCTGAAGCCTGATCTGGCAACCCTTAATTTTGGGTATTTTTCTCGGAGTGTTTCGATCAGCCGAATAAATTGGTGGAGTAGGTTAGCCAAATAAATTGAGGTTTTCCACATTAAACACCTTTTTTTCGGGGAAATAAATGGCAAATTGACCCCGATATGGGCCAGATGTTGATGGAAACTGAATTTCTTGGCCCAACAATCAGTCGGCTTACAATGAGACCATTGGCTCCCAAAAGAAATGATTGCAGCGCACTGTATGCAACTGGCAAGTCGGTCATACAACGGGACATTTTATTGTAAATTGTGCTTCTATCAAACCCTAAATTTCCGGTCAATACGGTATCGTGTCCCGCATTAAGGCCGACTAAGTGATGCACCACAGGGAATTTTGTCACATTTTTAAACCAGAATCTGTGGAACATTTCACTAGAATCTGTGTTTTACAAAAAGGAAGCGATTCGGCTGGAGGAAGGATACTCCGGTTATTCATAAATTCATCTTTTTTTTTAGACCACGGTGAAGAAATCGGTTGAAAATCTACCGAAACACTGAGCATTATCTTTCATTTAGCCCCGTCCACACGTCCACACTTATACTTGTCCAAACGGGTTTGCCCTTACTTATAATAAAGCACAAACCTGCTGATTCAAACACGTTTACACAAGTATACGTTTTTAAGGAAAGTTTGAGCGTGTGGACGTGGCTTTCAAGAGATGGAAAAACGAAATCGGTTCATGTGTTTTGGGAGTTCCCGGAAAAGTCCAGAATGAAGAGAGAAAAATAAAACAAGATAGTCCCGTATTAATTTTGGTGCAGGATAGTGATGGGAGGGGGGCACTACACTTTAAGAGCTCAAAATTTCATAGGTGATGCACTTCTGCGTACTATAATTTTACTCGTGGTGTGGTAAAATGATATTTGTAGTTCACACTGGATAACAACAAATATTATGAACAACAAACAAATATTATGAATAATATTAAGCCCTTACTCGAGAATTCGCTGCGTTTTTTATTTGTTCAATTAAACCCCCCAGAAGTCCCAAGGTCAACTTGAAAGTTCGTGTGAAAGGTCAGAATTACCTGAAAACTAGAAAACAGCCCCCCCCCCCCCGGCTCAAGTTTAATATACCAGCTTTTGGAAAACCTGGTCTCAAATAGAGGTTTGTAGATTAAAGCATGGGAGGCGTTGACCAGATGGCTCAACCATCATTTCCCTTCTATTTCTGGACGGTGCCAAGCTGTCTAGTCTGAGAAATTCCTTCGTTCACCCCTTCCTTCTTCCCGGCACGGCTTTCTCCTCCTTTAATGTTTCTTCGCCTTTCCTTTTTACAAGAAATTTGTCATCTAGGGTTTAGGTAAATCTTTGAGAAAGAGTGAGAGAGTGAAACTGTTATATTTATGGCCGCAATAAAGTCGGTACATTGCTTTGTCCTCAACTGGGTTTATCCAAAAAGCATGGAAATGTATTGACATATTTATACCTGTCCGTGTTCGTGGGATTCTAACGAAGAAGAAGAAAAAAAAACATGCGTTTTGGCACATAAGTTTTCTGTGAAAATGCTTTTTGTAGTAACCCTTGCCGGACGGACCCAAATCTGCCAGCCCAGCACCGTTTTCATTTCATCTGTATCATTTCGTCTTCCCTTTTCATTTTCAAGTTCTTCAAGAGCTTACGTTCACCGGGCGTTCTCCGAAGAAACCCATTATGAGCGAAGAGCGAGTCCAATTGCAGTGATATCATCTTCTTTCATTTAGTTTGTATATCAACGCTGACTACGCATAAAGAAAAACTAACAACAATAAGGGGATAATATCAAAGAAATCATTTTTCGCTTGACCTTCAAAGAAAGTGGCTATTTTCACAACGGTAACCACTTGACGAAAGAAACGCTTTAATATAGTCCACTGAATATAGAATTATTGATTAAGGTTCATGCGAAAAAATATATACCCACATCTCACTAGCAATTTTTTACGTATTTTGAGGTGCTCTTCACGATGAGAGTGGAAAAAATTTGAGGTAAATACTGAAACGTGCTCAAATTAAAAAAAAAAAAAAAAAAAAAAAAAAAAAATCGGTTTTTTTCATTTTTCCCCGCCAATATATGGCAATTATCTGCCGAACTACCAATTCTACCGCAAATCTGAACGCACCAATTGGAAGAGGACTATAAAATAGTCGGGAAAACCATGTGTAGTCATTTTTATGTACAAATTTACCATTGGAAGGGCGCTTATACAAAAATGTCAAATTTTTACTTTTTGAATCCAACCTGTCAACGCAGTCATTTTCTGGCCAAACTGTGCATTTAGGTCGTATATGCACATAACCAAATTTGCGTATTTTTTGTGTGCTTTACGAGCGAGTTTGAGGATGCCATTTGCGATATTCTCTGCGCAATCAGCCAAAAACCGAAGTCGGAATTTTTTCTTCATTCTCATGAAACTCAAACTGCACCTATCGGGTCCAGTGCATGTATTACGTCACTTTTTCTTTATATGTCCGTCAATTAGTGAATTAATTGAATTTAGAAGACCCATTCTCCGGACAATTAAGGGGACGTACTCCCCTCCTCATGAACGCACCACCACCCTAGTCACAACTGTGAATTCAAGGGAGTAGGGAGGCTGAAAATAAAGAAATTAATATTTTAAATTAAACACTTACTTCTTTCCTTGTTTTGAGTTCCGAGAAAAAATTGCTCCCCTGGTGGGATTCGAACCCACGACCTCCTAGTTTCGCGCCAGATGCTCTAACCAACTGAGCTATCCAGGGAGTCCACGCACCACCAACCAATTTTGTGGCCTTTTAGTTCTTTCTGGAATCAGTTTTACAGATTTCGCTATTTCGAAAAACAAATGTTGTTCTTTCGAAAAAGAAATTCACGTATTTGGCTGTATTTCGTCATTTCGGCCATCGGATCTCATAAACGCCAGTTTCGTGGATGTCCGCTCTTTAATAGTAAAATTTTGCGAATTTAGCTCCTTCAAAACTCCAGTTATTGGGAATTTTGCTATTTCAAAACCAAATTCACTTTCGCGCAATAAACCAAATTTCTTGGATTTGGCACCTTAAAAAACTAATTTCGGGGATTTAAACTTTATTAAAAACAGCTGTTCCTAACCAGATGGCCAGGTTTGGTTCGTTCAAAAAGTAATTCAGCCCCGTTTGAAAACCAAATTTCGTTATTTTGGCCATCTCAAATCACACATGGTTGTAGGAGGGTGGGGCAGGTTACATTTTTTTTCAGTATACGGCGAGATGTGAAGGAAAAATACGGAGAACATCAAAAAAATATCGGAGGTGAGGATAAATAAATAAAAATGAAAAAAGAAATTCGTCATTTCATAAATCCCGAACTAGGTTGATTTTGAGTTGTTTTTTCGATACGCAGTGCAATTGTTTTTTCAAAAGGAAAAAAAACAAACAAAAATGAAAGAATTACTCGAAGTAAATATGAAAAAAATTAAAGCCATCAAAGCAAGACTAGCAAGACCAAGACTTTTGGTGGGCAAGAACAAGTCCAAAACCAAGAAATTCCCGTGAATCAGAGATTTTTCTCGATCATTTCAGCTGTGAATTAGCCGAATCTCAATTTCATCCCCAAATTAGCATTATTTTCAATTTTGTTTTGGATTGAGTGGGCGCGAATTTAGCACTTTCCAAACTTTTATCCGCTTACTTGCCCCAAGAACAGCACGTTTAAGTGCGCCTTCTCAATTTTAGCCGCCCACAAGGATGCGCGCACTGTCGCGTTTTTAATTTGCACAAGAATCCGATGGGCGCCAAATTTCAACATTAAAAATGATAAATTACCACTGCAGGCCTCTGACGGGCTACTTCTTGGCCCGCGGGCCCTGGGTTGGACACCCCTGGTCTACATCAATTGAAACTAAATATCAGTGAATTCCAGGCTAAATGCCCACGAAATGGACTTAATTTTTCAATTTAGGCAAAATTGTATGTTTCAGGGTCTTTTCTGTGGCGGTGGAACTCAGGCTAGCCGGCCCCTACAGCACTCAAAACCTGACGAATACCCACGGAAATGGAAGTTCCCTTGCTGAATCACCAGAAAATTGATCGTTTCGGGTCTTTTGAGCGAAATTGCAAGTTTACAGTCTCAATTTTGAATTTCATTAATTTCATCCATTCAAGGAATGTTTTTTTTTAGGACTACGTGTTCTATTTGTCGTCGATTGTGGAGTTTGAACTCCTCACCTCCATGTGATACACCCCTTCCTCCCTCAACCATAAGGATGGTTGGATTCGCCGCTCCTGGAATGATTTCTGGTTACGCCCAAACCTTGTTTTGGTGGGTAGACCAAAACAAAACAAAACTGTAGATTTACGGTCAAAACTGTGGATCTGGTATCACTGCCAAAATCGTAAAAAATCATCCACTCGAACCCGCAGCGACCGGGAGAGTTGCAAAATGGCAAACATTTAAAATTGTTCGAAACTACATAGGGTTTAATGTCTCGTGGAATTCAAAGAACGATACTGTATTTCGATCAGACAAGGGGTTCTCGCTGTGATTCCGTCGTTTCTGGTCTCTTTGGCAGGTTATCTGCATGAGACCGCACGAATTTTTCCCGTGGACGGCGGCCATGCACACCGACAGCCCTGATGGCAGTCCTTGGAAGTGCCTCGGCGCACGGGACCTCGCGGGCGCCCCACTGGAGTCGATAAAATCGGCCGAAATCGAACGTACCTACTTGTCACTTGATACATAATATTTTGTACGTAATTTATGGCTTGTTCTTGACTTATGACACAAAAATGGGAGCTTCATTGGACTTTCCTGACCGCAAATATAAGGATCGCATCAGGTCTTTCTTTAGCTATATTTTTTGTTAGCGTAGGGAGGATAATAATTAAGATATTTTGTCCTGAACATGAAAAACAAACAGTTAATTAAATACTCCGAAATCCGGTTGAAAATGTACAATTTTTTAAATCTATTTTCAAGCTCACAAGCATGTTCCACGCTTGCTTTCAAACTTTATTTGTTCAATTATCCGCCGCCCTTTTTGCACAAACACCAAACTGGACCTCATGTTGAGAAATCTGGTTCGTCGAGCCTCTATAAATTCGAATTTTACTTTCTTAATTGATTCGTCACTCCATCTACTATTTTTGCACACTGACTCCGTTAATACTTAGGGTAAAAATACATCTAAAAGACAAGAAGGTAATTAACGCAATAATTCCTTAATTCAGGTTGGTAAAAATAGCTTTAGTGGGAAATGCAAACGGTTAGAATCATTAAGTTTTTCCCCTTTTTTTTCTCACACATGCCAAGGGCCGAATTATTTTTCCGAGAAATAACCGGAAGCACCTGTACAAAAAGGAAGGTGTGAAGGCCTGAATGGTAAACCTTCCTTGCCCTACTAAAGCCTTTCGTCCAATATGACTAATCCAAATCAGATGTTGACCCAAAGCTCTCCCCCAAGGCTAGAACGACGTCCCAGACAGCCTGTCGCCCAGTTCTTAAACTTAAATATACCGTTAAAAAAAAATGAAAGAAAACCGACTTGACTGCAACGGTTTGGAATCTCGGCCAATTAGCAAATAAATAGCGAAATCCCTTGAAAGGAGGATCAGAGGGGAGATGTCTTCTATAACGAGTACCAAATACGGTTGGCGGATGTTTTGCGAAATTGTGAACTACCTTGTTCGGGCGTCTAAATGTTTTATTAATGATATGTAACTGAAGTAAATAAGTAAAAATTTTTAATTGGTCAGTACAGGCTTTTAGATTCATTTCTTGTTACAAATAAATTAGAAACGACAATCATTATTACTTAATACTGTTTTAGGATTTTTTTCACATTTAATTGGCACAGACCAAGCCTCACTTCCCCCATTGGCCGGAGGCAAACTTGTACGCAACTCAACCCCATTATTATTGCAACTTAGCACGCGCTTTTAATACCTGTTAATTACCGATTAGTCACATATTTATACATCCTTCATTTCTTCGCGTCTTTTAGTTCGTTGAACTCAACTCATTTGATAAGGTGTTTATTGATTGCTCTCATGACGATACCTTGAGTTCAAGATTTATTCACATTTCGGCCTTCCGTTTCCCTTCCTGTTTATGTTCGCAAGTGGTCAACAATGGTCTATAAAGTATTTTACGCATTAAATCTTGGTTATGACGGGAAAGAAGTGGAAGGGGGACAACTGGATTGCTATCAACGAGTTTTTCCACTGGATTATTAATACATTCCTCAACCTCCATTACTTGTCAATTTAATTCAATTTTTTTTTGCTCATAGTCATATACCTGGCCTTAGAAAAACGAGCTTCTGCTTACTCACTATAGCAACTTGTTTTTATAATCACGCGTGATCCGTAACTCGTCAACCGCTATCGAACGTAATTACAAGAGGTAGAATATAATATGCGTAAATAGTCAGCTTCCACTGTAATAGAAACTTCAAAAAGAACAGGTAAAAAGCGACAGATAATTTTACTGCCATTCCTGAGAGGCAAGTATACGACCGGGAGTTTATAAACACACAATATTTACGTGGCAACGGCTTTATTTCAAGCAGGATATACAATCGCGCAATAAAACATTATGCTTTTGCGTAATTAGTTCATGGTATCATATCAAATTTAAACTATGTATCAGTGGAGCACGTTATACAGAGCGATCCCTACAGGCACGTTGTCTTTCCCAGAAGCGTCGTCAATATTGTCAATTTTTTGAGTAGAGCAGCGGATCCAGGACGGAATCATTGTAGTGACGATAGTACAAACGATTCTCCTCTTTTGCTAACCCCCTCTACAGCCCTTCTTTTTAACGAAATACACGGTATTTTGTGTTGTGATTCCGCCCAACGCCCAATGAGATCCTGCTGGAATAGCCCAGCATCAAAAAAAAAAAAAAAAAAAAAGGAAAACTTTAAGTTTTAAAGCGTTGATTCGCGGGTAATATTGAGAACAAGCGCTCATTTGCCGCTACAATTAAGAAAAACACACCAATCCGAAATATCTAACCCCAAGTTTTCAGAGTCTCGTAATAGACGGCTATAAAATTAAGAAGGCAACTAGGCAAGCTAATGTGCTAATCATGGGGCAAGCACTCGGCAATGTTGGGGAAAACTCTAATATTCACGGCTAAAATAGCAAAAAAGTGCTAATTAATAGCACAAGTGTGAAAGAAATCACAAATTGGCGGCTATAAATATGAATGTAAAATGGAAAAAATCGCTAATTCACGGCTAAAATTGAGAAAGAGAGCTAATACCAGACTGGAATTGAGGTAAAACGCTCATTCGCAGCTAAAATTGAGAAAAATGCTGGTTCGTGGATCAAATCGGTCATTATCGGATAAAATGTATAAATAGTTCGCTGCTGAAATTGTCGAACAACGCTAATTCACGGCTAAAACTGAGAAAAAGTGTTAATTCCAGGCAGTGGAAGACCCCGGGGCCCGGGGTGGAAATCTCTATGAGGCCACTTAGGACCGTTATTCAGAAACCTTACTTTAACTTAAGGTCTCCTTATTCGAAACAGATGACACTTTTCAACGGATCGTATGATTTTTCAACAACTTAAGTAAAGGCCTCATTAAGGTTGGTTTCTGAATACGGCCCTTAGGCCCGTAAGCCAAGTCTTTCCTCGAAATTTCCGCGACTCCAACCTTCCTCACAAACTGGTGAATCACATGTTATTTTATAATTTTTCCAGTTTGGGAGGGAGCTTTGAGGTTGAGGAAACTTCGAGGAACTACTTGGCATTCGGGCCTTAAGGTCGATTCAGACTATTCGGACGTGACCTGGGAACACGCTGTCCTACGCGTGATAGAAAATTCCAGAAAAGGATTATGTTTATTTAAGCGCCCCATACACTATGCGATTGCCTGCAGGCCGTCGCCTCAAGAGGCGACCGTCCGGCCAAAATCGACGGGTATCATACACTGTCAGTCAATGATCTCACGTCCGATCCTAGCCGGTCCTACGGCCACACACCTTCAGTTTTCACGGACTGCAGGTGGACTGCAGTCCATGGCCTTCAGATTAACTGAAAATGTGTGGGTAACCCCGATCGACGGCCTCACGATTGCCTTCAGTTAAACTGACAGTGTATGGGGCGCTTTACGTTCACATTGCCCAGACGTGACGTGGTAACACGTGGGATGATGCTTGTCAGAGCAATGTGAACGTAAACAAATATAAAAACCTTTTCTAGAATTTTTTATCACACGTGGGAATGAGTGTTCCCACGTCACGTCCGAGTATAGTAGGTCTATTCGTTTGTCGTCCCGGACTACTCCGAGCAGCACGAAATTTTGTAACCTCGCGGGTTATCATGTGAAATAACGCGAAGGAAGGTTCTTCAGTGCTAATAGTGCAGCTCAGGACGAAAAACAATAGACCAAGTCTGAATTGACCTTAATCTCTAAATAAATAAAAAAATGTTATTTTTACCGAGCGTTTATTGCGACTTTTTCTTTTGAGCCGGGAAATACTGATTTTCCCTATTTTAACCGCAAATTAGCAATTTTGCCTCAATTTTAGCGGCTAATTAGCGAATACCTTGATTTTAGCCGCGAATTAGCGGTTATGTTCAATTTTAGCCATGTGTTATCGCTTTTTCTCTATTTTAGTCATGATGAAGTAGGCTAAAAAAACCGCCACTTGCCATTTCCTCAATTTTAGCCACAAATTGTCACTGTTCTCCATTTTATCCACAAATGAGGACTTAGGAAAGCCACGAATGGGGAACTTGCACATTTTTCAAAAGTTGGTGTTGCTTAAAGAGGGCTCTTCCACAAGTCTATTGCTCACATTAAACTTCAAAATCAGTCAAGGATACTTTTTTAGTGAATTTTTAAAAAATTTGAGTGGGGGTTCGATTACGTAAAAACTTACTTATTGAAATGGATGATGCGGGGAAGAGGGGGTTAGATACGTTTACTGGGAATACATTTTTCATGTTATTTGTAAACAAACAATTTTAGAGTTCCCTCAAATGCTTCACAAGTAAGTATTTACGTCATTTCTCCTCGCACCATCCATCCCCTTCTGAAGAACTTTGAACCTTTTTTAAAAATCTTAAAACGCACCAATCGGGTTGCAACTTCCGTTGTTATCCTTCAGTTCACGGGTCAAATCACCGGTATGCTTTTCTCCCCAATCTGAGATTCATGCAAGTTCCCCATTGGCGTTTTTTCAATTTTAACCACGAATCAGCGCTTTGTTCACACTTCCATACTTCAGAGCCAATTTTTTCTTATTATTTCTTAATTTTCTCAATTTCATCGGTGAACTAGCGATTTTTCCCTTATTTTAGCCACTATTAAGTATAATTTTTCCTTATTTTATCCGCGAATTCGCGCTACTTCTTGATTTTAGCCACGATGCGCGATTTTTTCACTTTTAGCCACGTATCCGTACTTTTTCCTCATTTTAGCCGCAAACTTGCCTGCAGAAGCAGTGACCCGCACGGTAACCGAATTTAGCCGCTATTCTGGCCTTATTGCCTGTACTACTCATAGATTTGGACGAGAAACTGGCGATCATCGTATTTTCTCTATTTTAGCCTCGAAGTTACCTCCAGAAGGTGATGAATTATTAATTTTCTCAGTTTCAGCATTGAAATTTCAGCATTAGGCTACTATTCAGCCACAGGATTTGCCTAATAGTCCCGGAAAACGTTCTATATTCTCCATGTCGGATGGACTGAAAATCGTTGGAAGCAGACAAATCGCCAAGTACCGAGACTCCTTTTGCTCATATATACTTGCATTCATGGGCATAAAACCGAAAAATCCTCACTTCCGCTTTTCGGAGGCCCCCTCTGATAGAGAGGAGAATGCGTCAACCTGCATCATTTTTTAAAAATAGAGCCTGAACCGTGAAGTGAGCCAAGCACACGAAATTTGTTTTGGATGGGTCCAAAGTGAAATTGTCACGATGTTGAGTAGCGAAAACCGTGAACTTGCTTTTTCGCAGTAAAGCAGAACCACGAAATTTGTTTTGAACGAGCCAACTCCGCGAAATTGCTTTTGACATTTTTTTTGGCTTGCCAACCCTGCGTAATTAGCTTATGGTAAACATTATTTTTAGAAAACCCCGAGCCGGCAAATTTATTTTTTAAAGATGCCAAAGGAGAAAATTGGCTCGCCTCGATGGTGTAATGGATACAATGCTCGCTTCGCAACTCAGCGGGCCTGTGATCGAATCCAGCCATTGCCCATTACACTATAAGGCTGCGGCGAGCTGTGACACGGCACACTCGGCTTCGTGTGGGCGTTCCCGGCGATGTGCGTTCAAGAAACCGCGCACCGACCGAAACGCCCGCGTAGTACGGGTGTGAAGTGCACAGTTAGATCTGGGTATGGCGTAGGAGCCCAAGGGAGGCTTAGGCGCCTGCCGGGTACAAAGCCCGGCGCCCCCGACAAAAAAAAGGAGAAAATTGGTTATTGATTGGTCAAATACGTGAAATTGGGTTCTGTTAGCGCCAAATGCGTGAAAATGATAGAGGCCAATTATGCACAAATAGGGTTGGACATCTAAAACCCCAATTTCTCGGATTTGGCTCACTAAAAAGTCAATTTTGAGGATTTTTCCCACCAAAAAAAACAAAAAAAAAAAACATTTTTGTGGATCTGGTTCGCTAAAAATCCATTATCGCGGGTTCCTGCACTTGCCAAAAAACATTTTCATGGGTCCGGCTCGCAAAAAATGAAGTGCACGGATTTTACTGTCGCTAAAAATAAAAAAAATGAAATAAATAAATAAATAAATAAAAACAGTTCCGCGGGGATAAACGGATTATGACACTAGAAATAAATATATTTTTGTGAGTCAGGCTCCCTAAAAAATTGATTTCGTGGGGTTGGCTCATTCAAAACCACATTTCGCTGATTAATTTTTTTTACATTAAAAAACAATTTTTGTGGGTCACGATCGGGTGAAAAAACCTTTTCATGGGTTTGTCTTGCTAAAAAATCAATTTTGCGACTTTGTAATGCTTATAGAAACCAATTTCTTTGATCTTTCACACTTAAAAACCATTTTCGCGATCCTGGCCCATTTAAACGGCAGTTTTGTGGTTTTCGTCCTCGCCAAAGAGCCATTTATGCTAGCCTACCTCAATAAAAATACAATTTCGTGTGTTCTGGCTTGCCGAATTTAAACTTATTTTCGTGGGGTTTTGGCTCACCAAGAAACTGATTTTTGACTCTGTAAAAATACTAATTTCGCTTTTCCAAAAAGATAATTGCACGGGCTTTATCTCGTTGGAAACCCAAATAAGGTGGCCTGGCTATGGTGGGTGGTGGGAGGGGATGTGCCAGTCCCTTCTGTCTTTTACATTATGTGATCTTCTCAGAGAAGTTGCCCTTTTTACCTGACTTTAAGACCAAAAGGGGCCTACACGTTTTTTGAGGACTGCAACTTGTAAGTTTACCGCGGGCTTATGAGTTCCTGTCGAGGGACTACTCGTCCCTGCAATGGAAAGGTCCACTTTGATGGCCAAATTACCATATTTACCGAGTCTAGAGGAGTCTTAGGGGACCGAAATGGTCAGTTTAACTTCAACTTCTAAAGCAGGGCTGGCTAACCTTTTTTAGTCGTGGGCCATTGCTTAAGGTTGAAATAGCTTAAGCGGGCCTCCCTCAGGCGCAAATCCCGCACACTCCCACACATGGCCGAAGAGAGAATATTCAAGCCCGGTGATAAAACTCAAGGGGCCCTTTCAACACCCCCCCCCTCCGAACACTGCTTCATATCTCACTTTTGTGCCAATTTAAACAACAAAAAAGCCCCAACCTCAGCAAAGCTCCAAACCGCAGTACATATAGCTCCAATAACAACAAAAGCTCAAAAGGCATTACAAAGCTCCAAACCTCAAAGCTCCTTTGATAGGTTTCGAGGAGTTAGCACTTTCAAATAACAAATTTCGCGGTTTTGACCCTTTCAGAAACCAATTTATTGAGTAGGTATGACTCATTTAAAGACGAAATTTTGTCCGTTGTCTCAGTAGCCAGTTGAATTCATTATTATGCTGGATGCTGCTACAAAAAGAGAGTGAGAGCGAGGGAGAAAATCGAACGGTTTTCCCCATTGTAGCTGTGAATGAGCGTTTTTTCTCAATTTTTGCCGCGAATTACCTGATATTCCTGATTATTGCCGCGCATTATTTTTTAATTTTAGCTGTGAAGTACCTCTTTTACATATTTTTATCATTCTAATTTTCTTGTGAATGGTTGGATTTAGAGGTATCGTTCGCATGATTTATGACTCATGGAAAATGCCTTGTTGTTAGTGATTTTTGTTCGGGTGAAACTGAGCAAGGGATACAACCGGGCTCCAATCGACATCTCACCCCTTTGTCATGGACGTCACAGACAACGGAAAAAATTTGATTTGTTCGTTGTTTTATTTCAGATGTCATATTTCTTCAAGATTTAAGGGGCCAGTTTAAAAGGACGAGAGGGATTTAAATATTTTTATTCTTTCAGATAATCATCTTTTAGGAAGTTCCACGTCGGCGAAAGAAATGAGTCGCCTGAAAACTAAAAAAAATTGAAAACAACTTTATAATGTACGACTGAGGGGTATTTCGTTCACACAACCCGAGAAGTTTGCGCAAGGGGCTTTTATGCTAATTTTGCCTTTGGATGTACAAGTTCATGGTTGCAGAGTCTTTGTATACCCTTGAATCCTTTTCCTTACAGAGCCATAAATAAATGTAGAATTAATGAAAGGAAGAGTTCGACAGTTACACGATTTGGCTTTAAGAAAATAAGAGAAACAAATCTTCGCAGTTTCTTGTTTTTAGACTAAGAAAAAAAAAGAGCATCCACCCGGACCATCCCATCATCCAAAATTATTCTACGTCACGGAATGTAGAAGGGGTGTGTATGGCCGGTTGGGGCTCAATCGCCCCAAAAATTAAACGCCGTATTTTTTGGTTGGTCTCGAGAAAAAAAGCCGTCTTCCTAGAAATGCATATCCCCACCGTCCTCTCTTCCGTGTAAGTTCTCTTTGGCTGATGCGGCCTTGCAAAACTTTCAAGACGAAGAAAAAGCGTTGGGAAATGAAGACCTTGTTCCTCCCCGCTTTTGCTCTCTCTAACCTCAAATTAAGGATTTTTATTGCGTCTGCAAGCAGAGAGAGAAAGAAGAAGAGTTGGGTGCGTGAGAAAGAATGAGAAAAATACCCCCAAGGACTCGATTTTTTTTCTCTACTCTTCTCCTTTAAAGCGATAGCTTCGCCCCTTTTAACGACCCCCGAAGATACATTTTTTTTTTTACTCCTCTTGTCTTTTTAATTTCAGTACCCCTTCGCGACCAACAGAAAGCCATACAGCAATAAGTGGGAGGTTCTGAGAAGTGTAAAGAGAAAGTAATGCCTATTTTAATAAATCACAGAGTTTCGCTTAACGACTTTACGAAAACCATCAAGTTACCACAAATAACTAACCTGCAGGGGAAATCATCAGGAAATCATTAGTTCCGAGAGATAATAAAGTATGTAAAGTACATAAAATGTATATTTTGGGAAGATCAAAGAAAATACGCGCTTGCATGGTGAGGTGGAGATGTAAATTTCACAAATTAGCGAGGATTATTTGTTGTTCTGGGAAAGACTTGAAGATTCATCCACTGGCTGGATTTAATGGAGCGTTGCATTTTTGAGTGTTTAGAAAGGAGGGACGGATAACGACAAAAGAAGCTGAGGGATAATTTACTCAGTAGGGGAAAAATATGAGGAAAAAAGTGAGTCTCGGTAAAGACAAGAATGAGAAGGTAAAGAAGAGGACCCATATCAAAACGTTAGAACCTTGTGGCAACTATAAATCAGGTGTGTGGGAAACAATGGACCAAAGGGAGTCTCGGGGACCTTATATCTTTTCCTCTCACTTTACTCGCTCTCTTTCTCTATTAGGCCTTTGGCAATAATTAGGGCTTCCTTTGCCGACGGAAAAGCATAAGGGAGTTTATACTTCACCTTTCTCACACACACACACACTCCCTCACACTGACATAGAAGACGCTTCTACATCAGGGAAGAAAAAAAGGTTCAAGAGAGCTTCACACAAGCACCTTGTATAGTCTTTTGCCGCACCTTCTTTAGCAACATGTTCAGGTAGCATTTTAAAACTATGTCCAAATAGCTCCGGGCAAGAAATCAAATATTTTGGGGAGTGACTTCCAGAAATCGTGAATTCAAGAGAGCAGCTGCGTAGAACGGGTTCACTGTGTTTCATCAGACCGAGGAAAACTGTATTCCTTTAGTGATGAATGGAAAGGAATAAGAGCGGCGTGGCACTTTGGGAAGAATAAAGGCCACTTGTTTACGCGAGTCAAGCTTACAAGCTATATGATTTATCATGAAGTGGGAAATCGTTGTTTCCAAGGAAACAGCTATTTATTCACCCACGAAGGCGCATTTCTTGGCAGACCGACAGTTTTCTTTGGAACTTGATTATTTTTATCTTTACATCTTATTTCTATTTACGATTCAGTAGTGTCATTAAGGCGAGTTTATTGGAAATAACAGATAAATTCATAACTTGCTTTTCTATATAGGTATATTTCGAGTCTGTATGTACTTCCCAGCCTTCGTAACTTCGTAAGTGGTATCGAAAAATGGAAATGAAAATTGGGAGACATTGTAAAGTCACTATCAGCCTTTGCGTATTGATTAACTGTACAATCAGCTATCAAACTAAGTATAATTACAAAGCTGGAAATCTTACAAAGTGACACGGTTTGTCCTATCCAATATCGCAAAATCAGATTGTTTGTCCGTATAAGTTCAATGAAGCACACGAATGTTTTTTTTTTTTTACTTTAAACAAAGGTTTACTTCCAAGCTGAATTGTTGCGGATATCGCTTTAAAAAACAAAGATTCGCGAATACGGGCGTATGCAAATATCCCCACCCCCCTCACCAACCAAGAAGGGTTCGGAAAGAAGAGAAACAAATCGTGACCAGAGTGCTCGGAGTGAGTAGAAGGGGACGAAGGGTAAAAAATAAAACTCTTAAAAAAAAAAAAAACTCCCTTTACTCCTTTCGATACCTCATAGGAATGTGCAACTTATTTCCTCCCTTAATGGGCCGCAGAGATAAGAGAGAAAAAAGAGTAATATAAGTGAAGCGTCCATAAAGAACTCATGATTATGTCTCGCGCCGTGGAAAAGGTAAAGAAAGAAGGCTAGAAAAAAGCGAAAAAAAAGTGGGCTCCGAGATTAGAGGGGTTAATGGGATGGAGGACTCATCGTGTTGTGTGTGGGGGAGGGGGTGAGGGAGTGAATGACGGATCGGAGTGGTTTACTGGCGATGAAAGAAATTGAGTGGCTTTAGATGGATCGTCCACATCGGGGCGAGTCGATTCCCCTTCACCCTTCGTTGTGTGAGCCCAGCTCTGTGTAAAATCCATTATGGGGTGCTTTAAACGCGCGGTCAATTAACCCTGTGCTGCTTCTTCTTCACCTTTCAAAAAGGCTCTGAGAAGAAGGGAGGCGGCCCCGGCTTTTCTTTTTGAAACAAAAACGACTGTGACAACATAAGCTACAGAAAAGACGAGACCGTAAAAAATTGAATATTTTATTGTTGTGTGTCAGAGAGCTAAGAGCTGAAGAAGAGGAGCGTGCATGAACCCCAATGATCGGTTAAATGGTGGTGGGGAAGCGGGGCATTCGCCGTCGTGGGAGGCTCTGTTTGTTTTAAGACGAGCCAGGATGGGTGGTCTAACTCCGCCCGATGATAACCTACCTCGACTTGCCCGTTTCTTTAGAGGAGGAATGAAGAAGGACGAAGATTTCCTGGCCTGCGAGCGAGAGAAAGAGGTTGCTTCAGGAGCGAAAAGGATGGAGGTGATCCGAATTGGAAATATCTTCTTCCCCGCCTCCTTCTCTTTACCTTTCCTGAGGAGGAATCGGTGTCCTTTCCCTCCCTCAGCTTCTTTCGCTCTGCTGGGATGAAGAGAGGAGCTTTGGTGATTCTTCGTAGACAGAGAGACGACTTGGAAGAATAATCACCTTCTCGTTAAGGCCAACTTCCAGTTGATTATTTCTGTATAAAATAAATAACTTTCAAAATAACGATAGTTTCGTGTATAAGACGTCAACTATCACAGCTATTTTACCTACCTGGCTGACTTCTTTACTTTAATTAACTTGACAATACGAACTTAATGTCTTTATAAGTTAGTCTCAAATTTTCTGGACGTTTTTAGCAGGATATACGCTTATACAGGGTGTTTCAGGACGAATGCCGTATATATTTTAATATGTTGTAGTACTAGGTAATTGCGACCAAAATCACCCTATCACATAGGGGCCCTAAAACATATAGGGTCGCAAATGATTTCTCTTGAAGTTACAGGCACATTTGTGAATTTTTAGCCATTCGCTGTTTTTCCTCTGAAAAGACCTTACACCGACTAAACCTTTTTTTTACCCTTAAACTGCCGACGTTTTTGAAAAGATCACACAATTTTACTTCAGAAAATGTCGATCAACATCATTATAGTTGCCTCCAAAAATTTCAGTAATTCGTTAAAAATCAAGACAGCGGCGAGGCGTTTTCCAAATTTCCTGTGTACGTCAGCGCCAGTTTCTGACCTAGTGAACACAGTGAAAATTTTTCGCCAATTTCAGTAAAACGTGTCCGTGTTGAGAGCTTTCAAATGATTTTTGAAAAATTGAAATCGGCTTATTTTTCCATGAGATATTGTTCCTAACGTGTGAAAAAACACGGGTAAGTCATCAATTAGGCATAGGTGAACCTTCCTTAAACGCGTTTGATAACAGAGTAAATTTGTTGGCTTTTGCTAATTAATCGGTTTAGTGAGGTCCAATAAGATCCCTCCCTATCATACCACACCGCACATTCATAAAAATCGGCGCTGAATTGCTTTCGATCGCGGCGTTGGGGTTTTCTTCCTCCCACTGGCGCCAGTTCGACTGTTGTTCATACCGTCTCGGGTAAACGTGGCATCGTCCGAAAAAAGAGTAAGAGGAACGGAATACTGATTCAGAGAAATCATTTGCGACCCTATGTTAATAGGGTGATTTTGGTCGCAATTACTTGGTACTACAACATATTAAAATATACGGCATTCGTCCTGGAACACCCTGTATAAATGAATCGCCATCTTCAAACGGCAGCCGCCGGTGCGAAATTTATTTTAAGTTGCACATCAAGAACCAGCAGTCAGCTGCCATGCAGAGAAAGTCACTGTATCGGTGTCCCCAGTGCCGGCCTTACAGTACATTATGCGCCCCCGGGCGAATCTTTCACCGCAGCGCACCATGAAGTCACCGTTCAGATAAAAAGCCGCGATTTTTGGCGTTTTCTCCATCACTTTAACCGCGAATTAGCGTTTTTCAAAACTCAAGCGCTTCTTTTCAATATCATCGGTGAATTAGATATTTTCCCCCATTTTAGCCGCGTGATGAGCAATTTTTCTATTTTCCTTGCCATTTTCTTTGAATTTGTAATTTTTCTCAAATTAACTCCCAATTAGCCATTTACTTTTATTTGAACCACACATTAGCGTTTTTCCACATTTTAGCCTCTAAAATTATAGATTTTTCTACATTTCAGTCACGAACTGAGGGTTTTCCTCAATTTTCGTCGCGAATTACCTAAAGCTCTTTCTGAATATTGCCTTGAATTATACGGATGTTTGCACTTTCTGGCAGAAAGTGCAGAGACGTTTTCTCCATTTAAACCACGAATTAGCGTTTTTTCATTACTTCATCGGCGCTTCTTCTCAATTTTATCGGTCACGAATTAGCGATTTTTCACCATGATAAAATTGTTAGCGAAGCGCTTGTGCTACGATGGTTAGTATAAGCTCCTATATGGCTACGATTTTTTGCATGCATTTTTCACCATTTTAGCTGCGAATAAGCGATTTTTCTGAACTTTTGCAGTAAATTCGTGTTTTTCCTAATTTTAGCCGCTAATGAGCCTTTTTTCTCAATTTCATCCATGAATTAGCACTTTTTCTGAATTTTAGTTTCGAATTTAGCGCTTTTTTCACTTTTAGCTATGAATTGGCGCTTTTTCTCAGATTGAGCTACGAACTTGCCTTCAGAAGCTTGACAATTGTCGTTTCCATACTTCTAGCCTCTAATTAGATCGGAAGCTTTAAGGTTACTTGAACTGCGATGTAGCTAAGTATTTTTGTTAATTTTATCCGGCGTAATTTAGCGCCTTTTCTCTTTTGTACGTGAATCAGTAGCGTACCGTAGCGGTGAGGGGGACGGATCGCCCCGGGCCCCCGAAAAGCTTAAACGATGAAAAGTTTGTATTTTTTAGGTTCTATGATCATGTAAGCACGAGAAAACGCGAGTTTTTGGTATGCGGTCGGACAGAGAGATTGGAGACGGAGATTTTCGACGATTTTCAATCCATCCGACGCGGAAAGGAATGGAACGTTGCTCTTGTGTTCAGCAAAGAGTGTAGCTGAATATTCGATTTAGCATTTAGCCCACAAAAGCTCTATTCTAAAAAAATTGAGAGAAAACGCGGCCTTCTTGGAGTAACTTCGCGGCGAAAATGGAGAAAACACTCTGCTACCCACTTGTTTTAGGTCTCTAAGCGGACAAAGATGAGATGGCGCACTAGTATGCTGTTCTTTTGCGGCCAAGGACGCAGCAAAAAATTGGGGAAAAGCGCTAATAACCGTGGCTAAAAATGTTGAAAAGCGTTTATTCGCGGTATCTCGATATGTCCGGACCTAAATGAGAAAAAATCGATGATTCGCAGTGTGTAGATCTCACTTTAGGGCTAAAACGAAGAAAAAACGCTAATTTGCTGTTCTTTGGTAAAATTGAGACGTGGCCCAGTTTTTGCTTTCCTGCAAGCGCTAAAAGGCAAAAAGGCAAAAAGGCAAGAAAAACCGCTAAGGTTATGCAATAGCAAAAAAGTTAAATAAAATAAAAAAGAATAAATAAAAAAAAACAAAAACAAAAAAACGCTAATTCGAAGATAAAAATTGAAAAAAATATAAATTCGCTATGAAATTGCAAAAACTCGCCCTTTCGCGTAAAAAAAATTAAAAAGCCACTAATTCCCTACTAATTTTTCGAAAAATGCTAATTCACGACTCAAATTTACAAAAATGCCTAACTAGCTGCTAAAATTGGGACAAACGCTAATCCACGACCAAATTGAGAAAAAATGCTAATTCGCTAATGAAATTCACAAAAAACGCTAATTAGCGGCTAAACCTGTGAAAATCCGATAATTCGCGGATAAAGTCTAGAAAAAACATTAATTCGTGAATCGTGAAATTTGAAAAAACGCTGCTTTTACACAAGGGTTTATTATTCATGAATGTAGCCAAATCCAGCTTGAAATTACGCTTGAAAATCGACACTCCACACCCCTATGATCTCAAAACCTTGGAAAATTCCCATTTTGGACCCCCCGCTTTTGGCCCATAAAATCCCAGGGAGTTAGTTGATCAAACTAATCAGATGTTAGGACCAAGTAGATCCCAAATGGAGTCTATGTGCGAATCAACGATTTTTTTCTAGCAATCCTAGGGCAAGAAATGGCCCGGACTGCGTACGGCGAACGGACATTGCAGAAATCGAATCTGTAGACATGTTAAAACTAAAACGTACACAGAAAACAATTTGAGGATGGGTTGTAAAAATGTTTTCCTGGTGTATAATTCAGGATGAATAATGAATTAAAATCGGCAAATTCACGGCTAAAATTGAGAAAAACGCTGACTCGCGCCTAAAATTTGGGAAAACTCAGATCTGGAAGTTATAAAAAATCGTTAATACGAAGCAAAAATAGTACACACCAAGCTAATTTGCGACCAGTATTGAGAAAAATCAATATTTATCGGGGCTGAAATTAACGAAAAACGCTATACCTACTTACAGCTTAAATTGAGAAAACCTCAAAGTCGTAAAATGAAAAAAACGCTGCTTTTACACAAGGGTTTATTATTCATGAATAATTCACCTCTGAAAAGGTAAAAATCGCTAATTTGCTGCAACAATCGAGGAAAACTTCAATTCATGGCACAAAATTGAGATAAATCGCTAGGATGAAAACGCTACTTCGCGGTTAAAATTGGGGAAAAAATCCAATTTCCAGCTATTTTATAGTTTTGAAATATTCATAAATGAAATGCGCCTCTTAGGTAATTTTTCCCCGTTCACCTTTTCTCCCTCCTCATTTTGCTGGACGGGCCCCTTAGGATACGGCTCCCCTGGGCAGCAGCCCCCTCCCCCCTATGGGTATCCATGAGTACATTTGCTTTGAGATCACTTTGCCGACTGCAAATCAGCCGCCAACCACAAACCCGCAGTTTTGGCCGGCAAACGATATCTACCGTGGTCATTTTCATGTGACCAGTTCGAAAAATGTTAATTTTCGTTGTTTGTACGCTTGCGACGTTGAAATACACATCGAAGTTTTCGGGTAAATTCGACCATAAATGTGACCTTTCACGAGAATTTTGCTTAGAAGTGTCGTACGTGTAGTTTTTTCTTTATTGTTTTCTTACATAATTTCCTCTCCTCCCAATTTTTAGCGTCAATTTCGCCCTGATTGTGGCGTTTCTCTGAAATATTGCCCTGGATGTGACATTTTGCGCGATTTCACTCCTTAATAGGCTATTTCCTATCGTAGTTTTGCCATCATTTTTGCGTTTCTGATAAATTTTCTCCTCGACGTGGCACACCTTTCCAACGTTTTCCTGAATTGGCCGTTTTACACGAATTATTTCTGCCAGTCTGCGCGATTCCTGTAGCTGACATTTTCGATTGTTTTTGTTCTGCCATGGCGGACGACTAAAATGCCCAGTTTTGTTTCCCAAAAAATCAGACTCGCTCGAATTGGTATTTTAGAACAAAATGATGTCAAGAGTGCGGCCGTGAATAAAAAAAAGGGAGGGTCCTCAATTTTAGCCGCAGAATAGTGACAAAATAGTGGATACCGTGAAAGAGCGATTTTTTTCAATTTTGCCTGTGGCAAGGTGTCCATAAATTCCAAATTACAGTATTTTCTTAATTTTGGCCTGGACGTTTCATAGCGAATGGGTGGGCTTTCTCAATATCAGCCGCGAATGGGTGCTATTTCTGAATTTGATCCTCGAACAGGCGTGTTTCTCAGTTTTAGTAGAATGTATATGTATATATATTCAATTTCAGCCGTGAAAGTGTCCGATCATTTGTGGGACAAATCAGCGGGAAAATGTCTATTTTGTTGTTGGTTTTTGTTTAGTTTTATTGACGGGTACTTCATGAGTTGCCGAGCAAGAGACTGGTGGAGCGGAATGTAATGCACAGACTTTAGTTTGTTTGCTTGATTGATTTTTTCACGTTCGTTGCCCGAGTCTGGGTGAGCTCTTCAATTCATAATGATAATGTTAAACTCTTTCAACGACTTGCGGCACTCCCTTCAACGGTATATGAACAGCGCTCAACACTTGATAATTTCTCAAAACAAAATAAAAACAAAGCAGTTTCAAGAAGCTTCCTTTGGATGCTAAGTATAGGCTTTAAAGGAGGGTCACATTAGAATGAGATGCATACACAACAGGGAGGTTTAGATTGAAAGAGAGAGAAAAAAAGAACAAATAAAAGAGGTAATAGTGTCTTTATTCATCGTTGGCGTGAGTAGTGTGGAGGTGGAGGAGGGGAAAGGTTTGGATCTCTCAAGGGACCAAAGAATATACGAGAGCCTCCAATCTGATAGGACGTCCACTCTGCCGTACTAGAGATCTTATATCTGCCCTGGCGTGACGTCTTACTTTTCCATCCCTCTCAACGCACCACCCACGGAGGTATTTCTTCGGCAATTACAGCGCATCTTTCAAAATATTGACCACCCCCGAGCTACCACCACTTCCCTATTTTATAATCGTTGTGATCACTTCGTGAAACAAAGTACTTCCCGCTTTGACCACTTATCTACCAGGAAATGTACACATCAGCTTCCCGTCGAATACCTCGAAAATGAAGCTTGGTGGGCTTTCCTCGCGTCCCACGATTCTGGAAAGGGTGGTAATTGAAATTACCAAGTGTAGATCCAGTCGATGAAGAACAAAAGACCTGAGCGATTTCACCATGCCTCCATTTCCAAAAAAAATCTGAAAATTCGCCAACCCAGAATATTACATTGACCAACCAGACAATATGGATCACAATCTACGATTCAAAACCAATTACGCTCGTTATTTGGCACTTTGAAAAAACGAAATTTCGCCATTTTGGCTGAACCCGTTTTGCTGATTTCCTTAATTCAGAACTGAGTCTGAGCGAATTTTCTGTTGGTGACCAAAACCTCCCGAAATTGATATTTAAGTGAGAAAATCCCCGCGAATTACTTTTTTAGCGTGAGAAATGGCTTCCCTTGCAAGCCAAAATACTTTTATAGCGAGTGAAACTGATTTTTTTTTTAAAGCGAGAAGTCCTCACGAAATCAGTTTTTTAGGTAGCGAAACCTGTGAAACTGGTTTTATAGCGATCAAAATTCAAAATGCGGCGCCGATGGAGGCGTCTCGCTTGACCTACTGACCCGGCGAACTATGTCAGGGAGGGAGGACCTCAGGCTCATCGAAGCCGACGCGAGAACAAAAATCTGTTGAATTGTATTTTTAAGGTTCCAAATTTGACACATTTTGCTATGAAAGAGAGAAATTGGAGGTTGAAAACGCCAAAATGGCAAAATTTGCTGTATTCAGCAGAAAAGCAAATTTTACAATTTTCACTTTTTCAACCTCAATTTTCTTTCTTCCTCGCACAACAATTACAAAATGTTTCAAATTTGGAACCTTAAAAATCCAATTCAAGAGATTTTTGTTATTTCATACCCGAATTTCGCGGATTTTCACGCAGTTAAAAACCAAATTTTGTGGGGTTCGGTCCTACTAAAATCAGTTTCGCAGGTTATTTGGTAATTCAAAAAATTAATTTGTCTCTTTCAAAAACCAAAGTCCTGAAATTGGTATATTTAAAACCCATATTTCGTCATTTTGGCTCCAGAACTTTTGCGGACTTTCACTCGTTCAAAATCCAATTTCATGGATTTAAATCATCCAAACTAGTAAAATACAATTTTAACATTAAACTGATCAACGATTAGTCGTTGCTAACTTGTACTATTGTGCCCTACTTTCCATCGCAAGCGTCCTACTTTTGACCTACTTTTTCGTGTCAGGCGTCCTCGGAAACTACTTTGACTTCTGGTCACCCACCCTAGGTTAGCCTCGTGGTTCTCGCGTCGGCTTCGACGGGCCTGAGGTCCTCCCTCCATGACATAGTTCGCCGGGTCAGGAGGTCAAGCGAGGCGCCTCCATCGGCGCCGCATTTCGATCGCTAAAAAACCGCAGTTTCACAGGTTTCGCTACCTAAAAGAACTGATTTCGTGGGGACTTCTCGCTAAAAAAAAAAATCTATTTATCCCGCTTAGGAAAGCCATTTCTGGCGCTAAAAAAAGTAATTCACTGAGATTTTCTCACTGAAAAATCAATTTCGGGAGGTTTTGCTCACCAACAGCAATTTTGCTTCTACAAAAAAACCAATCTCGTGGGGTTTGCTCGCAAAAAAAAAAAAAATTTTCACTGGCTAGGAAAGTAAATCGTGGGTTTTCTGCACTGAACAAGTTGAATCGGATTTGATTCATATCGAGGTGAATGTTATTGTTTTTTCGTTGACTCGTTTGAAGGTGGCGTTAAGCTGAAACCGCGGTCACGAAATAAAAAAATTTTTAGTGGGAGTGAGCTTTCTTTTCTCGACATCAAACTGAACAAGTTACAATGCTGGTTATTCTCAATAAAAAGCAACTTCGACGGTTTTGGTCACTAAAAAAACAATTTCGAGGGTTTTGGTCGCTAAAAAGTCAATTTTACTTGCTTTAAAAGCCATTTTGCTCGTCAGGAAATAAATTTCTCTTGCTAAGCCTATAGGCTCAAAGAATTTTCACGCTAGGTCATTGTAGACCCCCAGATGCTGATTGGCTAATTGGGGGAAAATTAAGGAATTTTTGAAGGGTTCCACGTGTCAGGTCACCCGTAGCATGAACTGTATAATGAACGATCAGATAAAAAGTTTGTTTGAAGGAACTTTGGTGATTTTTAGGGAGGATTAAGTGCTAATGACATGTCACAAGAAACTAATTGTAAGTGAAGATGCCAAATGTCGCTCCAGGAAATGCCAGTGTTCGTTTGGGGTTTCTGCAGTATCGTATTAAAAAGCCGTGTAACTTTTGTTAGTAGGTAGGTATATTATTAACCCGTATTCAGAAAGCAACGAGACCTTAACTTAAGTCATTTAAAAAACATACGGTCTGCTAAAACGTGTCATCTGTTTCAAAACCCTTAAGGAGGCATTACGTTAAGGAAGGTCTCTGAATACGGCCCTAAAAGTGTGTTTTTTTTTAGATATATTTATTAATAGGTATCTGTATTATAACAACTGAGCCTGAGCCCATCAAGTTAATTTACTTATAAAAAAAGTGTTTAGTGTGGTTGGCCGTTTAACGATTGCGACCTAAATTTAACACCTTCCTCTCATTTCCACTCTTCTATTTCAATTAGTAGAAATATGACGTTTCCAGGTTTCCACGATATTTGATAAGTCATTTTTGTGAAAATTACGAAATAAGGGATAGGGGAGCTAGAGGGAGAACAGTTCCTCCCTCTCTCCCGAGTATCACCAACATTGATCAGAGGTCGACGACGATCAACGAAGAGCTCAAAGGACGGGCCGTTTACAACTTTCTAAAACGAGGCTAAATCAACACAGAGGGAAGCTTTCTATACAAGTTCTCGGTTAGCTTGAACACTTTTTTTTTTCTGGATAAAACAAATAAATAAACTATTTTGAGCCAGTGAGGTAGCGGTTAGAGACGAAGAAAGTCTCTACCAACTTTAAGAAAAAATATAGAAACAGGCAAAAAAAGGTGGTGGTTGTTGACAGCCAGTTCACCTGCTAGGTACACACACACACACAGGGGGAAAAACCTTGTCACCTTTTTGAACTTGACGAAGATGATGAGGAAAGATAAACACAAGGAAAAAAGTATCCGTCATTTCCTCAGCCTGGACTATTTTTCAACTGGAAAGTTCAGTCAGGATAGTAGATCAACACATCATTAAGAGGACAGCTTTAAAAAAGGGCAAAGAAATAAGCTTTAAATTAGGGGCTACACGAAGTTCTATGGTACGTCGAAATAATTAACAATAATTAAAGCACCGATGTATAAATGGATAAAACAAAAATTAGAATGTTGTAATTAATAGGTTGTTGGGGGTATAGGGTTGCCACTCTCACATAGGAACACAGAGAGCGGAATGTGAAAAAGCGGTGGGAGGGGGATTCTGTATAAGAAAAAAAAAAGTACGATTGCTGGTTACAAGGGTGGAGGGCTCTAATAACAGACTCAAACACAAGCCAGTTCGTTTTCAAAAGACCCCACACCACAGGTCTAAAATTAACAGTTCACACTGTACAATAGGTGGCCGCATTTCAATTTACTGCTATTGTTCAAAGGGGGGAAGTCCTGCTGCCATAATTCATTTAAAAATCGAATCCAGACAAGAATTTCGATGCTCTTTCTAGATTGAATAACGATCGAAGGTAATCTTGCCTTTTTATCTATCTTGAGTGCGATGTAGCGACGTAGCATTAATATAAGGGCCAGTTTTCGAACCGAAGTTTAAGCAAAGACCCGTGCACAGCCAATAATCAAACGAAAAATTGGTAAGAGGACGAGTCGATCAATAAACAGAAAGTCTCCGAGCATTAGGATCTGAAACTCATTCCATCGGCGTCAACACATTGAAGAATGGCCACAAGAATCACTTCTGATCGATTGCTGTCGAAATTTTGCGGCGTTGTCCTCCCCAAACAGCCAATTTCGCTGAGTTGGGTCGTTCGAACCTTGAATTTCACAAATTTGGCTTTTACTAATTTAAGAACGAATTTCACCCATAGCTCCCTGAAACTCATATTTCGGCCGCCTTGGCTCCTTAAAAAAAAAACAAATTTCGCATAACAATTTCGTGGGGTTGGCTCCCTAAAAAATGCCAATTTCACACGTTTAAAATCACAATTTCAAAGGTGTTCGCTCTTTTTAAAATTTCGTGAATCTAGGCTCCTAATCAAAATTTCACTGGTTTTCCCCTTTCAAAGCCCAATTGTCACGTTCACTCGAAAACCTCATTTCACTGGATTGACTCCCTAAAAACTCAATTTTGTGGGGTTTACTAATTCTCAAGGGGTTGACCCGGTCGAAAAAGCAATTTCATGGGTTTGGGACCTCACAAAAAGACTTTCTGTAGGTTGGGCTTTTTCTGAGTGCAAATTTCTCCAATTCGACGCTTACAGAATCCTATTTTATACGGTTGAAAACAATTGTCAGTTACAATAATCAGTTTAGCCGCAAATTAGCATCATCCTCCGTGAGGCTTTTAGCTGCAAATTTACGTTGTTCTCGATTTGAGCGTCAAACTACTAGTTTTTTTCTCAAATTGAGCCATGAATTAGCGCTTTGCCTCGATCTTAGCCAAATTTGAAACCTTGAATTTGGACTTTGTCACAATTTCATACTCGCTTTTACTCACTTTTAGCCGTGAATTTGCGCTATTTCTCATTTTTACCCAGCGTATAATAGTTTTTATAAGTTTTAGCCGCGTATTTGAATTGTTTTCCACTTTTAGCCGTGATTTAGCAATTCTTTAAATTTTATCCGCGTACCTACTTGCCTCAAGAGCAGCACATTGGCGTTTGTTGTAAGTTCCACCTCCATCCATTTACACAATTAGAGGAAACGAAAATTCAAGGCTATGTGAAAACGCTACGAACTGCCTTGCGAGATAATGTTCTAAAATGCTTCCCAACGCTTGTGAATTTGCTGGTTCAAAAGACTTTGATCCCTAAAAAGCTAATTTCACCGAGTTGACTCTTTCAAAAATGCAATTCCGCTGGTTAGGCACTTTCGACGTTCAAAGTTCACGCATTTGACGCTCACAGAATCTCAATTTCGCAATTTTGGCTAGTTCAATACCTATTCAAAATTCCCGTTTCCAATTCACTGGTTCGGCTCTTTTGATCTCACATTTTCCGGATTTGACGCGACACCACCCTCCCCAACCTAGCCAGAACCAGACACCTAAAAAATCAATTTGATGAGTTGGGACCACTCGGTAAACCAATTCGCAGGGCCCGGGTCTGCTCGGGTTGGCTCGTTCAAGCTCAAATTCGCGAGGTTTGTTCCCTGAAATTTTGTGGGTCGGACCCATATAAAAGCCAGTTGCTCGGCTCCTCCTCCTTTCAGATACAAATTTCGCAAGGTATAGGCCCTCTCAATACTAATTTTGCGCAGTTGGGTCATTAAAAAACCAATTTCATGGAATAACTCTTTCCAACGCAAAATGTCGCTGATGCGTCACTATCAGAAACCAATTTTTAGCGTTTGGCTCGCGTTAAAAAATAAACGTCGTAAATCCAGCCTATATTTGAAACCCTCTCTGCTGCTATTCACACAGGGACAGATGGAGAACAAAAATGCCACAAAAACCGCTGCATCTGTATGCTTGTCGTCAGGAGGTGTACTCCTTTGCACCCAACGGGAACGAAATTTCGCTGATTTGGCTCAAAAATCAGGGTCGCGGGACAGGTTCGGTGCAAAAAAGCAATTTCGTGGTTTCGCTGCTATACAATAGAGAATAATTTCGCACTGTTGACCAATTCAAAATTATTGGCGAGTTGAAAAAAACAATTTCGCCCATTCAAAACATTCCCCATAGCCATTCGAGGCACCGAACTCTCAATTGCACTGATGCCACTGCATGATTATTCCAAACCGCAAATTTCGGCTATTGCTCCCGGGGAGTATGCAATTTTGCGTCAAATTATCCAACGAAATATTTAATTTTGTGGCTATTTGTCGATGGAAATTTGCAGTTTCTGACTTTTATCCTTCGAAACACGCAATTTTGCGGCTGATTATACTCACCGAGACTTTCAACTGCGTTGTCTATAAGTAGCCCTGCAACTTCAATTTTGTGATGGCTACTAACCCCCGGAACTTCCATTTCTATGTGTATTTTCTCGAAACTTGCAATTCACTGCTGCATCCATCCCCCTCCCCTTGCCTCC
Organism: Corythucha ciliata; assembly: GCA_038030265.1. Classification (NCBI taxonomy): domain Eukaryota; kingdom Metazoa; phylum Arthropoda; class Insecta; order Hemiptera; family Tingidae; genus Corythucha; species Corythucha ciliata. The sequence continues at coordinate 20,618,539 of CM075943.1, forward strand.
CAACACTTAGTGGGTGAGTCACGGGGCGAGAGCCCTTCTATAAGACGTCCTCTAACAGAAAGTAACATTGATGTGAATGTGATTTTATAACCCTCATAGGCTGATTTAGCAACTGGTGGTGGCCAGGTAGCCTCAAAAATCAAATGGGTCAGGGGGCAGGTGGTGAACTGCTTCCGCGATGTCGTAGTAACTGATAGCCAAATGAAGAGATTGAACCCCTTGTTGCGACTGATGCTGATCAACTGCTGAAATAATCAAGAGAACGGTACTTTTTAATGAATACTTATTTAGATAAGATTATGACGGAAATGCTGACGGTGATCGCGTGCAATTGAATGATGCGGGACCTCCTATCCCTTAACCGTGTCAAGGAACTTCAGGAGGAGGATCCAGTTTATCAGTTTCTCCCGTGCCCAGGTCAACGTGGTTTTACTTGCATTTGAGGGGTTATTAGAGTTTTGAGAGCTCTTCTATCGCCTACCCTTCTTTTTACAGCTTCACTCGTAAACTTTTCAGAATATTATATTTTAACGTGCAACTTTAAATTTGTTTACTGCTTTTTGCTAGCTACTTCCTTGTTTTAAGCTTTTAAGAGTTATGGGATGTTAAGAACAAACTTTAATGATTTAATAATTAAATTAATAAGTAGGTATTCGAGATTATACATATAAGTACCTAAGTTATTTTTTTTTTACGCTATACTCAACTCTAATTCGAGATTCTCCAAATTTCTGGCCTTGCCTGTTGTAATTCACCTCAAATTGTACCTTGAGAGGACGAAGACGCAAAAAAAAGCAACTCGTTTTTACATTACTTGCGCCGAAAAGGACAGGATCACACTCATTTTAAAGAATTCGAGCCTCTTTATTCAGAATACAGGGTGAAGTTCACCGAATTCGTTTTATTACGAACTCCTATAACATCCTTCGGCCTTCCAACACTTTTTAAAGTTTAAATTGCAGTTATCAAAATATCTGTAATGTGGATGAAAGTTTCTTTTGACGGCCTGTTGAAGAGAAGTAAGGCGGCGTCCCGTGGTTGTTGTCTGTGTTTAGAATACAGAATGAAGTCCCTGCCTCCCCCTTCACCTCACCGCGTCAGGCAAGGCACGCGCTTTGATTCCCTTATTCCGTAGAAGGTAAACCTATAAGGTCTTATCCTCAAGGAGGGTGGTTGGTGGTGGGGGGAGGGACAAGCATCTGTCGAGATGAAAGGCATTGACCACACTGTCACATCTCGCCCCCCCCCCAACCGCTCCCTTACCAATGACCACGCCGTCCAGCAAGTCTCGCCAGCCAGGAAGAGAGGTGTGTTTATGTAAATTGACTTAATAAGTGAACCTAGAGCTTGTGTTCTTTTAAAGCTATTTCTCTCCACCGTACCAAAGCAGAGAAATAGAGGGCTGTTTACAGTGGTGTGGAATGGGGAATATGGTTAGGATAAGGGAAATAAAAACTGCGCTAATGACGTTGTGTCCTTAATCGTGTTAACAACTTTTTCGAACTAATTACGGATCATTTCTATTATTATTGTTTTTCTTCATGGCCACGAGCGAATGAACACGCTTAACTGTCGGTATTCAATCGTTTGGCATTTATTATTGAAAAGGAAGAAAATATATTAATTCAAAAGATTTCACGGGTGGGGTAGGGGGGTGGATTCTTTGTTCAAAGCGAGAGACCGTTGAGCAAGATGTTGCACCCTTGGACAAGAAATAAATACATTAATTGACTCACCTCATTTCTTGATATTTGCCAGCAATCAGGGACAGGTGAAATAATGATTAACTGTTTGTATAAATAATTATGAATTTATTAATTCAACATTTACCGGCTTGTGACTTTACATAGAAAAATACGCTTCTATTTTTTCTTCTTCAAATATTTAACTGTAACAACGTAACATCACGGGCTGTAATTACGTAACAACTAAATTTAGCAGTAATAATAAATAATTGTGTGAAAGAACAAAGACATCTATGTTTAAATAATTTTGTAGTAACGACACCTAGGTACTAATATTTATTTCTTTATACATGAAATTACAATTTCTTCACATTTTGTGCTTTGAATAATATATATATACTACACATATAGTTTTAGACGACTTTATGTTCATTCTCTGGTAGATGTTATTGTCATTTTGAATGAATTTTATTTTGTTTAAAAAATTCATATTGTGCAGTCGAAAACCAGTCAATACAAGAAAAAAAAATTTACAGAACGTCACACGAATTTGTGTTGGAAAGTAAAAAAGGTAGGGAGGATTCGGTAACTGACTCTAAAATTGGACCTAATTTTTAACAAGGCCCAGGACACCTTTGAGCGCCTCTCTCCCCACTTTGCCATTGTAAAAACTTCTTTCTCGAAACGATCCACATCATAATACGACTGCCTTCGAGGAAGTGGTCTGTCCAGTGGAGATATATACATTTCCTCGAAGAGCCGAGCTTTTGTGTCTTGTTCCTGACCCGAGTGCAGGCCATGGGTGTCCAGTGATCGAGGGGCGGTGGTGGAAATACTCGAAGACCACAATTAAAAAACAGAAGTCTGGGTGATTATGGGCGTGGTTTTTCCATAGTTGAAGGAGTTATAAAAAAAAAATTAAGAGAGACATCTAAAAAACTCGTCTAACAGGGTCAATTTGGAAGATATAAAATGCGAGAGAGAGAAAAAAAAAAAAAAAAAAAAATTATCAGCTAAAATTAATACTATGACTGTTTTGGGTAAATGTACCCACGATTAAGCGTCTACATTCTTGTTCACTTATTTGTACAAAAAATATTAACAAAATGTACAAATAAAAATACAGATCACTATACAATATCACATTTAGGAGGTACTGGAGCGATTCAGGATGACTTCAAAAAACGACAGCCCAAAAAAGCGAACATGGCACGTTCTTCGGCAGAGTTTCACCCGACGCACTTGGACCTGAAGGACTGCTATAGTGGTTCCAACCACTTATTTTTCCTTTCACGTTACTTAACGCTGGTTTTGGACGAAGGGGATGGGAGGAGAGGGTCTATCGGCAACCACATCCCACAACTGCCATGTCCTGGTAATTTTTCAGAACGACCTTGTCATCGTCCAAATACAACATTGAAATACTCGACAGCTGCGTTGGCACGCAGCACGCCTTTGGAACGAGTGCCGGGTTGACGCTGTGGACGAGCGTTTGAACGATGGCGTGATTCGTCGAGTTCAAATGATCGGCCAAAGGGAACGGACAATCACCGTGGCAATAGAACGCGTCATAGCCGGGCGGTGCAACAATCCAATCGTCCCAGCCGACGTCTTTAAAATCGACGTAGAGAGGGTGTCGACGACACGTCTCACGGCCGTCCTTTCGTCGACCGTGTTTTCGACCGCCTTGACTCGCCGCTCTTTTACTCCTTGAAATGAGATCGTTGAGATCGAGCGGCTTGTTTTTACCATCATCCGAGTATAATAGCAAGCTATGCCTAGTAACTTCCTCAGATGACCTCTTTGCTCTGTGGTCGATTTCTTTGCTTCTGGACACCTAATTCATTCAGAAAAAGAAGAAGAAAAAAATGACACTCGATACCTTCATTTTAAATCAAACCCAACACTTTTTTACCTCGATTAGAAGCCCGTGGTTTCTCGCAGGCGGGTCGGCGTGCCAACGTTCCGCCGCTGGCAGTACGTCCAAGCTCACCATCGCCCCTTCACTCGTTTTTACTACTTGTCGCGAGTCGAGAAGTCGAAGGAGCGGTTCCGATTTCCCCTTGACTCCCGGTCGAATAATATCGTGTACGGAAACTCGTGTCGCTCCTCCTTCGACCCACAATTTCAGTTCGGCTCCCGTTACTTTCTCTTCGCGGGGTAAATCGCTCGTGTTAAACCTTAGTCGAAACCTGTCGCCTCGCTTCACTCGAATTCCGTTTCCTAACACAGAGAAATGCAGACAATTTTGATAGTATTATTATAGGAGAAGAGAAGATGCTATTCTTGAAAACGTATATACATTATAAATTGCGAGTCATCCCATTTATTACAAAAACAAGACATCCTAGAGAGACGAAGATCCTAAGAAAGCTGAATTGGCAAAAAATGATGATTTTTGCAACAATCCAGGCGCAATCTGGACCGGAGTAATAATAATTGCCAAGAAACTCTCAATACACGTTTGTTTACTCGGAATGTGAGCCGTATGTACAAAAAAGTTGATAGCGTTCTATGTAACTGTACTCACTTGTGGAAATGAAAAGAACTGAGTTTGATAAAAGAGAGAGAGAGAGAGTGAGTGAGCGAGAAAATCATAATCAACTTCCCTCAATAGCGTGAATAGTCGGTCTAGTTTATTTATAATTCGTTTTAAAAGTAATAATAATATATTTGCGCGAAATTAAATTCAAAATAAAATAGAGCAGGGGGTGATTCTATAACTTTAGTATGGTATTTATCAACGATCTTTGAAACAAAGGAATCCTTAAAATTCTATTAATACAGATGTTCTTATTGTAATCAAAGTGGTTTCCAAAGATTCCTTGACCAAAGGAAACCTGTAGGAACAGTCATAAATACGGGCCTAAGGCATCGAATTCCCTAATATTTCAACACCTAGAATACTCGCTAATCTAATGTCTAATTATATGTATATGGAATTTATTAGAACGCTCAGACTAATAATAGCCTTTATGTTGGGATGTAACACACTCATAAGTGATTGTTCTAAGCTTGTTCAACATCCTTGTGCCGCAATTCACACACAGGTACAAAGGTAGGTACATATTAAGAATGAATTGATCACCCGCGGCACGCCACTCGCGTAAGAAAATCATGCTCAGACAACTGTCATCCTCACGGAAATCTATCAAGCGCTTATGTAACAGCGCCCATCTGTTGATAAGAGCTAAGCCTGATGCATATTAGGGGGCCCACGGACCCATGGTTCGTAATTCAAACGATTTTTCCTTCCAAGCCCTTGGGTAAACATCCCGACCGGCACAATCGTATTGAAATTGTGTAGGGGCTGCCCGCAAGGATTTCGCTTATTTCAATAGAAATGCAAAATTTCCATTAAAATCCATTTGTTACACTCAAACACGCAATTTTAAATTTCACGCGTAGGGAGAACTGATACAACTAAAGTCTTAGGGGAGTGACCGCGGGTACTATCATCCTCGAGTATGATTCGATTGGCGAAGAACTTGATATCCTTTAGACGAAAAAATGTCCGTCTTGAAAGGGTGGGCCCACAAAAAATGGACAAGAACTATGAGTATTTCCTCCCACAAGTTAAGGATTTTTTTATAATGTATAAGCAAGTTACAAGAACGCTATTTCGAGCTGGGGCTGTGCAAATGCGCATCACATTGTCTTTTTTTTATGGTTAGAAAGTAGTTTTTGTAACGGTAAAGGCCCAATTACACCAACCGATACCGGGCAGAGGCAAAATTGCATATTCGTCACTCGGCCGAGTAACTGTCTGTGGTGATTACACATGGGTTTTACTCGGTACATGTAAATAGGCCTTAAGGGAGTGAAACTGGCGTGACGGTCAAAACAAAAATAACAGAAATTCAAAATAAAAACTCACCCGAGTGTGTGAAACTTCTGACTGTATTGGCTGAATGAACGAGACGACCGGGAAGAAGCAATGATGCAGTGTCCAGATCCGTCGACTTTCGGTACAGTTCGAGGAGATGCGGCGGAATCGTTGGACGCGAGCTGCGCGTCACTCGCGGCCTTTTATCCAGTCCAAGTAGTTGCAGTAAATAACTTTCAAGCTGTTGATGTGCTTGATCGGTAGCCGAACCACCGCCGTCACTAGTATCACTATTCGTCGATTCGACACTCCCAGACAGCAATCCCCCCAGTAGAACTGCCACCATCACCAAACCAACCATTGTCGATCACACTCCTGTAAAGAAAGCCAACAGGACAACAAATTAGTTATAATGTAATAAAATACTTCGTCATAAATAAATAATTTTCCAATAAACTATCGGTTTCACTTTAATTATAAACTAAATGTGGATACGTACAGCTCAGCTTCTCATAACCATCCACACCACGCGCATCACCACCTCTTCACACTTAATCTCTTCCTCATATGAACGGCCACTGTTCATCAAACTTAAGATGCATCGTTTTTTATGCCGATGAAACATACGACTAGTTTTTTTTTTTTTTCTATTCGTTAACATCACAGTAAGTGGGGGAGGAGTAGATTATTTTCCTTTTCGCCTCCTTTCACACCCCAGGGTCTCCCTTCCTCACTCAAATTGGGTTTGATTGTCTTTAAACAGTGTTGAGCTCTTAATTAGAACAACCCTGAAGTGAAAAGAGTAACACTTTTCTCTCGTCCAAAAGTTGGTTGGCCTAATTTATTGAGAAGGGAGGCGTCTGCCTTGGGGGTGACTCACCCTCTCACTCCCCGGGAAGAAACTCTTCTTTTTTTTTGTTATCACTTTTTGGCCCTTGTCGCCCGAAGGCGTTTTTTGACGATTCTTTCAGATAGAAACAATAAAGAAAGGCAGTGAAATTCAAAAGTGCTTTCACTTCTCCGATTTATCCTTAAAACATTAGGGACTTTATGGAATTCGGTATGTTGGCGGGCCAAACGACGAAACAGCGCTTTAGTAAACGTGTATAAAGTGAATTCAGCAAAATTCGTCAAAGTTTGACGTTAAGCCAGTGACCATACACTATAATTAACCCTGAACTTTCTCGATAAAACCGGGTAATTCGGGCCACACATCGGATTCGATTCGGAGCATTCCTGCAGCTTTTTTTGAAATCCGCTTATAGTCCAGGAAACCAACCGGCCCAAGGCATGAAAGTGCGTTAAGATTCACGGTAAGTGTTGATTGATCAGTCTCGAGATTTCGTCATATCAAACGTCAAGATCGTTGCCTCCGTTGTAAAGCGGGCCTTAGTTTCCCTGATTTTTAAGCTCCTAATTGGGGCTAAACGTGTAAAGAAAGAGTGCAACATACGATTTACAGATGTTTGATTCGTTCTTTCTCTTTCTAATTGCACAATATACTATTTTATCGTAAAGTAACAGATCAAAAGCTTAACGCATCGAGCTCTTTTAGCCTCAGATAAACATCTTCCGAAGCGTGGCGTTCTTAACACGTACGCACATCATCATCTCCGTTCTCACAGAAGCCCTTATAAGAAGGGTACCTAATAATGGTGTAAACGTATTATTACACCTATTATAGAAAAAGGAGAGCAATATGTTAGTAAAAGGTGCATTGATGGACAATTTAACCGTCTTCAACACTTTCATCAAAGAATGTGGTAAGAGGAATCGGGCGTTTCTTCTAAAGTTCGAGAAATAAAAAGACGACGGAACCAAAAGAAGAGCCTCTCCGAAAAAAAAAAAAGAGTAACACTTAGCTTTATCAGAGACATAACTCGTGAAGGGTGAAAGCAAAGAGCGTTCACCTCACACTCCCCGATCAAGCAGGCCTCTAATGAGCCTCGGAAAGTCTTCCTCATAAATAACCTCAGCAACAGAAACAGCTTCAAGCCAGTCACAATGCCCCTTTAGGCCCTGTCATACTGTTGTGGGGTCTCTCTCTCTTTATATACCACGCCCCCTTTGTACTCCCCGGAGAACGGTTGTGGGTGGGCGGGTGGGTGGGTGGGGGAACATTTCACCCATCAAGTATTGGTATGCAAATTTAAGTTCTTGAAAGAGCTCAGACGTCAAATTTTCGGACCAGAAAAGGACAGCAGGTGGCAGAAAGGGGGTCGGTCAAATATCAAAGGAAAATGAGTTATTGTCGAGTGAGGCGTGCCTTCCACACAAAAATAAGCCAACGATGGTGGGGTGCATAAGGGTAATATAAGATGACATTTAGGCTTAAGAGGGTCACACGTTCTCTCAAAATGCATTTTTTAAACGTTCTCTTACGATCATGCTATACTCTTTCACACAGGTCCTGATGTTCAAATAAACGAAAAAGACGTTATTAACAGCGAAGCTCAACACACTTTCAATTATTAAGAACAGTGTTTTTTGTATTCAGTCCCCAAAAAGGATGCTAATGAAACTTATTAAGATGTCTTATGTCAATTAGGGAACAGATTGCTGCTTCAAACCGGCGTAAGTTGGTTCAAGCAAATCAGTCACTCATGGAGGCTATATGTATAGCTCAAGTTACCATTCTAAAGTATATTCTCCTCTTCACTCATTCTAAAAGCAGTATTCTTATTAAAACGAAAAAAAAAACCTGGAGGCAATAAATTAATTAATTTGAGACCTCATTTTTCTCCTCTCCCGTCAACCTTCTTAAACTTCCTAATCATTATAAACAATTACCGGCGGAGAATGGGGTCGAAAATGAAACTGGTTTCCCTTATCAAGCAACTCAAAAAGTTTTTTTTTTTTTTTTTTGAATGGGCGAAGGAGTTTGTTCCTTAATGATCTTTTGTGTATTATGAAATATTAAGGGATAGGTTAAGGGATTTGAATAGAAAGAGAGTGAGAGGTGCGAGGGAGGATTATGGAGAGCAAAATCAGGAGTGCCCTCAGGGGGGGACAGAGCAATGTATGAGATGTCTGGCGTCCCGTCCCAGTAACTTACTTTCGATATTTTTTATAATTTGGAAATTCGATCAAATTAAAAATACGTTGTTTAGACCATGAGACGTTCCTTGAAATTAAAAAATCCTTGAAATGTGTTAAAACTGACGTTTTTATTGTGATCCAATCTGTTCCCAATGGTTCTTTGGCTCATAAGAGAAATGTTCTCGGGCCCTAATATTGTTTCTGATGGGTCGTACAGCCACAGTTGGAAAGAGATCCGTCCAGGCGATCCGCGGTAATTCATATGATAAATTCATAATGAACACGTGTGTATGATACACACGTGTTATAGTACTACTACAAGTATCTAATACTATTACAAGTATATTTTGAAAAGGTAATTCAACAGTTCAGGTTCAAGTTATCAATAATCATAGTAGACCGGCACAGCGTCATATTCTATTCAGTACGCCACGTCAAATCCCGGGAGGGAGGGGAGAGATTCAGCAATGGTTTCAGCAAAATGACCAATCCAAAGTAAGATAATTAAATTCCAAGTGTCAGACGAAAGAAAGTTCAAGATTTAACGTTGGCGTTGTGGTGAAACAAGGGTAAAGTAAACACCTATATCTTTTGAGGAACTCCTATAAGCGCACTCATGCACAATGTAACCAAACAGGGATAGGCAATGTGAGAAAGCGATTAGAGATGCCTCACATGGCCTGACTCAATACTAGCACTATCTATAACACCTGTCGAAGGAAGAAGGCAATGCAAAAAATGGTAATACAAGCTTGTAATAGCGGTAGATAAAACTGTTACGATTCCGAGAAATTACGATGCAAATTTTAATTATTACAAAATTAAATAACATTTCCCAAAACATGAACACCGACTTATATCCACTTTTATTTTTATTCCTTTCTTAAACGCAATAAATTGCATACCTATAAGGTCATTGGTCAACCGGGTTATAGGTTGATTATCCAAAAGAGCAAAAAGCAATACTCATTTCTATCCCCCCCTCCCAAAAGTAAACTATTTCGTTCATTTCATCAGCTGGCAGTAATGACGAGGGCGGAAAGTGGAAAATATCATGCGAGTGTTGTTTTGACGAGATTTTACTTTCCTACGAGTATAGTGAACGTTATTTTTCGTGCTACGTAAAAGATCTATTAATTTAATTCCAAACTCCGACTAAATTAACACTTGCTTTTATAGCTCGGCTCACTCGAAGCTGAGCTATAAGACGGTGGAGGAGCCGGTCAGCCTACAGTCTACTATACATAGTCGGCTAAACTGAGGCCTAAGTTTTCATATCGTAACTCAGTCACTTTCGTTACAATCAGTACGAAAAGTCTTAATAATCCTAACATGTCTGGGAATAGCAGTAGGTATGTCCTCTACATTATAACTACTAAAACGCCGTTACTGGTGACGTTATGGGGGCCATGCTCTTGGTATTACTCGTACAATGTCTGGTACTAATAGCCAAAGGGAATAATTAAATAGTCTCTCGATCCAATTTACCACACTCGAGTATGACAAGAAATACAAGGCCCTGATGCTGGGCCATAAACACTCAGCGATGGGATTCTATTTATCTTTAAAAAGTGTTTAGGTATCTAAAGAACGGTGGAAACAAACTCATTTTGGGGGCTTTTGAATCGTGTACATAATTAATCTTGATCAATTAACAGTGAATTATCGAGTCAAGATATAAGAAAAAGGTGAAGTAGGCGCTGCTCATAAAACATTCGATGGGGTGGTATGTGGAATCTGGTACAAACGATAGTTTTCCTGATCGGTAGATTCATGACGCGGGTTCAGACAACTGACAATCTAGTTTAGGTCTTTCTCGTTATGTGGTGTTGTGGCGAAAGCGCTTGTCCACACAGACACATACCATAATTATGTATGATTATGTAGATTGGTGATATACGAGAGACGATCTAATTAGTCATATCAATGGGATGCCGTTGTAGCTATTGTAGAACTTGAAGAATACCAAAAATACAAGGGGACTAATTTGACAAATGGCTCAACATTTCGTATATCTTAAGCTGCACGGATGAAAATACCTGTGATCCGTATAGAAATACATAAGAGAAACATGGACGCTGGGTACACGTAACAAACAGGGCAAAGGGACGTACTAATTCCACGCCAAACGGCTATTGTATCGAAGATAAGGGACCGTGGAGCTACGGGCCCAATGTGAAAATTGTTCTTGTTGAAACACACATTGTTTTAGTGTTACTTGTCATTGTCAACGTGAAACGTCGTACAGCCTGCTACACCAATGAGGGTTTGGCCTTAAAATGTAATACAACTTCGGCTATAATGAGCGTGTTCAAGGTGGTATAACGCACTAGAGAATCTCCTAATAATTTGTAAGGAATCCGGTTGTCACGTCAATATTTTCAAGGAATCAATGCCGTCAATGACAAAGGAGTGAACGTGCACAGCAGAAATAAAAAATCATCACCTTGAAATTATCTTTCATTTGAAATGAAATCAATTTGAGTCGTCACATAAAATTGAAATTTATTTCACAAGTAACAATTTTAGGCCCCAGCCACAGAGACTCCCACGATAAAATGGTCCAAAGAAGTATGCAGACAGTCACGAAAGACGAAGCGTTTCTTGTCACTCTGAACGCTAGTCTGTTGACTGTGTGTGTGTGTGTGTTTTTTAATTTTATTCGAGAGCAAACAACCATGTACGATGCTAGAGAAAATTGCAGTGTTAATTTACGTGTCATCCTTTCCCCCAAGGGTCTTCGAGAATATACATTCACACTCACTGAGCAACTGTTTAAACGAGCCAAAAGGCCAACTGTTTTACAAGTTTCTACCACTCTTTCTCTATATAACGTTGGACTTGGTCCAGGTTGCTTCAAACATTATTTTCTCTTTTTCACGAGTGTTAAAAAGAGGAGCTAATTTCGATTGTTTAAAATTTCAAGCCGAAGGTTGTAAACAGAAGAGGGACGGAAACGTTGGAAAAGCCTGTACAGATCGAAACCAAAATCACCAAAAAACAAATGAAGAATCATTAATTACCCACCTACTTTTGAAGTAGGGCAAAACATCTAGCGATCAAGATATTCTGAAGTTTTAACAATTAAATTTTCAAGTGTTGAAACTTCAGAATATCTTGGACCCTCGCTAATTCATTCATTATTACAGAGAGACACTGAAAGTGTAGTACACAATAAGAATTACGATTACGAAGATTCAAAACCATGGCTTAGAAGCAAAAAAATTGCGATAAATTGAAAAAAATATTTAAATAATAAAGGGACTCACGTAAATTCGAACTTGCTGCGGAATAGCTTGTTTGATGGAAACACTAGTTTGGCACTGCTCGGTGCCCCAAAATCACTAATTTTTTAAAAAATTATTTTTGGGGAGTAAACCTGGGGACACGAGTGAAAATATCTATCTTGATTGGCAAAAGAGAGAACGAGACTCCTGTGGGAGCCAAAAGAAAAAAAAAGAAAGAAAGGCCACCAGTGAAAGAAGAGGGACGAAGAGTTGGACGCCGAGCAGTCTGCCTTTGGAGTCTCTTTCAAATGCGAGGAAGACGAAGAAGAAGAAGAATGAGGAGGAGGTTGGATAATGGTGGGAGAGGGGTATCGGGGGTCAACCTTGGATAGGAAGCTGCCCCCGAAGACGAAGAAGATATGAGGCAGTCTCTCTTCGACACCCCCATCCCCCAAAATTCTATAAAGTTGTGGAAAGAGAGGAGCCGACGGCGAAGGAGGCGGTGGCGAAAAAAAAAAGGGAAGAGCCCAGAAATCCAAGAATGCAGGGCTGCCAACATAACCAGTTTTTTTCCCCTCTCTCTGCCAACCCCCATTGGGTCTGGTGAACTGCTTTGCAGGAAAGAATTCGTCCTTTCCCAGACATCATGGAGCCAACATGAGAGTTGACTTCTTGGGAAGATGGGCTTTTCAAGGGGGCTGTCTAAGGGCGAGACAAATGTCTCTTTTATGTACATTGATACACCATGAGTGGTTTATTATAGTCACTTTCTAAATTAAAGCATAGTCATTAGACAAAGAGAATCGCGGGTGACACAAGGCGTCAACCCCCTTCCCCCTCACAATAGTTGATTCCATTTAGTTAATTAAAAAAACGATAGATAAACGCATTAAAAACAGCTCCAAATCAAACTTCCCCTGCACCACCAAACGAAAGAATAATATAACGCGATGGGGTTATCGATTAAAAGCCCTTTCAGTTCTTGATGACCTCAATAACTAGTGTTACATGCATTTATGGTAAAACTTACGTCTTGATTGATAAGCTATGAAATGATAAATCTTAGTACACAAATTCACACACACACACACACTTGATTTACCCACTCCATCCCTCCCACCATAATTTGCCGAATAAAAATAATTTCAACAATTATAGCTACCTTAGTACTAAAAATAATTAAAATGAAAAGATAAACTTGAAGCCTATCAGAAGTAGGCAGCAGCTTTCTCCAAGCTCACCTCGCAAGTGAAGTAAAATCTCAAGTACCGGCACATGAGTCCTCCGCACTTTTATCACTCAAGTTTTCAAATATTTTTAAAATTTTCAAAAATGTAATAATGTAAAAAAAATAAAAAATTCACAAATTATTTAGCACCGTTCGAAACAACAATAAAACTGAACAAAATCCGAAGTACACACGAAAACATTCCTTTCCGAATTGGCGAATTCGAAAATTCAAGAGCCGTGCTGTTTCCTTATTCACACTACCCTTAGTCACCTTCTTCTGTATCACTCCAGCGGGGCGACTAACTGTCTACTAGAACCCTCCAACAAGAACTGGAAGCGGTCTGAATCAACCGGCACTGCTCGAGAAGAGTGACGAGTACACGTGCTACTGCTGTCCATCGAGCCCCCACTATCCTTCTCATTCTTTCTTTCTTTTTTTTTCCTTTGGTACTATTAAGGAGAATAGTCACTCTCTCGCTCTCTCTCACTCTCGCCCCTTTTTGGTGAATACAAGGAGGTGATGGTGATGAGGAAGGAGGGTTACTGCAACCCCACCCCCTCTTTTGTTATACCTTGTTGTGGGTGTTAACTGTGATGCTGCTAAGGGCAACACGATAGTCTGCGAGATGAATACAATAAACAAGGAATAAAAACAAAAATACACGAAGAAGAAGAAAAAAAGAAAGGTGAAGGGTGGAAAAATACTAAAATCCCGCATATCGCTCGTGCCCTTGAGGAGAGTTACGACCAAAATGTTACGGGTTTGTTTGTGAGCCTCTAGTATTGATCTCAAGGCGAAAATAAGTTCAAAAACCCTCGAATTATGAAGGTCAGAATCATTATGTACGGTCAATAATCTTATTTGTTTGCGTGAAGCAGGGGTGGAGAGATTTCAACTCGCTCGAAACTCACTCATTACTGGAACTGGAAAGGCAAAGTATCGTAAACGCCAATTTTGCTCTCCGCCCCAAATAATCTCCTCGATGAGGAACTGATCATAAGACTCGGCCAGTACCGATGTGGTAAGTTTCCACCTTTCCTCAAATTAGGTGTACATGACGTTCCAATGAAGTTTGTGCCCCTAGAATCGGTTCATCTCGTAATGTGAAGGTTTCTACTTTGAGGGTTACACTATTCGATAAGAGATTTCAAAACCAACGATGTATAAAAGAACTGGATTGCTCACCACTGCTGATAAAGTCAGCCATCAAATAAGCTCCTAGTGGATGAGGGGGGTGGAGTTTCAAAGTAAAAACGGGAAGAGAGTTGTGTTGCCATAACTACACAAGGAGAGGGACAGGGTGGTCTCTCTCGGGCACGGCTGGCTGGCCACCAGTCGTGGCTAACGGTCGGGGACCGGGGGAGCGACCCGCCTCTTGCTGTGGCAGCCAGGCCACGGATGGGGCGGTGTGCCGGTTAAAGGTCGGCAACGGCCTAGGCACCGGTCATTCGAAGGCATCACAGCAAGAGGGACAGGGTAATTGTTTATCAGGGGACGACCTGCCCCCTCCACGCCCCTCCAGTCCGCTGTGAGCAATCCAGGTTTAGGTATATTTATATCGTTGTTCAAAACTAACCGTGATTAGAGAATCTACAGTTACACACTGGACAGAGGTACTGACATTACCCGCCATGTGTGGTCCTTTAGAGAGGGAAGGACTTGTGAGCGTAACCTACATGACCGGAGCAGCGAATGAGAGATATTAAATCTATTTGATCCCTTTGTGGAGGGGGGGGGGACCACACATGGGACGGTACTCGTAGGAACTTATAGAGCAGGGGTTACCAAAGTTTTTTGATGACGACCCTAATTTAAAATTGCAAAAGCCTTCGCGATCCTAGACGAATTTTTGGTTACTTCGATAATGTTCCATCATCTTTTTCACGCGCATCGCAGCCAATCGATTTCGAGCTTTCGTTTTGACCAAAACTACACAGAATTGAGAACCCTTGCTGGCAATGATATATTGCAGGAAACGGCAGAAGAGTATATTCTGCTTCTGTCATTAAAACGGGATGTCCTCGCTACTGCGCCCAAAATTGTGAAACTGACAAATTTTTCCTTATGCATTTGCTTCACTTGCAGATCACACAATTCTAGTCGATTTCTCGAATCGATTTCTAACCAGCTGTGTTTGCTGAGATCAACATTGCAGGCATATATAGGTTTTTTTTTGGCGGAGATTGCTCGAATGCACCTCAATAATGTCATGAACATCCAAAAGATTATCTTCTGAATTCTCGAGGAAAAAGCTTATATCGGGGATTAAAGCTATTTATTGTCGCTGTAGTTTGTTCTTGCAAAGGTCAAAATTACTTCTGATGGCTGGGATCGAATCGCCGGTGTCAACTATTGTTTTGTTTCCCCCTGAATTTCTTCGTTCATCTCGTTTTAAGTCACTTAAACCTTTCTTCGAGACAGCCTGCGAACTTTGAAGTGAAACAGAAGGTTGTCATGCGCGATACCAATTCTTTACGCAATTTTCTAAAAATCCGCGAATTTAAAGATCATGATGTCATCGTTGAAGACGGAATGAAATTCAGGTCAAGGTTGTTGAGAAGCTTCTCCCTGTGCAAAAATCAATGCACTGAAATTACGTCTAGTTTTTCTCTCGAAATTCTTCCAACAAGCCCTGCACGACTTCCGCGCGTTGTTGGAGCTCTATCAATTCTTCGAGTCGAGACCATACAAACATTAAGTTTGTGGAAAATGTCTTCTTCAGTTATTGCTGTTTCAAAACTCTGTCCACCACTCCTCAATACTCCATGACACAAGGCCATCTCACAAACAGCTCAGATCAGTCAGATCTTTCCCTTGTGTAGTCTGTCAAACTCCAACGACTACTTTAAAAAAGTAAAACGCCTGCTACAAATTGTTCTGTTTTCTTTCATTCGAATTTAGTAGAGTAGGTACCTACCTACAATTACGAGAGAATAAACAATTGAGCGGAGACTGCACTTACATAAAAGTATTGTAAGTGCAGGGAATTGTATTCTGGCTGAAGGCAGTAGGTAGCTCGAGGACCGGGTACTTCAAATGAAATGGCCGAAACAGTCCGCGACCCTAAGAAAAACAGTCCGCGACCCTACTTGGGGTCGCGACCCCGAGTTTGGGAACCCCTGTTATAGAGCCTTACCGTGATAAGTGATAATATCCAAGTGCTCGACGCCCTGTCTACGTCGTGATCGGCTTCGTCTCGTAAGTTTCTCATTTAACTGTTTTCTTGAACTATTTTCTTTAGGAAAAAAATATTTCAGTGCAAATTTCATCCTTAGCACATAAAAAAATGGATATAATGAATATTTCTGTCGCCGGTATTTTTAATTAATAAATTAATTAAACTGATGTTATCCGGACGACCCATTTTTTCTCGAAACTCCAATTGTGTTGTGCTATGCCCTTCCATCGTCGTCCGGATAACATCAGTTTAATTAATTTATTACATAAAAAAATGTTTTCATCTAAGTGGTGCCAGTGGCGTAGGTAGGAATTTGTCCTGGGGGGGGGGGGATCAGATTGAAATCTCGTAATGGTGAGGGGAGGGGGTAATTTCACATTTTAGTCATCATTCCACCCAGCCAGCACACTCTTGAATCTGGACATCTTGCTGGCCTCATCATAGCCTCAATCTCTCAGTTAGGGGCGATTTTTGGACTCTACCCGCAAATTAGCGCTTTTTTGGCTGAGTATATCGTTCTACTGAACTTCAGCCGCAGATTAGCGGTTTTGCCCCCACCCGCTACCATAGCCATGAATTTCCGCATTTTCTCAACTTTAGCAGCAAAGTATCGTTTTTATCCCGTGAGCGATGTTTCTTAACTATCGCAGATAAAGATTAGCACTTTTCTCAGTTTTAACTGAAAATTAACGTGTTTCTTAAGTGTGTTCCACAATACTAGCCGCAAAATAGGGGGATTTTTAACGAATTAGGATTTTTTGGCTCACCATACTCAATGCATGAGCGATATTTCTCAGTTTACTCCGCGAATTAGCGGTTTCTTCGCCTATTGCCAAAAATTGGTGCTTTTTTTCAATTTCAGCCTGAAAAGTTGTCTTCAGAATCCGCAAATTGGCGTATATTCAGTTTTTGGAGCAAATTAGAATTTTTTATATAACTTTTATAGGTATAGATTATTGCTTCTTTTCAGTTCTAGCCGAGAATTAGCGTATTTTTTAACATTATACTATAGCCATGCATGAATTTGCCATTTTTCTTCATTTTAGCCACAAAAATGCCTTCAGAAGGTGCGGATTTAAATTATAAATGTAAATTTTTTTTCAAACCAAAAAATTTACATCTATCCATCCATTTCTGTCAAAAAATCATCATTTTTAAATTATAAATTTCACGACACTTAATTCGAGAATTAGTAATGTTTCTCAATTTTAGCAGCGTGGTAGCTTTACCAACCCGTGCATTACCTACCGAGTTTTGTCAATTTTTGACAAGAATTGGCGTTTGACTCAATTTAAGCTGCAAATGAGCAATTTTTCCCATTTTAACTGAGAATTAGCACTTTTCCCCAATTTGAACTGAAAATTAACGTTTTTCTTAATTTTAGCTGCGCTAATTGGTGATATTTTCAATTTTTGCCGCGAATTAGTGATTTTCTTGATTTTGTTTCCGCAAACGTTTTCTCACATCTTTATATTTGCAAATTGAAAATTAGCGTTTTTTCCCAATTTCAGCTATGAAATAGCGTTTTGTGCTAATTTTGCGGCTATTCATAATCCTATTTCCTTTTTCGTACGCGAATGGGCGATTTTTCGCCATTTCAGTTGTGAATTTGCCATTTTTGTCCAATTTTAAGGCGGGGTTTCAGGCTGGTTTCCTCGACACCTTCCCGGTCACACCTCGCCTAAACTTCGCACATTAATTTTGGCTCCATTTCTGCACCAATATTCGACTTCAAAGTCTCATTTTAATCTTCAGGAAGTTCTACAGTGACGTTAGATCTTGCTTTTTCAAATTTTATCCCTAAAATAACCCCAAAGCATTTTAGAATTCGAATATGTTTTATGGTAATTTCAGGGTTGAAATTTGGAATAGCAAGATCTAACGTCACTGTAGAGCTTCCTGAAGATTAAAATTAGACTTTGAAATCGAATATTGATGCAGAAATGGAGCCAAAATTTATGTGCAAAGTTTTGGCGAGGGGGACTGGGAAGGGGTCGAGGAAACCCGCCTGAAACCCCCCCTTAACCTGAAAGCGTCTTTTATTTGTCAATATCATAGCGTGTTTTCTCAACTTTAACCTCGGGGTTTGCCCAAATACAACACTTTTGCGTTGATTTCCACAATTTATTCGAACAATGGCCTGTGGAAGTTGCATCGCGAGACCACGAATCAGCGCTTTTTAGCAGCTATAGCCACGAATATTACGATTTTTGTCTGATAGAGGGTCCGGGGCGAACCCCCCCCCCCCCGTACATCGGTACACTACTGAGAGGAAAAAGCTGGACGTACTCGGACCTTTTCGGGCTGCTTTAAGTCGAGAAAATCTGCTAAACCTATCTTCAACGTGAAATGCTCAATTTTTGGAGATATTATGGGGCTCTTTGTTATGGTACTAGTGCTCCTTCGTTCGTATACTTGTAGCTCTTGCTTTCGTTTAATTTGTGAACTTCATCAAGACCTGGGAGCTTTTTTTGGTTGGAGCATTTTCTTGGGATTAGAGTTTTCGAGCTCAGCCACATTCTTCACGAGTGCCCTTCATGATGACACCTCAAGTCAAGTGTCCCGGTTTTTTCTTCTTTGTCCATACAGGTTATGGACTTTGAAGTTTTTGAACCGATTTTGTCAAATTTTGAGTTGGCAACCCTAATGGATCATACTAACAGTTTTCACCGTGAAAATAGACAAAGTGGCTACGTACGCCCTATGCGGCCTATAAATGGTTGAACTGACGATTCACGGAAAATGTCTAAACGGATGATTCCTGTCCGGAAACCATCAAATCAAAATTTGCCGAAAATCGAAAAATTGCGAAACTATGACTTCCCCCCTTTCCTCTGAATATGTCGAAATTAACTGACAATTCGTTCCCCTAAAATAGCACAACTGGCAATTCGCGCTCCATAAATCGCTCAACTGATCATTCGCGCGATGATCCGTTTACATTTTTGTAATCCAAGTGTCGTGAAAACCCAAGATACAAATATTTTCATTCAATATTTTAAATTTTGCTCAATTTTGCTGGAATGAGTTGGGGCTAGAGTCTGTCGATTTCTGAGAGTTTGGGTCATTATTTCAACGTGTTTAGATTTGGGCCGGCCACGGTTTATTAATTGTCCTTTTCGAAAATGCGGAACGCCATTTCTGAGTGGAATTGCGTCACCAGAGCCACATTCGGCCGAAACAGGTTTGTTCGTTCGTTTCTTTCATCTTTCGTCCCACTGTCAGCTATGAACTGATGGAACTCGGTTCCGCAGTCGAAAAGAGCGGTCGGACGTGCTGCTCTATTCGGACGTGAACGGCTGAGCATTTATTTGGCCAACTACGATTCCAATGGACGGGAGGCCTTATCCTCAAGTAGACATTTTTCAGTCTCTGGGTTGCGGAGGCCGACTTAGAGTTGTCTCCATTGAGACACGTTTTTGGGGTGAAATAATCGCTGACTGGGGCTGAAATTCAATCACGTTCAAGTTTCGCACCGAGAGATCCTTCATTAGCAAGCAAAAAATTGCAATTTTTGGGGTCCGGATCATTCAATAAACAAATTCCGTGGGTTTCGCTCTTTCAAATACCAATTTCGAGGGTTTGGCACAACCAATAAGCTGATTTCAGCAACTTAAATTTCGCGAGGTTTCCCTCATTTGAAAGTACAATGTCGGCGAGTCTTCGAAGACCAAATTTCTATGAGTTTGCCAGATTTCTCATTTTTTAACATAATTTCTCGGGTTTTGGTCACTTAAGCAAGCCAGCTTCATCCAATGGCTCCCGTTTAAACGTTAATTCGCGGTTTCTGGAGGCAATTTAGTGGCTAATGTAGAGAAAATGCGCTAATTCATGGCTAATAGTGGAATAAAAATCGTCATTTCGCTGCTGAAATTGTGATAAGTGATAATCTCCTGTTCTTGGGTGGAGCCCGCGGCTAAAAATAAGAAAAACCACTAATTCAACGCTAAAAGTATAAGAAAACCAGCAATTCGCAACTAAAATCGCTAATTCACAGCTATGAAACATGAACAACTTTTGCGCTTTTGGAGGTGAAACGGAGTGAAATGCCCACAAAATAACATCATTTGGAACTAAATATCTGCAGTGAAATTGTATGCTTCGGGTCTAAATATCCTGTAAATTGCAACTTTATAGTCTTACCCCGTGTCCTACACGATGTTTTGAGTCGGTATAATACGCGAAATTGTCAGTTTCAGGCTGCCCGGTCTTGATTTTTTGTGAAAATGCAAGTTTTGGGTCTTAATTTTAGCAAATGGCAAGTTATGGGTTCACTTTGGTTTCAGAGAAATTACAAGTTTTTGTGCTAAACACCCGTCAAATAGCAAGTATACAATTGTTTTTTGAGGGCGCGGACGCCGGACTGGTCAGCCACGACCTACCGCGTCGTATAGGCTGATGAGGCCCACACACCGCATCCCTCAGGCACAATTCCGACATTGCAAAGGCAAATATCAACGAAATTGAATGTTTCAAGATTGGCTAGCCGGCCCCGACTGCACCCTTAACAATCTTAACAAATAAATGTGCCCATTAGAGTGGCCGAGGTCGTTAGGGCATCGACGCTGAGTGGGTTCGATTCCCACTGTAGGCTGGATAATTTAAGGAAAAATGATAACCCACATGAGAATAGTAAAGTGTGTGCTTTAGCCTTCGTCCACGACACCGTATGGTAGTTGGACATAAAGCACGTCGTTGGATTACCACTCCAAATCATTTTTTTGAACAAATAATAGCCTTATAATTGTAACATTTAGAGATAGGTATTTGTGAGTTCCCATTTATTCAGGTCCTAATTTGAGCATAATTAAAAGTTTTCCGACTGAATACCCGCGACATTGAAAGTTTTGGGGCCTTTTCCATAGCGGCAGATTCTATGAGCCTGTGTAAAACAGAGCCTGGACCATGCCGAATATCCCGAAAACTGGAAGTTCCATGGCCGAATATCCGCGGCAATGTGACTTTCACGTCTCAATTCCTGCGTAAATGCATGTTTCGGGTCTTAATTTCAGTGAAAAAGCAAGATTTGGTTCTTCATTTCTGCAAAATTGCAAATTTTGGGACCTGGATTTTAAGAGGCCGCTTCCCCCGCAGTCCACCTGGCCCCGAGATCGCCCAAAGTTCGAGGAGCAACGCCCTTAAGTCGGAGTTAAATATCAGTGAATTCTGGGCTTAACATCCGTGGACTTGACAAATTTGGGTCTTACAATTAATTTCTGTGAAATTGCCAGGCCAATGTCTTAATTCAAGCCAGAAATTGCCAGTTTCTGGCATATTTTGTGGCGACGAAACCCAGGCAAACCGGTATAACACAACAGTGCCAAAGGCCTAACGAATACCCGCTTAACTGGAAGTTTTCTGGCTAAATATGCGGGCGATTGTAAGTTTCGGGTCCTAATTTCGGGGAAATTGCCAGTTTGCGTCTTAAGTTCGGAAAAATTGCCAGTTTTGGTGTTTTTTTTTTTTTTTTTTTTTTTTTTTTTTTTTTTTTTTTTTTTTGTGGCTGATCAGCGTCCTAAGCTTGATGAAACCAGTGACCCCCCACCATTAACTTTCATTATCCGACGCGTTAATTTGTCGAGATAAATACGCTTGAGGGCTCAGGGGAATTTGAAAAGCTACCCACCCTTAAGTCTAGAGCTAGCTACACCCATTATTACACCAAGGTGTAATATTATTACACCAACCCTTCACGCGAGACTCAAATATAAAATAAAGTATAGGTACCTCTGTCAAATTGCAAGTTTCTGGTTAGAAAGTCGAGAAATTGTTAGTTTCTGGATCTTATACTCGCGAGATTGCCAGTTTCTGGTCTTTATTTTCGCGAAATTGCAAGTTTCGGGAAGCAGTCACGAAATGGATCTTTTTGTGTGCCGCTGCTTTCACACCATATTTTTTGGCTTCATTGAAAAGTGACAAGATATTTTAGAAAATGGTTGATATGGTT
Source organism: Corythucha ciliata (assembly GCA_038030265.1). Classification (NCBI taxonomy): domain Eukaryota; kingdom Metazoa; phylum Arthropoda; class Insecta; order Hemiptera; family Tingidae; genus Corythucha; species Corythucha ciliata. The sequence goes on from CM075943.1 coordinate 20,640,672, forward strand.
TGATTGCGTTTAACCCGTACCATGCCGAGATAATCATAATGCAAACTCGAAATTATGTTGAATTTTATAGATTTTGGTCAGATTTCAGAGCTGGGCGCTTGTAAGGAATAAGAATATGTGTAACATTATATATTCTTGCCCTCCCACCACTCACCAGAACGTTTACCAACAATTTTCTATTTAAACGAGAAAAGTGCGGCGCTGTGGTGCTCATTATTGAGTAACTCGATTATATTTGACCAAAATAATCTCAAAAAAGTGAGAAAGGTGAGATTTTTTCCTTCTGTCCTCTCTAACGCTATTAATAAGTGATAATATTTTTTCGCAGTGAACAAGCTGTAGTCCAAAAAGGGCCTAAATGGGGTGAGGGAATGATTGTATAGGTCATAGGTCTACTCTTTTGTGTCGTCCAGAAACGTGTGACACGAGCAATTGCAGGGCACGAATAGTTCTAAGAACATGTCATCATGCAACGTATTTTATTCGACCTACAATTGAACAAATCTACCAATTTAAGGTTTAAGTCTCGATAACATGTCTTGTAGTTAATTCGCTAGGACTTTGAGCCTGTTACTAATAACGATCAAAACGAATTCAAGGCAAGTTTTCCGTTAAAACTTTGTGGCAACAAAAAAGCAGCGAATTATTTATCTTGTTAAACAGGCACGCTCTCGTTAACTATACCAAAAACAACCAGATAAAACGAGAGCGGTTTCGCAGAAAATGGTCTATTTTTAAAAAAAGGAGGAGATCAAAAGGCAACTGCAAGTATTGAAACAGTACAGAGTGCGGGCTTGTTTATTTCCAACGAATTCGACGAATAGTACTCGTATACTGATGTTTACGTCGTAAGAGTTTGTAACGCGAGAGAAATGCATTTCTTAAAAAGAGTGACTCGCGCAACGAGATAAATTAATAAAGTCTTTCTTTTTGAAAACATATATACGAAAGGGGACTGGAGGAAACAGTCGTCGCTCTTAATAGTTCGACGAAAAGTGACTGTTTAATTAGGTGAGTCACTCCCACAGGGGATATAGGGGTTATGATTGTTGGAAACATCGTTAATTAATGGCCTTTTTCGTCGGTCCCGGTGAAATACTTTTTTACTGAATCAAGCAACATTCTGAAGTTGTTGTGACACCCTCGTTCTCGCACCCAGGACATAGTTTCAATCGAGAGAAGAATGAATATAGAGAAGAAATCATTAAGCCTTTGCGTTTTCTAGACAAAAACCGCATTGAAATAAGTTCAAACATTCTAACAAAAGCTCGGTTCAGCTTCATTTATACCATATACTTACTGCGCTTTATACAAAAAGTGGCTGAAGATTCACACGCTCTTTAAGTCTTCACCAAGTGGTGGCCTTTGTGGAAGCGCTGAAAGATGTTACATAGAACTCCTTTTAAAACTCCTGCCAAGACAAATAATCGCGAAGATAATCATTGCACCTAGACGCGGCTGGTGTTCAGCTTTAAAAGAAAAGTTTTCTTTTTTTGTGTGTTATTTGCACGCAGAAAGCATTATATTTATTTATTTTGTGAAACTAGTTGGTCTTGAAGACTGAGGGGGAAGGTCAAACTTTTTTTTCTTCTGTATAAGTCTGGACTGTTGACGTTTGTACTCTGGCTAAGTTAATTCGGTTGAGATTTTTCCTTTGTTTAAATTTATCACAGAAAAGTCAGAGGGAAGTTGGTAAAAAGAACGCACTAAACCAATTCAACTACCAGGCTATTTCGAGGAAGCTTCTTTTCCCCACAATAGAGAACAATATTTGACACCTTACCGGTGCGCTTTATTTATTTATTTTTTTTTCACCATATCCTAAAATATGAATCTTCTCTGTGCGCCTCAACCTGAAAAGGCATTCTGTTGAGTAGGAGAAAAATAATATAATAAGAGTGTGTAAGACCGCTTGTGTCGAACAATGCGACAACAAATCACTTTTGTCGTTTACGGTAACATTTAACTGGTTTTTCCAAGAATACACATAATGGCTTTAAGAGAATTGATGTTTTTTCAGCCTAGTTGGGGGGATTCAGTTGCGGTTTAATAAGAAATTAACCCAAGCGGCGCTAATTTGCAATTTTTTGTCCCTTTTTGTTGGAAAACTTCTTACCTCTCTTATTTACGAGCTTTATTGTTTTACAAGGAAGGGAAGTGCTTCGGCTTTCACATTACTGGAAGTAAAAAGAAGAAACTGGTGTATTTTATACCTACCATTGCTCAAGAAGCTTCATTCTGAATTGAACAACATTCCTGTACTTGAGCAAAAAACCCTTCAGATATTGAGTCTAAAAGTCCCTTCTGCAAGTTCGTCATGAGGGATATTCACTAAATAAGACCCGTTGCATTGAAGACGCAGCGCCGTCCGAAAATGAGATTTCTGATTCAACTCTTCGTGGGTATGCGTAATAATTGAGACAAATCAGTAGTAATTTATGACCAAAAGTGAAAACATTTCGAGCTAAAATGAAGAAAAACAATCATCCACGGATAAAATTGATATAAAACGCTAGTTCACGGCAAAATAAAAGCAGAAACCCAAATTCGCGGCTAAAGAGAAGACAAAGCGACAATTCTCGACTAAAAAGGAGAAAACCCCTATCGGATAAAATTTAAAAAAAAATCACTCATTATGCAGGTTTCTCGATGCAATTTCAAGAACAAAACTGAGAAAAAATCGGTAACTCAGGGTGCACGGAAGCTCTTTTAGGGCTAAAATTGAGAAAAAACGCTAATGTGGTGATGTTCTTGGGACAAGTCCGCGGCTAAAATTATGAAAAATCGCCAATTCGCAGGTAAGCTTAGTAGTTAGTACCCTAAAAATACACCAACGATTGTTATACCGAAAAATGGGGCACTTAAGTCCATTTTCAGAGCCTACAAGAATATATCAGAGCCAATTCAATAAAATATTTTTCAGCTTATTTCACATTTATTTTCCCTTTCTCGTATAGATTAGCACGAGAACTTCAAAACCAAAAAAATATCGCTGATTAGCTGTGTGGCTAAAAGTGAAAAAAGTACAAAGTCGCGATCAAAACAAGAAAACAGTAATGCGCGGCTAAAATTGAAAAAAATAACCGTAAATTATTGTCGGCTGACGATAATTATATTCGGCTGAAACTGAGAAAACGTGCAATGTGACGGTTTCTGAAGGCAAATTCACCTTAAATAAAAAAAAAAGCGCTCATCCACGTGGCTAATTGTAAGAGTGAAAAAACTGCTAAGACGTTGAAAACAGAAAGGGCACAAATTCGCGTTCAAAAACAAAGAGGCAAAAATTGAGACAACCCACCAGGAGCGTAGCCAGCCCTTGATCAAGGGGTGGGCAGAAGATGTCGGATGTTCTAGAGACCCCTGCAAAAAGAACTGGTGGTTCAATAAATCAGAAATAGGCGCAGTGAATCGTCCAATTCTTCCCCGTAAACTGAGTTTTCACAAAAAGGGTCGTAATCCAGCAAAAACTAACATCTCCAATGGGCAACTATCGGTTTTATAGCCTTCTCTTCCTGTCTAAAAACTGACAATGTTTTCCCCGGAAATCGATACTTGTATTGAAAAGGCTTGGCACTTAAATACTGGGTGTCCGACTTTTCATCAACGTCTTGTCTGTGAGTCTGAGTCACGTAAAATCTAACCATTCATAGTTGCATTTCACAGTTGAATATTTCACACCTGAAACGAGGATTTCCCCAAAATATTGGATGTTTTACTCGAAAATTGACGTCACGCACTGTAACCAAAGGTTTCCCCAAAACGGATGATTTCAGGCCAAAAAGGACGACTCTGCCTTGAAAAACGGCGATTTCATCACAAAACTGACGAATTCGTCCCGAATGTGACGATTTTATACCAAAACAGACGATTTCACGTCAAAGCTGACGTATTGCCCCATAACTGAAGACGTCACTAACTGACGATTTTAGTCCAAATCCAAAATTGACGGTTTAACCCAAAAATGAATATTTTACCCCGAAATTGGTTAGTTTACCACAAAACTGACGATACTCCAAACCTGAAGTGTTCTTCCGAAGATTTCTCTACAAAAACTGGCAATTTTACCCCAAAACTGACTGGTTTAGCATTTTGCATGTAAAAAACGTTTAAACGGGCATTGTCGACCCGGCGCTTAAGTGTGAAAATGGCGATTTTAGCGCTGAAATGGAGATTTTAGTAAGCTCTAAAAAGGTGAGGTTGGCCAAAATCTAACAATTTTACCACTAAACTGGGGATAGCGGGTGTTTTTTCAAAAAAGCAGCAGAATCTGAATTTGCTTTTTAGTTGAGTCAGATCTGCGACAATGGTATTTTAGGGCGCAAAACGGCCCCGCAAATTTCGTCTTTGAATAATGTCACTCTTGCAACATTGGTTCAAAAATTCCTCGAAATTCATTTTTTTTTTATTAACGAAATCCAAGAAATTATTTTTTTAGTGAGCGCCGACGAAACAAAACATTACTTGGTTTCGTGACGGATGTATACTTTCAGATTCAGAATGTATCTATAGGGGTGGGTAGCTGCCTATTCCTATCCCCCTCTGGCTATGGCCATGGCCAGCTAATTCGCGGATGAAAAACTTAAATTCGCGGCTGAAATTGAGAAAAAGCACAATTCGTGGTTTATGTAGAATATGATTCGCGGTTAAATTTAGAAAAACATATATTATCTGTTATAAAATTGAGAAAACCTCATAATTTAACGCTACATGATTGTTAATTCTTTCATTATTTGTGGAGAACAAGGAAGCTAATAGAGATTTCCGCGCTTGGCCCAGGATTCCAGGTAGGCGTTTGGTCCTCCTCTGGGGCCACCATCGCAGAGGCCGCTACAGGTGTGTACAAACGTCAACGTCAATGTTGCCTTATTTACATCTTCAAGTGTGCCTGGCATCATAATTAACTCTAAGAAATTAAAATAGGGATCCGAGATTTGTGATGTGATTGAGGAATCTACAGAAGTCACCAGATTTGGTATTCCATTATTGCTGGGGTTGTCATCGCGAAGTATTGAAGTTGAGACTTGAGACAGCCTCTAATCTCTTCAAGTATGTAAAGTAAGCAGCCAAGGCGAGAAGGCGAGATGTTCCTACTCGACAACTGGTAAAACCCATTTTTATCGCCCTTAGATATGCCCTTAGAATGGTCCAGTCTCAGACCAATGGTCATCGACAGATCGTATAATCGATATGTTATAAAATTAATGTGAGAAGAAGACGGTAAATGTCTACATGGTGTGAAAAATGTACCAAGTACACATTCACCGGTAAAAATAAGATATTTTCTCAGTGGAAATGTGGAGTTTTACAGGTAAATGTGTACATTTGCCGGTGTAGGTACGCTCTTCAACCGAATGGGAAATCCGGGAACCGCTGGCGAAGTTTGATCGCTGTAGACCGCCTGAACTTATTCAACCCAAATGACTGACGTTTGCTGAGATTTCTGCTTGATTTTATTTATTTGCTTTCTCTAATTCTAAAGGAATACGTATATCTCCTTATTGCGACCAATATCAGAAATTGAAAAACGTGTGGGCTCCGCGATTTCAAAAATGTCACTTGCCTTATTTTACGTTTTTGAGTATCCTGAACACCTCAGGGTCGGTATATATATTACGTGCATGTGTCTGCTAGTCGGTGTGTATCGTTATACTTTCTTCAATCGCACCCTACTCCTGAACTATCAACCCGAACCTGTCTCGTAGCCGGTGAATATGGCCAGTTTTTCTATAATGAGTAGAAGAAAGAGAGAGAATTTCCTTGTTCAAAGTTCAAATCAGTTTTAAAGTTTTTTCAGCGGGGGATTTTTTCTTTTTAAAAAGGCTATACCAGCATTTATAGAATCTCCCGGAGATTAAAACAAGATCATAAAATCCGGGGTTTGTGGAGAAATACGACCAGGATATCCTTACAAAGGTCCATTGGGGGGATTCAGCACCTCATTAAGCTGATCACTGCTCTTTTGATGGTGTATTTTACTTGGTTCTTCAAATTTGAGGGACATCGCATTACACAAAATCAAAAGGCTTATACAGAAGAAAAAAGTGGAAACCCAGTTTTCACCCTTGCTTGTTACACCTTGTTGTATTCTTTTCATAAACTTGTTGTAAATCGTACCAAATAAGAACTGAATCGGAGCCCATGATGAATTACCTTGCAGTTTTTTTTCTTATTTCGTCTCTATCAAGTGGACTATTATCGATAATTGAAATTACATATTATTGATACACGCGAGAATACGATAGTAAAAAGAGACCAATGAATGGTAAATATATCGCGGCAGATAAGTGCCCTACACAGACAATTCTGATGTATTTTTGTATAAAACAGAGCCTACGACGTTCACCTTCTGTTATTCAACAAAACTTTAGGTGCTGCAATCAATGAAAATCTTCATGTATTTACTAAAATTTATTTAAGTCAGCGCGGCAATGCCTTCATTCACGATAGTTTGTAGCTTCAAAGTGACCAGGAAAGCACTTGTATTGCGTCAATTAACATCCTCATATCAGAAGGTCAAAGGTGGAATAATTCTTCCCTATTAGAGCCGATCGGAAATTAACTCTTTCATTTCTTCGTTTTTAAACTGTTTTTGAAGGACAAATTATTCTCCGGTTCAAAAATCACTGATTTATTATCAATAAGCCTTTCAGGGGTGGCCTAAAAAAAACAAAAATAAGTCTTGATTCGATATATGTATGGCTTTTATAGTATTATTTGTTAACGCGGGGGGAGGGGATTACACAATTTTTTCTCCTGGAAAACTGACCTTCAACAGGGTAATAATTTGAATTCATGAAAGTAGCTGGGTCCCCCCCCCCACACACACACACACTCAATAGACACCTCCAGTGGTGGGCCTATACACCTATAGCGCTTTTTAAACACCCCGATTAGCAATATTTCTTAATTGGCCAATAATGAGCGTATTTCTAAATTTTAGCCGTGAACTAGCGATTTTTCTCATACTTTTACCCACGAATTAGTGGCTTCAGAAGCCTCGAATAGGCGTTTTCCTCATTTTGGCCAGAAATTAGCGCTTTTTCTTAATTTGAACCACGGTTGCCTTTAGGAGCCACGAGTGATTGCTGACGTGGATTGTGATTTTTCCCAATTTTAGCCACTTATTAGAGCTTTTCTCTGTTTTAGTTGCAGATTAGCGTTTATACTCGATTTTATCCTCGGATTAGCGTTTTTCTAAATTTTAGCCGCGAAATATTAGCGTTTCTATTTCGCGAATAAGCGGCGACTTCTCTCATTTTTAGCTGCGATTTAGCGCTTTCTCTCCGCCGTGAATTAGTGTCTTCTATTCAGGAATAATTGGCCATTTGTCTCAATTTTAGACACGATTTTTCACTCACTTTTAGCCAAGATAGAATTAGCGTTTTTTCTCAATTTCAGAAGAGGACTTGACCCGAGAACAGTACGTTAGGGTTTTTTCTCTAAATTTTAGGCGTGAAATGGCCCCTACAGACTGCACTGCAAGTAATTTTTTCAACAGCACTCCAGTGCAGCTTTTTAATTCTAAAGCCACCTAAGGACCTAAAAAAAAAAACTTGGGATCCGTGTATTCTCTCTAATTCTGCCGTGAAGTTGCCTCCGGAGGTCACGATTTAGCATATTCATCCATTTGAGCCTTCAGAATAGTGCTTTCGTGGGCTGAATCTAATATTCAGCCACAAAATTTGCTGAGCACCGGCAACAGGTCACCTTTGCCTTCTGAATGGGCCGGCAGCACGAAATTTAATATATGTTTAATGTCTCAAAACCCGCGAAGCCATGGCTCAGCGAAGTTGGTTTCTAATGAGCCGAGAAAAATTTTGTTTTTTCAGTTAGTCCGAGCCTGGTGAGCTGGATGTTGTAGTTATAACGAGCCAAATCTGCGATCATTTTTGAATTTTGAAAAAGTCGAACGCGGCATTTTGGTGAACAAATTCCACTAAATTGGTTCCGAATGACTGAACCCTTTAAATTTAGTTTTTTGAAAGGAGTCGAGCCCATAAAATTGATCTTGAAAGTGACCTCACACCGTGAATTTACGTTTTGAATTGTTCAACAGCGTGAAATTACTCACTTTTAAAGTGTCACACAAAATTCCATTTTGATGTTGAGGCTTGACGCTCCAAGTTGGTTTTTGAGAGAGATTGTATTTTTGAGTGAACCAATCTCGCCAAGTTGGTTTCAAATGGGATCAACCAAGCGAAATTTTGTTCTTGAAAAGACCCAGAACCACGTAAAACGGTTCTGTAAAATTAGGTGGCACCACGAAATAATTGCTCTCGGAATGGATCAAAAGCGCTAACTTTAGATTTTTAGCAGCGAAAGCCGAGGTATTTCTCTTTTGAGGTGAACCGGCATAGCAAAATTCATTTTGAAAGAGCAAATTCCGCAAAATGCAGCTGGCAATTTCACCTTGGGGGGGGGGGGGATGTGAAAACCCTTGAAAATGGCCTTTTTGGGCTAGCATCCACGCTAAAGTGGTTGCAGACACGCCAGATCCACCAAATTTTGGTTAAGCAATGAATTATTTTGGTATTGCTTTTTTGAATGAGTCGACCATGTGAAATAGTGTGATTGGAATGGTGTGAAATTGGATTTTTATGAATACAATCCTGTGAATTCGGTTTTTTGAGTGAGTAAGCCCCATGAAATTGATTTCTGTGAACAATAATCCATAAAATGTTGAATTTCGAAACGGTCAAATCCGTGGAACTGCTTTCTTTAAGCCCCAAATTTGCGAAAATATGGTTAATGAAGGGGTGAAATCCACCTATTCTAGCCATCGACTTGTTCATGCCGAGACGTAATCTTATGCCCTTATTTTTTTACCCCCTCCCATTTCAATGGTCTTCCCCTTGAGGGCAGCCCTGATGAATCTGATTGTGAGTCAAGAAAGGCCTTTTATGGAGATATCTCTGAAAGAAATCGCTGTGAATTTCGGGAGATAATCGAGATTAAAGGAATGTATGATTCTGAATGTACTTCCTACTTAATAAATACTATCTATAGGAAATATACTTCCTGTTCACTATACGGGAACTAGGAACAAAGCTCTGCAAAAATGTACTTTCTACGCTCCCTCGATCTTTTGAAGGAATACGTACTTTTTCTATTTTAATTATGGTTTATAAATTATAACACTTTGTGACGATCACTCACTTTTTCTTTGTACTTGAACGTGTTTGCACTTGAAAGCTGATCCCCTACCCCCTAATAATATAAGACAAGGGTGGATCTGTGCTGGGACCTCTCTCACTTTTCAAGGGTTCGAACCCCCCCCCCTTCACCATTATTATCAACCTCCCCACCCTACACCTGCCCGTGAAGCAATTTAACCAGATTCAGGGGGGGGGGTGTAATTGTGCTACCCCCACCCCTTAGATCTGTCTATGATAAAAGGTTAACTGTAGTATAAAACGGCCTTATCTTTGAAACACTTGGAAGTTTGCCTGCGGAAACTGGCAAAGGCGTGGAAAGTGGAAACTCTCAATTCAGCCACGGAATATGATTGTACGGATAACGCTTATCCTTGGAAAATTGATTATCGGTGGATTTCCTTGACGTTATATAAATTTTTTGGTTCATACGTGTCACCTAGCCATTATATCTTCTTATCACGTGTATTCACGTGTTCAACGTGACCGTTACATTATAAACGCAATCATAGCCTCTGGGGGAAAAAATAGAATTCCGTTTGTATTTACCTATTTTGAATAAAATTCCTTTTCTGAAGAAATCAATTTCTACTCGGTTAATTTCATCCGATAAGAATTCTTCCTTGCATACTAATCGAGTAGAGTCTCAACAGGTTCCGAGCAGTCTCATCGAAAAGAATTCTTGCATTGGTTTGATTCGGTGGAGTTGACGTTGCATAATTTGAGATTTGCTTCGCCTTTTATGAGAGACAAACGATAATACTCGTTTGGAAGACCTTTAGGAATCCAAGCCAATCGCGCGAGGGGATAATGTGAGAGAAAAAAATTCTGGGCCTGAAAGCTTCCCTGCTCTTTGAGAATGCGAGGGTATCACACTCTGTATGGGAGGAAAAAAAGTGGAAGAAGGTAATTTAAGATTTCACAGCGTGGGCGACTTCTCAAACGTTTGTCATCATTTGACCTCCCTTTACTCTTGAGATCATTCTATATTACACGAGAATACTCCCAGCGTAATTTGGGGCGGTAAACTGCACTCCCAGAGTTCGTGTTCTATGCACTGTGAAAACAAAACTCTACAAACTCTTTTCAGAAGTTGAAAAGCTATAGACTAGTCTCTCCTTCCCTTTCCCGTCTAGACTAATTCCGCCTGGTAAAATAACTTTGAAAAAAAAGAGTCGGTGTGTGAGTACATTTAAGTTCGTTTCAAATTAATTCTGCTTTATTAAGCCGATGATGACTTTATGTCTGCTGATAGTAATGCTCTAGGCTCATAATTTCAACCTACAAAATGAATTACTTCCGCTATGAAATAAATATGAATTGGTACAGTTCCTATTTACGCACAACATGATCAAAACAGTTGCTCTTGCAGGTCGCTTGAGCCCTGTTGGCACTATAGCTGATGATTAGCGAGAATTTCAGTGGCTCCTCTATCATCAACTCCAGAATGTCGTTCTATTCGCCTTGTTGTTTGTAGTTTTTAGCAATGTGTCACGGGACTAAAGGAAGATTCTCTCCTCACTTCCAACGTGGCGCTTCACTGAAATATTGCCCGGGATGTGACGTTTTGTGCGAATTTCACAGCACAATGTGGTATTTCCAATCAATTTTGCCTTCATTGTTGCGATTTTCATGAATTTTCACCTCAATGTGGGTATGTCTTTGTAATGTTCCCTTGAATTTTTCTGCCTGGACGGCTAAATGCCCAGTTTTCGTTTCAAAAACTCAAAGCTTATCAGCAGCGGGGTCGGCATTGCAGATAAACCCCGGGTCTATATGCAGCTGGTTCTATAAGCAGGCTACCTATTATAAATTAATGATTTATTTCCTGGGTTTGCGCTTGTTTGGTACATTTATGTACACAATTATGTGGAATGGCCCGAGACCTATTTTTGCGCAATATTTTAACACGAAAAAGACATTGTCAAAATATTGAGCAAATTATGTATCAGTGTATTTTTGGTAAGACGTTTAGGTGAGCTCAATATACCATCTCCTCACGCAAATCAAATGAAATTCCAACTGTGCGAAATTTCAAAGGTTTTTTTCCCTCAAAAAGCCAATTATCACAGTATTGACTCCCTAAAAAGTCAACGCTGCACCAGGTTAACTCATTCAAAATGCAAGTCCGCTGGTTAGACACTTTCGATGTTCAAATTTTACGGATTTGACGCGAACAGAACCCAATTTCGCGAATTTGACTATTCCATGACCTTTCGCCTTTGGCGTCCTTAAAAAATAAATATTAATTTTTACGTACCTGATCGCGTCATCCTATCGTATTTTGCGGGGTTGCCGCCACCAAAAAATCATATTTCAATTTATTTCTCATTCAAAACAAATTTCGTGGTGCTGGTTCAACTCAAAAGAGCAATATCACGGTTTTCGCTGCTACAACAACAACAAAATTTGCACTTTTGACCCATCAATAATCAATTTCACTGGTTTGGCTCATTTTACAGAGCAATTTTATGGTTCTGGCACATGACAAAAAATGACGTAGTTTGGCCCATTCGATACAAATTTTGCGAGTTTTGGTTACTCAGAAACCGAATTTTGCGTTTAATTCTGCGGAATTGACGTTAATCACAGAACCCAATTCACTGGTTTTGGCTAATTCAATAGTAACCAAATTTCGCGTTTGCATCAGGTGTATTAACTAAATTTGGTTTGGCAATTTCGCAGGAGTAGCTCTACAAGTAAATTTCACATATTTTTTTTTTCAAAGGAGAAATTTCCAGCGTATCGGCTCATTTTAAAGAACAAATTTCACGGCTTTGGTTTAAAAAAATACATATGTATCGCAGGGTTGACTTTTTCAAAAGAAGTTCGCGGGGCTCGTTCGACTCAAAAGAGTAATTTCACGACTTTCGATGCCCCCCCCCCCCAATCATTCTGTTAATCACTCAAAAAACAATTTCTCATGATTGGGTCACCCCCTCCCCTCAAACAGCCCCTCAAAAGCTAATTTGGCATCAAGCATCATTAACATTCAATTTCATGGCATTTCGTGGCCCCGAGATAGTTCATAGGTCAGGTTTTTTTTTTTTTTTTCCAAAAACTAAATTTCGCAGGGTTGGCCAATTAAAAACACAATCGTGTCGTTGGACCACCCAAAGAAACAGGTTTTTCTCACAATACAGCAATTTTGCAGGTTTTTCTCACAATAGAGAAGCAATTTTGCTCGCTAGGATGGCAATTCGCGGGTTTTCCGCACTAATACTGGTTTTTCTCACGAAAAAAAAACAAAAAAACAACAATTTCACAGGTTTCGCTCTCGAAAATAGTGTATTGTACGCCTAGGAGGGAAAGTGGGTGTTTCCAAGACGAGAGGAGATGTGGCAGTCGGGCGTCCGCGGCCGCCCGACTGCCTCTCCTCGAGGCTTGGAAACCACTTTACCTCCGTGGCGTACCCACTATTTTTTATCCTACACGTAGAAATTAAAATAGTGGAGCTATAAATTAATTTTATGGTCACGCTAGAAGTTATTTTTGGCTCCTTCAATATAATGGCAGAGTGGTGCCTCCTTCAGTACATTATGCCTTCAACCTTCCTATGATTGATATAAGAATTATAACAGTGGTTATTCGAAAGCCGAAATGGAACAAAACGAGTCTGGAGAGGATTTTGTGTGACTGTGAAGAATTGTTTACGTCGGGAAAATCAAAGAAAAAATACAATCTGCATTAATGTAGTTATGGTCTGGTGCGGAACAATACACGTTAATAAGTTAAGAAGAGCTTCTTCCTTCTCATCTCACCAAATCGTCCGTGTACACATGATAACCCCGAATCCCGCGAAACAGCGCTGTATCGTGAATCGGTCAATTCGGAAACTATAAACTGTCCGACAAAGAAATTTTACCTCCGCTAAACTGTCCGACAATGAAATTCTACTTCGGTCAGGCAATGACGAACTTTGTCGATTGTTTTCCGGCTTCAAAATCAAGCTTTACCATCGTGTAGGATGAAAAAACAATTTCGGGATTTCAGTCACTAAAAAAAAAAAAAAGTTTGCGGGTTTCCCTAATATTCAAGCAATTTCGTGGGTCTTGCTCACTATAAAAATATGCCACCATCAGGGTGAGACCAATAGTACACTTTTGTCATAAATGAAGTGCACTTAAAGAAATTTCTGGGTGTTTGCTCGCGAAAAAAAGAAAAACAATTTCGCGGACTATAAAAGCGAATTCTCGCGGGGTTTCAACACTAAATAGGTATTCAATTTCGCAGGATTTCTCACTTGAAAAGCAATTTTGAAGGTTTTGTTAGCAAAAAACCATTTTACTATGTAGGTTTTCGCTTTAAAAAAATAAATTTCGTGGGCTTTCTTGCTATAAACTTAACTGCGCTCGCTACAAAAGCAATTTTACTTGCTAGGACGGCAATTTCGCAGATTTTGCTCGCTAAAAAAAAAATAATAGTTTCGTATGATTTTCGCACTATACATGTACTAAAAAGACATTTTGAGGGCTTTGCTCACAAAAAGCAATTTCGCTTTCTAAACAACTAATTTCGAGGAGTTTGATCTCTAAGACGTCAATCTCGCTCGCTATAAAAGCAATTTCGTTTGCTAAAGAACCGATTTCAAGGGCTTTGCTCACAAAAAAAGCAAGTCCGTGGGTTTCGCCTCTTTTAATATTTTACGATAACGCAAAACGCTCATTTTTGCCACCTAGTAAGGGACACTGACACCTCTTGTAGTTGGTTTTTAGACGTGTCTGGCTGCATTCCACGATTCACAATTGTCCGGGGGGGGGGGGTCAATGTGAGATGAGCGCGGTGATGGTAAAAGTAGCTGAAATTAAAAATTGGGTGAATCCACTTAACTTGGGTGTCTCCACGTGGGGAATCCGAAAACCAGATCAAATGAGCCGTTGGCGTCTCCGTTTTTGCCCGGGCTGCCCCCTTCTGGCACAGTGGCCGGCGACGCCCTTGCGCCCCACAGGACCCTCATGCGTCATGCCCCTGTTAGGACTATCCGAAAGTATGACTGGTGTCGGATGTCGGATCGGAAGTGTGCCTGTTCAACGTGAATTGGGCTTGACGCGTTAATACTGCCCACGTCTCTGTCAGCAAAGTAATCGAAGCTCACTATTATAGTGGGATCAAGTCACTGTATTTTTTCGGACGTTTACGATGCGGCCTTGGCCTTGCGGGTATCATATAGGATCACTAACGGACGCAAACGGAAAACGGAAAAATGCCGCAAGCGAGTACGAATCAAGCAATTTCACGAACTTCATAGCAGCTGCCTAGCGGCTAGCGGAATTTTTTCGTCACCGTTCGCACTGGAGCTTCCCCCCTCCTGGGTGCATTCAATCTCCCTCAACATTAAACTATAGTGCTTACTTTTTAATAGACTCTCAAAATCAGTTGGTGTCGTATCGCGCCGAAAGAGGACTCTGCTAGAGAGATAATTTTTTCCCCTGGGAGTAAGATTTCCCCTTTCTCTTACTATGTATAGTTCTTCATCTTTTTCTTTCGTCGCCTTATGCGAAATTAAATCATGTTGAGCAAATTAGGGCCGGAGTTCCATTACGCTACACCAACATGTAGTTCAATTATCGTCGAATAAAATTGTCCCACTCCTTGGCATGTTTTCAGAGTGAATTCTAATTAAATCAAATTTCGATAACAGCGTAACCATTCATTACGCTAAATAATTTCATTTTCGGTCGAAAATAGGATTCTTATCGCTCTCCTTTTTTTACTTATATCATTTTGAGTTATCTTAGGTCAAAATAGGGGAGGGGGGGATGAGAGACCTCTACCTCATAGAGAAAAAAGAATCGCTGGAAAATGGAAAGAACCCAAAGGAATTTAAGAACAATGTCCTTTCGATTCTCTCGGACGCTATACTCTCAACACATATGTAGGTGTAAAACAGGACAGTTTTTGAAGGTGAAATAGCCTTTTCATTGACAAAACAATTTGAATTGAATAAGAAGAGGAAAAAGGACGTCAAAGGTACGTTCTACGGTGGTGCAGGTTCTCGTTTTAAACTTTATGGGAGTGCTAAGTGGTTTGAGGCGCCACCCCAGCTATACATATATACTTTTTGGAGGTGGTTTACCTGTTCTCTCATTTTGCTCTGTGTATTATTGATCTTGTGTGTCCGGTGGGACATATTAGAACGAAAAACGACGTTTGAGCGTCGATTAATATGATGAGACTCGAGAATAGCGAATTCATGAATGAAAGAATGAGCGAATGAATGAATTAAACGATTTGAAAAGTAAACATCATGTGATGATTCATCATCCGCTACGCCTAGCTTGGCCAGAACTTGCGCTTGTTACAAGATGGACAGGGGGGGGGGGGTCAATCGTTGTTTTTTACCTCCTTGAAAATGATCGAAAAATAGAAATTACAAACAAAAAAGTGTGAGACTGTCTTTCAAAGGCTTGAAATTCGATAAATATCATGCAAATGAATTATATAACAGCAGGATTGAGTTTGAGGATATCGCCTTTAGCTCAGGGAAAAGAGCAGAGTACAAATTCATTAATAACAAATGCTCGGCCTATTCTAGTGATTCACTCGGCAATTTATTATTACTGTTCTTCTAATTCAAAAGAGAGGGATTGTTTGGAATGGAGGATTCCACGCGAGAGATATTCAGGATGCAAAAGAAAGGTTCTCTCAGGTGCACAGGTAGCTCCTGAAACAATCTCATTGTCTTCTTTAAGTGACTCCTGTACAATGGACCACCTTCATTCCACCCGCTATATCAACCTCCGGCGGTATCACTACTGCTGTTGAAGCAGGAGGGCTGGCTTTGGAAATATCGAGTTCTATTGTGTGCCTTGGAGGTTTAACTTATTCATATCACATATATATGTGTTTGCTATAAATAACAAACCAATGGAATATTAACATTATTAGGTTTTTTAGCGTAGGGAGTACGAGTGAGCGTCTCAAATGTAACATGCACATATAGTTTTACTACCAGTTCCCAATTTAATTAAGCAAGGAGTTTTTCGCAGGCGACGCCTATGCCACCCAGCGGTTTAGGATTTTATAGCAGCGCGTAAGTGCGTTTTTAGGACGACATTGAATCAAGCCGAAGTGGTCATAAAACGTCTTCAAGATAGAACTGATCTAACGGTCGAAATATTGACTTACTTCACCAGAAATGGATGAACAACTTGGTTTCTGTTTTTCTGCGCCTTTTACTTGCGTTGCAGTGTCAATCGCTAACACAGTGACCTCCATGATTCACTTGTTCAGTGACACGATGAAACACTTGAAATTAATCGTTACCTATAGATTTATAAGTTACACATGGATTTATACGTTCATGGACTAGTCCTTAGTCCATGAACCTGAAAACCCGCATTCACCATAAAACATCGTCATACACGTCATAAACATAGTTGTATCAACAACAATAGGGATGGCATTTAAAAATGAAAGCGGGAACCGCACAAAGAAGTCCCTCGCACTCGGGGTTATGTTGGCTGCAGAGAAGAAAATATTGCAAAAAAAAAGACCTGGTGCAATGTAAGAAAAGAGCACATGCTCAATGTTCATGTTGCAGTTAGATATTCTTAAACTTAAAATAAAGTTCTTGTGTTGTTGAACTCTTGTTTCTGCTCGGAGGCCCATTTATTACACTAGTGTAATAAATCCCCCCCCCCCTAAATTTATGTCACACATTATAATTATTTTCAAGAACTTTTCCGCGCACAAAAAGATACATAAACGAAAAATGCAAAAATACAAGACACAAAAAATTTTCAAAATATGCGGAGTCTGCAAATGGATCAATTAACCGTTATTCAAAATAAAATCATCCAATCTCTTCGGCACTTTCACACTTCTCTTTGGTCTCTGAGTTATCGGAGATGGACCCCTGCTTGGGATAGGTGAAGGAACTGTGATTGGTGTCAAAGTAGAACCTGGCTGGGACCCTCCTACCCGGTCCGACTCTAGTCTCTCTACGACATTGCATTTCTGCATTTGGTCAAAATGACGTTTCCATATTAAATTTGAATTTTCTACCTCACACTCACACAATCGACTTCCCATTACTTTTTTAATTACGGCCGGAACCCAATTCGTTTTATCGGGGTTTCGATAATCTTTCACATATACTTTCTACCCTACCAAAAAGGACTTGCCGAGAACCCTTAAAATTCTTAGTTTGTCGTTCAATCTGGGCTGTGCGATGCTGTTGAGATCCGAGATCTCTTAAAAGGTGTAGTCTAGTCCGCGGTTGCCTTCCCAACATTAAATACGCAGGTGTAAATCCAGTAGTTGAATGTTCCGTGTTTCTGTACACGAAAAGAAATTTATCCACTGCATAGGATAATGGTACTTTTGGAGATTCAATAAGAGGGGTTTTTTAAGCCCCAACTTACACGTCTTGACACAGTTTTCAGCAGCGCCATTGCTTGCTGGATGGAAGGGGGGTGCATGAATCAATCTTATACCGTTAAATGCACAAAAATTCAGGAATTCCTGCGAAGAAAAACAAGTCGCATTGTCCGAAACAATTGTTTTGGGGAAACAATTTCTCAGTTTCATTTTCATTTCAAAAAACATTTCTCAGTGCCTGAATCGTAGTCGCGGAATCCAGCCTGGGTACTTCATACACTTCCGGCCATTTAGAAAATGAATCCAATATTAATAGAAAAATATTTCCTTTAACAGGACCAAAATGATCAATGTGAATACGCTCCATTGGATCCTTTGTGTCCTGCCAGGACATTTCATTATAGGCGACTTTAGGGCGTCCGGACGCAACTATAAACAACAAGGACAGGAGTTAGCTAATTGTTCTAGGTCGCTATCTAAATTTGGCCACCAAAAGTAAGATCGCGACAGGGCTTTCATTTTCGACGATCCTAAATGGGTAGAATGTAACTCTTTGAGGATCTGAGGTCTTAAAACCGTAGGTATTACAACTCGGTAGCCCCACATAATTAGGCCTTGATCTTCATAAAGCTCTAATTTTCGTCTGAAGTACGGCATTAAATCCTCCTCGACTTCTTTAGGCCATCCATTACGGAGGTAAGTCAAAATTTTACAAAGAATAGGCTCTTTCCTAAGCGCTGAACGTATACCCTCCGCAGTTACTGGCAACTTATCCAACAGGAAATTTACGTATTCTCTACCTTTGTCTGCCGTCTGACCGTCGGCAATGACGTTAAGTTTTCCCTGAACCGGCTTGAATGTATAATCAAACCCTGATAAATGAACTGCCCACCGCTGTAAACGACCAGCTGCCAATTTTGGGAGACTTTTGAACTCACCAAAAAGAGCCTGTAGTGGGCGGTGATCCGACAACACCAGCTCGAAATGCCGACCCGCGATGTATTGAAAGAATTTTTGAGTGGCCCAATAAATCGCTAAAGCCTCTTTATGAATTACCGAGTAATTCATTTCCGCCTTTGACAACGTCGAGACGCGTAGGCTACAGGACGCTCAGTGCCGTCCTCGAAAGGATGCACGAGAACTGCACCAATACCTATCTGAGAGGCGTCACAAACTAATTTTAGAGGTCTTCTAGGATCATAATGGGTCAAAACCGTCTCTGAAGCTAAAACCTTTTTAGCCTGATCGAATGCCTCTTGGCAATCCTGATTCCAGTCGAAAACAACTTCGTTCTTCAACAGGTTGTAAAGTGGAAACAAAATGTCCGGAAATTTAGGAACGAATTTCGAATAATATTGAACCATGCCTAAAAAGGTCTGAAGCGTTGACACATTCGTGGGACTGGGGGCTTCTAAAATCGACTTAACTTTGTTTGGGTCTTTCCGCAGGCCCTCTTTAGAAATAATATGCCCCAAATATGACACTTCTGGCTGAAAAGATTTGCATTTTTTAAGATTAAGCGTAAAACCTGCCTCAGATAATCGCTCCAATACCATGGAAAAATTTTTTAGATGATCATGAGCGTCCTTCCCAGTGACGATGATGTCATCCAAAAAGTTGGCAACTCCCGTAATGCCCTGTAGTACACGCTCTACTTCCCACTGAAAAAGCGAGCAAGCTGGCTTCGTGCCATACGGAAGCCTATTTAGCAAAAACTGTCCTTTATGTGTACTCCATGCAAGTAAATGATGAGTGCGTTCCCCTAGTACCAACTGATTGTACGCATTAAACACGTCTAATTTAGTGAATGTCTCTCCGCCTTGGAGGCTCGCGAAAAGATCCTCAATTCTGGGGAGTGGATAATTAAAATCTTTGAGATGTTTGTTCACCGTGATTTTATAATCAGCGCATAGACGTAATGTACCGTCCGCCTTGGGAACAGGCACCAATGGTGTGCCCCACTCCGTGTGGTCCACCTTCGTGATTACTCCTGCCATCTCCAGCCGTTGGAGCTCCGCTTCCACTTTTTCTTTGAACGCTAGGGGAATAGGTCTGGGTTTAACGAAAATGGGCACCACATCTTTGTCCACCGTGAACTCGACTGTGGCCAGCTTATATTTCCCTAACTTTTCGGAAAACAAAGCCTTATATTTTGCCATCAGACCAGATCGCGAATTTTATGATTTTATACCACTTAACTGGGCAATATTTGGTTGGTTGGAGTCTTGGAGAAGGGAAACGTAGGTACGTTTTGAACAAAACGACGCAAAATCTTGTGAAAAGTATACAAGATTTGCGGTTATTGGACCTACGACCGCGACGGGACGCTGGTAATCAGTATTTTGGAAATTAATGCCACAGATATACTTGATGTCTAGGATATTCACGTCCACATTCAGTTGAGTAACTATGGGCACTGATTATTCGTGAAATGTACGATTGGTGAGAGACCTATTTGATTGGTTTTTTCACCGCGGAGGTTCGAAATCATTATTGTCATTCAAACCCCATTCTCCATGCTTTTTTGGAAGATCGGGTGCATTTTCACCTTGGCCACCTATTAATTATGGACTAGCCTACGAAGCAATAGAATTGGTTGGGGGGGGGGAGAGGCTTTATGGTCGCTGGACATTCGCGTTGGCAGGAATGCCAAGTTATATAATACAGTTGGCTAATTATAAAAAGGGCGCGGGGGAATTGGGTGGTGAGAAAGACTGAGTGAGACAACGGGAGAAGAACCAGTTCTTTGGAATCTTGAAGCTATCCCCCTTCCTCTCACCCTCCCCACCATTATTTCTACAGCCTTCATCGCCGTCATCCTCAGAAACTCGCACCCCGCACCACGGCGGAAGAACGTGGGCAATTCACCTCTCATCTCCTGTCAACTTAAGATCATGCCCGTGACTCAAATGTCACATCTCCATTTCCTTCACCCCCTTTCGGCGTCACCGTTTGCCGAACAAAACGAAATGGATGCACGCACATTCCTTCTTTTTTTCTTTTTTTTGTAATAATTTTGAGTGCTCTGTGACTTCTTTTGAAAGAGGCCGAAGATAGGTAATTACTGTTTGAAGAACTTTTTCCGAAAGGAAACAGAAATTAAGGCGTGGAATTCAAAAAATTTCTTGCGGGCAGATTAGTCGGATGTGCTTGAGTGGAATGATGAAACTTTGAAAAAAATAATTAATTAAATTTACGACACGTAAAGCAGGTAAAACCTTGAAGCTTCGCACAACGAACCTCCGATTTATCCGTCTCCGTCCGATGGCATTCTCGAAGATAACAAGAATCCCCCTTTTAGGGGAAAGGCTTTTTTTTGGGACGGATATTACACGAATTGTCAACATGAAAATGTCCTTTGGTGTTGGCCATGCTTGGGTTCATTTTCTTTGTGGATATACAGCTTTGCAAAACAACGAAAAAAAGGAAAGCTGTGTGGTTTAAGGAATAGAACCTATTTCGAAAATTGGGTGACTTGAAGGAAAGATTCATCTTTCTTCTTCTTTTCTTTCTGTGTGACCCATCCTTCGGTGTGGCCTGAATGAAGAGAGAGAGAGGGAGCCAACCAGTGAAAAAGAAAAAAAGAGAATAAAATGTCCCAAATAGAAATATTACCTGAAGAGGACGGCTCATTTGATCCTTGTCAGCCACACCCTCGCCCTCCATTTCCTCACAGCGTCCGAAGTTTCCCATCTCACTCTCTTGGAAGCTGCATCTTTCTCTCTCTCTTTCCCTTTACTTACTCGTCGTTCTTACTCAGTAACCCTTCCGTCTCTTACCCAATAATTTTCTTTATGGTTTTCCTTATGAACATCCTCCCACCTCCCGATGTCGTATTTTCGAATGAAATTAAAGAGCAATATTTTGCCTTTATTTTGTTTGTTACATTTTATTTTCAAGCAGAAGTACAAGAAGAGCCTGCAATTGGGGGGTTGTCCTGGAAGTAATGCGTGAAATAGCATAATCCTAGTCAACGCTACCCGGCGGAAACATTCGCGCTTGTTCCTAATTTTGATACAATGATCAAGGGGCAAACTTAAAGTCAATCATTGGGATGCTAATTATGCAGTCCCCCAAAGTATTATGCTTTTCCACCAGATTATAGGGTGAAATTGACAGTAAGCAATTTTATTTATTGTTTAATAGCCAATTTTTGGGATACAATCGATCGTGTCCAAATTATGCACACTAATAACTTTTTCACGCATAAATGGCAATGGTTAAAAGGCATTGGATAATTCGTCAGCTGGGATTAATTACTGGTTACCGCAGTCGTTCTGAAATTCTGAAGTAATTTCTCAAGCGTAATAATGCTATAATTTACACAGTCGCTTCAATATTTTTTTTTTTATAAATCGGATATTTTTGTCGGCTGTTTTTGTGTAAATTGCAGGTTAAATCGGTAGTTTTTGGGGAACATTGACCAATTTAACTTTCGAATTCATCACTCCAAAGCAGACAGCCTTATTGTGTAATCGCCAAATTCTGTTTCAATCTTTCAAATAGTTGCGGGTTCATGGGTAGAGTAATACCACTGTGGTTAGAATGACCTGCTTTCTAGGATGAAATCTATCCCAAAGCCAAGTTTGGCTGGAAATCATTGAATCTGAATAATTTGTTCCATGTTCGACGTTGGAACTGCTATTTCCCACGAACTTGAACAGTGAACTTTTAAACCTGTTGGTTTCGAAAATCAGGGAAAATTATTATTAATATGACGGTTGAACTCACAGCTATTCGGCGAAAAAACCTGGCGTTCATTGTACATTGGAACCCAGGAACTTTCTGTTTGCTAGGAAAGTTCATACAATTCAGCCGTGGGAACGAATGTTTAAATCCGTTTGGGTGCGGGGGGGGAGACGGATCTTCATTCCAGATTGGTCAATGCTGATGATGAAGCGAACTACCGAGTGGGAGTACCCTGCACGCGAATATAAGAACCAAACATTAGGGCAGGGGAATAGGAACCACAGCAAGATAGGAGATTGAATGAGGAACAAAATGTATTCACTGTGTATCAGTGGCGTACCCAGAGGGGGGCGATAGGTGGATCGCCCCCTCCGGGAGGCAGATTTCAGCAAAGTTTTTGCGAAATCCCAGAAAAACGAAGGGCATTCATTACAATACCCGTCCCCCGCTGGTCCTTAGTAGGCTGCGGACTGTCGGAATCACGCCCTCCGGAAGGATTTCTAGACACGCCCCTGCTGTGTATGGGGATTGTAGCTAAAAGGCATGACTCGTTGGAAGTTCGGAACTGCTACAATCCCCTTACGAGTTCAGAGCCCATGCCTTTTCGTCTATATTCGAATAAACCTCATTGCACCAGCAGAACAACTCATTCTTAAATTACACCAAGGCCAGGCCTACGATAAAGGTATTTTTTCAATTCAAGTCTCGCGTCCTGTAATAATACCCACCGCCGCAACACGTTTGAGCAGGCTAGCCAGTGAAAGTTCTGGGGGGGGGGGGTATCATTGGTATCGTAAGCTTAGGGTGCTGATACGCCACTTGAAAAAATGCTCCAAAACTTGCCATTTCTCCGAAATTGAGGCCCAACACTTGCAGTATCTCCTAAATAAGTCCTGAAGACCTCAGGATCTTGGTGGGACTGCTAACGATACATTGTGCCCTTCGATATATACAGTCAGACTAATCTGACACGGACATTTGCAGATTCTGCGACTTGGCCGTGAAAACAGCAGAGCACGCGTACTGTGTGAGTGCGTGGCTCTGCATGGGTAGGAGATAGTTTCTTCTGGGCTTTCAAAAAAAAACTAGTCCCAAAACTTGCAATCGCGTGGATATATTCATCAAGAAAACTTTCAATTTCGTGGGTATTCGTTAGGATTTTGACACGGTTTCACGGTGCCGGCAAGCCTGAGTTCAGCCGCCACCAAATAGGCCCAGAAACTGGCAATTTTACTTGAATTAAGGCATATACTGGAAAATTCGCTAAAATTATAAGACCCGAAAATGTCAATTCAACGGAAATTCATACAGGAATTCACTGATATTTAGCTCTGAATGATAAACATTTTCGGTTGTTCATTAAACTTTCGGTGACTTTGGAGCCTCGAGCCGGCTGAACCACGGGGGAAGCTGCCACTAAAAAACAGATCCCGAAACATGCAATTTCGATGAAATTAAAATCCAAATCTTGTAATGTCGTGGAAATTGATACTAAAAAATTCCTGTTTCGTTGAGATCAAGCCCAGAATTTTGCATTTCCACGGAAATTAAGGCCCGAAACATGCATTTTCGCAGGAAAAAAGACTCGAAAGACTCGTTGCTGCGAATATTCGTCCAGGGAACTTCCCATTTCCTGGGTATTATTCAAGCTTTAGGCTACGTTATACGACCGGCTAGCCTGTTGGGTCCGCCGCTACGAAAAATACACCGAAACTTGAATTTGTGCTCAAACTAAGAATTGTGTTAAAATTAGGACTCGAATTCATCTCTAAATGTTGCAAGTACATAGGTATTTGTCAAAGTATGGGTGCAGTTGGGGCTTCTAGTCGACCATGAATCTTACAATTTCGCAAAAATTGTACCTGGAAACATCAAATTTTGCTGATATTTGCCTCCAAAATGTTGATATTTTGTTGGGGATATGACATTATGGGCCTTGTCAGCCTACAACATGGTTGGTCGTGGCCGGCTAGTCCGGAGTTCAAGCCCACATAAAACAATTGCAATCTTGCAATTTCAAAGCACCGAAACTTGTAATTCCTCCCGACCCATAACTTGCAATTTTGCTGAAATTAAAACTGAAACTTGCATTTCCGCAGGAATCACAAAACAAAGACCCGGAACGGTCATTTTCGTGTACATTCAGCCAGGTAACTCGTAAATTCGCTCAAATTAGGACCCGAACATTCAAACTCAATCAATTTTAGAGCGAATAAATTGTAGGTTGAATAAATAAGATAGAGAGAATAAATGAATAAAATGTTCCACTCTTTAGAGCGTCGCCGGACTCATTTTCCAGGTGTCCGAGGAGAAGTCCCACGCGCCGTCATAAATCTCCATTTCACAGAAACATCTGGGAATTATTCTCCAACAATCTCCAACAACCGCATCGGCAAATCAGACAGTTTGGCTCCCAAAATGATTCAAAACCAATCATTCGCGTTTTTGGCAGTTTAAAACACGAAATTTCAAATTTGACTCTTATAATCACCAGTTTTGCAGATTTTTGCTTTTTCAAAACTAAATTTTGCTCATTCGTCTCTGTACTAAATCCCAATTTCGGAGTGGATTTTGCTAATTCAAAACCCGAATTTCGTGGATTTCGGTCTTGCAAAAACCAATTGTGCGGAATTTCGCACTTTCAAAGGCCAATTTTTTGAGTTTAGTTCCTTTAAAACCCTATTACTCCTTGGACTTGTCTTCGACGAGAAACTCCGTTGGAAGGAACATATCCAGTACTCGCTGCGCAGCTGATATCAGGCTTTTGTGAACCTTGTCTAGTATAATTGGGGAGCGTCCACGAAAATGCTTTTGACCCTTGCTCAAAGCCTGATACGACCGAAAATTCATTTTGCGAGCATCATTTACTCATCGGCGCGGCGCTCTAGGCTTCTCCCGTTGGACCGTCTTTACCAAGCGGGGCTTCGGATAGCTTTGGGTGCATTTCGCACGAATCCATCATTTTTTGCATGATGTTTTAAGTAATCAGAACCAAGTTGAGGGATATCGGAATCTGCCGACTAGAACCAGACCATTACCGATACGCTATCGTGAAATGACATCACGAGTAAATTACGCAATCCACCCAGTAATTTCGAATTGCCCTATCAGTGTTTTTCCTGATGCCAAGATTGACCTCTCGTTCCACTACCAGACAAAAGTACAGCTAATACCTGTGGAATGTATGATGAAGTTCCAACAATTCTTACAAGGAAATAATGATTTCGTGTTCATTTATACTGATGGATCCAAGACTGGCGCAGGTGTAGGCTGTGCGTATTTTGTTTCACCACAGGAGTCACGCTATTACTCCCCACCGATAGTGGCTATTGTCTACACCATGGAGCTTTCGGCGCTGCTGTTTGACTTGTATTATTGTCTGTTGTCCTCGAAACCAAAATTTTACATCGTACCTGACTCGTTAAGTGCCCTTCGGGGCATTCAGAACAAATTTTCAGACGAAAGCTTAATTAAACAAATTTTATTAAAATTGAATGAACTGATCAACCAAAATAAAATATTCAAGTTCCTGTGGGTACCGAGCCACTGTGGCATAAGAGGCAATGAACTGGCTGATGAATTGGCAAAACGTGGGATTACGCAGATACGCCCTGCCAATTCATGTCCGGACGATGTCTCTGTAAAGGATGACAAGATTCATCACAAAGAACTTATTTGGAATGTGATGTAGAATAGATGGGAAAACAGCTGGTCGTAAAGACATGGTGTCTCAGCTTCATGAGTTCCACGATGTATTCCACCGGGAGCGTTCTCGGAGGGATGAAGTTGTGATAACGCGACTACGAATCGGCCACACTAGGGCCACCCATGGCTTTTATCTAGCCGGAAGGTTTAGGCCCTCGTGTGACTCCTGTGGTGAGGCTTTAACGGTTGAGCACATTGTCACGCACTGTCCGCGATGGGAGCCATTCAGACGCCGATTACAATTGCATGGTGATTTTAACTATCTGGTACAAATTAACTCTCCCTACCTAGATATAATCCTACAGTTTCTGAAGAATATACAGGTATACGATGATACATTTGAATTACCTAGGTAAAAAAACAAAATTGAATAGCATAATGTAATTTTCATATAGACTTCGAAAATTGGTTGGAACGGACATAACTTAGTAGGGCCAATAACCACAGAAGTTGATGCCCATAAATCCAAATCAAGTCATTTTTTCCCTAGAAACAACCTCGTTCTCCTGTGTACCTTAACGATCAGGGTTTGTGTTATAGCTGGCTTTGTGATGATAATGCTCTGTTTTTCTGGTTAAAAATATAACGCGTTGTGCGAAGCCAATTTGGAACGATGATATCCAGTTTTGAGGTTAAAACATGAAGCAATGATAACAATGAGGAAGTAACGCATTTTCCAAAATCATGCTGTCGTGATAGCTTGAGTACCAAAACTCATGAAAACACGATCCGTTCAAATAAAATCAGGCCCTATATTTTTTTTATTAATTTTTAAAACTATTGGGTTGTGAGACCCGTTTGAAATAGGCTAGATAGACTGATGACGTAATAACAGCACTCGAGTGACCTCCACAATAGCTTCCCACAAATCAAACAATAGCCATGTCAAACATGATAACAGCCACGATGCGAAGGGGTGGGAGGGGTTACAGTCCCTTAACACGTCACGAGTTTAAGGTAACAAAAAAAGGTAAGTTTTATTAATTCGCTATAAATCGAAATTAATCATGTACGCACTAATGTTCAATTCCTGGTCATATTTAGTCATTTTCTTTCGAACAAAAATGTTTCCAGCGATTTTTATTTTTTATGTTACTTCCTCATTGGCCGGTAACGGATAGTTTTGACCCGATAATATCCAATTTTGTGAGCTAAATAGCAATTTGTGACCCATAATACATTTTGGGAGGGGAACATTCAATTGTGTGGGCTAAACTTCGAGTTAAGGTGACAATTGGCCCATGCGGTCACTCATAGTCACCCATGATTACATAAACAGCGAGTTATGATAAGCCCACTATGTCAAATTTTTGGCCCGCTAGTGCTTGGTTTGGTGGATGATCGGTGAGTTATGATGGCCATTGGCCTAGATTAGGGCAACAAATAGTTTATTTGAGCCGGAAAATAAGATTTCTAGACAAGTTTCTTGCTTAATTCATGTAATATAGACAATTTCTGACCAAACTACTATTGGGGTGAGGGTAAATGTTCTTTTTTTGGCAGAATTGTTGAATTTGACAAACGAGGGTGTGGATTTTTTATTTATTAAAGTTGAAGGGGAAAATAAACGACTTTTTGCCATACATAATCATATTTTAGGGACGCTATCCCATTTCTCTCATCAAAATCACGATTTGCCCGTTTTTTTAATATAGAACAATTAAGGATTTTGGAACTTTCCAGATTTCTAATTTACAAAGTAAAATAATCTCCCGATGATGATGATGATCTCCCGTGCCTATTTATTGTTTTCCTTAGGCCTTAGTATGTCTTAAGCGCCCCATACACTATGCTATTGCCTGCAGGCCGTCGCCTCAAGAGGCGAACGTCAGACCAAAATCGCCGAGCAACATGCACTGTCAGTCAACGATCTCACGTCCGATCCTCGCCGGTCGTACGGCCACACACCTTCAGTTTTCACGTACTGCAGTCCATGACCTTCAGATTATGACGTAGGGGCCCAATTGGTGGCCTTGGCGTCGCCGGGCTCGGCTTGGCCGGGACGGCACCCAAAAAAAAAAAAAAAAAATGACCTTCAGATTAGCTGATAAATGTGTGGGGGACGGCCTCGCGATTGCCTTCACTTAAACTGACAGTGTATGGGGCGCTTTACAAGGTGTTGGGAAATGAATGCTCTTTGAAGATAAAACCCTTCAAACGATTCACGATCCCCCCCAACAAACTATCCAAACAATTGAAACCATTTTGTTTTCTTCGCAATATCATTCGGTTTCATTTGAATTTTTAAGTCTCGAAAGTCCATCTGGATGAAGTCACACATCAATGATTCATTTCTTCGAGAAAAAACTTCATGAAATACAATGCTTAAAAAGAAGAAATATCGCTATTGAGTTGCATTTTACTTAACGTATTATCCTCGCTTAGGGAAAAAATTAATATTGAAGTACTTATTCGGGCACAGTAGCGTAAGTTTAGGTGATACTGTCATAATATGGTAATAATCATTTAGGACATGACTTCGTCAAACTATTTCATGACGTTCTACATCCATCAGAATAAAAATTAAAAATGACCGGTAACAAATTGTTTTGATTTAAAAATAATGATTTTGTCCCGACTGTTTATTAATTTATATACGAATTAATTAATCATTCTTCGGAGAGAGGATTAGCCTTTGAGTTTCGTTATAAAATTAGGTACATAGCTCATTGGTCCAATGGAAGGGTTGCACTGTGCC
This sequence comes from Corythucha ciliata, assembly GCA_038030265.1. Taxonomy (NCBI): domain Eukaryota; kingdom Metazoa; phylum Arthropoda; class Insecta; order Hemiptera; family Tingidae; genus Corythucha; species Corythucha ciliata. Next base: position 20,669,238 of record CM075943.1, read on the forward strand.
AGGTATGCTAAATAATAACTTGGTAAGAACTTATAGGGAAGGCGATCTAGAGATGAACGCAGAGCCTTGAGAACGCAAGTATGTGAGACATATTGTTAAAAAACTAATGCGAGTTTATTGATTGGGGCGTTGTGATGCCAAATTCTGGGGTAACACGTACATAAATCCTAGCGTTATCATAACCAACTCTGTCGTTAAGGCAGGGTTATAATAAACAAGGACTTCTCCCACCATAGAGATATCCAGAAGAGGGGTGCGGACCGTTGCTGTATGACCGCAGACAAACTTGGAAAATTAGTGACTCCTCGATTCATACCGATATCTACAACAAGAGTGTTGCTTATGCAGATATGCGTACATTTGTGAAGTTAATTCTTTAATGTGTGAAGTATGAATATGTTCAAAGTGTGCATAATTATTTCAGAATTACGAGCTCCAAGCATCTCCTGTCGGCACATCAGTTAACTATAACTACTATTCCAATGCAATTTTTACCTCACAATTTTAATTCCAAAATTAACTGGTAAAAAATTAGTGTACCTTTCTTTGACAGCGATTTCGTATTAGACGCATTGAAGTTAGGCGGATGGCGCATCCTCAGATTTACTCATATGTCGCCTCGTTCGATGAAGATGTAAATGATTGTGCAGAAGACGGTGGGGTGGGGGGGAATTCACGACAGATACCTCGAAGTCATGTCATATAGTTTGAAAGAAAACCCCGCACTACGTATAATTAAAATTCACTCGGAGGAAAATTTCGATTGATCACTACGGCCCGATTTTATACAAAGCAAAAATATTGAAAATAACTCTTTCTCACTTAAATTTCAGACAGAACAGAGCCGAACCACTGGCTCCAGATTTACTCCGGGCACACGGGTATTCCTTTGGAGCTCTATATTTCTTTTTTTCCTTCTTTCAAGAAGAGGGGAACTGCTTCCCTCCTGGGTGTGGGGTCTCCTTCTCATTTCTCTCTTTTATCCTCCTTCGTCTCGATTTTAGCATAAAAAGAAAAACAGAGTCGCTCGGGTACGTACATACGTATATTTTGTGGCTATAATGTGTCAAACCCTTCATAAATTTACTCGGAATAATTCTCGGTGTTCTTCTATTTTCAACCTTGATTTGAAGGGGACGGGGAGGAGGTGTTCGGAATTGTGCAATAATAGTTTGTAAGATTAATTATTTTCAGCTTCAGCTCGCTTGAATACTCAAAGGACGTTTTGAATTATTTTATGTTATCAGAAATTATTCCGATTATAGACCAAACATTCTATAAATAAAATAGTTAGTTATAATGCATCGTTGATTAAGAAATCAGGGTGGATCAAATCAAATTAAGTTGATTCAATTAACTAAAGTTCTCATTGAGTCACTCAATGATGGTTAGCACAAAAAGTCATACGATTTGGTTTTGTATGTATGCATCAAGTTAAAAGGAATCCCGGCTTAAAAAGTACTTAAATAGTACCAAAAACGTTTCTTGTACGAATGAAAAAAGAAAACCTCCATAATCAGTTTAGGACCTTTACCTGTTGAAAGCTTCTATTGAAGGCGTTGCTACGCTTAAGTCATGAAATTACAGAGTTGGAAGCACAAGTACCTACTTTATTCTCTGTAATAAATCAACTGTTTAAAAAGTAATGATTCATTTGGTGATTAATTCAAAGACTTCAGCACTTACAATCCCTTTTCACGGGTGCTGTTAACTTCTTTACTATTATTTTATAACGACACAAAATAATAGGTCCGTTTCATTGATGCACTAGTGGCACACTAGTGTAGAAAATCATTCAAATGAGCTTTTCTACACCAGTAATGGCTCGGCCACACTATATGTGTCCACTTGTCCAAACAAATACCTCCCAATTCGGGGACGGGCACCTTTTGTTTGGCATCCAAAATTTTTCTCGAGCATGATTGGTGGATTCCTCAACAGTGTTGCTATTTTAAGACCTCCCCCGAACCCGATCACAATCAATTTCTGACATTGCCCAGTGGCGAAACAAGCTGAGCGAGCACCCGGGGCGCACCTAAAGTGTACTCCCCCTCCCCTAGTCGCAACCCAAACCAGCGTGTTATTCCAGAACAGTGGTTCTTGACCTGTTTTAGCTGACAGACAGGGTATCAAAGCAGCTAAATCCAAGAAATTTGTTTTGAAAATGGGAAAGTCCACAAAATCTAATATGCCAAACCAGCGAAACTGACATTATAAAGAGCTTACACAACGAAATTCGTTGAAAGAATGAAAATACGCTCAATTGAAGTTGAAATATCACAATTTGTGAAATTGGGGTTTGAAGGTGCCAAATCCACCACATTTGGTTATCCGCGACAAAATTGTGTTTTAAAAGAATCATTTGGTTTTAGCCAATTTTTTGTTAGAACAATCTAAAATTGTAAGGGCTGAGGTCATGAAGTTTGGTTTCCAATGAAGCGTAAATCCCCAAAATGGGTTGCAAAATCCATGAAGTTTTGCTTTGAAAGAGCACCCCCGCGAACAAAACCCACGAAATTTGGTTTTGAAAAAACAAAACGCCCAAAATGTGGATATTGAAACAGCAAAACTACCAGAAACTAGGATTTCAACGAGACACGAATCCAAAAAAGTTTATTTTTGAGAGGGATAAAATCCGTGAAACTGAAGTTTGTAAGAGCCAAAACAACGTACTTCGGATTTTCAGTATCTGCAATCACAGTAACGTCCAAGCGATAGGAAATCTCCAAAGTTAAAAGACCCAGCCGCATTAAAGGTCCATCCACAGCAAATTCAACTACAGCAAAGCTCCAATCGTAAAAAGCTCAAACCACAGTAACGTCCCAACCACAGCAAAGTTCCAAGTACGAATAAGGTCCAACCACATATTTTTATAATATTCTTGTAATAACTAAGTACACATTTATTTCAACATATACATTTCATTAATTATTACATATTTTTATCAATTTTTCGATTGACTCCACCAAAATTTCACTGAAGATCAGCCTTTGGTTCCGGAAGCTCTCAAAGCTTGATGACAAGCTGCGAAATTTCGTCATTAGAAGCCAAATACGTGTGAAATTGTAAGTTTTGGGTATGCATATTCTAAAAATTCCGAGTTAATGCTCTTAATTCACCCAGAACTGCAAGTTTCGTGGCTTATTTTTAGGCCCGATTTCAACATTTTGGAGCTGAATATCTTCGAAATCAGAAAGTTACCTGGTGGGAAATCCGCGAGAATAGGTAGTTTCTTGTGCAAAATTGGAAGTATTCGCAGAACCCAGGCTATCCTGATGGGTTCCAAAAAGGTAGCACGACAGCGCCCGAAGGCTGCTACAAAATGAAATCACGTTCGGGCTGAAAATCTATGAAATTACAAATTTTGGGGCTGAGCATTCGCGAAATCGCTGGTTTCTGATATTTACTGTCACGAAATTGCAAGTTTCGGGACCTTTTCTTGGTGACTGCTATAGCTGTCCACGACAGCGCCAAAATTATGACATAATAGTCGCAAAATTGCAACATTTTGGAACTAAATGTCTGCGAAATTAGGAAGTTACCAGGTGGAAAATTCGCGAAATAACTAGTTTCTGGTGTTTATTTGTGCGAGTAGTCGATGGTCCCTATTTTCGTCAAATTGCTAATTTCTGGTCTTTATTTTCAGCGAAATTGCTAGTTCGGGTACCTTTTTATAATGACTCCGGGTTGACCGGTCCCGACATCATCCAATGCATGGCAAATATTGCACACGAAATTTCATCATCTGCTCTGAGCTGAAAATCTGCGATATTACGTTTTGGGCACAAATATTCGCGACATTGCTTGTTTCTGGTGTATATTTTTGCGACTTTGCAAGTTGATGGTCTTTATTTTAGTGAAATTAAAAATGTTTGGTCACAATTCACAACACAGCTCATTTCTGTTCTGACGTCTGGTTCATGAAATGGGGAACTTGCACATTTTTCAAAAGTTGGTGTTTCTTAAAGAGTGCTCTTCCACATGCCTATTGCTCACATTAAACTCTGAAATCAATCAAGGATGTTTTTTTTAGCGAATTTTTAAAAATTTTGAGTAGGGGTTCGATTACGTCAAAACTTATTTATTGAAATTGATGATGTGGGGAAGAGGGGGTTAGACGCGTTTACTGGAGGGGAATTTTTCATGTTATTTGTAAACAAACAATTTTAGAGTTCCCTCAAATGCTTCACAAGTAAGGATTTACGTCATTTCCCCTGGCACCATCCATCCCCTCCTAAAGAACTTTGAACCTTTTTTAAAAATCTTAAAACGCACCAATCGAGTTGCAACTTCCGTTGTTGTCCTTCAGTTCACGGGTCAAATCACCGGTATGCTTTTCTTCCCAATCTGAGATTCATGCAAGTTCCCGATTGCAAGTTTTAGGTCTAAATAATCGCAAAATTGGTAGTTTCCAGTCTAAATTCTCGCAAAATTGGTAGTTTACGGTCTTCAATTTCACGAAAATTCAAGTTTTTAATCCTTTTTTGGAGGGCGCAGACCTTGGGCAAGCCTGGCCCTGTCTGCACCGTAAGCCTGACGAATAGCCATGTAATCAAGGCTGGATTTAGGAGGCAAGAGGCCCTTTTTTTAACGTCTCATTCCAGTATCTTTGCAAAACAATAAATTTCTTCCAGGTTATACATAATTTATTATGCAGGTGGTTTTTGCGGATTATTTGGTCAAATTTCATTGAAGATTTACAAAATGTGTAACAATATACGAATAAAAAGGGAAAATCATAATTTCTTACGAAATAGGTAAAATCATAATATGTTACGACGGACTTCTTTCGTCAAAGGGGATGATGACGTCACTATAGCTCAGCGCTTGCAAATAAGTTCTGCCTCTATGCAGCGGACACCTTGAGAATTTCAGCCGTTGCACTTTCCTTTTTTGGTGGAGGAACCCAGGTAATTTTTCAATAATCGAATCGTGGTTTCCACGTTACGATAGAAAACCTATAAACCAGATGAACGCATCAGTAGTGATGCACGAGACCGAGACGAGACTTGAGTGGTCTCGGTCTCGTCTCGAAAAGTTAAAGGCGCGAATTCAAAGTATGTGTGATATTAGTGACGAGTGATCCTATTCTCGCCTCAATGATTACAGATGACGACGATAGATGAATTTATACTTTGCTTTCCTTCCTTAGTGGCTCGTGGCACGAAGGGATAAGTGATACACTACTGATTAATCATAATGTTATGCAGGATAGAATTGTGAGCTGTACACTGAGAAAAAAAATGGGCACTTTCTCTGTTAAATTCAACCGAGAATTCTCTGTTAAACGGTAGCACCCGAGACGAGGTCGGTACATTTAACCGATATGACACATCTAGGTTAAAGCATGTCAAACTCTGTAAGTACTAATCTCGGTAAAATCGAATTTCGAGGTAACAGAGAATAATGGTGTATTCTACAGAGACTTTCTCCTACCATTCTTGGTCATATCAACAGAGAAGGATTGCTCATTTAACGTAGATCTCTCGGTGTAATCTACAGACTAAGTCAGTACATTACACGTACCACTCTCTGTCATATCAACAGAGGATTGCTCATTTAACGTAGATCTGTTTGTGTGGTCTGCAGAGACAGTCAGTACATTACACGCACCACTCTCTGTCATATGAAGAAAGGATTGCTCATTTAACGTACATCTCTTCGTGTATTTTGCAGAGCCAATAAGTGATGCTGTAGGTCAAAAAATGTCAGCAAAAAAAAAATGTACCAAAATAATAATAAGTTATTTTTATTAACCTAAGTTCAATGACAAGCGTAATGGCAAAAGGAGAAACATATCACAAAAATGTCCATAAATATTTAATAACATTAATTAACAAAAAAATGCAAGCTTACTTTAGCTTATTTATTTATTTTATAGCGCAATATTCAAGCTATTGAATTTGATATTGTTGTATAATATATGAGTTAACTGATGCAGCAGGTGTGACAGTTTTTGGAAAAGGAAATTTAAGTGCTTGCAAGCTGAAATAATGAGTTTTGACTTCCCGTTCGACAAAATGGCTGTGATAAATGTTACGAAGTAATGATAAGTTATCTTCTTACCGTCGTTGGCAAGAGCTTGAATTTCAGTGAAGCTTTTGCGGTGCTCGGGCCTGCTCAATTCGAGACGTTTTCGAGCTTCTGCCACGATCCGATCACCGTACTTCAAGAGTCCTGGCATCAACGCGAAGTCTGGGGCTTCTGGCGCTTGCCTCCTAAAGTCAGAGTCCACCTTGAAAAATGAAAAATATGCATGCTTGGTTTTTATTGCGTTGGAGTAAGATGATAGTTAGTTCCTTCTTACCAATTCTAGATCTATGGTATGGGTATCCTAAAAACTTTAAAAGGTCCAAGTATGAATCAAATAACGGCGTGGTCATCGATATGTTCCACCGTTTCGAAAATGAGTTCCTCCAGGCCTCTCGAAGAATCTCAGAAGCACTCAAGCCACTGAAGCCAGTAATCAGTTCCAAAGTTGCGTCATTGGTCACAATTCTATTAAACAATAAATATAATTTACTAGATTAAAGGCAAATAATAATTCAACACCATGAAAAGGTTTTCTATAGGACAAATATTTAAGATAATAACTTACAGGACAACAAAATCACAAACGGAAGTAGCTGCATGCCAAAATGAATTTATAAATCACGTTAATAAAAAGTAAAAAAAAAAACTTTTGAACCACATACCTTTGAGAAGAAGATCGTTTTTTGAAATCCGCAAAAAAAAACTGATAAATAATCGCAATAATAATCTATTATACTTATTAAACTCACAATACTAAACGACGAGCACCCTTCACTTCATCCAACACATCACTAATAAAGAACGCGACCTTTGGTACGCTGAGCCCTTTCCTCCCCACTATATTTTGTTTTCAACAGATAATCCACCGAGAAATGACAAGCTATTACAGAGAAGAGGGATATTTAACCGAGTTGGCCTCGGTTAAATATTTTGCTCTGCCGATTTAACAGAGTTAGTAAGATTGTTTAACAGAGTTGGTAAGGTGATTTAACAGAGTTGGTCTGTAGTGAAAAGTGTTGATTCAACGTAGACAAATTTGTAGTCTGCCACGTGCCGATTTGTCAAGATATTACTTTTTATTATGTAGACAATTTATGAACTTGTCGAAATATGAAAACATCCTTACGGAAGTGCACGGTCCCCCGATGCAACTGCTTGACAAAGTTTCCTTTGAAGGGAAAGAGGAAGAGGGAAGAAAAATTGATCACAACTAAGCAACTGAGTGAACGACAAATTTTGAAATAATGTGAACTACCACTTCTTAAGTTTGCCTTAGAAAAATCTTATTTTGGCAAAAGAATCGCATGATTGGATGACAATGAGGGCCCTACTTTTCGAGACACTGAAATAATCGAGCAAAAGTTGTACAATACACTCCGCCAGCTGCCGGACTGTTTTTTGTAGTTAACAGAGTAGGTCCGTTGATTAGCATACTTTTGAAAACAGAGTACTAGTTGTTTTTACATAGTACCGCTGCGAATATCGGTTAAAGACAGAAAAACTTTACTAACAGAGTCACTAATCTCTGTAAAACGCATTTTTGACCGAAAGTTCACGGTTAAGTATAGTTAAGCAGGCGATTTCTATGCTGTTCCCACATAGAAAGTGCATTAACCAAGAAGGACCATGCAAAAAGTGCAGAACTTCTCGGTAAAACCAACCGAGAACTGCTTTAACATACCTCATTAACAGACCATTTTTCTCAGTGTACGTATACTTGAAGAATAACGACTTGTCTACTCACTGAAATTACACCTTTTTTTATTTCGACTCGGTGAACCGGTTTTCAATGTATTTCATACATCATCCTCAGACCTATGTCAATAGGTGATAAAATTAATCAAAATAGGTGGGAGTCAGAAACATCCCCGTCAAGAAAAATATGTTGTGGGTGTGAATCAAGCATTGGATAAGCCGCTCAAAGGTTTACCGCCCGTTCCACACCGTTGTCTAGCTGCCTACTGTAGGCAGCTAGACAACCAGTCTAAATTTACAGTAGCTGCCTACAGTAGGCAGCTAGACAACGGTGTGGAACGGGCGGTAAACCTTTGAGCGGCTTATCCAATGCTTGATTCACACCCACAACATATTTTTCTTGACGGGGATGTTTCTGACTCCCACCTATTTTGATTAATTTTATCACCTATTGACATAGGTCTGAGGATGATGTATGAAATACATTGAAAACCGGTTCACCGAGTCGAAATAAAAAAAAGGTGTAATTTCAGTGAGTAGACAAGTCGTTATTCTTCAAGTCTACTGATTAATAACCAAAGAGCTTTGTAATTGCCCCAAAATAGAATCGTGCCTTTAAAACAATCGTCACACTGAGAACGTGAAAGGGGAACAGTTGGGAATCAACGAGATCAACTCAAAACCTCGAACATGCCAACTCATTTAGTTCAAGCAGGAGACTTCCCATCCCAGACACGACGAGGCAGAGGTGCACAATCCCCACCTCATACATCAGACACTCCTTCTCATGCTTCAACTGGCAATGTTAGTTAAAAGAGAGAAAAAAAAAAAGCGGTGTCGAGTTTGATGATAGCGGCCTAGGGAAGTTTCAAACGCAATTTTCTTTTTTTCTTTTTTTTGGGGGTGCCAGGCTTTGAACCCGGCTGGCGCCTCCCTTGGGCTCCTACGCCATACCCAGATCTAACTGTGCACTTCACACCCGTACTACGCGGGCGTTTCGGTCGGTGCGCGGTTTGTTGAACGAACATCGCCGGGAATGCCCACACGAAGCCGAGTGTGCCGTGTCACAGCTCGCCACAGCCTTATAGTGTAACGGGCAATGGCTGGATTCGAACTCAGACCTGCTGGGTTGCGAAGCGAGCATTGTATCCATTACACCATCGAGGCGCGCTCCCTTCCACTAAGCAGCCTGGCCGCGGCAGCCAGTTGGCTGCTGTGCAGTTGGGCTTGTTCTAGTGGCTGCCCCAGCCTGGAAATCTTTGCTGCCTAGTGCGCGGGCACCCATATGTTGCAATGTATTTCACCGGCCCCCCCGGGAACCCTAACCCCTTTTTTTTATTATTACGATACTTAGGCATAAAGGAGCTTTTAACGACCGAGGCACGATGTTTGTGACACGAGACAAAGTCGAGTGCCATCATCGGTAGAGTTTGTAGTGCGATTATACGTCTCAGGATCGTACGCTTTTTTTACCTTCAATCGTACAAAGACTTTTAAAATCAATTAGGTTCATAATTTATTAATTTAACGATTCCGTAAAGTCTCCCATTTGTCACACAACTTCATTTCAGAGAAATAAAAAAGAAGAAACAAAAGAAGCGACCCCAAAATAACTTTTTTGACGCGGTGTGCAAAGTACTTTTTTTTATTAAAATATGGGCTGATTTTTTGGGCCACGCCGATGAAGTGAGTGTTTTATCCCCTAGGCTATAAAATAATCAGCTGTTTAAAAAAAAATAGTATCTTACATATAACGAGACACGTAATATAATATAAGTGCCATTTTACTTACGAGTACTTTGCTTGGCTGGCGAGGCAAAGCCGAGTCGGCTAAAAGAGTACGAGCAAGTGAATTTAGATATGCACGATATTTTTCGCGCGACAAGTGAAATAATAGTATATTTCACTACAAGTGAGGGAAGTGGAGTTTTACCTGCGAGTTGTGTTTGGCTCACGAGGCGGGGCCGAGTGAGCTAAAAACAACGAGCAGAGTGAAAGCTTCTTCCTCACGAGTTGTGGATATTATTTTTCGTATGATCAACAGGTTTAATTGTCTTTCCTGCAAGTGTTCGGAGGCAAGGGTACGCTAATTGAATACAGAACTTTTTTTTCACTTTCCTTCACTAGTGAGTGAAAACCTTCCTGTTTCCTTCGCTTGCGTGGGAAAATGTGAAATTATGGGCATTCTGCCTTACTTTCCTTCACTAGTGAGTGAAAAAAAATAGTTTTTCCACCTAGCTCATCTTTTCAAAGTAAAAATCAACTTCCCTGTTGAGGTACCTGGAAGGGGAAGTATCACTTCCCTCCTTGATCGTGCGAAAACCAGCATGTATAATACGTGAAAGAAGAAGAAATGTGCGTGTTTCCTATGATAATTTTACAAAAAGTAAACTTTTTCCCATTATTTTATGTCATTTTGTGCGTTGGGGGGGGGGTGATATGTCCACCCCTTGGATCCACCACAGCCCGGAGGCCCATGACACAATAGCTGTCTCGGCATGAAACAAGGTCATTTCATTGTTAAAACGTTCGGTATTCATAAATGAGCCATCATTTTTTCATTCTTTTAATTCCGAGACCGAGACCAGTCTCGGTCTCATCTCGGTCTCGGCTCGTGACCAGAAAACTTGGTCTCGGTCTCGCTCCAGAAATGATGGTCAGTGTCTCGGTCAGTGGCTTCAGTAAATCCAGCGTAATCTTAAATAAAGTCTTAAGAAGCCGCTCTTTGAAGGATCCCTGGAGCGGGAGAAATCCCCCTAAATCCTAAGGTCGAGGTTAATCTAAATTATAATTTCATATCCTCAGTGTATCCTCGCAATTAATTCATTAAACCCCTCCAGCATATCATTTCTAATACCTTCAAATAACGCTTCTAGTAAGCCTCTGGTGTCAGGGAAACCTGCGTAAGCCGCATTAATGCGATAAGAAGCCGTTTATTCGAGAATCCCTGGCGTGGGAGAAATCCCCCTAAATCCTGCAAGGTGTTAATAATCCTTAAATGTTCTGAATCTCCGTATAATATTCCTATTCCGATATTTCTATAATATTCCGTACATGTTCCTGGCTGTATGATTCCACAATTCATGCCATTAAAAAAAAAAAAAAAATTGGGGCTAAATGTCCGCGAAATGGCAAGTTTGCAATGTTTTTCGTGGGATCGGATGGTTCATACATCTTTATAGATTCCAGTTTCTCTTTAACGTGAATACGTTTTACGGGAGTATAGGGACCAAATCGGCAGAAGTGGCAAAAGTGGGTCTCAGAGCGCGTGCGTCGCCTAGTGTGTGTGGTGCTGGGTGGAGGGAATGAGGGATATCACCAAGATCACAGCTCAAAACTCAAGCTCAATTGCCACTTGCCAGCCGAAAAACGTATTCACGCAAAAAATCCGGCCAAGGACCTAACGGTTTTTTTTTTTTTTTTTCCCCCAATTCGTTCATTAGAGAACTTCAAAGGCCATCTCAAACCCTTGGCCCTTCTTTCTAGGTGAAGAAATCTGGCCACCCTAATTATATTCTCCTCTGTGCTTCTGAAACACCACACGTGTTTTTTTTTTTTTTTTTTTTCACGTCAGATTCAACCAACAGGGCATCAGATCGGTCTAGGAGCTGTTGCAGGGGCCCCAGTATCAGCATTTAAAACATTGTAGGAAAAACGCTACGGCCAGCGCAATTGGCAGCTTGCATGGGCTCTATTAGTAAGCATTCCTTTTTATATCAGGGGCCTTTCCCCCGCGGTCGTCGGGGAAGTGCTGGAGCCTCAAAAGCATCTCAAAAGGTTCAGAAAAGGCCGTTTAAGTTATTGCGTTGCCACGCACAACTCCGGCATTTGGGCCCACATTCTATCTTAAAATAGTTCATTTGGGCCAAGATTTATCCCTTTTTGGAGCATTTATGGTATTTCCTGTTGATTTTATTTCGTTTAATGTTAAAAAAGGTCGTCGTGCGGCGTGCCATATAATTGTGTACGAAAAAGGATAAATTGCATCGCAGTCGAGATCATCGAGACCTACATAGAATATACCTTGATTATAGCGCACGTCGCACCTCTGAAAATTAACTACGTCACTCATCCTCCGATTGTTATTGCCTTTCAGGCTCGATATGGCACTATCCACTTGACGGCAGAATATATTGACAAAAAAAGTAGAAGAACCAGAATTGAGATTGCTAGAATTCGTTTCTTCCATGTTACTATTTGTTGGATGTCCCCGAAAATTCTAACAAGCGAAACTGATTTTAGAAAAAGCTCTAGTAAAGAAATTTGGGGTTTGAAAGAGTGAAATTGAGGTATGAGAAATAATTGGAAAAACTGGTTTGGGGGGGGGGGGCTAAATTGGAATCTTCGTACCGTCAATAAGATTTTAACGCTAAATTGTCAGTTTTAGGTCAGGGCTATTTGGTTTCTTTCTTGGGCTAAATTGCATGGTTTCTGGGCCAAAGACTAGAGTCCGTTCCAGAGTCAACATTGCAGGTTTTTTAGGCCCGAAGAACAGGACATAGTGGTGAGAAAACTAGCAGTTCACGACAGGAGTGTGTTTCTAGGTAGGAATAAGGACCAAAACCTTGCAATTGGTTTGAAGTGAAGGCCCTGAATTTGCAATTTGCCTAAATTAACACTCAAAGCCCCGAAAATGTTTCACTACCATTCAGTCAGGATTCTTGTAATTTTGTCAGTGTAGGACTGCAGTCGGGGCCGGCTTGCCCAGGATTATATACGACACGACACGGCAGATAATATTTGCCACCAAAATGTTGCAATTTTGTTTCGGGTACGGCATATGGGCCTTGTATCAGCCTACAAAGCGGCCGGAGTTCTAACCCCACAAAAAAACAAAGTGCAATAGCTTGTAATTTCATGATTATTAAGCATTGAAACTTGCAATTTCTCCGAACTCCAACTTCTACCTCTAAACTGCAATTTTGCTTTAAGGCCCTGTTGCAATTTCACCGAAACTAAGTTCACTCAAATTAGGACCCAAACTTTGCAAGCTACTTTAATTTTTAATTGCAAATAGATTGAAGTTCAAATTCAAAGTTATGAGCGCAGCCGGTGCAGGCTTGCCCTGGGCTCGTGGTCATTAAAAACAATAGTGGCTGAAACTTGCAGCTTTGCTGAAATTTAAACGTGAAACTCGCAGCATCGCGAATATTCTGCCAGGAAACTTCTAATTTCACGGATATATTTTCCGGCGAAATGTTGAAATTTTGCGGCTGTAGTCATCAAACTTTGAGCATTGTCGTAGCTGGATGTACCGGGTTCCGATCCACTTAGAAAGTATATAGAAAAACAAAATGAAGCTTGCAATTTCGCGGAAATATAGGCCGGAAACTAAGCAATTTTGCGGATATTCAGCCCCGTACAAAAGACCCTGAAACTTGCAGTTTTACTAAAATTAAGACCTGGAACTACCAATATCGCTTATGTGTGCCTTCAAAATTTTGCTATTTGGTGTCTATTCGCCGGGATTTGAGTGCTGTATAGGCTGGCTTTTCCGCGGCATCCCTGAAGAAGGAAATACCTGAAACTTTCAATTTTGTTGAAATTGAGACGTGGTACTCGCAATATTGCCATTACTCAGCCAAAAAAAGCCCAATTTCGCGCAAATATTTGTTTTCAAAATGTCGCAATTTCGCGGCTACATTCATCAGAAGACTTTGGGCCTTGTCGTGGCCGGCTGATCCGGGTTCCACGCTCTGGTTTTCTGTTTCTGAAAACCAGAAACTGATGATTTCACGAGAATAAAATACCGGAAACTAGCAATTTCACCGATAGATTGAACCAAAACTGGCATTTCCGCAGATTTTGCGCTCCGAGTGACGTGATTTTATGACTGTATGTAATTTGTCAGATTTGGATTAAGTCACGGCTGACGGGTTCCATGGCCTCTAAAAACAAAAACCCCAAAATTTGTAATTTCGCGAAGAATAAGACCAAAAAATTGCAATTTGAAAGATATTTAGAGCCGAAACTTACATATTTCCAGATATTTAGCTCCATGTAATTCTGCGGCTATTATTCTCAATTTCACCTGTGAATTAAAAGAGTTTCCACGATTTTTTAGCTGTGAATTAGCGATTTTTTTTCAATTTCAACCACGAACTAGCGATTTTCACAATTTTAGCAGTGAATTAGGCAGTGCTTTTTTTTACTTGTAGCGTTGAATTAGCGTTTTTTCTTATAATTTTAGCCAGGGACTCGACCTTAGAATAGCACATTAGCGTTTTTCACATTTCAGACGCGAATTAGCGCTTTTTTCTGCGTTATCCACGATGTTGCCTCAAGAAAACTCGAATTAGCGTTTTCTGCGCTAAAACACTGCGACGGCTGAATAAGTTCAAATGGAAGAGGAGATTTCGTATTCGCATTGAAAAAACAGCCAAGAGGAAAGGGAGTTGTACAGAATCTCATGGCGATTTTGATTTCTTAAGGGCAAAATGTTCTGCTTTAATGCTAATCAGCCATAGTTTGAAGGGGCAATTTGTAGCTGATTGTATTGGCACCCGGCCTCCAAACCCTTGAATCGCATGCCTACCCCTCTCCATCCGTGTTTTTAAAACGATTTGACGCGGCACATGGGGGAGGGTGTAATTCTGCTGAACTGGTAAGGTCGTACCGTAAGAAGAGTTGAAGCAATAAGATGTCTTTCTTCATTACTATTTCTCACATTACCCAGCTACTTTGTGCATTAAGACGTTATACGAATATTGCCTTATTACTCCCACATCACAAGTACTCGAAGTACAAGAATACGCATGTTTCAATAGATCTTGATATATCACCGAAAACATATAGCGGCTTATTTCATTGCCAAAAAGTGTTCAAAAATAATTTAATATAACATTCTGAAGGCTAAGGAACCTTTATCCACAGCGTGAATCCACGTAATAAAAAGTTAAGGCAGAGAAATTTTCGAATATCATCGGGATGGTGGGACGCTGTAATAAAGAAATCATTAACCCTTCATTTATTACGTCAGAAATTAACTATTTAATCATTCCGGAATTAGTAAGATTTCTTCTTCGGCCCATTTTAACGAGTCGGACAATAGGCACATGAGCGTAAACTGGAGCTAAATGCATTAGACTAAACAACAGAGAATTCAATCAGTTTTTGTGACATTAGCTACTGAACGATTTTAATTCTGACTATGTACCCTGTCGCACACCATTGATTGAACCTTAAATTTTTGAGGTGAATGGCCCATCGTAGTAGAGGGAAAAGAGTATGAAAAGAAATGAGTGTTGGATGAGTGGGGGTGAGGTGGGGGTCAAGGGCTCGCACGGGTCTTCAACATAGAAAGTGGAAGTCGAAAAAGGATGAAAGGACTTTGTTTGAGTGCGAGACAGTCGAGCTTCCGCGGCGCCAAGTTTTCAGGTAACGTTTAACGGAATGGGCCCGCGGTGCTCTTCCATCAAGTTCTTTCTAGGAAGTTAAATTATTCACACAGAAGAAGAAAACGAAAAGAATGTGGAGAAGTTATGGACAAATTTTTGGGTCCAAGCAGCAATGAACATTTTTCGAGTTTCATTCATGCGCCGCCTGCTAGATTTTTCTTTGAAGCGCGAGCGCTAGCTGATATAAGAGACCACGAATGCCGATTAACCCCGATCAAGTGAACAGTTAAGGAAAATCTGAGGATTTTGCGCGTTGCGTGTTTCAAAACTGAAGATTAGGAGACTACAAAACCTGCGATGTTACCTCAAAACTGAATATTTCGAACCTAAACCGGCAGCTTTACCACAAAAATAGCAATTTAACCACAAGAATAGCGATTTTAGCACAAAAATGAAGATTTTATCACAAAACTGGAGATTTTAACGCAAAACAGGGATTTTAGATTTTTTTATTTAGGGAGCGAAATCACAGACATTGGTTTTTTAGTGAGTCATTATGTTCCCTGTATTTGCTCGGGAATTCACAAAACGGTCTGGAAACTGTAACCCTATCGCCCCTCTTCGCCATACTGAGCTGACTGTACAGCCGAAACTGGAGTTTTTACTACCAAAACTAAGAGCTTTTCCTCAATAAATCGATCATAGACTCAATGGACAACCGACTGATGAAATATGGAATTTTCCACAAATTTCTCCATGTTTTATTCTGTAAGGACCAAATTTCACGTTTTTTAGCCAAAGTGTCATTCTCTGTGCCATAATTGCCAGTTTTTACACATTGAAAGGCTATATGTATAAACACCGACAGTTTACAGGCAACTGGTGGGAAGTTTTTGAATCGGTTAACTCCAACAACGTTTAGACGTTTTTCGTTGCTTTTTGTTTAAGCATACCTACATATAATATGATTGATAACATAACACAATAAACATATTTAGGCCCGATTTCACCAACTTCTTAAACCAAGATCAACAGCTAATCGCGATTACAATGTAAACGCTTGTATCAGAATTCATATGGGTCGCTATTTTGTTGGTGAAAATGGGCCTTAAGTGTTTTAATCGAAGGAAAATCAATATTTCTGTTCAAATTTCAATATACAGCTTCCAAGTGCATCTTTATAAAAGCGTTTGAAAGCAAGAACACGCACAGCAGGGGAGAGGGGAACTATTTCTAGAATAACATATTTCAGGTAGTATACTAGAATCTTGAAGTGCGCAAGCTGAGAAGAACTCTTTACCCAGATAAACACACGAGCGTGTTTATTTACACTCTTTCTCGACCCCTCGCCCCTCTTATCCCATACTAACCCATCATCATTTAACACTCTCGCCTCCTGAAAAAGTTTAGGAAGAAAAACTCTCTGGACCTCTTTACTTTCTATACGGTAGATTGTCTGTTTAGGCTGGCCCGTCGTGTTTTTTTGAGAGGCGGACTTGTCGGATTCTCTACTTCCCAACGATTGACACAGACCACCTCAGCTCTGCTACTCTAACGGTTGGAAGAAGAGGGTAGAAGAAAAAGAGTATAAGCTTTTAATGTTTACTCCCAGTTTAGCTCAACGCAAACAGGTAAACTTAACAAAAGCTTATACGTGCTCCTGCGATGTTCAGTGTTAAAAAAGTAAGAGGCCGTGCCTGAAATAAAAAAGGGTTAAAATAAGACTGAATGCTGATTAACAGGACAGGTTTATTGATGCAAGGATATCTAGAAAGAATACAACATATTACAAATTGATGTGTTATGAAATTGTAGACTTCAATAAACGTTTTTATCGTGTTGGAATGTGAGGCTAAATAAGAGCATTGGCATCATTCGCAGAAGTGTTTGTCGAGAACGTCAAACTTACTTTAGCGACATCAGAAGTGAGTGTACAGTTAGTTGTGGACAATAGTTATAGAAAACTTTCATTTCCCAGATCAATACCCCGGAAAACAAATTCCGCCCTTCATGATAGATTACCGAGTCAACAGGAAACTTCTTTTTCAGACTCTCGAGTTCTGCCATAAGGGTTGAATATATTCATGGAGTTTACGATTTAATGGCCGTTTTTAAAAATGGTGACTCCTTAATTCCCATAAAAAGTGTTATTCTGTTACTTTTGTGACGATCATGGGATGGGGTATCCGTATACCTGGAAAATGTTGAAATAGCCATACTAGTTCCCTATAAATCCATCGAGGCCTGCGGGATAGGCTTCAATCGAGCTTTCTATTCCTCCCATCATCGGCAGTCAAAAGGATTCGGGAGAGAGGGCTTTCCCCTAAAATCATCCCACGCGTAGAACGTAAAGCACCCAATAAAGAACAATAAGGATGTTGGGGGCAGGACCCACCAAACATTCACGATAAAATTGCACCGAAGGTGTGGTCCGATCTCCGGTTTGACCTCAGACCTTCAGCTACCTGAGCTACTCGGTCTTGGTCTTATCAGCCCGGCAATTGAGCCGAGTACGGAGCCGATGGACCGCCCCTCGCCGGGAGCGGAGGTGCTACTGCACTACGATTCCCGCCCCTGCCCCCGGCACTCCAACCGACCCAGCAAAACCGAGTCAGGGAGGACACCCGGCTCATCAGGACTGATGAGAACCGCGAGGGCGAAACAAGGACTGGGGATGTTGTGGTCAAGCGCCACGGCCGAGTTCAATAAAGAACGATAAGGATGTTGAGGGCAGGACCCACCAAACAATCGCGAAAAAATTGCACCGACCGGCCCAGTCGGAAAATTACTGTTCATAACTAAACAAAGATACATATATTAAAGATAAACACGTTGGATTGCAATGGGATTTTCTCAACCCAACAGTAGAAATTGTATTATTGTCTCAACACAAACAGTCGTGCTAATAAATGCAAGCACACTTCACAGATATACAAATAATAAATACTCCCGTTCAATACAAACAAGATAACAAAGGTAACTTTGAAAAAAGCAATAAAAATAAATAATCAAGCATCTAATCTGTTGTGACAAGAGTGGTCGGAAATAAGAGGAAAGGCATTTCTGTTGACTCAATAACAATTATTAGTACGGTGCAATTAGACCTAAAACAAAGTAAAATTAAAAGTTTCCCTTCAACGCCAAATCGTTCCTTACAACCCACATATTGATTGGTAAAAAGTTCCACCATTCGGAGCTAGGGGTTTTGGTGAGAGGGGGTAATAAGTTAGTAAATTCTTACTTTGTTCTACAGTATTTCTAAAATATTTAGAAATCCATAAGGTTTAGCGAGAAAATGAGCATTTACAAAAATTATCTTCATGAAATTGCCCACAAAAATGATCCCAGAGATAACATTACTTAAGTGAACGGTTCGAGAGTTACGGTGGGTATAGTAGTACACATCTTTCGAATCTCGACGTTTTTTGTCGAAAAAACTGGCATAAGGAAACTTTTTGTTTTTTGCATGATTGAGTTTTTTAAAATCAAAAGAACTCATCGATTTGAACTTGGGAAGGATAGCGTCGAGGCGAATACGGATTTTCCATTTTTTGGCGGAAAGCGGGGTCGGATCATCAGCGGCAGCTTTGAGGCGTCTTTTTAGTGTCAATGGATGCAGCGTTCCGCAAGACCATGCGCGGCAGGGTGACCAGTGGCGGCGGAAGTGGGGTTCAGGGTCAGCGAATGCTCCCCCAAAGGTCTTGCGGATTGGGGGAGCGCTGCGTTTGAGGAATCGAGAAAAAAATGGCTTCGTGTTGAATTTGCCTCCTAAAAATTATCGTTCCCACCTTCTACAACATGAATCGGGTTCACCAGCCAGATCTGCAGCCAGAACTGGGCTACCTTAGTGCCGAATCCGCGAAATTGCTTCTGTGAATGCTACAAACGTGTGAAATTGCTATCTTGAACCCCGTGAAATATGACTTTTCAAGGAGCCAACCCCGCAAATTTGGATTTTTAGGGAATCAATCCTTCAAAATTGATTTTTCAAAGGGCCAAATCTTTAAAATTTTGGCTTAAAGGGGTGAAAACTGTCAATTCTAGCCATCTATCAAGACAATTCCAATCAAGACCATAAAGAAGAGGAATGAGACTCTGATATCAACTGTTTCGTCCTTCTGGTTGGCCTTTTTGGGTGATTAAAACCCGAGAAATTTGGTAGTTTCGAATCCTAATCCTCGAAATTTGGGCCTTGAAAGGCTAACCCCCTCGAAAATTATATTTTAATGTGCTCAATGGGCATTTTGGCTCTGAGTGGAAAGTACATTTCACATACTGGTAGACCTACACCTTAGCGGGGCTCGGGGTGGATAACTCTATGAGGCCCTTGAAATCTGTCTGTATTTGTGCTTTTTCTCACTTTTAGCAACAAATAAGTTGCATTCAGAAGCCGAGAATCGTCATATTTTCAATGTTGAACATTTATTGGGACATTTGTCCATTTTATCCGCGAATAAGCGCTTTTGCTCAATTTTCAGCAGAGAATTACCATTTTTCTGAATTTGAACGTAAAATTACCATTTTTAGGTCCGTTTTTTTTTTATTTTTTTATTTATTATTTTTTTTTAACGCCGCCGGGGCGTTGAGTGCCTCCTGTTGCCTCCTACATCTTCGATTAAGAAATTTAAAGAACTGGACCATCATCTGCGAACCATGAGGAAATATTTTTGATCATGAAAAAATGAAGTTTTTATTCAGCTCCTTTAATCAACAATTGCTAAAGCGGGCCTTATTTCCCGAATAAGGGATTTTTATCAAATTGCTACAAGTTGGCGTTTTGCTCAATTTTTAGCCGCGAATCAGCCCGGGTTTTCTCATTTTGAGCTGAAATTTTGAGTTTTCCTTATTTTTAGCCGCGCTAATTACTGATTTTTTCAATGCCATTTCATTTCAATTTAGTTATGGATTAGCGCTTTTTCTTAGTTTTGGCCTCTAAATATCCTTTAGAAGATATGGATTGGCGTTTTCTCAACTTTATCCGCGAGTAAGTGATTTTGTTCATTTTTATCCGAAAATTAACGTTTTTCCTACAGTTTATTCGTGAATTAGCGCTTTTACTTAATTTTGTCGACGGATTAGGCGATTTTTCTCAATTTTAGCCGCGGGCTTGGCCTAAAAACAGCACATTAGTGGTTTTTTGGTACATTTCAGCCGTAAAATTGCCACTATACACCGAGAATCAGCGATTTTTTCTAAATTATGGTCTGAAAGTTGCATCAAGAAACCAGGAATGAGCGCTTTTTTGCAGTTTTAGCCACGAATATTAGCACTTTTCCAAATTTTTTGCCGCCTACTCGCCCCAACATCGGCACGTTAGAGCGCCTTCTCAATTTCATCTGCTTAAGGACCTAGAGAAACTTGGGAATCAGCGTATTTTCTCTTTTTTAGCCGCGAATTTGCTTCTAGAAGGCACAAATTTTCTAAATTTTAGCCGTCAGAATTGCGCTTTCGTGGATTCGATCAAATATTTAGCTATACTGTTCGCTGATCACCAGTTCTATTCTCCTAGTCGGATGGGCTGAAAATTGTCGAAAGGAGCCATGTCACTGAACAATTCCAATCGTAGTATACCAAAAATCCTCTTCACGTACTTAAATCTATGAACATGAACCTAAAAATCATCATTTTTCCATATTTAAGCTTTTCGGGGGCCCTCTGTGATAGGTGACCCTGGGCGGTCCGCCCCCTTCGCCCGTACCTCGGTATACGCTATTGTTCACGGCATACTCTTGCTCTTTCACACTAATCTCCTGCTCTGAATAGTGTGAATTCGCAATTTTATGGCCGATGTAGCCGATTTAGCTTATAACACGTCATTTATCTAGTAAAATTGTGTCTTTAGGACTCAAATTATTACGAAAATTAACCCAGAAACAAGAGAATTTCATGGAGAGGCGGTAATTTGGTGAAGGATTTGGAATTTTTGCCGCAAGAATTGTATTTTTCACATATAGGCATAATTGATTCGCAAAATGGTATTTTCTAGAGGGGTGGGGGTAAATCTGACTGCTCAGATTCTTGCTCCCCTAATGCCAACTGACTTCCGCCCCCACTGAGGGTGACTTGGGGCGCTGAATTTCTAAAAGATTCCAGGTTCCTCGCAGTGCCTTTGGAATTCTTCGCTTTTAAAAACGGTTGCATTGTCAGATAATAGGACTGAAGGATAACCATGAACGGTGAATATATATTTTCGAGGAGAGCGACGGTCAGTGCGTTTCGAATGGTGCGCACTTTTTCCCAATTTGATTTTGAGCCTATGCTGATAAGAAAAAAAGTCCTTCAACTGGACCCGCATAGTCAACATGTACCCTGTCCCAGTTCTCGTCGGGCTAATCCGAAGGATGTATGGGGGCTTTCTTCGGGTTGTGACCGACTTTTGAACAGGACTCGCAGCTTTTGACCTCTTTTTCTATGTCTTCATCCAATCTTTCCCAATAAACATATCTTCTTGCGAACTGTTTCATTTTTGTTATTCCTATAAGTTGTGACGTGTGAAGTTCTGTAAGAATAGGCCCCAAAACATTTGGGGCCACAAAAAAATTGTATCCAAGGTTCGATCAATACGTTGGTCGCCTATCGATAGAAGATGAAGATGATCTTCCCACATATTAGAAAAAAAAATGTCAGAAGGATCCGGGGCCCCCATTGATGCCGGCACTGTCTATAATAAATTAATTTTGCGGGCATGGCTCTTCCAGAAATCAAATTTGGTGGATTTGGCTCTTCCAAAAATTAATTTTGCGTTTTCGTTGTTTCCGAAAATCAATATCACTGATTTTGCTCACTCAAAAAAGGAGTTTTTCACGGGTTTGTCTCTCACAAAAGACATTTTCCCTGATTTTGACTCTCCAAAAGATTAATTTTGTGGGGTTGCTACCAAGGATGTCTATACTCCGTCAAATTCTTTCAGATTACTCTCGGGGTGTGCGTGGGGATGGGTAGTCACGCGGAACTGGTGCCTCAGTTGCGGGGGGGGGGAGGGATCCAACCGATGAGCCATCTCGTGCTGGCCTGTCGTCTAATTCTACTGTTTCAACTACCAAGAGGCCGTTGCGGTCACCAAGACTCAGCTTTCGGTCGCTTCTTTACAATTTATCTCCCCCCCCCCCATCGTGGAAGTTTGAGAATTGAAGACTAGAATTGAGACAGTAGTATAATAGAGACAGTAGTATTGAGAAATTAAGATAGTAGAATTAAGACAAATCGCTCATCGGTAGTGGCGCCGACACTACATCCAAGGTGTAGCAGCCGCTACACCCCTCTTAAGGGTGGGTGGTCCATGATCGAGGAGCTGATAAATGTTATCTAACTTGAATTGAATTTTAGCCACGATATTGTCTGTAAGAATAGTGAATTAGCGTTTTTGTCAATATTAGCTCCGAATTATTTCCTACTTTCAGCCGCAAAGTACCACTTTTACTCAATTTTATCCCCGGGGAAGCAGCGGCTTTTCTCAAATTGATTCGCGAATTGACGTTTTTTTTTTATTTTAGCTGGCGAATGAGCGCTTTTTGTCCACCTTACGCGCGAATATAGGCTTTCTCTCCATTTCAGCTGTCTGGGTTTTCTCAAATGTATCAGTGAATTATAATATTTATTAAATTTCAGCCGCAAATTAGCGCTTTTTCGTAATTTTTGTCGCGAATTAGTGCTTTTCCTAAATTTTCTTAACGAGTTTTTTCTGATTTATCGCATGCCAAGTAACGCTTTTTCTCGCCTTGAGAAACCACGAATTAGCGTCTTTTTTTTTTTTTCAATATTGACTGAGCCTGCTGAGCGATACCCGAGAATTAGCGCTTTTCCCATTTTTTCCCCTATTTTTGGCTTGTGCTTGCCCCAATGATTAGAATATTTGCGTACCTTCTCAATTTCAGCCTCCTAAAGGGCCTAAAGAAACGGCGAAATCGCCTTCAGATACCCTTTCATGCAGGTTGCATTAGCCGCGCAACCTACCCGCGCGAGTCAACGCTATTAAACCAAAAATCTTAGTACCTATAGTAGTAAAATTTTATTAATTGAGTTGCCTCGAGAAACCACGAATTGGCATATTCAATATTAGCTGAGCCTGCTGAGCGATTATGGCTTATTTTTTTCAATTTTATAGCCGTGAATTAGTGATTTGTCTCAATTTTACTCGTGAATTAGCATTTTTTTTTCCTATTCGTGCCATGACTTAGCTCTGTTTCTCAATTTTAGCAGTTTATTTGCGTTTTTCTACACTCTACCCCGCCAATCAACAATTTGTCTTGATTTATCCGCAAATTAGCGATTTTTCTCAAATTTATTCCCATTTTGTGCCTCGGGTTGGCCCTTTTTCTCCATTACAGCCACCAAGTCGTCTTCAGAAGACGCGATCGCGTGTGTTTTCTGTGCATTAGTCGTGAATTGACGTTTTACTCAATTTTAGCCGTGAATTAGTGATTTTTTTCAATTTTAGCCGTTTATTTGCGTTTTTCTTCACTTTATCCGTGAATCAGCGCTTTTCCTTCATTCATCCACTAACACGCCGATTAACACCGTCCCTCAATTTTAACCATTAATTATCGTTTTTCTCTGTTTTATCCGCCATTTATCACTTTCTTTCCATTTTATAGCCGCGCATGTTTTCCCAAATTCAGCCGCGAATTAATGTTTTTCTAAATTTTAGCCGCAAATTACAAATTTGTCACAATTTTACCAGTGAATTGAAAATTTTTTCAATCTGTGCGGTAAATTAGCACTTTTCCTGAATTTTAGCCCCAAAGTTACCTTCAGGAGCTGCGAATTGGTGTTTTCTCAATTTTAGGCGTGAATTGACGTTTTTTACAATTTTATCCGTGAATTGATGTTTTTTTTTTCAATTTCAGCTATTAGCGTTTCTCCACACTTTATCCACAGATCAGAGCTTTTTCTTAATTCGTTCACTAATAAACGATTTTTCTTGATTTCATACCCGTGAATTGGCGTTTTTCTCTTTTTAAGCTGTGCATTAGTGATTTGCTTGTATTTATCCGCGGATTATCGTGTTTTCTCAATACCGGCAATGAACGTGAAGTTGATTGATGAGCCAGAGTCAAGACCATTTGAAATTTGATTTTGAATTAACCAAATTCACGACATTTTCTGAACTGATTAACCAATTTTACATCCAGCCAGTGAGAAAAATGATCGATCCTAGATGGACAGTCACTCACAGATAATGTTTTGCTAACCGAAAAGTGAGTCCTTGGCGCTTTTTGATGATTGTTAACTCCGCGTTAAATCCCAGTTAGAATTGAGACAAAACGCTACTTCGCGGCAAATATTGAGACAAACGCTAATTCTTGACTACAATTGAGAAAACGCAAATCCGTCGCTTCTGAAGGCAAAAACTTCGAGGCTCTAAAACTGAGAAAAACACTAATTCACGCGGCTATTGGGAAACATCACTAATTCGCGCTGCTAAAATGTAGGAAAACGGTAATTCGCAGCTAAAACAAAAATTTAAAATTTTTAAAGTTTCAGGCCTACATGAAAGGATCGATTGATATGCCTCATCGAAACAAAATATTTGTGAAAAATGTGAAACTTCCTCATTGAGGAAAACGCCATTTCGCGGCTAAAATGGACAAAAATCGCTACTTCACAGGATAAAAACATTATTCATTGATGAAATTGGGAAATACGCTATGGTTGTCATTGAGAAAAATCGAGAAGAATGCGGGTGAAATGAAGAAAAACGCAGATTCGTGGCTAAAATTGAAGATAATTCAAATAAATAATTTGCGAATAAGGTGTGGAAAAAGCACTAGTTCACGAATTAAATTGAGAACAGGCGCAAATTAGCGGCTTAAATGCGGGAAAAGCCAATTCGCTGCCCAACTTGAAGGCAACTTCAAGGCTAAAACTGTGAAAAAGCGCTACTTCGTGGCTAGCGTGGGGCGTTATAATTTTAATATACGGCGTTATCCTATCACAATTAACATGATTGTCACTTTGATACCGCCGAAGTGTTATTTAACACCCCTTGGCACTTGAGCTCCTGCACCATTTGGTTGATTTTCTCAGATCGAGGCTCTTGCTCGCGGACGTGTTCATGTGACGTGGACGTGTGGCATGTTGTGTTCATAGGAACTGCAAAATAAATAAAATAAAATATTGTCCCCCTCCCTTCCAGAAGCGGCAAAATGAAGTTGCTCTCCCCCCCCTCCCCTGAAAAACCCCTAGTAGGTGTCATCCAATAGTTGCTTGAAGGATTAATTAAAATTACGTTTGAAAGGGAACTTGTTAAAAGGGGGGGGATCAAGAACGACCGGAAATTTCCGTATGCCTGCGGCGACTGGAATAAAAGGCGTGTGATGAAATGTACCTACATATAACAAATTGAATGTTTTGCATTTTTCTTCCATTTCTTTTATTGTTCCTCGAAGGATGTAGCTGTCGATAATAAACCGAAGCTTTTGTATTAATTATTGCATGAGTACAGTTAGCTCTAAACACCCTGTCACAGCTCTTATCACCTGCAGCTCGCATGATTTGTAACGGCATATCGCCTCGCTCCTCCCGTAATCAGGCAGTAGAATGTCTTCTACAAGAGTAGTCTCTAACAAACGATTAGAGGAAGGCATTGACAGACATTAAAAGTCTACATGGAAAGAAAAGACTCGCGTTTTGAGACGTAGCAAAATCATACATAGGCTGGAGTCACGGTATTTTTGCCTCATCATTTCTAAAGGCACCGACAACCCTTTTTATTCCTTCGCAAAACATTAACTCATTCATTTTCTAGAAAAAAAAGTCGTGCGTGAGGTTAAAGGACCTTGTCATGAGGCACGAGTTTTGAGGAGTGAAAATGAAGTAAAATGTTTTACAGGGCTATTATAACAAGACATTTTGAACATTGTCAATTGTATTCCCTAATTTACAAACTGTAAATAGTAAGAATTGAATGGTCAAAGCCAAAAGGCTGAAAAGAGGAAAGAGCGAAACGAGAGGAATTTCAGAATCACTTATGGGCGACCGAAGATGGCGCACCTACCAAATACCAAACCTATCTATAAAGGACTGTGGGTGCTCACAAGATGCTCTTCTTTTTTACTAAATTCCTTACCTACCGCATCCCCTTTTTAGTTTTTCTTTAGCCGCTTCCCTCCTCCTCTACCCTTCAGTGCACAAGGGGTGCTATGGAGAGGGGGAAAGAGCAATTTGACTACTAAAATACAAGGCGGATTCTTCTAAGGGCTTTACCACTTCCATTATTGCCTTCTTATTTTATTTTTTCAGTTCGTAAAATAGGTTTCCAAGTATTTCTTCACGTTAAAAGTGGCAAACACCCCTGATGTGCTAATAGTTTGCCGCAAAGCTGCTACGGCAAGAGAAATCGAAAGAACAAATGTGATATGAGAGCATTCCTGGCATAAGGCAACACACAGTCCTAACAATAAATCGCAGTAAACGCTGTACAAAAAAACTGCTCGTTGTTCCATGTTTAAAGGTCCTTCATCTGACGAGAATCATATAGAGGTAGAGGTATGAGGCATTGAAAGCAACCCCCACCGATATATGCTCTCCTTCAAATTCTCATTACGCTTTCATCTGTCATTCTAACATTATCATCGCGTTGAATAAAATCAGTTACTATTGTTCTCGAAATGTATTATGTCGCTCGAAAAACATTTTTTGAAACACCACGTGTATAGAGGGTTTTGCTTTTGGACAATCGAGTTTTTCACGGACCGTTCATCCGTACCTAATTTGACTTGGATCGACTTCTTGAAACTATCTCTTTGATGGTGTGTTCATGAAGGGACGAAAGCGGATTACTCAGTGTGTACCTTCACACATCACATTGTTGTTTGGGTTGTAGAAAAACTTTGGCCGGCAGTTTATACGCGTGCACTCGCATAAGCATACTCGCATGACTTACACGAGGCAATCATAATGGCTGTCATAAACATCAAAAATTCACTTAGCAAGCGTGGTTAGGAAAGAAAAGGAAAGGGAGACAAAAAGAGAGGAGAAAGATCCTCTTCATGACAGATTGCTGTTGTTTAAACCTACAGGTAGGAGATGTTCACGTTCAGGACCGCCGGCACGGTGGAATTACCAACAGCCTATAGGGTTGCACGGTGCTGCTAATGAGGGTGTCGACGAGTGCGTTACGGGGTAGATTGATGGTTTATACCAGGGGGAATGCTTCACCCTCCTTCTTGCAATATTGCCGTGTGTGGTCCCCTCCCCCCACACTACAACAACCAAATGAAGGATCTCAACGAGCCCACCCATTCGCCTCACCTTTCTGATAACTATATTGACCCCTAGAGGTTCCTTCTTCTTCGTCTCCTTTTAAGTCCCCATTCTCTCCTCCTAGTTTTTTTTTTCTTTTTTTTTCTCGATCGTTATCGATTGTTATGCCGGATTACCTTAGGCAAAATGTGCCAATAACTCCAATTCGATTCGCTTTCGTCAATTAGGAGGGTCAAAATGACCGAAAGATGTGACTTCGTGATTATCACGATGCGGGCAAAGCCATTACATTTCCAGAAGGGGAAAGCAATCTTAACGTTGAAAAATCTTGATTCAGATTCAACCCCGACCCCACCCCTCCAAGCTTACGAATGGAATAACTTGGTCAAATTGATTTTTAGGAAAAACGAAAAGAATGAAATCCTATATGCATCCGAAAAATAGATTCCCGGGCACCAAAAATAGAACTGAGTGAAGCTCCCTATAAGGTAATTTTTTCGCTCGATTTAACGCTAATTTGTTCTCTCGGTTTACACTAACACTAAAACAATACATTTAGCGCCAAGCCATCAAACACAGCGTACCTAATTATGTTAATTATGTGAAGAGGCTAAAGGGCGCTAAAGAAAAAACACAAATATGTGTTAAAAGCGACGATATGTTGCAATTAAGAATTAAGGTGCGATGTGAAATGCGAGAATGAGAGAGAGAGAATTTGAACTAGTTATGTAAATTTATGTGGTTATTAATGTGTACAATAATATTTTTTATTCCGCGAGTGTGTTGTCACGTGAACTAGGATATTTTAAGAAATAATTAAATATTTATAGAGTTATTAAACTTTTAAATTGTTTATTTTAAGTAGTATGGTCCGAGAACCAAACGCGGGGATTCGAAAAGTCCATCGGAGGATTTTTTTATTTCTTTTTTTTCAAGCCATGTGAATAGAGTTACAATCTAGGTTACACTTATCCCTCTAATCTTTCTTGAGGGACAAATTTTGTTGATATATTGTTAGTAAGGTCGCTTAAACTACGAGGATTATTAGGTAATACATGCATAAGGTTGTAGCCGTAGGAGCCTACGTTGTCAGACGTCAGTCTTCCCTCGTTGAGGAGCGTCGAAAAGTCGAAAACGAACCGGTTTCGGCTGCTCGCCATCTTCAGCTTATGGAAGTACAACTACTGAAACTAATTTGGTTTTTGAAGAATTACAACCTCACGAAATCGGAATATTGAACTTGTAATTAAACTCGCAAAATTGACGAGACTTTGAAGGCGCCAGATCTGAAATAGGTTCAAAATTAACTCAGTTGTTTCTCAACTATAACATCAAAACTATAACATTTTCCATGGTTCCATGGTTTGACAAAACCATGGAATTTATTTATACGTATCATGGGCGCAGCCAGAGCGGGGCCGGAGTGGGCAGTTGCCCTCCCCTAAAGTCGAAAGTGACGATTTAGTTGGGCAGCTGGCCCCCACCCGTTAGAATGTACAAATCCTTCAGGGTCACCACATCTTGCTCCGTTCACGCTCACTAACAAAACCATTTCTCGGATTTCGCTCACTAAGAAAAAACAATGTCGATGATTTTTGCGACAGAAATATACATTTTCGCAGATCTGACCCAACTGGCTCACTTAAAACCAAAGTCAATTTCTTCGATTCAGCTTTATAAAAATTCAATTTTGCAAAAGAAGAAAAAAAAATTGCTTTTGTGGGTCCAGCTCACAGAAAAATTAATTTCGCGGAATTGGCACGTTCAAACCCCGATTTAACCCTCAAAACCCATTTTCGCGCGGTTAAATCTCAATAATTATGCTAAAATCGCCATTCTTGCGCTAAAATTACCATTTTTGTGCCAAAAAAGTCATTTTTGTGCTAAAATCGCCAGTTTCGAACTTTCTATGTAAAATGTTATAGTTTTGATGAGGGAAAACAACTGAGTTTATTTTTAGGGTGAAATCGCCAGTTTTGTCGTGAAAACTTCAAACGTGGCAGCAGTTTTAGGGTAAAAACTTCAATTTTGGGTTAAAAAACGTCAGTTATGTGGTAAAGTTGTCTTTTGTGATGAAACGACCAATCTGGAGGTAAACGTTTCATTTTGAGGGAGACCTGTCAAATTCGTGAAATCTTCAATTTGGAGGATTTCATCTCAAAAAATGACGATTTTAGTCCAAAACTAAGGGAGTCACGCCGAAGCTGACGAGTTAAATTAAAAACGAAAGATCTCACTACAATAACGGTGATTTTACTCATAAACGTTTGACAGTTTTTCCTCAAAATGAAAATTTTAACCCAAAACTGGTGGGGTTTTTCAAAAAAAAAAAAGAAGTTTTTTAACCCAAAATTCCAGTTTCTACCCTGAAACATTCAACCAGAAAAATGAAGTCTTCACTAAGAAACTGCCAATTTTACCATCAAAATAAATGTAGTAAATTTCCCGCAAAACTTTAAATTTCTTCAGAGTTTTCACGATAGAGTCGTCATCAGTTACGGCGTAAAACCATCTGTTTTCAGGAAAGCGTCAGTTACGGTGTGACATTTTAGTTTTGGAGTAAAATATCCGGTTTTGGAGTGGTAGGTACCGCCTATTTTAAGCCGCCTTCACATGCAAGCTTTATAAAGCTATAGCTGTGGGCTTCAACCAATCGGAGCTCTCCGCGCTTTGGACTCGAAGCGCTCTGATTGGTTGAAGCCCCCAGCTCAGCTTTTTAAAGCTTGCTTGTGAAGGTGGTTTTAGAGTTAAATTGTTCGTTAACGGGCATGACGTGAGTTTTTGGTTTTTAATCGTTAGTTTTAGGTTTAAAACCGACAGTTTTTAGGTAATATTGCCAGTTTTTGTAGTGAAATGAAATCTTTGTAACGACACTTTCGGGTTTGGAGTAAAATCTTCAGTTATAGAGTAAAATACCTCCAATTTTCCGGGTAAAAAGGTCAGTTTTAAGCGTTGTTCGTACTGTGGCGATACGATGTCGTTTCTAAATCACTCTGGCACATTTCCAGTTTTTTCTATATCTGTTCTAAACACTGTTAATTTGCGTCGGCGATGTCGAAACGATATCGTATCGCTCTCGTATGTTCGCCACCTTGGAGTAAAATAACCACTTTCGGAGTAAAATATTCAATTATGAGGAAAAAACCGCCAAAATTTTGGAGTAAAATCGCCAGTTTTGTAGTGACATCTGTGACATCACTAGTTCACGGATAAAATTGAGGAAACGCGGTAATTCGCACTAAAATTGCGTAAATGCGATTAGATCGCGTCAAAAATCGGGAAAAATCACTAATTCATGGCTAAAGTAGAGAAAATGCCATCTTCTTAGAGGAAGTCTGTGGCTAAAACTCAGAATAAAAGAAAGATTAAATCAGATTCATGGTAGAACCCCCCCCCCAAATACAAAATCCTAGATCTGCCACTGTATAGATGGTGTAGAAATCAAGTAACAAGAGTCACTGATAGTTTGAGCTCTTCTGAACAAGTTATTTGTGGTGTTCCTCAAGGAACGGTTTTGGGGCCTACCCTATTCTTGATGTGTATAAATGAAGTCCTACACTTGAATCTATCGGGAGAAAT
Organism: Corythucha ciliata; assembly: GCA_038030265.1. NCBI lineage: Eukaryota > Metazoa > Arthropoda > Insecta > Hemiptera > Tingidae > Corythucha > Corythucha ciliata. The sequence goes on from CM075943.1 coordinate 20,700,086, forward strand.
ATTTACCTTCGCGGATGATATTGCTCTCACTTATCGGGGAGATAACTTGTTTGATCTGGAGAATTCAATAAATATGAATTTTTCACACTACCACTTTAAATTTATTTGACATCTACACTGATTTTTGATAATTCAACTCTGACTCCCTCTAGGGATGGGCGGCACAATTATTCCAGCCTTCATCCGTTTTGGGTAGTGTGAAAAAAGTCGCTCACGACTCGTCGGAAAGTATAACTATCATATATATGCTCGAGTAATAGACTCTCCCACGATATTTCACACTTTCCTCACTTGTTATGAAATGTACTATATTCGTACTGAAAAAACGGGTATACCGTGATAACCTACCTCTGTCTCAATTTTAATAAATCATGGACTATTAAATTTGAAAACCCCTTGTGTGAAGCAGATCAAGCTGAGCTTAAAATTCTATGAAAGTGTACGTATCTTGTGTCTACTCGAAGTCTTGTATTTTTAGGGCGGCTCAAATTGCGAAATTGTAAGTCGCGGGTCTAAATATCCGGGAATTAGCATATGGATTACGATTAGTGATAATGAAGTCAAGGCTACAGCATCTCACAACAGCGCCCTGACGACAAACCACAAAATTGAAAGATTTTGGAGACAAATTTAAGTGAAATTGGGAGCTTCCTGTCATGATATTGTACACTTGAAATGTGATCTTCACGAAAAATCAATCACGGAACGGGGGCCCTATTCTTGGAATTATGAGAATTTTGCAATATTGCTTTGAAGGCAATTGTTGCTTTGAGAGAATTGAAAGCAATGTTGTCTGGGCTGCAGAGTGTTTCAGTGATTCAAGAATACCATTTGTTAGCAATACTGGAATCGATGCAATAAAATAACCGCGGAGATTCCTTTCAGTTGTGAATTTTTTAAAAAAATCTCTAAAGCCAGAGCTATGTTTAGAAATTCTGTGTTAAAATGAGAGTTTTCGACTACAGCAGCAGACCTCAAATAATCGTCCCTCTACGGGCTCACATGGGGCAAGAATATTTTGTTGTCGACGTTGAATCAGCTCCTTTCGACACTAGGAGAAAAAAACAGCCATCGCTCGTGCCAGCGAATTTTTTCTGGGGGGGGGATGAGACATTTCCCGCATCGGCGCCAAATGTGAAAGGTCCCATAGAGTTCTGTGTGTCGCGTCACAATTTATGTAAACAATGGATCCAGAGCCATCTTTATTAGATTTGGGGCCCCGAGCCCGGAATAAAATTGGGCCCCCTCTTTTACCGAATTTCGCTCACTAAATTCAATTGTGTATCTGATATACTAGTTTCACGGGTTTTGTGCAATAAAAACCAATTTTTGCGCGGGGTCTGACACACTAAAAATCCATGTTCGCTGATTTCGCACTCTAAAAATCATTTTGCGGGGTTTTCTAGCTAAAACCTCTATTTTCACGGTTCTGCGGCTCACAAAAAATCCCTATGTCGGGGTTGTTCTGTTGCTGAAAAACCATTCTTCTCTACGGCGGAAGAGTCCAGTTTGGGGGACAAAAATACCGCAGTTACCATTCCAGAAAACGAAAATTCCAAGTTCAATTCCAAAAATATCACTTTCTTGGGGGAAAAAATGTCAGTTATTCGACAGAAATTCCGAAATAGAATGCAAAAAAGACAGTTTTACAGCAGGGATGTTCGGTTTTGACGGGTCACGACCCTTAATCTGTGCTAATTCAGTTTCTGGGGTCGGATTGACTATTTCTCTCGTCGATTTTCCTCGCGTTATAATTGATGAGCTACCGAGTTCTCTTTCTAGAGACTCATCCCCGAATGTAAGCCTACAATAGGCATTGGGATGCATCTGACTAGTTCTCACGTCAAGCTGCCCATCCCTAGATCAAATGCTGTGGCTACGCTTCTGCCATGAACTCGCGATTCTTCCTATTTTAGCCGAGAGTTCGCGTTTTTTCTCAATTTTCGACGTGAATTAGCTATTTTTCTCATTTTGACCCGCGATTAGCGCTTTCTCAACTTTAGCTTTGAATGAGCACTTTTTCTCAATTAGCGCTTTTCATAAATTTTAGTCGATATGAGTTTTTCTCGATTCTATAGGCAAGAATTAGCCATTGCTTTAGCTTTAGCCAAATATCCATGACTTGGCACTTTATCTGAGCACAAAGTGGCCGTTGAAAACGTGAATTTTCTCAATTTTGGCTGTAAATTAGAATGCCCCGGGGATTAGAGCTTTTCCGAAATTCTTCCCAACCGTGCCATGAGTTAGCACTTTTTGATTTAGCAGTGAATTAGCGATTTTCTCAGTTTTAGCAGCGAATTAGCGCTGACTAGCGAATTGCCAATGTTGTATTCACACAACAACATATAGCAACGAATTAGCAATTTTCTCATTATAAGCCCTAAATTAGCGCCTCTTCTTAATTTCAGCTGTCTCCAAAAATAGCGAATTGGCGTTCTCTCAATTTTTAGCTTTAAATGAGCCCTTTTTCTCATTTTTAGCCATCAAGTAGCACTTTTCTTATTTTTTTCCATGAATGTGCGATTTTTTTCACATTTAGACATGTGAGTTTAGCGCTTTCCCCCCCATTTTAGCAGCGACTTAGCGATTTTTCTCAATGGCGGGTTGATTTTTGTGTGCGTCACTGAATTAGGATGTCCGCAAAGTATCGTTTTTTTTTTTTTTTTTTTTTTTTTTTTTTTTTTTTTTTTTTTTTAAATTAGCCGCGCATTAGTGCTTTTTGAAATTATTTCACATTTAGCCATGAGTTAGCAATTTTTCTCAATTTTAGTCGCGAATCAGCGGTTTTCTCAACTTGAGCAGTGAATTAGCACTTTTTCTCTACATAATTATACTACCGGCTATAATTGGTGATTTATTCACACATGTAGCAATGGTTAGCACATTTCTCATTTTAACCCAGAATTGGCGTTTCTTCTAGATCTTTAAAGCTGCCGCAAAACATCACGAATTGGCGTTTTCCCAATTCGAGCTTCAAATAAGCATTTTTTCCCTCATTTTTGGCCGTAAATTACCACTTCTTAATGTCAGCCACGAATGAGCGATTTTAACACATTTAGCTATGCGAGTTAGCACTTTTTCCTAATTTTAGCAGCGTATTAGCAATTTTTCTCAATTCTAGCAGCAAAACAGCGAATTTTAATTCGCTAATACACCTATGAATTAATGAGGGAAAAGCGCTAACTCATAATTAAAATGTGAATAAAGCATTAAATCTACATAGTTAAATGTCGAAAAAACAAGTATTTTTCTCCAATTTTAGCAGCGAATTAACGGTATATTCACATATAGCGATGAATTAGCGCTTTTTAAAAAATTTAATCGAGAATTCGGGTTTATCGCTATATTTTGAGCGCGGATTAGTTGAGGACCCCCCCCCCCCCTTACTTTTAGCCCTTTCATTTCTTCTTCGTTGCGCTATGCAGTTTCCGGATCAAAAACAAAAACCCTAAGACATTTAGGCTCATAAAAAAATATCTTATCCAAGGTTCAACCAACGTTGGTCGCGTATCGATGGAAGACGAGTATCTTTCTTCCATATTAGAAAAAAAATCTGAAGAATCCGAGGCCCCCTTTCACACGGGGCCCCGGGCCCAGGCCCGTCGGGCCCCCTCCTAAAGACGGCACTGAATGGGTCCGTTGTAAAACTATACATATAACACGATTAATTGAGATTAATCCTTCCCTCTTATTTTACATGAGTTGAAAACAAAACCTCATCAAGTGCTGAGCAATTTTTTGAGTTTTACAACGGGGCCAATGTTGGAGTTTGATAACTCCAACCTAACTCCCGTTGGTGAAATTCACCATTACTGGACGAAAAATTGTCAGTTATTGCACGGAAAATCGGGAATAGAACGCAACAACTACAGTTTTCCAGCAAAGGTCTTATAGGTTTTGACGGTTAACGGCCATTTATCGGTGCTAATTCAGTTTCTGGTGTGGGGTTAAATTGTATGATTTCCCGTGGCGGGTCCTGCGTTGATGAGTAGTGCCGAGTTCTGTTTCTGGGGACTCATCCTTGAATGTAAGCCTGCAATAGTCATTGGGATTCATCTGACTTGTGCTCTAGTAAAGTTGGCCACCCCTAAATCAAAGGTTGGTTACGCCCCTGGCCGTGAACTATTTTTATTAGCCAAGAATTCCCTCATTTCATTCGCGAATTAGAGGTTTTCTCAATTTTATCAGTGAATTGACGTTTTCTAAATTTTAGCTGCGAATGAGCTCTTTTTCTAAATTGGCGCTTTTCACACATTTTAGTCGACAATACAAGTTTTTCTTGATTTTAGTCACGGATATCAACCACGTGAATTTTGATTTCTGAAGAGGAGCGAAACCACTCGCTCGACCATCCCACATCTGTAAATGTTTTATTGCCGCAAATCTAGCTCATATGGACTACAGGTGGAAGCAGATGTGCCGCAAAACTACTGATTTTCACTGCGAACAAACTATCACGCCAACAACCTGTCAATCTGACACAGGCGATTTCATTATTCCGGCCATAAGCTTACTATTCGACGGACTTTCCGCAATTAAAAACGGGCAGGGTCCTCCTCTGCTAGCTCCAGCCTCCAATCGCGTTTGAGAGAAAATTTTCCTGAGAACCCCAAAGTTGTGTTTATACTTAGTTGATTTAATTAGCACCTAAAACACTGTTTAGTGCTTTTCATCAATTTTAACGTGAAGTAGCTTTCAATTTCGTTTATGTTTGCCTTCGAAATGTTGCGCGCCTATATTCGTCAGGCTTTGAATGCTATCCGGGCTGGCTTGCCGGGGATCCACGACCTTTCAATTTCGCTGAAATTAAGACGTGAAACTTGCAGTATCACGATTATTCAGCCAAGAAAATTTTAAGTTCACTGGATACTGGCTTTCAATGTTGCTCAAATGTTGCTATTCGTCAGAATAGACTTGGGGCACTGTCGCATGTATAGACGGTTAGCCCGCGGGTTCCCCTAACACTCGAAATCTTGCGTAAAGACCCTCACCATTATTACTCTTCTTACTTACAGGAATCTAGTGTAGTTTTTTGTTTCTCGCAGGGTCGTCAGCTCATGAATATTTCCGCTATATAATATTCAAGCGATTTTTTCACATGCCTTTCGAATGACTGGCCGGATGAAGACTGTGAACGGATGTTCGAAGAGCTTGTAGGTGGTCATCCAATCTTTTGGATTAAGACAAAAGATTTAAAAGAATTTCAAAATTTTGAAAATAATTTGCTTTAAATTTCCTAGGTAAGAATTAAGATTCACTCATCATGGAAAAAGGCTTGTAATGCTCTTCAGTTGGATAGGTATTTTTTAAAGCGATTCAATTTGATGTGATTCTTTCTTGGCGTTCAGGCGTTTTTATGGTAATGACGCTATTAGCATTCAAGAAATCTATTAATAGATCAAACATGTAAAAGTGGCATACGCTCCTTCTGGAGGATGTTCTTTTGTTCAATTCAGATTAATGAAGGGAATAAATAACTATCCAATTGTTTTATACATAGAAACGGGTGGGGGAGGGGTATGAGATGAGTGAAGTGAGTGTCTTAAGCCCTTTAGCTATAAGGAGAGCCTATACGTTGACAAGAACGTGGGCGGGAAGATGAATCATTGAATCTGATTGAACCTGCGGCGTTGAAAAGATGCTGGGAAACCTCTGAAAGTGATGAAGGGTCGTTGAAAGTTGAAAAAAAAAAAAAAAAAAATGAAAGAGAGAGAGAAATAGAATGAGAAATGAGGATGGCGAGGCCAGGCCGTCAAAAAAATGGTGAGGGCTGTGGGGGTTACTTCTTTCTTCTTCATCTTCTCTTTTTCCAAACTCGAACCGTCGTCAGTTTGGGAGGTCCAGCATTCCTTCCTTGGAAGAGAGTTGCGTACCCTCCCCCCCTCTTCCCGTTTCTTCGACTTCCAACTCTCTTGGGACTCTTCGGAGGGCTTCCTGCAGGACCCAAAGAAAGAGGGAGTCCCGTCCATTGGTTCGAAGACGAAGCGACGGGCGGAGCTTTCCTTCCTCCAATATGCGCAGCTCTCACTCATGGACCAGGGTTTTCACCTCTCGTATTATACTGACGGGCCATTTTCAAATGAAAAAAAAAGTGTAGTCCTCCAGGCATCAAGAAGTGAATGAAGAATTGTATTGGGTAAGGACGCGGCGAATAAATTTCTTTGAACGTTGCCAAGATATCGGATTCAGAGAAAGGCTCGAAAGAAGTGAACGATTCCAATGATGTATTACAAGAAAGGCAATATCCGATTTAAAAAAAATACATATAAATGCAGAATGACACTGTACATAACATATGTATAAACAATAAAACTGTGGCAAAAAAGCGTTGAAAGCAATACATATTTCTAAATTACAGACGTTGAAATTATAACATACAAAAATATCATTTGAAACATGTTGTGGCAATAATAGTAAAATATGCATTATGAATCCAAACTCCATAGCTGTACAATGGGGACAGTAACTTTAACAAAGTTGACAGTAAGGCCGTTTTCACGCTTGATATTCCGGAATCCGATTCCTGTATCGAGGGTACTAAAAATACATACTCCGATAAAAATCACATATTGGGTTCCGGAATCGCATACTTTTAGTATGCGATACCGGAATCTTAAGTGTGAATGAGCACGTTTGCCGTATTGTATTTTTTGTATCCTCGATTCGGGAATCGGATACCGGAATCTCAAGTGTGAAAGCGCCCTAAGCCATCACAAACATGCTTTCATTAATTACGCCGATAAAATTGGCCCCGTTGTAAAACTCAAAAAATTGCTTAGCACTTGATGAGGTTTTGTTTTCAACACATGTAAAACAAGAAGGAAGGATTAATCGCAAATTCGCAATTAATCGTGTAATAGTTTTACAACGGACCCATTGAATTAAATCATGTGATTGACTGTCGATTGTAGCTAATTTTACAGAACAGGCCCCATCGAATCCACAGGCTAGTTATAATCCTGAAGCACAGGAAAAAATTAACACCGTCCATAACGACTAGACCAATAATGCATTTTTCGCACAAATGAATGGCCACGGATAAGTCCTTTGGTGATCTCGTAAAAAGTGACCGGTTCCATGTTTAACATAGCGCACCAAAGCGATAAAACTGTCGTTGAAATGTTTCCACTGTAATTCAACTTCGAAAGAATAATACATGATTATAGTTGAGGGTTAAATGTTTATAAGTTGGAGAATATGCTCCCAGGAATCACGCACTCTTTCAAGGTCATCTCAAGATTCCCTGAAAAGTGAAGGGGTTATTCCTATAAAAAAAAAAAAAAAAAAACAACAAAAACCGACGCAACTAAAGAGAGAAAAAAAGGTCGAGAGAGACTGCGTGGCGTCATCACCATCAAAAGCCCCTCGGTCATTTCCTTCCAAACGCGGAGGGGGGTTTTCTCATATTCTTATACTTAACAACTGTTATTATATGGGGGGCCACCGCGGCTCATAAATTGAATCAAAGCCGACGACTTCGTCAGGTGGCTAATTTGATATTTCCTCTCGAATATAGGGGTCTAAGAACGGTTTTCTCCTTAATGTCCATTCCATTACTCAGCTTCACGTTATAGGCTACACCGCAATATAAGTACACCGTGAGCAAACAATACGGAATGGCATTGGGCCGATTGCGCGAAGCAGTTGTGGTAATTATACCTTCATTTAAAATGGAATACTGGTCAGAATACAGGAAAGCTCCGCAAATTCTTCCACTCCCTTAGGAAAATATGCTTTCGTGGTTAATGGGGAGGAGGGGTCACAATGGGATTGTGTAACTTTAGGGGAGACTCGGGAGGTTACGCTTGAATACTAGAGCAATACTAGAGAACCCTTAATCAGACTGGTAAAATCCAACGATATATAAAAGAACTGGATTGCTCATCACTGCTGATAAAGAGTAGCCATCAAATAAGCTCCCAAGTGGATGAGTGGGGTGGAGTTTCAAAGTAAATACCGGAAGAGAGTTGTGTTGTCATAACTACACAAGGAGAGGGTCGACCTGCCCCCTCCAGTCCACTGTGACCAACCCAGGTTTATATATCGTTCATAAAATCAGTTCGTTCTTATCAATTATCAGTCTTGTTACCTCCACCTTTTTTTGATGTTTTGTGGAGCTCTGATTGAACTGGTAAGAGAAAACATGGCCGCATATTAGTGATGCACGAGACCGAGACTGAGTCTCGGCCTCGAACGCCGAGACCGAGACGAGACCATCATTTCTGGAGCGAGACCGAGACCGAGACGAGACCGCTATTTTCGAAGTGATACTTCCCCTTCCAGGTACCTCAACAGGGAAGTTGATTTTTACGTGAAAAGATGAGCTAGGTGAAAAAAGTATTTTTTTTTCATTCACTAGTGAAGAAAAGTGAAAAAAGTTCTGTATTCAATTAGCGTACCCTTGCCTCCGAACACTTGCAGGAAAGACAATTAAACCTGTTGGTCATGCCAAAAATAATGAGGAAGAAGCTTTCACTCTGCTCGTTGTTTTTAGCTCACTCAGCCCCGCCTCGTGGGCCAAACACAACTCGCAGGTAAAACTCCAATTCCCTCACTTGTAGTGAAATATACTATTATTTCACTTGTCGCGCGAAAAATATCGTGCATAACTCATTCATTGCATAATTCACTTGCTCGTACTAATTTAGCCGACTCGGCTTTGCCTCGCCAGCCAAGCAAAGTACTCTCAAGTAAAATGGCACTTATGTGTCTCGTTATAATTATGTAAGATACTATTTTTATTAAACAGCTGATTATCTTAGAGCCTAAGGGATAAAACACTCACTTTATCGCCGTGGCCCAAAAATCAGCCCATGTTTTAATTAAAAAAATACTGTACACACCGCGTCAAAAAAGTGATTTTGGGGTATCGAGAAAAGGCCAGGCTCGGCTACGCCTCGCCCGTCCAATTTTTTCTCTCGGCCTCCAAAAAATCGCTTTCTTGCCTAGGCGTATGATCTACTATTCCTAAGATTATCCTTAAAGAAGTGTTTAAGCAGATGTTCATCGTGTTCACTCTTTACCGCACGGCGGCGTGTGTAAAGTAGGTCTTAACGCACGATGAACGATGGGTGAAGGGTGAGTGGAACCGTGGAAATTATATCCCTAAAAGGTCATAGTCGGTTGATTATGATGGTGAGCTGGTAGAAGAATTGAGGCAGGGAAGCCCGCTGCTTTAAAAAGCTTTGTACAATCGAAGGTAAAAAAAGCGTAAGATCCTTAGGCGTATAATCGCACTACAAACTCTACCGATGATGGTACTCGACTTCATCTCGTGTCACAATCCTCGCCTCATTCGTTCATTCGTGCCTCGTTCGTTAAAAGCTCCTTTATGCCTACGTATCGTAATAAAAAAAAAGGGTTAGGGTTCCCGGGGGGCCGGTGAAATACATTGCAACCTACGGGTGCCCGCGCACTAGGCAACAAATATTTCCAGGCTGGGGTAGCCACTAGAAGCACAGCACAGCAGCTAACTGGCTGCGGCCAGGCTGCTTAGTGCAAGGGAACCCTAATTTTGCGTTTGAAACTTCACTGGGCCGCGAGCCACCAAGGAAGGAAAGCAAAGTATAAATTCATCTATCGTCGTCATCTGTAATCATTGAGGCGAGAATAGGATCACTCGTCACTAGTATCAGTATCAAGTTATATCACACATAGGTACTTTGAATTCGCGCCTTTAACTTTTCGAGACGAGACCGAGACCACTCAAGTCTCGTCTCGGTCTCGGTCTCGTGCACCACTGCCGCGTATGCGTCTACTCGTCTTTAAAGGTTCCTTAGCAATACTAAGGCACTATAAACCACGAGTACTGCAACACGCAAATCGGAATCATACTTGGTCCCTCATATGATTATAATTATCACCTGATCACATTAACAAGTAGGATATTTTTATTCAAGGTGACTAAATTTTACTATAGGTGCCACAGATTTCCCCATGCCCATCGGACTGGAGGGGTGGAGACTGACGTCACCAGCAGTCCTTTCCCCCCGATTGCTCACCCTAGAGCAGCAGAGCAAGTTAATTTTGAAATTGAAGTTTATGATTTCTCAAAAATCACAACCCAATAACAATTAATCCTAAGATTACTATTAACGACCCTACGATTATGTACTGGGTCCAGCACAAAGGAGGTTGGGACTGCTCGTGACGTAGGTGAAGGACAGTGATGGCCGAAGATCTGCGGCACCTATAAAAAGTTTAGTCACCTTGATTTTTAGTTATTTCGACCGCGTTCCGCGTTTGTTTGCTGATTCATGATGTTGTATTTTCCCTAACGACTGAGGGACCAAATATGGCGCTGAAATCCGTGTTGCAGTACCTGTGTTTTAAAGGTTCTCTAGCAATACTAGTGATAGCGATCCTCAGCAAAAATACGTTCTTTTAGTCTTTTTAAGAAGTTTTGTGAAGAGGTACGTTTCGGGAAGAGTAGGGCCTGTGGGAGAGACTTCGGACAGTGAAGGACGGTTCGAAGAGACAATTCGCCGCCGACAAGGTAGAGAGTCGAGGAGGAACATGAGGAAGTGAGGCGAAAGCCAGGAAGGCAAGGGAGGCGGCAGTGAAGGGAAAACTCCTAGCGAGCTTCCAAGCCCGCTTTCAAAATTGACCAGCGGTGCAGGAGCAACGAATACATCAGGAGAAACAGAAATCGCAGGCACAAGCTAGTAAACGACAGAGGTCAGTGTCACAGCCAACGCCCCCGGATACCAAGGCTCCAGTAAAAAAGCCAATGGGCGAGGGGACGGTGACGGACACTAGGGTCACAAAAAAAGAATCGACTAGGGCAAAAGTGTATGTGGTCAAAGAGGCCAGAGAACCTTTTGAGGTCGAGGAGGGGTTAGAGATTGGGAAGTGGATTTGCACGAGGAAAATAGAGAAGAAATGTAGGGCCGCCCTGATCAACACGGCTCTTGTACGATAGCAAGATTTTTGTACTCACCTGTGAGACGGCCGAGGAGGTGGGAAGGATAATATTGTTGAGTTTTTACAGGAGGAGGGGAAAACCAGGAAATTGGTGATTTGTAGGCTACCAGACCTGACGATCCCTAGCCGAATAAGGGCGATGGTATCGGGCCTAGTCATGTCCAAGGAGACCGTGATCCCCCAGATGGAGCTCACCAACTGGAAGAGGAGGTTCTCGTTCGAAGAATGGAAAATGGTGCAGGGTTTTGAGCAAGACCCCACGGGTCAGAGAACGGAACAGAGGAAGAAGAGGAGCTCAACAGATGCGCCGCGGTGATTTCAAGGGAGCGGTTCAACTGCATGGGACCCTATAAGGCAGCAGGATTAGACGGAATGTACCCGTGCGCCATCCAGCATGCCGGAGAGAGACTTCAGGAAAGAATAAGACGACTCTTCGTCATCGTGCCTGGCCGCCGGGAAAGTGCCCACGGCCTGGAAACGGGTGAGAGGTGGTTTTATTCCTAAAGGTGGCGGGAAGCATGGTAATAAAGCGGAGGATTTTAGGCCTATTAGTGTAAGCGGTGTACTTTTAAGATTGATGGCCCTCCACGACTTACTGTGGTGGGTGGAGGGGTCAGTGGCCCAGAAAGAGTACGATTGGCTCTTTTTTTGCATATCGAAGGGGCTTTTAATGGAGTACACAGGGAGTGTATTCTGTCACCTCTAAGGCACTTTGGGGTCGAGCCGAGGCTGATTCAATGGATAGACTACTCGCTGAGTCCATAGGTAGGTTGTCGCAATGGTGTGCGGCGATAGAGTAGAAAAACGAGCCAGCAGGGGGTGCCCCAGAGCTCAAGTCTCTCACCTCTTGTCTGGATATTTGTGGTGGATAGTCTTATAAGGGAATTAGAGGAAAAGGGTCTTTATGCGCAATTTTTTGCGGATGATGGAGCCATAGTGGTTAGGGGAAAGGACTTATCCACATTGTGTTCCCTCATGAGGGGGCGGTGGGGATAGTCGAGGCATGGTGTAGGCCTAGGGGTCTTACAATAACCCCCAGTAAGATGAATATGGTGTTGTTCACCCACAAGAGGAAAAGGGAGGGATGGCAATCAATCCACTTTCGGGGCGAGGTCATCGCTCTCTCGAAACAGGTTAAATATTTGGGAGTCATATTGTATGAGAAGTTAAGGTGGAAGGAACACGTAGACGGCGTTTATAAGAAAGCTGTGGTGGCCTTTCACCAATGTAGACAAATCATGGGGAAGACCTGGGGCCTGAAACCGCGGGTCATGAAGTGGATATACATAGGAATCATCCGACGGGATGATTCCTGCACAGGGCGCGCGCATGGTGGAGGGAGATAGAGAGGAGGGCTGTGAGGCGGAAAGGCTTGCTTGCCTGGCGATTTTGGGGCCATTCCGGACAACCCCTACGAGGGCCATGGAAAGACTACTAGGCCTGAAGCCCCTGGCCCTGGACATTTTTTATTTTATTTATTTATTTTTTTTTTATTTTACTCAACTTTTTCCATTAACAGTGGGTAACTGGATAGGATGCGTCATTTCTACAATAAATAATATCAATTAACAAAATACATACACTAATACAAAAAACAATACACATTGAAGCAGGAACAATTACAACGCCCTAACTCCATTCTATGGAATCACAATCGTCAAGGGAGTAGATTGGATTGCCTACGAGAGTTAACTTCACCCGACGCTTGAATTTTCCCGGGCTAAGCTGCTGAATACCTGAAGGTAGTTGGTTGAAGAGCCGAACTCCGTCCACGCTCGCATGTCTCGCCCTCAACTCCAGTCTAGTTCTTGGCACGATGAGATTCGCGAGGGAATGGGTGCAGTCAAGGCTGGCAAGCCCAAATTACGAGCTCAGAATTCGCGGATTTTTGCCTTAAAAAATGTTGTGACTTTGCGGCTATTCGTCAGGGCGCTGTTGTGACCAGCAAGCTCGGGCTTCGCGGTCGCTTAAAAAACAAAATCTATGAAACTGCCAACCTCGCAAAATTGAAGAACTTGCAGTTTTAATCAAATAAATACCAGAAACTCTCAACTTCGAGGATATTTGGACCCAAAACTTGTAATACCAGGAAACTCTTAACTTCGAGGATATTTGGACCCAAAACTTGTAAAATCGCAGTTTATCGCTCTTTAACTACATTTTAGACGGAAATTAGCGGGTTTCTCAGTTCAGTTTTAACCGTGAGCTAACGCTTAATTTAAGGCACGAATTAGCGGATTTTCTCAATTTCATTCGCGAATTATTTGTTTTGTTTTTTAAGTTAAATGTACTAAATTATTTCCGGATTTTAGCCGTAAATTATTAATCGTTTCTTAACTTAACTCTTCTTAAATTATTAAGCGTTTCTTCACAATGATATCACCTGCAAATCACCGCTTTTAATCAATTTCAGCTAATTAGAGGATTTTCGAGAAATCCATGAGTTAGCGTCTTTCAGTATTTTACCTTCGCTTAGGCGCTTTTTCTTTATTTTTGCTGTAAAATAGCGCCTTTTATCATTTGGCATTTTAGCCATGAATTATTTTCCCAAATTTAGCGGCGATTATTACTTTATTTTATGATTTTAGCCGCGAAGCACCGCATTCCTCAATCTTACAAATACAGTTAGTCGAAAATAAGCGCTAATCTCAACTTCATTCATTAATTAGCGTCTTTCACCATTTCAGCTGCTAATATAAACGCCATTTTCCAACATTTGCCACTTTAACATCATTTTAGCAGCGGATAAGCGTTTTACATTAATTTTAGGCGGGAATCAGCAGTTTGCCGTGGTTTCAGCCCTGGGTGAATCCATCCATCCATGAATTAGCGTTTTTCTCATTTTTATCGCTTTTTCTCTACTTTGACCGCGAATTAGCACTATTTCTGAATTTTAGCCACGAATTAATTTATTAATTTTAGGGGTGGATTTTTTTTAAATCAAAGCTGCGAATTAGCGAATTTTCTCAAATTGATCCGCGAATTTCAGTTACGAATGAGCGTTGTATACTTCAATTTCAGGCGGGACTTAGCGGATTTTTTTTTTAGTTTTAGCCGCGAATTAGATTATTTTTTCAATTTTAGCCGCGAATTAGAGCTTTTTCCCTTTTATCCATGTGAATATATTTGAATAAAGTGCTTTTTCTCAATTACAGTCCCGATGTTACCTCGAGAAACTACGAATTGGCGTTTTTAAAAGTGAAAGTTGAGCCTGCTGAGCGATGGGCAGCATCTCCTTTTTCTCAATTTTATGGCAGCAAATCAGCGTTTCTTCACAATTGTTGTCGCATATTAGTGTTTTTTCCATTCTTACTATGGAAAGAGATGTGGGAAGAGAGCGCTTGTTCTCAATATGTGCCGCTACAGGTTCACAGCGGTACCATCCTGACTATATAGACTGTCTCCAGAAACAATGATTTCACGATTAACTCAACGGTTGTGGGAGGGGGGTCCCTGAAAACTGCAATTACGTCCCGAAAACCGATTATTCATTAACTGGAAATTAGGAATTCAGCCATCCATTTGAAGGAATTTAGCCATTTGAAATGTCTAAATTCCTCAATTTCAGCTTGAATAATCTGTTTCCGGGACGTAATTGCAGTTTCCAGCAAAAAAAAAAACAAAAAACAAACAAACAAAAAACCGTTGATTTAATCGCGAAATTACTGTTTCTGGGGCTGAATTTCAAGGGGTTTCGGGGATCCTCCGCAAATGTCTGCATAGCGTGACATTTTCAATTTAGATCAAAGTTCTTTGGTAGAAAAACACTAATATACCGTCCCTGAAGCATTCGGCCGAGGCCTAGGGCAGAGGGGGTCCCCTTATTCCCCTTATTATTATAAAAGTTATACCCTCCGTGACCGTAAACAAAATTGTCTTCCAAATTCATTCCGTGAATGAAATAAGTTATAAAGATAAACAAGAGGGTGTGGCTCCTCCCTTTCCATTAATCATTAGGATGTGAGGTATCTTCTCTTACGTAGGTCCTCAAACTGTGTGTGTCTATCGGATGAAAGGATATTTTGAGAAGCCGTTTATTCTTTTGTTAGAGAAAAATTTGTGACAGCCATTCCGGGTGGGTCTCTAGAGTGAATACCTGTGTCAGGTAATTAGTGAACTAGAGGAATGTTCAGCTTCAGCGGTGGACGGCGGTGAGGGTCAGAGGGGGGGGGGTTGAAATGGGATGGGCGAGAAACATTGCACGTAACGACCACGGGACCAAAAGGGGGATAGTGAAACCTTAAAGGTATCAGCCGGCTGACATCTAGCAGCCACTATAGCCTGGTTCTCAACTCACCCCTCCCCTCCCCGTAACCGTCATCCATCGTGTTAAAAGCTCATGATGTTTGGAGCAGGGGGGGGGGAGTTCTTATTGTCCATGGAGTATTTACTCCAAAGAAGTTTCGCCCAGCCAAAAGTTTTATGAATGAAACCTTAATGGAAACCATTGACCAGGTACTTGGGGAGGCTAGGCCTTCTAAGTGCACTCACGTGAGCGATATGTTGTACTTCCTTCAGAAAAGCCTTTTTCTTTTTTTTTTTAAGCATAGGAGGAAGAGAGAACACGGAGATAGAGAACCGTCAACGGCGCAATAAATACTCAAAAATGCGCCATTCAATACACACATTTGAGTGCCCCGACCTAGAAAAGAACCAAAAAGCAAGAACAACGTTCATTGATGTAGGAGAAATATTGTTCGCTCGGATTAAGCAGGAAAAGAGGTGTTTTCTGTTCCGTAAGCTGCTCTTTCTTATTTTTTCCAAGACAATGGAACGCTCTCGGCAGGTTTTATACAATATGGCTTGATGGATTCTCATAAATTTGTTGAAATTTCTCAGCTGATGGAGTAGACAATCTGATGAAGTTCAACTCTAATTCACCTAAAATTAGAAAACTGACGTATATAGATGAAATGCAGAGAGGAAAATAGCGCGTCTATTGCGATAGTTAGCCAGGGGCGTAGATACGGGGGGTATGGGGGATAGACCCCCCCTCACAGAGATACAAGAATAGCAGCGAAGGGGCACTATATTAGTACCACTACCAACGCTGCAAAGAACACCATAAAATCAAAAATAGCCCGAAAAGGTTCACGTGCTTCCAGCTGCTTCCTTCGACTTCATAACCCACGCAGTACCTTACCAAGGAATGGCGAGGGGGGGGGGAGCGAACCGCCCCGGATCAGGCGGGCCCCGGAAAAGCTTAAATACAGATATAATGAGGATTTTTAGGTTATCCATAGATGTAGGTATGTGAAAAGGTCGGACGATTGGACAGCGATTTGGCTACTTTCTACGAATTTAAAATTAATCCGCGACCTGATGGAGAGCACAATAACGTTGCAAGTGATAACAGAAAAGACTGTGAGCCCCCGAAAGCGCTCATTTGGTGGCTCAAATTGAGAAAATGAGCGCTATCTTGAGGAAAATTCACGGCTAAAAACAGAAAATACACCGTGTCCCCAGTTTCGTTAGGTCCTTAAGCCCAGTAAAGTGCTGATCAGCAATTTTTAACTTGCTGACGCGGAAAAAAAATGGAAAAAATCGCTAGTATCCGTGACTGTAACTGCGAAAAACCGCTGATTAGGGGTCTCGCAATGCAACTTCCAGACTAAAATTGAGAAAAAATCGCTGATTCGCTGTGCATGGTTGCCATTCTACGAATAAATTGTGGAAGTCAACGCAAAAGTGTTGTTTTTGGACCAACCTCGACGTTAAAATTGAAATAACACGCAATAATATTGAGGAAAAAAAAAAATTTAAGAGTTTTTAAAGGTTATTTTGAAACTAAATTGAGAAAAATTGCTAATTCACGGTTAAAAATGGAAAAACCGCCAATTCACGCTAAAATTTCGCAAAATGCTAATTCGGCTAAAATTGAGAAAAATTGCTCATGCATAGCGCACGGTGAACAGAAAAATCCTAATTTGTGAAAAGCCCTCTATTTCGAGGCTAATATCAAGGAAAACACTTACGAAAAACGCTAATTTTCAGCTAAAACTGAAAAAAGTGCTAATCTTCAGTTTAAAATGGAAAAATTCACTAATTTGCTGCTAAGATTGAGGAAAACGCCAAAACTCGCGGAAAATTAAGAAATATTGCTCACCGGATGAAAACGCTGCTTTGCTGCTAATATTTCTTTTTTACACTGAGACTTAGGGCGAAATTACCCCCTGCCCTCCCTCTAACGAGATTTAAGTCTCATCCCCCCCCCCCTATGACAAATTCCTACCTAGGCCACTCAGTTAGCTCACATTCAGCATTTAATTTTGGAGTTGACCCAATGTTCTGCTGTGGTAAGCTTGCATACTGTTATGTCAAACCTACGCTATTCAGCCATTGAAACACGGGGTATACGTTCCCTCTCCTCTGCATGTTCTCCGAAAGAAGAAAATACAACAATGTATCAACGATTAGATTTTATCGTCTATTGCAGAGTTTACTAACTTCTGAAAAATGTTCCTTATGGTGTATAATGACGTTTCGTAAGCTTTTTACATGTGAAAAACAAAAAAAAAGGTAGTTGAAATTTAACGATCAAATTTACCGAATTTTCCTTCGTTCTAGAAGTCTAGCGTTTCAGTATAC
The DNA here is from genome assembly GCA_038030265.1 of Corythucha ciliata. NCBI lineage: Eukaryota > Metazoa > Arthropoda > Insecta > Hemiptera > Tingidae > Corythucha > Corythucha ciliata. The sequence continues at coordinate 20,717,597 of CM075943.1, forward strand.
ATATATGTATAGAACACAAACATGAAAAAAATAAAACAAATCGCCAATCAAACTGGCCTAGAACGTTAATCACTTCCCTTGCGGGAGCTCTGAAACAAAAAGGGGTGTACATAATCAGAAAGGATATCTCTTTTAATTAAGGCTGGTATCCACTTTGAAATCAGCGAGGATTTAAAAAGGAGCTCTGCTCGCTTCGCCTCCAACGACCTCTAGAGGAAAGGTTTCTAAAAAAATATATAAATAAAAAGAAGAAATGCAAAGAGAACGGATGAAGGAGAGTGGAGTAATTTCCTGGGAGGAAAAACTTTCGCGGTTCATTAATACTTGGAACTGCAGGTTCTCCTTTTGTGATACCAATTCTTCGCGTCACTGGGCGGTCATCAGTGTGGGTGGTTTCCATTCCAGAATCCCATTCTTTTTTTTTTTTTTTTTTTGCTTTCCTTGAGCGCATTGATCCTTATCTCACATGTCTCGGTTTAATATTATATTCATTGTGGGGGTTGGACATCAATGATAATCGAAAAGAGAGTGGGGAGGCGAGCTGTAGTTAATTTTAAATTCCTGAGTGAAAGTAAAAAACTGAAGACGGTGCAAAATTGAAATAGCTTTTAGGAAATTATTTTTCTCAAGACGTATTAATTGTATAAAATATATGAAAAACGCAACATCTTGGATAAATATACAAAATTGAAACGAGTGAAGGGGTTATAATGTTTCCGTTCGTTGCGCTGCGATTAAATCACTAGCAGAATCGGTTCCAACAATAAAAAAAAAACAAAACATCATCTCGCAAGGCTGGGTAATCGTCATTTACTGTGATAAATTAGTGAAGCGCAAAACCTTTGCATTAGAAACTTGTTGATTGCCTTGAAAAGTGAGACTTGACTCCATGGTTTTAAAATTCTGGATGAAAGGTTTTCGCGTAGTATATTCACAAAGAAAACGTAAGCGCAATAGAGAGAAGAAAAAAAAGTATCCGCATTCCGTTTTAAGTGCCACATTCAAAAGATGGAGGATGAAGTGATCTGAAATGAATTTAATAAACATGTTTCTCTTCATGGTTAATGCTCCAGCGTGTTGTTTTTACGCTTTATCGTGCATTTGTAAATCAAATAACCACTAGGAAATGACCTAGTTCAACGAATGAAAAACTTTATCGGGAGTGAAGAAAAAAATAAGAAAACAATTTCTGAAAGATTATCAAATTTACAAATTATAATTATTGATGATCATGTATTTTTCTTGGAATCGAGGAATTCCTACCTCTACCAGGGAAGAACCTGCTTAAGGGGAAAGATAGACGACATCCTCATTCATTAAGGGTGCGTTTATCAATGCACTTATTCTACAGACAAAGCTGGGATAAGTCTGGTTGCTATGGGCCTTTTTGTAAACAGTAATGCAAAGTTATCCGAGGGATTGCTATTCCATGAGAAATCCAGTGATTGATAAACCCATCCTAAGAGGGGTTTTAACCATAGAGGTAAATAACTGGAGAAAGCCTGAATGGGCTAGGGGGTGGGTAGAAGGGTTGTCACAAATACGGCCGCCAAAGTACACCTTCAGAACCTTGAATTTACCTCTACATCGTCAGGTTATCAACAAAAATGCTCACCTCCCCCCTGAGATTAATGCAAAATTACAAAAAAAGAGCCCGAGTTAGAATGAACAAGGGGTATTTCGGGGAATTTGTTCGGTAAAAACTAAATCAAACTCGTCAACACTCTCGTTCTCAAAGCGTGGACGACTTGATGTTCATACAATTTCATTGTAAATGTCATCGATCGTGGCACGTAGCCGTGTTTTCAAGTGTATTTTGGTGTTTATTTTCTAAAATAAGTGGCCCTGATCGCGTTCCATCAACATACTAGGAAAAATATTACATGGGCGAGACAGTCACGAGTTCAGAAAGAGCCGCTCCGTCTCTTGAGGACTGCGAAACAAGGATTTGAACAAAAGTCGCCACACTCATGCAGTTCTCGCTGTGCTCGATCCACGGGTCTTCTCATTCGCAGTGCTGGTACATATAATGTTTCTGAATTAGTTTGTTTCTTGCTTGCGAGCGATTATTATGTGAAATAAACGTTCGTGATTTCTTAGCCCTGTATTTCTCTTTGCTATCAGAGGATCGACCCCTGTAGAAACATACCCAAAAATACACAACACATCAGTAAAAAACAAGTTATCTTGAACTTAGAAACATGACGTATTCCATAAAAAACATGAGTGACGGATTTCCCGGTGGCTTCTGTTGTGATTCCCGGAAGAGGATTGGAGCTACTGCGCACGTTGAAATATCCGGAAAAGAAGTCTAACAACTCGCGCATGGTTGACCGTTTAAAATAAAGATTCTCCGGAGTATAGTTGTGGCTTATTTACTTTATTAATGCCCTGTGAAACAATCTAAAAACTCACAGTGACAATTTTTAGACATACTAGAGGAAAAAAGAACAAAACTAGAAATTCAAAGTGGCCATGAGTAAATAAAAAACAACTTGACTTGAGGTTACTTTGTGGTTCACAAGGTGCACCTCCCACCATAACTACGGTCAACAAATTTCAAGCCCAAGCTTTCTCCATTCATTTTTATCTCTATGGTTTTAACAGAATAACTGGTTAGCACGGGAGTGAAACTTATACGTAAGAAAACCGAGGAACGAAGTTTAGTTTGGTCGCCATTCACGGGAAGCGCTAAATGTTTTTTAAGTTACATTTTAAAGATACCCCGCGGCCCTCCTCACAATAAATGTCAGTTGGGCGAATACATTTGTGAAACTTTGCATCCACTCCATTCACTCCAGGCTGACGCTGTCACTTTTGAGACGTGTGCGAAGTTGAGCGAATTCGATTATATTTTATTTTTAATTATTTTTTTCGAATATATTGTTGTTCGGAAAAATGGGCCACGAAAAATGTATCGTTCCTGGATGTTCGTCGATGTATGAAGCTGGTGGGATGATCGTTTTTTTTTTCGAATTCCTAAGGATGGCAGGTTTAAGGCTCTATAAGTGTAACTATAGGTTCTCTAGCAGGTTCGCTGATTTTATTTTTCTAAAATTTGGACGACATCTAGACGGCAAGCTTGTGGTTTTACTAACGCGTACATTTATTTGTGTCTCTGAGAAGTCAAGTTTTAAAGAAATAAATGGGTATTCAAGCAAAACTTTGGTTTTTCATTTATCTATTTCTGTGAATATTCAAGGCTGAACTGGAAAATGTTCATCTCATACATTTTATTAGTGCATTTCATCATTTTTTAGGCGTTTTCCAGAAAAAAAAATTGGATGATTCAATTTGAACTTGAAACATCTGAATACAAAAGTTAAGATTAAGAGTGACGGTAAATGTGAATGGTGGAGGGGAAGGGGGTTCAGAAGTTCCCCCCGTACGTCGCATGGTGCACCGAAGGTTCGGTCGCTATTCACTTGGATCGCCACCGTCGCTCAAAATCGGCCTCACTTTTTCCCTACTCAGATTCTTCTCTATAGAGTATTAAACCGCTCCCTGCTGGTTAGCAAAGAACAATGGAAAGGAGGAGGGATTCGCAAGCTTCTGTTTATAAATGAGTTGCGATGCTTCAAAGTTCTTGAAGTTCACGCTCCGACGCCCGAGAAAAGCCATTCGGGAAGTCGCATATAAAGCCTTCAATGCCCTTCAGTGCTGCACTGCAGTAACACTCTCATTGCTTGTCTCTGCCTAGTTAAAAGGGGCCTGTTATGTAAAAACAGAAAAAAAAAAAAAAGTGAGTGTCACTTTCCCTTTGACTGTTCCCCTGACGTCATATGTCCTTCGTAACTGTAACTTCGAACGATTCTTATCAAAATAGCTGTCCAAGCTGCCATGGCCATGGCTATGGCTGCATTGGTGTCCCAAGGATCAGTGAGAGTGTTCCTTAGTTATGACGTCATAGGAACAGTCAAAGGGAAAGTGACCCTCACCTTTTTTTTCTTTACAGAACAAGACCCCGAAGGGGTACAGCCGCTCCCCCCCCCCCCACCAACCAACCAGATTGTGGAGGACCTATATGTTCTTCATACCATCAACATCAAAAGCCCTAGAAACGTCTATTTAATGCAATTTTCGCAGTGTCTCAGTGTGCCACCGGCAAGCGCAATTCCGTTAGTCCCCGTTTCGACCTCGCGGTTCTAGCTTCAGGCTACGACGAGCAGGCTGTACACCAGGGCTGGCCAACCTTTTTTGGTCGTGGGCCATAAACCAGATAAACCTGCTCAGCCGAGGCTTGCATCCTCGCCTCTCCCCCAATCGAGTACAACACTTTGATCTTAGCAAAAGGCCGTGACACTCTGAATAAAACGCACTTGAGGCCAGTTCAATAACGTTATCAACATAAGTTAGCCACAGAATAATAGCGTTTTCCATTTGCACTAAAAGTGTGCCCTGGGGAAGCTCATTGCAGTGCCGGCCTTGGACATTTGGCGCCCACGGGCGAATCTTCTACCAGACCAACGCCTGAAGTTGCCTTCAGGAGCCGCGAATTAGCTTTCTTTTTTTCCACACTTCATCACTTCTCAATTTCATCGGTGAATTAGCGATTTGTCTCCATTTTAGCCGCGAATTAGCGATTTATCCCAATTTCTGCCGTGAATTATTGATATTTCTTGCAATAAATTTGTGTTTTTCCTGAATTGAGCCGCCAATGAGAGATTTCACCCGTGAATTAGCGCTATATTTCCCAATTTTAGCCACGTAGTTGTCTTCGGAAATCGCGACTTGTCATTTACTCAATTTATTTCTGTGAAATAGCAAATGTTCAAATTAACCCTATAAATAGACATTTTTATTGATTTCAGCCATGAAATAGCGTTTCTCCTAATTTTAGCTTCCTTGCGAGCCATAAATGAGAGTTTTGTTTCCCAATTATCCCTACGAACTAAACTTTTTTCTGAATTTTATCCGAAAATTAGCGCATCATCCCATTTTGCCGTGGATTATCAATTTTGTTCACTTTCAGCCATGAAGTTATCTGAAGAAGCCGCAAGGGCGTTTTCTCCATTTTAACCGCGAGTTAAATTAATGGTCGACCACTTTCGGTTTTTAAAAAGTTTTTATTTCACAAACCAATTTTAACAGTTTCTACACTACAAAAAGAACTTTTATTAACCGCACTTGACAACTTAATCACTCTGTCAAGACTGAAACTGAACTGAACTACACAATAAAGGTGGAGGGAGTATTTAAAAGCTTTGCTTGGGAAAAGTCTAGAATTTTATTAAAGAGGAAAACAATTCCTAGAAACTGTACAAGACTTTAGAAAGATCTGGAAGTTTTGTGAACATATATGGTAATATAATGGATTTTTCTCTATATAACTCGCGGATTAGCGTTTTTTTCACATGTCAGCGCTTCTCAATTTTATCGGTAAATTACCCATTTTCCCCTAGTAGAATTAGCGATTTTTTTGTCATTTCAGTGATTTTTCACCATTTTAGCCGTGAATTAGCGATTTATCTTAATTTTCCAGTGAACTCGTGTTTTCCCTGATTTCCCAATTTTCTGTTAATTAGCAAATTTTCACAAATTAACCCTCAATTAGCCATTTTTCTTTATTTTAGCCGCAAGCTATCGTTTTTCCTCATTTTAGCCGCTAATTATGGATTTTTCTACGTTTCATCAACGAATTAGAGTTCCCCAAATTTTCACCGCGAATTACCTAACGATTTTTCTGAAATTTGACCGCGGATTAGCGATTTTTTTCACTTTCCTGTAGGAAGTTACCTTTAGAAGCCGTCAATTGACGATTTCTTCATTTAATCCGCGAACGTTTCTTACTTCAGCGCTTTTAGTGCATTTCATTCAAAAAATGCACTATTGGTCTCGCCCTGATGGTCGCACATATGGGTTGTGATACTTTTTTTTCACGTTTCAGAACCCCTAGAACACGAATCCGAGGTCGGTTCGATTTGATATATATACAGGCAGGATTCGGCAATACTTGCACATGTTGTACTACTAAGTAGGGCGAACCAAAATTACTATATGGACATAAGGTCGCAAACGCTTCGTTTCACAGTTACTGAGAATTTTGTGGTTTTTAAGCCCAACCACCTCTTTCCCACAAAAAGTGGTTTTAACGGACAAACCGTTCAAGATGGAACAAAATGAATTAAATTTCTGAAAAGAGCGCAAAATTTCACATTAGAAAATCTGTAAATAACACGCCATAATTGTCTTTAAGTACGTCTAGTTATTCTTTGAAACAACGAAAAAGTGTGACTTGGAATTTTCGTGTTTCTTTCAGAGGAGAATTTTGCTCATTCCATAGTGGGACGGATATTGCTACGCTTTTGTAAAAACATGCCCATTTTGTAAGCTTTCAAATGACTTAAAAACAATTTCAAATTGGCTGGATTTTTACTGAGATATCACACTAAACGTTCGGGAAACCAGTGAAAACCGTCAAAATAAGCCTCATTGTGCCTACTAGGGGAACATTTTTTTCAGACATCACAATCACCCCATGTTACAAAGTAATGAACTAATAATGAAAAAACAATGGTCAATGTCAATGAACATCATCCCCTCCCCACCACTTCCATAAGCAAATAATTGTTTAAAATTATCTGATCAGTTTCGTACTAGCTCGTCATCCGTCACCATTTCTCAGGCGTTTTCGAATGGCAATTGCGTTTATTCACGCGTATGGTGTGAATTTTTACCAGAAAAAACAATTTTGAATTAAAATAATAAATTATGGAAGGCAAACTGTCAACCAATTCCGAACGATTATTTCATAGTATGAGCGGAGTGGATGGGTGGGGGTGATCATGATCGGTATGAATCATTGATTTTTCTGAAATTATTTTGATCCGTGAACCTCAATGAGGTGATTGTGATGTCTGAAAAAAATGTTCCCCGATGTTTTCCTAGTGGGTGAAATGTGGCTTATTTCGACAATTTTCGCCGATTTCCCGATCCTTTAGTGTGATATCTCAGTAAAAATCCAACCAATTTCAAATTTTCTTACGTCATTGGAAAGCTTACAAAATGGGCATGTTTTTACAATACCGTAACAATATCCGACCAACTACGGATTGAGCGTAATTCACCTCTGAATGAAACACAAAAATTCAATGTCACACTTTTTCATTTTTCCAAAAAATAACTAGACGTACTTAAAGAAATTATGGCGTGTTATTCTTAGGTTTTCTAAAGTCAAATTTTGCGCTCTTTTCAGAAATGTAATTCATTTTGTTCTACCTTGAACGGCTAGACCGTTAAGAAAGCTTTTCTGGGGAAAGAGGTGGTTTGGCTTAAAAAACTCAAAATTCTCTGTAACTCTGAAACGAAGCGTTTGCGACCCTATGTCCACATAGTAATTTTGGTTCGCCTTACTTAGTAGTACACCATGTGCAAGTATTGCCGGATCCTCCTGAAACACCCTGTATATATATATATATGTATATATATGGCCCCTCGCTTGTTAGCACGATCACGGTCGCAATTTTTGACTTAGAGCAACCAAATTTGGTCTAAAAATCAATAGCGTGAATATCTCGGACGAGTTCGTGATCCAGATGAATCGGTCCACGGGAACGGTGTGAAAGAGGGGTTTGAATTAGTTGAAAATTCGCTACCGCACGGCTGTTGCTGCGATTGCCCCCAAAATTGACTCGAGTAATGAGAAATGAACGCGCTTTCGTATGAGACCCTAGTGAACCAAATCCGTTAATATGGCAGGGGAGTTCTCGGCGGAGGGGAGCTATTAAATTAACGCTATGCCTTACTGGACCACCCAATTACCAAAACATTTGATTGACATTGTATTTTGAGCCGTCTCTTTTATTTGATTTGCCTACGGCCTAATAAATCTTGAGTAAAAAATCCTGAGGTGGGCCAAAAAGGGAGGAACAAAAAAAATTTAAAAAAAAATTGTTTCGGATTCGAACCCAGGCACTCCGCATTCCGCAATGGTGAAATAGTGACATACCATTTTACCTAATTTAACTGATCTGAAAATTAACGTAATCTGAAAAAAGTTTTGTTCCGACAGCAGCCTGTTGGGAAAAGTGCATTTCATTCATGCGACAATCGAGTCGAACCTCATAAGTTAGAACGATATCAATCAATTATGAATGAAATTTAGGCCGGGATAAAGAATTTAATTGCAAATAACTCCTCTAGCAAGAGTCCGCCTTCCCATATCGTGTAGGCAACCAAACCGACTCTGTTTCATTTTTCATTTTCATCATTTTGTTCCCCCTCAGTTGGTGCCAAAAAAGGGGCCTGCGGTAAAAAGAAACACGATTTTATTATTTTGACTTTCTATACCACGGCCTAAATGTCATTCATAATTGATTGATCTCGTTCTAACTTATGAGGTTTGACTCGATTGTCGCATGAATGAAATGCACTTTTCCCGGCAGGCTGCTGTCGGAACTTTTTTATCAATATTTTCGATGAATTAGCAATTTTTTTTGTGTTTTAGCCGATTTTTCACCATTTTGATGAGCGATTTATGATTTATCTGAATTTCCCAGTGAATTCGAGTGTTTTCTGATTTCCACCGCTAATTAGCGTTTTGTTCTTCAGGAGGGGATGTATGATGCGAGGGGAAATGACGTCAATGTGCAGTTGTGAAGCACTTGAGGGAACTCGAAAATGTTTTGTTTATAAATAACAAGAAAAATTGACCCCCAGAAAACGCGTCTTCCCCACTCTTCACTACACCATACATTACATGACGTCATCAAACCCCTACTAAAAATTTTAAAATTTCGCTTTTGAAAAACCCTTGATTAATTTCAATTTTTAATGTGATCTATTGTCTTCTTGAAGAGCCCTCTTCAAGAAACCAAGTACCAGTACATACCAGAAACCAGTACTTGAAAAATGTACAAGTTCCCCATTTCGCATTTAGCTATGGATCATGGTTTTTTCACAGTTCGAGCCACGAACTTACCTTCAGAAGTTCGTCTTCTAACCCTAACTTTAAGTAGCACCTTTTTTTCACTATGTATTCTCCTCTTTACGGTCTATCCACAAACATCAGTGCCAAGAACGGGACGTGCCCCGTCCGGCAAAAAAAAAATACTATTCTCAATGGAAATTGAAGGGTCACGTCCCTTACACGTGCCGAATATGTGTGAGCGATCCTCTCAATTCCCATATGAGAATAATGTTTTACTTGCCGGACGTGTTCCGGACGGGGCACGTCCCGTTCACGGCACTGATGTATGTGGATCGACCTTTAAAGTGCTGGAGGGACAGAAGAAACGTGAACAAACGATATCATGACTAGAAACGGAGCTAAACAAACGATTCCGGGTCGGGTTACGAGTAAAGTTGGTCAAATCCGTCAATGCTTTTTTGAAAAAAAAAAAAAGTGTTACGAAATGCTAAACAAACGGAAAATAAGGCTTTGCTCCTTTAAAACCCAATTTCGGGGATATTTGCCTGGTCAAAACCCAGAATTTAGATTAGGCTTTAGTTTAGGCGTAAGATCAGTTTAGTGAATACTTACCCTAAATAATCGTTACCACTTACTTATTTACCTCCTGAAAGTTGGAAGTTGGAAGAGGGTGAATGTGTTCTGGGTTGATTCACAGCCAACTCGCATCTCTTTACGATACGTTTTCTAGGACTAGCGCGTAGGTAGTGCGGAATTCTGCCTATCCTGTCATGAATTAGGAGCCGTTTAAAGTAAGAATTTATACACAATGTAGCACTAAAAAATTGAAGAAAAAAAGGGAGAGCTGACATCGCATCAAATTACTCTATCAAGTTCGGAAACTCATCTACTTACGTCACCCCTGCGTTAACATTTCAAAACACTGCAAACTATTTTGTTTATTCTAGACTGAAATAAATTATTTTTAAAGGAACGTCCTAAGGGTCACGAGAGAAGGACTTCTGAAACCATTTATTTTAACATGCGTGACAGGATCGCCTAAATATTTGTTCAATCAAGGCGGAGGTAACCGCACTAATGAGCCAAGCAAACAATTTTAAGCGGCCTAAAGAAAGTGGAATAACATTCCAGACCCCCGTTCCACCTCGGACACATTCATATTGGTGTGGAGGGGCAAACATATAGAAGCTTCGCGAGCGTGCGAGGTTAAAAAGTTAGATGAAGACAAGCTGGTGAGGGGGGGGGGTCTCCCTCGTTCTTCATTTTTCCTCTTTTTTTCTCTCTTCCCGAAAGGGATTATCGTAATAACAAGGCACAAACCTGTGGGCGGTCCCCCTTGTCTACCTCACCACCAGACCTATCTGATTCGGAGTCTGGAACAGGGACGTATTTATTTAAGCCGAAGCCTGTGCGTGCGCTCCAACCGCCCGCTTCTGCCGAAGATCTCGAAGAGGTATGGGAATCTTCGTGTGAGATTGTATTCAATGGTGAGAGGCTGTTGCGAGGGGGGGGGGGGTAGGACGGGAAAAAGGATTGAATAATTGTATTGAATGTAGGCAGCGAAAGAGGTTTGCGGCCAGGTGTTCTCTTCGAGAAACGTGTACAGTCACAGCAAGAAATGTTTCTCACCTGTTTTATATGGTGTAGGGGGAGGACCAGGTTCCTGCCATAATAAAAACCTCATTATTAATATTGACATGATTGAAAACCATTATTATATTTTTGGCAAAGATTCTGTTTTTTCAGTAAATCAAGTGGCCTATTTTACTAACTAGCCCGGACGGAATTGAAATTCCCAAATAAACTAAAGGTGAATTTTTGTGCAATACTAGGAAAACTTTGAAAATCTAATAATCTATCAACAAAAAATAGGCCAACAGGGCTTTAAATATTGTTTTGTGTATCTAATGCTTTCGTTAAATTAGTAAGCAAACAAAATGCGCCCATTCATTTCATTGCGCGCTCTTCCAGTCAACGAAGATCCGAATACGAGATTGTGACTCGCAAACTAACCAAAACTCTCATTTAGAATACCTACTGTGTTTTACGCAATATGTACCAGAAACTAGGCGATACTCCTCTATTAATACACACAAATATTGAAAACGTCAGGAAATTTTCAAGAAATGCCCCTGAAAGTCATTGGGAAGAAAGGTAAGCCTAATGGGACAGATAGAATCTGGACCGAAAAAAAGAAGATGCAGGGAGAAGACCTCGATAGATGCATCCCACCTTTCCACTCCTTCCCCAATTAGCACCAATTACTCGGCAGTAAAAGTAAAGGGTGGCCAGGTATAATAGAGCCATCCTAGGGTAAAAAAAATGGAAATCGGATACTGTTGATGGTTTGAGTCATTAACATTGAGCAGCTTTAGCTTTGGTTCTACCCTTTCCACACACAAAAAAAAAAAAAAGAAAAAAAAAAACAACTTTGTTCTCTCCCTTTACGCATATCAACCACTCCATTAAACATCATAGCATCTCTTCCTCACACGGAAAAAATTTGTTTTTTCTAACCCCCTCCGCTTTGCCCACTTTCCTAATTCATTCCTTTATTTTCTTTCTTGCCACGCTACGACTTGTGGACCAGTCCACTTGACAGCCTCTTACCATCGATTGGATAAAGATAATATTGTGTTTCAATATTAGGCCTTTATGGACCGGTCTTTTCGTCTTAATACGCTTCAAAAGCTCTCATTCTGTTACAGCTGAGAAGATAGGGGCTCGGGGGAAATGTTTCGATTTAAATCACGAGAACGACTCAGCGGTCATTGGTGCTGGAAAGCTTGCTGATTTCTTGATTTTTTTTTTTTTTTTTTTTTTTTTTTTTTTTTTTTTCTAACAGAAAAAGAGGAACTGCTCTGGACAAGTAACGAATGAACCAGAAAATAATATACACGCAAACAACTAATTTTTCAAGTTCAAAATACCCCGAAAAACGTGTTATTGTATATTTTAGGGTGTGCCACACTGAACAAGACTTGTCGCGGCTATATCCGCAACCTGCAATAATGATAAATTTAATAGCGTTTTCAATTTGCATAAAATTCTTCTCCGGATCAGTTCATTTTCATCCGTCTTCTTCATTAACATTATGTTTTAATTCAGAGAGGACGGGTAGAAATGAACGGCTCCGGCATGTCAGATTTTTGTAAAAATGGAAAACGCTCCAAGTTGGCACACGTTTGTTTTGTCCTACTGCCCAGCCTCGCTTAGAATGATGTTCAATTGCTTACATTTGCAGCAAAACGTTTGGGAAAATCGCGCTTATTCTCGGCTAAAATTGAAAAATTGCGCTCATTCACGGCTAAAATTATAAGAAAAGCCGCCCTTTTAAAGCTAATATTGAGAAATAGCGCTCTCCATCTTCCACATCTAAAATTTAGGGAAAACGCTCTTTCGCAGCCTACATTGAGAAAAACGCCAATTTGTGGTTTTATACGATGCTAGGGCCAGGCCAAAATTAAGGTAAGGCGCCTTTTCACAACTAAAATTGAGTAAAAGGGCTACCAGTTTGTGGTAGAATTGTGAAAGATCACTGGTTTGCCGGTAAAAATTGAGGAAATTCTTTGTGCCCCCCCCCTCCCTTCAAGAGAACTCTGGATCCGCGCTTGGAGGAAAAGTTGAGGCGGTGGTTCGTTAATTCGGTGTGCTGGGAACGAAAACCTATAGTTTATCGTTTTGAAGGTTTGAAATGTTCAACCTTCATTTCAGGGGCGCGAAAAGCCCAGTTTTTCATCTCTCATAAACAGTTTAGTCATTTTCTATAAGGGAAGGGGAGGGGGTAAGTTGCGGCATCTTTGGGGACGCGAATGGTCATATAGTTCAACCATTTTTAGAGCTGGCCGGTTTTTCCATTTTTATGATTGCCAATTTCCCTCTCTACATATATGTGCGTGAATAGCCAGTTTGGATATTTATAAATAGTGCAAAATATAACAAGTTCGTCAAGCCATTTTAAGGGTGCCAAGGGCTAGTTTGCCATTGTTGGGGAGAATATTGCCATTTTCAAGGCTCGAATCGTCTACGAAAGAAGTAGGAAATGTTGTCTCGCTCACTTTTTTAAACAATTTTTGAACCTCAGGTCTAACGCTCGAATCATCCGTTTGGTCCATTTTCAAGTGTGAAATAATTTGCTGTTGTTAAGGCAAAAATAGAGCGATTTTCGAGGCGTGAATGGTCAGTTATTGACCATTTGCCATTTTGTGATCGCGAATGGTTGGTTTTGCCATTTGCTGAGATTCCCCTCCTCCCAACAGTGAATTGGCATGGTTTGATCCACACGGTAAACTGTTAGCCGCGGGATGCTATCCACGTTTTTGACATATTTTGTTCTGAAATATCTATTCGAGCATGAAACTATAAACAAGGTTGAGTTTTTGGGACCCAAAACTCGGCATTTCAGCCGTCAAGGCACAGAAAAAAAAAAAAAAAATGAAACACGTCAGGGGCACAGACTGCCTAACACTTCACAGAGTTTAATATTAAATTCGTGTGAAACAGCTAATCCAAGGGAACATTGAAAGGACTTGTCACGTCAAAGGGGGAAAATCACGAGAAACGCAACAGTGTAGGCAAAACTATTGATACAAAAGATCCCACTAGAAAAAAATCGCACTAAACGTGGGCAATATTTGAGCGGAACGTCACGTTGAGAAAACAATATGGAAGAAAGGCCACGTTAATGAAAAAAACCACGTGAATTATAGCGCCTTTTCTCAATTTTAGCCGAATTTGTCTCCATAAACTGCGAATGGGTTCGTTTTCTCGATTTCAGCCGCAAACTAGTGTTTTTCTCAATTTTAGCCGCGAATTTACGTTTTTCTCAATTGTAACCGCGGATTGCATTTTTCATTTTCATTTATAGCAGTGAATTAGCCATGTTTTCCGTTTCATTCATGAATTAGATGTTTTCTCAATTTTAGGTGAAGTCTCACCATAGGCATCGTGAATTGACAGTTTTTTAAGCACTTTTTCGCAATTTTGGACGCGAATCACCGTTTTACTCAATTTTACCAGTGGATTATCAATAATTTTTCCCCCTTTTATGCATTGATGATATTTTTCTAATCAGACAAAGTGTAAAGTTGCCTCCTGAAGCCACGAATTGGCGTTTTTCTTAATTTTAGCCGCGAGTTTTCATGCTTGGCTAATGCGGTCTTACGCAAAGCCATTAAAAAAAAAAAAAAAAGCTGTGAGTTCACGATTTGTCTCAACTTTTTCCGCAAATTTACGTTTTCTTAATTTTACCCGTGGTTTCAGCCATTTTTCCCACTTTTAGCCATTAATTAGTAGGCCAGTAAACAAGAACAATAAAATCGCAATTAAACGGCTAGTTCTGATTTTTTCAGTATGTTAGGACCAGCACCGGTTGTGTAAATCCGAATTTTCAGCTTCGAAAGATTTGTGCTACTTTCGTGGCACTCGAAAAACCGCGAAAATTTTGCACTTTTTGGGAGTTTTTCACGTTATCTCCTAAAATATGCATTTTAAGATAAAACGTACGGAATACGTTAAAAACCACATACAATTTGCTACAATTTGAGACCTAACGGAGCTCTGTACGTCATAATAATAACCAAGATACAGCTCCTCGCATTTGGATTTATTTGTCAAAAAATTTGAAATTTCAAGTTTTGGTCAACTTTCGACCCAAGTTTTGGCCAAAATACTCATCCTACGGGGAAATCCGAGTCGAGAGAAGTTGTAACAAATTTAATTATGTTTCGTTTAAGCACACAAAGATGTCTGTAGACCAAATAGTTTCATCAAAATCCTCGAAAAAACAAAAGGTTTGGAAACTACATTTTTCTAATAATGGATCTGTTGAGCTCCCACCTAAGTTTGGGTGGATCCCAGTGCACACGAGCGATAAGTGTAGCATGGTCATCGCTACGCTTATCATCAGGACCATTCTCCTCTATACACTCTATGAATGAACTGCTCCACTAGTTGCTATTGTTTTTCCATGGTCGCGGTGACATGTATCGCGGTGACCGGGCGAAACTTATAGCTCGTGTGCACGAAGCATCATAAGGCTGAATAGTCCAGTCAACGAATGATTCTAGAAGGGATGAGTGAAAGCAGAAATTTTTACTCCGGAACCATGTTTGGAAGGAGGTAAACATACTAAAAGTCCCCACCCCTTGGAGGTGAGCCCGAGTGGGGGGAGCAAAAAGAAGGTACCATTTTTCGGATTTTCACTGATATCTCGAAAGCAGAGCATCGTAGGCAAAACTACTTTTTACTACAGTGTGGGTCCCACTGCTCAACACAGCCCGTTAGGCGCGACTAGTGGCCATCCAGTCGGAGGTGGGCTTTATGATCTGAGGATGTAGGCTTGCCGAAACCGGACAGTGAAACCTAGTCTCGATCCTTTTCACGTTTCTTATAAATCCAAATTAAGTCACGACGACGACAATTTTAGTTTTTAAAAAACTTCATTTCCCGAATTCGAAACACAATGTTCTACGAGACTGAACACAATGTTCACAGCAACACAAACACTTAACTAAAACTTGCTCTGGACTCCGCGGTACTGCAATTAGAACTCACTGCTAATAATAATAATGACTCACTTACTGACTTATTGACTGACTCTTCTTAAGTCTAAGCCTTTATATACAATAGCAAAAAGATCTAGAATAATCTAGTATAAAACGGGGGGAGTGGGGAAGAAAGATCTCGGCTTCACTTGTAAACAATTCCTGGAAAAGCGCGCGTGGGGAAATGCAATGTTTATTTTTTATAGCTGATTAAGAGGTTTGACAGACATAACTTCCATTTACATGAAACCTATGGAAATCCCCATGTTTCCTTCTTTAGAGCTTTTCGGGGGCCCCCTCTGACTATTATTTATTTGTCGTATTTTTTTAACGGGATGGAATACAGTTTGATGGATTTCTGAGCTCGGCTTCAGGAGAACAACAAAACGTCACTTGGAGACGGTGCGAACTAGTTACGATCCGAAAGGTCAGCTTTAAATACGAAATTAATGGTCCCCTGGACAATGTCTGAGTCTGAGTTTTTTAAGGATACTGACCTCTCTTTGACACTGACAGTCAGTTTTGGGCGCGTTTTTTACGCACAGGAAATCAAATTCCCCTCTCTATAAAGAATGCGTAAGGGTCTCAATCTCGTACGATGAGGCCCAACTAGACGTTTTTTTACCAGACCCATGGGCCTCAAACCCCGCACCCATATACAAACGGATAATATGTAAATGATAATGGGATGAGCTTGATGTAATGGGTATGGGTATGGTGGGTGGTGGTATGCTATATGTATAGATCGGGATGATGTTGGTGGTAGATTTAGAAAGCATTAATAAAGTGAATTTTCTTAAACGCACTAACTATAGAAACACACTTATCACAACCACGAGTTCAAAATACTAAGATTAATGGTAAGTTATTAAAATATTATTATTTGTAGCTATTATCTATATAGCTTTTGCGAGCCACTTGAATGGTATATCCGGGGCTACCATCAGTTTGAGACCACTGTTGTACAGAGTAACGTTTGTTTGGTTTGTGACATTTTTTGCTTTCGCAGTCAGTGTTCTCAGTCGGGCATTTTATCACCTAGAATCGTCATAGTGCAGGAGTGCTCGTGTGAATGTAGGTAATAAAAGGACTCGAGCATTTATGCAATATGTAAATTAATCTTGCTTTTCTTGGAGCCTTCTTTTTGAAATTGTGTGAGTAAAATTGTTTCCTCAAGTACGAAGGGGAGATTTTCTACTACATGCAGACGCACTGAACACACTAAAGAAACCCGATACAAAATGAAAATTCAAAGTAGGAGTCATCGTTTTATTTCCAGTGCCTACCGGTCAGAGGTGCATATCTCTCTCTTTCCCATTCGTCCCTCTCATGTCTTCCTTTCAAAAAGGAAAACAAGTGTGCAAGAGTGAGAGAGACTTAAGAGGAGTATACAGAACGATATATGTATACGAGCGCGCTCACGGATAGGATACGGCTAAGGCACCTGGACAATATTAACATAAATATCTTCAGGGAGCTCCAGCTGTTACGATGCCAAGTTCGATGTTATCTTTTCTTCCTTTTCATCTCAGCTTGAATCATCGGCCATCTACACAAATCACTACATGCTCTAACACCGTTTAACTACTTCATTCCGTCCAGTTTGAATACCGCCTGTCCTCCTATCTCTCTCTTATGAAAAATGCTTCATGCATTTATCATTCACGCTGTTCCTACTTTCAAAATATAGCTTCTATCAAGCTTTTATTTTTAGTTCTTTCGTCAGGGACTAATCTTTATTTGCCCTTATTAGCAATTAAAACGAGAAATACCTAAATCTTTTTGATAAAATGCGGGAATGACGCACGATTCGCTTTACCTTTTGAAAACAGAAGCTCGTAAAATGCCGAGAACTGAAACTCGTTAAAAAAAAGTGGGAGATTCTAGCGAAAGATTATCTGCAAGCGAACACTTTAATTGATCTTGAGAGGCTGAAAATATTTGAAAAGCCGCGTGAAATCCATTAGAGCCACGCTCGCGATAAAATAAAACGGGACAAGAAAAATTGTATGCGATATAAGTACTATCTTCACCAAATAAACAATTACATACCGTGACCGTGAAAGAAATCCACCCCTCCCTCCTACCACAGCGCAAGCATGGGAAGCACTATACAGAACCCCGACAGTCACAGATTTAATCTGGGTATTTTAAAAAATATATTTGTGTCACTCCACAAATTTTATTGTCGATCTGACTAGTTCATCGACCGATGTAAATCCATACCCCGCATTCCTAAATCCTCAATTCGCTCGATAAATTCGTACAGCCACCGTCGCGTCGGTCTTCCCTCCATAAAGAGCTCTGCACCCCCCTCCCCCCACCAAGAAAGCCCATAGCACCCATTACACTACCACTCCAACCGATCGAATTGAGGGCACGAAAAAAACAGCAGCGTACATGGAAAACTGCAAACATCGGCTCTACCTTGAAATTCAGGGGTATGGATCGCGTGGCCACCGTACGCAGGAAAATTCGTGTGGTCCCTAAAAACGGGCCAAAGTAGCTAAAAACGCCGGAATCACGGTAAGAACCCTTCCCGAACGGAAATCCGTTTCAATTTTCGGATACAGGGTGTTAGTAAAACTCAAGATAGCGGCTTGTTTTCTGCTAATTTCTATTTATTTGCTAATTAATGCTAATTTTTGACCATTATTGCACTTGTTCAAAACTATTGAAATGTATAAAGCCCATGAAAGATTGTACCCTATGACACCTATGACGTAGCATGGAATTTGTCCCACTCCTCAATAAACCAGTGATTTCGCTCTTGGATTAATTAAAACTTTATGTCTACAGGCCCAAGACTAGGGAATTTAACTTTCAGAAGACTAAAAACATAACCGAAATTGTCTATTAGTCAGTTTTTACACCCTAAAATGGAAAATAAGCCACCGGAAACGGGCCTAGAAACTTGAAAGTTAGCCCCAATAGGAATTCGACTCTCATGTTTTTGCCTCACGATGAAATTCCAAATCGAAATTTCCAGAATAATCGTCCAATAATCATTTATTGAGTTCAATAAAGTGATTGCCTCACATCCCCAAAGTCCCTTTTTGGTTGTGGCCCATTACCAAAGTTTTAGGAGCTTAAGAGGCCATACCTCCAGCCCACACTCATCATGGACCACCACACTGGTTTTGCCACGTTATGGAAAATCCCCACCCTCCAACAACCCACCACGGCCGACCCATAATAATAAAAAACATTAAATTCTTGGTAAACTTGAACGAGCGTTCACTATATCTTTGAAGTCCACCGCCTTCAGGTGGTCGTAACAAGGGATTATCAATGAAGGGGCATGGTCACCCCCTGCCAACCATCACATCCAAGCATAGTTTAGTTACAATATTCAAGGCTTGATTATTGTTTACCAAGCTGTCAAAATGGCCATAGTTCCTAGTTTCTGAATCACCCTCACCGATTTTGGTTTCGTCGCTACCTAGATTTTGAGCATTCACCACTTTAAACACCAATTTTGAGGATTTGACACTTTAAGAAATTAATTTCGCGGATTTGTCCCATTCATAAACCAAATGTTCAGATTTGGCACTCATAGAATCCAATTTGGCGGGGTTTTCTCAATCAAAAAGCCAATTTCGCAGAATCGACTCCCTATAATAAGAATCCAATTTTACGTGGTTGACCTATTCAGTGCTCCGTTTATAAGAGCAATTCCACCGATTTGGCACCTTCATAAACAAAATTTCGCAGATCTGGCACGCCGTCTGCTCTCAGTCTGAGACTGAGTGATTAGGATTGAGTCAATTACGTGAAGTTGGAACCCCGCAAAATTGTGTGTTTTTTTTAGTCAATTCAACGAAATTGGCTTTGAGAGTGAGCAAAAGCCGCGAAATTAGGCTCTGTGAGTGCTCTCACGGATTTTTTTCACTCTGAAAGCCAATTTCGCTAAATTGACTCCCGAAAAAATCCGATTACCGGCGTTTCTTTACGGAATGGACACTATCATAATCACTCAGACTCAGTCTTAATTTCGTGTTTTGGGCACTTACAGAACGAAATTTCGTGTTTTGGCAATTCCAAAACACAATTTCGCAATTCTGACTTGTAATTCAAGAACAGTTTCACCTTTAACCCGTTCAAAAAAAAATCAATTCCACGGGTTTGACCAAATTTTGCAGCTTTGGCTCCCTAAAAATGCTAACTTCACGGATATCACAGCTTCAAAATAAAAGTGTCCAGGGTTGGTCCATTCCGAACCAATTTTGTGGGAATGACTAACCCAAAAAACCTATTTCTCTCATTTGGTCCCTCTCGAAAAGCCCTCGTGGGTTTGGCTACACGAAAAGCTATCAATTTGGCGATTCCGGCTCCAACGTAAACATCGTGGTGTTGGTTCATTCGAGACCCATTCTACTGCTGCCCCATTATTCTGCTGATGGGGGGGGGGTTCTTTGTAACGTCACCCATGTTCAGTGGTGTGCCCATGAGGAGGGTTTTGAGGGTCAGAACCCCTCAGCTAAACTAGTTAATTTCCACCATAAAAACGGTTAGGCTGACTATAATCACGCCCCAAAATGAAAGTTCCGACAGCAGCCTGTCGGGAAAAGTGCATTTCATTCATGCGACAATCGAGTCAAACCTCATAAGTTAGAAAGATATCAATCAACTATGAATGGCATTTGGCCGTGGTATTGGTATGGAAAGTGAAAATCATAAAATCGTGTTTCTTTTTACCGCAGGCCCATTTTTTGGCACCAACTAAAGGGGAACAAAATGATGAAAATGAAACAGAGTTGGTTTGGTTGCCTTTACGATATGGGAAGGTGGACTCTTGTTATAGGAGTTACTTACAATTAAAATATTTATCCCGGCCTAAGTTTCATTCATAGTTTATTGTTATCGTTCTAACTTATGAGGTTTGACTCGATTGTCGCATGAATGAAATGCACTTTTCCCGACAGGCTGCTGTCGGAACAAAACTTTTTTCAGGTTACGTTAATTTTCAGATCAGTTACATTAGGTTGAATGGTATGTCACAATTTCACCATTGCGGAATGCGGAGTGCCTGGGTTCTAAACCGAAACATTTTTTTTTTTTCCTCCCTTTTTGGCCCACCTCAGGATTTTTTACCAAAGATTTATTAGGCTGTAGGCAAATCAAATAAAAGAGACGGCTCAAAATACAATGTCAATGAAATTTTTTGGTAATTGGGTGATCCAGTAAGGCTTAGCGTTAATTTAATAGCTCCCCTCCGTTGAGAACTCCCCTGCCATATCAACGGATTTGGTTCACTAGGGTCTCATACGAAAGCGCATTCATTTTTCATCACTCGAGTCAATTTTGGGGGCAATTGCAGCAACAGCCGTGCGGTAGCGAATTTTCAACTAATTCAAACCCCTCTTTCACACCGTTCCCGTGAACCGATTCACCTGGATCACGAACTCGTCCGAGATATTCACGCTATTGATTTTTAGACCAAATTTGGTTGCTCAAAGTCAAAAATTGCGGCCGTGATCGTGCTAACAAGCGAGGGGGTCACACATATATATATATCAAATCGAACCGACCTCGGTTTCGTATTCTAGGAGTTCTGCAACGTGAAAAAAAGTATCACAACCCATATGTGCGACCATCAGGGCGAGACCAATAGTGCATTTTTTGAATGAAATGCACTAAAACCTGACACGACTCGCTTGTTGAAAATAGCTAAACTGTTTCTTTGTGCGCTAAAAATAGCCAAATTGATTATTTAAGTTCTAAAAATGTCCAAACTGGCTTTAAGAGCCCTAAAAATTGAATATCTGATATTTTGCGCCTTGAAAAGCCTCAAGAGGGGATTCCTGCTCCAAAAATGGCAAAATCTACCATTCGCGCCAAAAATTGCCAAACTGACCGTTCTCATCTTGGCTTCACATAATTATATGTATAGTATTCACGCCCTGTAAATGGCAAAACTTATAGTCTATGCGCCCTAAAAATGGCAAAGTGAGTATTCAAACTATGAAATCGGCAAAACTGGCTCTACATGTGCCCTGAACCAGCTAACCAGGCTATTCCTGCTCTGAAAATGACCAAACTGACCATTCGGGCCTAGAAAATGACTAAATTTGCAATTACCACTCTAAAAGTGGTCAAACTGGCAATTCCCGCTTTAAAAACGGCTAAGCCGATCGCTCGGTCCCTTATATCACAAAACTTACGATTCGTGTCCTGAAAATTTATCACACTGACTATTCACGCCCTAGAAATGGCCAAACTGACTATTCACGCCCAAAAGTTGACTTTGTTTGTGGCCTATAAATTGTTTAACTGACGATTGGCGCTTTGAAAACCCCCAAAACAGATTAATATCGTCCTGAAAATGGAAGAACTGAACATTTTCGGCCTACAGAGGCTACAGTTTGTGTTAATGACAATTTTACGTCTTCAAAATGGCTATCTGCGCCAAAACAAATGACCAAATTACTCACGACTTGAAACGATAAACTGACCAGAGACCACTGGCGTTTGCACACCGAACTGATTTACCCCCTCCCCTTCACCCTCACGACGCCGGCGTTGGTTACACGCACCCTAAGGACTGGACAAACTGACTACCTACTCTCGAGCTATAAAATTGTTTGGCTGGCTTGTCACGCCCCCAAAATGGTTAAACGGACCATTCATGCTTCTAAAATGGCCAAACTGAACATAAATTCACTTGGCCTTCATAATTTGTACGTTTTACGTAACTTACGTTGTAAGTTGTACGTGCGACGAAAAGTCGCTTTACCCAAACGTCGCTGCACCGAAAAAAAAAATTTCGCTCCGGCAGCTGGCGGTCGGAAAGAGTGCATTTCATTCCGTATACGGATACCCTAAGCCGTCCCAGAAGTAATAATTTTGATACCATAATTTGTTTCATTAAGCCGAACTGCTTCCTCTATTTTCACCACCCTCTCTTCAAAAATGTCGAAAAGTTTCGGTAGTTTTCCAAGGGCTTTGTACGATTAAATTTTTGTGCCGTATTTTATAATACCTAAACGTGTGAATTCAAGCGATTTTTTTGAAATTTCATCCCCCATTTCACCCCCTCCCCATCAAATTTTTCGATAAATCTCAATGGAAACCAGGGCTTTCGTTACATTAAAGTATTGAGTCGAATTTTAGAGCGCTAAGATGAACTAGTGAAGTACAACGCTATTTTTACACTTCCACACCGGCAAGACCACCCCCACCACCTTGACTTTTTCGAAAAATTAAAATGGGAATCAAAGGCTACTATAACATGGAGTATACGTACCGAATATAATGCTTCTAGAATCAACTGGTGATTTATAGTGATTTTTTGACCATTTAACCCCTATTTTCCCCCCCTCCGCCTTGACAGATTTCGCCCAAATGCAATACCGACCTGGGTCTTATGGCTACTGATTTTTGTGCCAAAACGCGTTCCGCTAAATTGATTTCTTCGAGAGTTATCGTGCTAACAAGAAAACGGCCATAATATTATAAATAAACCAATAAATAAAGAAATATATATATATATGAATCCTGGAGACCACCGAATTCGTGTTCTAGAGGTTCTGAAACGTGAAAAAAACATGACATGACCCATATCTGCCACCATCACGACGAGACCAATAGTGCATTTTCAGAATGAAATGCACTAAAAGTGGCCAAACTGGCTATTCGCGCCCTAAAATTACGTGCGTGAGGTCGAATGCCGGCAGTTCTTTGGCTGATTTAGGATGACACGTTATTGTATGTTTCGTGTTGGTCATAAATCGTAATGACCGGGTTTCTTAATAACTTAATAAATTAATAACTTTCTACCTGAAATTTCCGTGTGCAATTAACTGTTTTACTGCTAAATAGCTAGTTTCGTGCTCCTACAAAGGTAGTGCAAGGTATAGAAGGGAAAAATTCTTGTGCTACGAAATCAACAGATTCGTTATCGAATGTTATCGCTGGCATGCGACTGAACAGACAGTTCATTAATTACAAGTTTTAGGGATTTCACGATTTCCTCGCCTTTTTCTGAGCCAATAACCTGCTGAGACTCGAACCCATCGAGTGGAGCAGGAAGGAGCCTCGAGCCCCCCTATGAGGCCCTCCCTGGATCTGCACCTGCCACTGACATTGGCTTTTCACGCAGGAAACTGTCATTTCTCGCCATCAGATTCTAACGTGTTTCATTGTGGATGTCCGCATGGAAGCCGCGACACACGATGTGTTGTAACTACTATCCTGCGAAGTCCCCATTAATTACCAACTTACTTTTTTTTTTCTAAATTTGATTTTTTTTTAGCTTATACGTGCTGAGTGGCATCGTAAGAATGCTCCCAGACAGTTTTTAAATTTTTATTACATATTGTAAGGAGCGAGGGGGGGGGGGTTTCCTCAAACGAGGACAGTGGTAAATGATGGGGTATCAAGCCTTCGGGCAAGGGGGGATCTGTGACCTCTCTCAAGGGGGGTGATCGAAACTCCTACCCCCTCAATAATCCCCATTAACTGCCTACCACTCCAATCATTGATGTTTAGAGCGATTTGACCAGCTCCGAGGGGGGGGGGGTCTGCTGTCCCCCTCCTCTCTGCGATCGGCATATAATGCCTCCGGGATTATTCATGATTGAAATTCTGCTAGACACTAGTTATCTATTTCAGCAAAAAAGAGAAAAAGGCTAATGAACAAGTATTTTCAGTATAATAATTGTTTCGCATGGTACGAAGCGAAGCACTTTTTACATAGCGTAATGTTGCATTTTTCGCAATATCGTTCTTCGCTTTGAGTTACAAATTCGCGTTGTTTCCCTTTTGGCAATAAAGTGGTCGATGCCATCGGTTCTGAAGCTGTCCTAAGGTTGGGACAATCGGCTTCTTGACAGAGTACGTCCCAAGGTGCTCTAGTCCGAGCGAAGTTTCAAGTCAACGAAACTTCACACACGAAACCGAGCAATTCCGGGTTTTCGTCGTTGGGCTCATTGTGTACTACATGAGCGTTTACCATGGTCATGTCTTAAAACCCTGGTAAAAAGGCAATAGTAGTCCTGTACTACTTTCGTCACTTTTGACCGTTAGGCGATATATTTTGAGGCCAAACAACCGTGATCATTGAAGCTGACCATAATGAAACTGTAGAATTTGAAGATTTTTGGCTGGGCTACAAGCATCTTGCTCACCTTGGAAAATCGGGAACCCTTGGCGGTTGGCTCAATCGTGTCAATTTTTATGGCTATTACTTATTGATACATTTTTGTCCATATCCATTTACTAGAAAATCAAGACAAATTGTGGCAAGTAAAATACATGATTCTCCAATGTCTTCATGCACACGCCGACTCAGCTCGCTATACCGGTATCGGATACATTTTATGATCATGGAAGGTAAAGGGGGGGATTCTTCTTTTATAATGCTCCCTGCAACGATTTCTCTCTTCCAAGTTCTCACAGCAAATCAAATTATTACTTACTTCAGTATATGTGGTTGAGGGGGAACCTGTTTACCCCGGTATTTACCACTGTCCTATTTTGAGGACACTAATTAGAAAATCGTTAATTTCTCAGTGGTATGATTCAATGAGGTAAAAACATTTTTATGGCGTTCTGGGCATTCTATTTCATTAGAAAAATAGGCGTATACAAGTATAAAAATTGCGAGGTGGCTTTGAGCGAATTTTAAAATTCGTCGAAATTTTGTTCTCTTTTTCCAAATTAAAATTTTAATTTTGGCTAAACCACTTTTGATAAAATTCTACAAAAAAAAGAAAAGAGGTGCCAATGGACTAAACAAAATTTCAATGCATGAAGTCTTGAAAAAAAATCAAATGCGTTGGCGTAGAGAGCCTGAAATTCGAGCGTCCTCAAAATAGGACAGTGGTAATTAATGGATTAAGAAGAGCTTCATCGCACTCGGGGTCGGACTTGAAGGTCTATATGCCCCTGTTGCCCCCTTCCGCGCGTATGGCCACGTTCTAGCGTTATTGGTGTTCGTGCTGATGAACTCTCCAAGTCCTACAGCCCCCCCCCCTACAGCCTATACAGCCCTACAGCCCTATACAGCCTAATATACAGTATTTATGGAGATTGGTTTACTATTTTAAAACCCAGCTCACCCCTATCTTTGCTCATCCCCGAGAGCTTCGTGGGAATTATGTTCATTTCAAGTGAACTTGACGTTCCGGGGAATAGATCCGGGGGATCTATCCGTTCTGCGTTCTTGCAGATTGGATGGCCTGAATCATGAGAAGCTGATATGATAAGAGTTACCTCATATGTACCATGGACCCTAATGAATAACGTTTGTGTGATTTTTGCACTTTTTAAGGTGTCGAGGCTGGGTCGTCTTGATCGGCAGGTCCTAAGGAAATTTTCAGTTGCTATAATAACATGGAAGTAATACAAAGGTTTACCATTATCGGGTGAACATTCTGTCCCCTTTCCGTTCCTCCACATAAATAACTCAAGTTGGTCAATCTTTGTTGCTGCTATTCTTTGTAATGATACCCTTCAGTATAAAATTACATATTCCGCTCTCGCCGGTATTTCAAACTTTGAGCAATAACTTTTACTTACCAAACCTAATTCTCCCTAATTTACCGGGGGTAGTACAAAGTTATTCGTTCAATTACAAGTGTCGTAAGGCTCGTAGCGTGAGAATGAGGAGAAATAATGATATACGTTTTTTTAGAGAAGAGAGTTGATAATGCTTGGCACGTATGTTCCTCTGTGCAAGGCGGGTATTAGTCGATCCTTGCATCTGAGCCAAGTCCACCTGTGTCAAAAAACTACAAAATTGCTCACAGTCATATCTTAATATTGATGGTGCTGAAGTGCATTTACCACGATATTTTATCGAATATGTCACAACCCACGACTGTTCAATACCAAAAACCGGCGGTCCATTTTGCAGGAACAATTTTAGGTATTGTACAATAATTGCATTGATTTCATCATCTTACTGTTGCCTTGGTATTGTTTTTTTTTTAAAGGATAATGCTCACACAAACGTATTCCATTTCGCAATAAAGGAAAAGGGTAGACAGGTTTTTACTTTCATGTTCCCGCTCAAATTCTCGTAGGGAACATGGAAGTATGGTATATTTATTTTCTAATGAGAAGGCCAGAGGGTTGGAAAACAGAAGAAGGCCGCCTTATTAGTTTGAGATCAAGACGACGACCAGGACCACGACGCTCACAGAGAAGTTTCTCATTATGTGTTTCCATCGGGTACCTAACGAGTGAAGACCTCCCTCAAAATTATACCCTTTTCCTCAAACGACCATTCCTTTCAAGAAACGCTTTTTAAGAACAATCCGACGAAGTTCCCTTTCATTTCTATGTGCTTTTTCTCTCTCACTCCCTCCTCTAACTCGTCCTTTCACTCTTACCCTGAAACTCTAAGAAATTCTGGTGGGTCCAGAGGTGTACCATCCTTAAAGCGTGTTCTCCTGTCCTTAGCCTTCAGTTCCGCAATTATTAAATGACGGCAAAGAAAAAGCACTTAAGCCCCCCCTCCTCCTCCTTCCATGAAACATGAACCTCCACCACTGTAGCAAGGCATTGAAATCCCTTCCTCCCTACAACACAGTGCGTTCTGAATTCATGGTTAAAACCTATAACTTTTTTATTGCCCTTTATTGATTCAGAAGGAAAAAAAGCTCACATTTTTAACTGAAACAAGCATTGAAGACGGGATGGATAAAGAGAGTACGACCAATGCCAAGTATGTTTAGGTACGCGATACCCGTTCAAAAGTGTTCACCAACTTTCAGCGTTCACGAGTAGTACATTACCACACGAAGCTTTTTTGTGGGTGACGATAATGTTCTCATTATCTGTGATGGTCTTTATGTAAGTTCAAGTGGGACTGGAAAACATTCTGAAGTGCGTATGAAATAAAAATGTTTATGCCTGCTCAAGTACCTTATTTACGATAGGAATGATTCATTTTTGTGGTTCACAATAATTGATTGTGTTTCAAGGGTGTAAAGGAAACTCCCCAGATAGCGAGAGAAAATATTAACATGTTCATTGCAGTTCGGACGGGACAAAAGACAAAGAAAGACGTTCATTAGTGATTCGCACAAAATGTCCCGTACGGTCACGCTTCGCAGACTGTTCAACAGAATTACTGAAGAGGGAGCCTTTGGCGACAGCGAGTTCATAACATCCTTGTTCGAGGATGACTCTGACGTAGGTACTCAGTTCGTGTCGACAGTGTTCTTCGTGAAAGCCCACGTCGCGCAAAAAGGCGTGCTCAAGGACATACCAGTCGTTGTCAAAGTTCAGTCGGGAAATGAGAAAATGCTAACTTCGGGCAGCTTGAGTGATATGTTCAATAATGAAGTCATTATGTACAAAATTATAATTCCTCTACTGCGGGCTAACCACATTGATATGTTTCCCGTGTGTTTCTTTTGTCACGCGCGGGATGGGGCCAATTTTGAAAATGGCGTCTTAGTTCTCGAGGATCTGCGCAGTAAGGGGTTCATTAGTCTCAACACGATACAATTATTTGATTTACCACACTTGTTGTTGGCTGTAAGAAAACTGGGTGAATTCCACGGCTTGAGTTACAGATACAAGGAAGAGAACTACGGACAAGAAAATCAACTCAAAAATAAATTAGAACCGACCAAATACTCCAAGGATTGGCTAGTTCAAGTGCAGCCAATTTTACTTCGATTCGCAAATAATTATAAAGATGTCCTAGTTTGCGATGGATACGACAAGGCTCAATTTGATCATCTCATTAAAATGATCCGTGATGACTTCGAATATCTAGTCAATTTTGTCACAAAACCCGATGAACCCTTCGCCGTCATTTGCCACGGTGACTTCAAACGAAACAACATGTTTTTCAAGTACGACAGTGATGGCAAGCCGACAGACGTCAAATTCTTCGACCTTCAGAACAGTGTCTACAGCGATCCGTCTCTCGAACTCAGTTTTTTTCTCTACGCCAACGTAACCTCAGAAACTCGGCAAGGACATTGGGATGAGCTTCTAGACGTGTACTGGAAGGGGGTTGTAACGACCGCGCCTCGCCCTGGGTTTTCAAAAGCCGCATTTTTTGCTAATTTCACGGAAAAGGCATTCGCAGGATTCTTCATTGCATCTCTATTTTTGTCACCTAGCAATTGTGATGAGGATATGATAGGAAGCAATGGCACGTCGGATGTTCATCGAACCGCGTTGGATAGAAGTGAAGAAATACGTGACGCTTTCAGACACGCAATCGATAAGAACTACCTGAAGAAAATTTCAGAGCATCATAAACAGGCGAAAACATGGTGTACCGGACGCCAGGAGTAGAAGTAAGATTAATGATGAAATTAATCATTTTTTAAGAGTGACCTCAAGTAGCAACAATTTATTGATTTACCACGCCAAAATTGATTGATTTGTCGTGTAAAAAAAGTGTTATCAATTTCTTTTTATTAACAAAGAATGAATTTGTTTTTGTGGACAATTATTTATCGTCAATAGAAATACCTACCAAAATTGCCTTACAGAGCCGTACCTACTATAATTTTTATAACCGGCTAAATCCCGCATTACCAACGACAAGGAAGGTCACTTATATCAAGGCTGCTAGGCTGATACCCAAGTAAAGTGGCACATATTATGTCGATATTGTCCAAGTGTGACATTTTCAGTCGGTATCAAAGTGGAGTCAGGGACAAAAAAGTGTATGTTGACTATGTGGAGTGGTTAGTTTGAAGGTCAAAAATTACACTCGACCTGGAGCGATCGAACGATGTAAAGAAATGTGGGGGGCCAACTTGGCAGTCATAAGGATTCGTGCAGTATGCGGATTTGAACAACGAATCGGCTTCACTTGAGTCGATTTCTCCCTGTGAGCGACCATATCTTTTAGGAACTGGCCCGCTGAGCCTTTCACAATGGCCTGCAGTGGTTATCATCATTTTTAATGTTAAATTTTGGCGCCCCTCGTGTTTTTCTGCAAGTGGAAAACGCTATACAATTCGCGCCTCCTCGTGGGCGGCTAATCTGCCGCTAGAAATGCCCATTTGATCCAGATAGAATATAGAAAATAGAAAAACAAAAAAAAACAAAAAAAAAAAAACAAAACAAAAAAAACAGAAAAACCAAATAGAAAATAACGCTAATTTGCGACTTATGGCAATTTCCATTCAAAACACTACACAAGTGTAGTGAAGCGTCCTCTCCATAAACATTTGTTTCAATACAGAGAAGACGGATGGGAAAACTTACACCACATCTGAGTATTGCGTTGAATGGAAAACGCCGTATAATTGAGATAAATGGCCCATTCGGGGCTGAAACTATTGAGAAAAACAACTGATTCACGGACAGAAGTGAGAAAAAGCGCTAAATCACGGACAAAGTTAAGAAAAATACATAGCTAATTCGCGAGGTAAAACGTTGCTTTACGACTAAAATTAAGGAAAAGCTCTAAAATCGCGGATAAAGTATTTAAAAAAACAGTAATTTGCGTTTAGAATTACGAAACACGCTAATTCTCGGAGGGAATCGCTCTTTAGCGGCTAAAATCACGTAACCATGGCTAAAGTGGAGAATAGAAAATAAAAAAATAGCGCTTAGAGGCTAGAAGTATGGAAACGACAATTTTCAGCTTCTGAAGGCAAGTTCGTGGCTCAAACTGCGAAAAAACCCTGATCCATAGCTAAAAGCGAAACAAATCTTGCTAATTCGCAGCTAAAATTATGAAACGTTGCTCATTCATGGATGGAATTGAGAAAAATCGCTAATTAGCGGTTGAAAGAAAAAACACGAATTCACTGCAAAATTCAGATAAATCTCTAATTTACGGCTAAAATGACAAAAAATCGCTAATTCACCGATGTAATTGGGAAGAAGCGCTGAAGTGAATAAAACTCTAATTCGCGGCTAAAATAGAGGCAAATCGGTAATTCACCGATAAAATTTAGAAGAAGCGCTGGCGTGTGGAAAAAACGCTGATTCACGGTTAAAATGGTGAAAAAGCGCATTGCGGCTTTCTGAAGGTAACTTTGTGGCTGAAAGTGAACAAAATCGCTAATCCACGCCTATAAATGAGGATTTAGGTAATTGATTATTTATTTGAGTAAAAACATTCTTTTATTCTTGTTGTTTTTTCTTTATGTGTCCCAGCAATTAATTAATTGAAATTAGACGACCCTTGTCTTAGGACTTTTCAAGGGATTACTCCCCCCTCACCGCACCACCCTAGTCACCCTGCAGTGAATTCGAGGGAGTGGGGAGGCTGAAAATAAAGAATTAAACTTTATTGAGGCTAAATACTTACCATTTTTTACTTGTTTTGAGTTCCGAGAAAAAATTGCTCCCAGGGTGGGATTCGAACCCACGATCTCATAGTTTCGCGCCAGGCGCTCTGCCACTGAGCTAGCCTGAGAGGCTAACGCTAAGAGCGAACCCCACCAGAGAGAATCATACCCTGGGAGCAATTTTTTCTCGGAACTCAAAACAAGTAAAAAATGGTAGTATTTAGCTTCAATAAAGTTTGATTCTTTATTTTTAGCCTCCCCACTCCCTCGAATTCACTGCAGGGTGACTAGGGTGGTGCGGTGAGGGGGGAGTAATCCCTTGAAAAGTCCTAAGACAAGGGTCGTCTAATTTGCAATTAATTAATTGCTGGGACACATAAAGAAAAAAAGAACAATTGTAAAACACGCACTGACCCGATTCGTGCGTTTGAGTTCCGAGAGGGAGTTTCTCTCTGGTGGGGTTCGCTCTTAGCGTAAGCCTCTCAGGCTAGCTCAATGGCAGAACGCCTGGCGCGAAACTAGGAGGTCGTGGGTTCGAATCCCACCCTGGGAGCAATTTTTTCTCGGAACTCAAAACAAGTAAAAAATGGTAAGTATTTAGCTTCAATAAAGTTTAATTCTTTATTTTCAGCCTCCCCAATCCCTCGAATTCACTGCAGGGTGACTATGGTGGTGCGGTGAGGGGGGAGTAATCGCTTGAAAAGTCCTAAGACAAGGGTCGTCTAGTGTGAATTCTCTTTTATTCTATTTAAATGTGCCGACTAGTTTCGGGGTAAATGCACCCCATTTTCAAGGCATCCGTAGGTCTAAAAAAACAACTTAAAGGAGACATAACAACAATTAGTCCCAGCTCTCAAACACAACAAATAACCAACAAAATACTCACATCTCCCCGTCACATGTCAAAAAAGCACACACAATCAACAATCCTGTTGATAGACAGGTATCCAGGAAACTTGTCTCTTCACTGAACCCTCTAAACACAGCGATAATCATTCAAGATTGAGAGCCACTCCCCCTCAACCCATTCTCATATTTGCTTTTCCCACCGCTTCTCTTATACATTGCTAAAACATTACAATACGGTTCTACCCCCACACTATCCAACTGGAAATTGACAGTTTTCCCCCCCATATTTATGTGCAATTTTTCTAAAACTCTCAATTTTTCACAATTATTCTCCCGATCCAATACACTTACGTCTTTAAAGTTAAAAATATGCTCCGTTTTTCTATGATGTTCACTAAGCCCAGTATTATTTTTTCCATTTGTAGTATCACAAATGTGTTGTGCTGTTCTATTTTTCAACTTTTGCGTAGTCATCCCTATGTAGTAATTTTCACGCCCCCCGCAATCAATTTTATATACTACGTTATTATTTTGAGTAATATTGTCTTTATCTTTAAAAGCAGGAAAAATATTCTTAAGTGAATTATTCAATTTAAAAGCTAAATTTATGTTATTAACTATACAAAACTCTTTTAATAAATTTTTAATCGTATACGAAATTCCTTTTATAAACGTGATACTCATCGTACACCCTTCATTTTTATTCGCAACCTCCCTTTCAGCATTATTATTCAGCTTTAATTTGTTAATCTCGCTTTTAACAAGTTTTTTTACTGACATAGGAGGGTAATCGTTCTTTATAAACATATTTTCTATCTTTTTCATGTTATCTTCATGAAAATAATCTTCACTTAGCAATAACATTTTCCTTGTCTGGTTCTTAACAATGTTAACTTTCATGTGGTACGGGTGGTTTGAATAATAATCCAATAATCAGTTTGAAGCTGTTTCTTTTTTGTACCAATTAGTTTTTATCTCACCTTCCTCTCCTTTAAGTTGTTTTTTTAGACCTGCACTAGGGGTACATTTACCCCGAAACTAGTCGGCACATTTAAATAGAATAAAAGAATGTTTTTACTCAAATAAATAATCAATTACCTAAATCTTTTAACATTCACGATACAATCAAAATTTATAAATGAGGATTGTTTAATAATGTTTTCATTAAATGTTAAATCACATTGCATTTATCGATTTTGTTGATTTAGTTTTTGTTTTTTGACTAAAAACCCGCGTCTTGGTTGAATTTTTCATCCTCTTTTGTTCTCCGTAGGGTCTTATTATTATTATTATTTTGTTTCCATATATTATTTTGTGTTGAATATGTTTTATATGCTCTTATGTTTCGCGAAAACGTGCCTTCGTGAAAGCTTTGTTTACTTTTTAATTCATGTTGTTTTGTGCTCTCGAAAAAAGCCGTCTCGTTCGTAAAATTTGGTTGGCGTTCGGTCGCAGTGACGCGAAAAGAAAAGTGTTTGGTTTTTAAAACACCAAACACCCGAAACTAGGGAGGGGCAATTTGAAACACTTTAAGGAGGAGCTCCCACGTGTTCGAAACCAACTCGACAAAAGATTTCGATTTTCCGATTTGCTTCAAGAACATTCTATTTTCGTTCATCCGAAAATTTGGGTAAGCGCAAAAACCAAATTTAACCTCAATTTTGTTTCATTACTGGTAGTAAGAGGCCTATTTTAACGTCGGAGTTAACCTCTAATAGTAAACGTCCGGTTTGAACCAGCAGGAGATAACCTTCATTCGAAATGTAGGAAAATGGTTTTATTTTCAGTTTTTAGGTCCTCCGGGCCGGACTTGAATTTTGGTTTTTGTATTTTGTGTACTATTCGTTCGTTCATTAAGTAATAATAGGGGTATTCACGTCAACGTTCGTAAAACTTTCGGGGTTGCATGGAGTTTAAAAAAAAAAAAAAAAAACAAAAAAAACAAAAAAACAAAAAAAACGTGCGAAACTTGGCGACAAGATACATTGCCGAGATTTTAGATTGCTCTAGCGTTGTTCGGTCATTAGACGATTTGGAAATATTTTTGGTTCATGTTTCAGCCAATGTCATGGCTTTAAAGGTTTTCAAAATGCCAGTCGAAGAATAGAGCTTTTTGTTGTTGACCATCGTTCTTCGTAAATTGAATACGGCATCTTGCGAAGCATTTGAGCAGGTTTAGTCGTATGAATACTGATTTCACACAATTTTATCAGTGAAATTGTGTTTTCTCAATTTGAGCTGTGGATTAGCACGTTTTCTCAAATTAATCTGCTGATGACAGATATTTCTTAATTTAATCCTCGTATTAGCGTTGTACTCAATTCAGCTCAATTTTTGTAGTCAATTTAGCAGCAAATTAGCGACTTTTAGTTAGGGTCGTATTCAGAGACCTTCCTTACCGAAGCCTTAACTTGAGTCGTTGAAATATCTTACGCAGGGCCGAAACTAGGGAGGGGCAATTTGAAACACTTTAAGGAGGCCTTAAAGTTGAGAAAGGTCTCTGAATGCAGCCCTAAAACAACTTACGTTAAGTTTGGTTTCTGAATACGGGCCTTCCTTAGAGGTTTTTCTCAATTTTAGCTCCAAATTTCACCGCTTTTCCTCAATTTTAATCGGGAAATAGAACTTTTTCCCAATTTCACCCACGAATTTCAGCACTTTCTGGAATTACTTTTTTTCACTATTTTAGCCAAGAATTTGCCTCCAAGAATTGGCGCTTCCTGTTTTCTCAATTATAGGCTGTGTAAAGGATGGGCCGCAGCCGCACACGTGTCAATATTTGCCAAATATCTTACTACGCGTTTCATTTTCCTGCGTTGTTCGGTATTCTATAGGCAATACTATAGAAATTAATTAAATTGGAAGATATTAGTCCAATATGGACACAACGTGTGTGGCCAAACCTTAAGCACTTTTTCTTCATTTCAGCCGTCAATCAGCAAGTTTTTCAGTGAAATAGCGTTTCCTTAATTTTTAGCGGCGATTTTTCAATTGTATGGCGTTTTATTGGCTATTTTTAGGATACGCTTCGTCAGTTTAACCATTTTTAAGAAGCCAATGGTCAGCATTTGGCCATTTTTGGAGCGCAAATTGTTTGTTTGGGCATTTTTTGGGCACGGATATAGAGTCAGTTTGGACATTGTTAGGATCGAACGTGAATAGAAAGTTCAAAATTTCTGTGAAGTTATTTCGCTATTTTCAGCAGCTGAGTTACATAATTTTAAAGAGCAATTTTATGGGTCCGACTTCTTAAGAAAAAAAATCGTGGTGTAGGCCATTCGTTCAACCGTAAACTTTGTGGATCTATGTTAATTAAAATCCAGTTTTTGTCCAGTTGACCTCGTGTTTATTGAATTTATTTGGCTGACGTTTCGCTTTTAGCAAAGCATGTTTCACAGCACTACACGAACTCAATTCGAACGAATTCAATAAACACGAGATCAACTGGACAAAAACTGGATTTTAATTAATCAAAATGACCTCATCAAACAACGACTCGGATCTATGTTATGATTTGTGCGAATCCCATTCCCCTTTGTGGGGGGGGGGGGACGCTGTTCCATCAGTTTTGCAGGGGATGGGCACCCCTGCTCTAGGACACAGCAAAGCCCCAACTGAAAAGATCCAAACCACTGTTGGACCTTTAGCTCCAACTTGTAAGTACAATGAAGCCCAACCTCAGCAAAGCTCTAACCACAGAAAGTTCCAAACTTGGTATTTTGGGGTTTCTCCACGCGCGGGGAATCAGGAAATTGAGATGTACTTTCGATCAGAACATTCAATGAAATGGTTTTTATTCGTGAAGCCACCATTTTTAGCCACCTCGCACGTTTTCGCAGGGACCACGAGAATTTTCACGCAGACCGCCCTGAAGTCCAAGGAAGAGTCTCGACCATGTGAGATGGCATGCGCTGGGCAGCAACGAACGGCCCCGAAAATGTCCCAAATGGGATCCATGGGCGCTGTTGAAGACACCGTGGCAACCACACTTTCAGGGATTATTTTTTTGTTTACCGAGCGCTTCTGCCGGTGGCCCTGAAGCCCAGAAAATCCGCTAATAACAGCTACAATGACGAGAAACATAATTATTTCTGGTCTGTTTAAGGGCCACTGACGGCTATTCCAGCTAAATTTCTCGGCTTAGCATGATCCGGGAGGCTCATAAACCACGGCTGCCTCAACCATCACCTTAGAAAAAATAACCCTAAAATTCGCGAAGGTGACACCCCCTCCCCCCCACGATGTGGTTTCGATGGTGATTTGACGCAAGTGACCTTTACTCCGTTTCTCTCGATTTTTAGCAGCGAATTAGCGATTTTTTGCAATGAAATCACGCTTTTTCACTTTCCAGCCGCGAATATTGTTGTTTTTTTTTCACTTCCTTTTGGCCCAGGATTAGCCAATTTTTCGCTATTATATTTTATTTTGTCTGGTAATCACGGTATTTCTTCATGCAGCTTCGAAATGACAAAATCACAGCCAACTCAGAAAATTAGAACCCAGAGGAGTAATGTAAAAATGTATATATTTTCAAAGACGTTATACAAATAGACAATTAACTGAAAATACAAATATTCTTCCTTAAACACTATGTTCCCCTACTTTTTATGTATATATATTTATGTTATTCTTGTGTAGTTTAGATACATGCGTTGTATTTACACACTTAATTTAAAATGAAAACCCACCCACGATAAAAGACAATCTTTAAAAATATACCAAATAAACATTTTTTATTGCTTGACGCTTCTTTATTTGAAATTAAAACTTTTGTAAAAAATCAGCTCCCTCTTTCAACGATTTTACTCCAATTTGTAGGTTTAGTCAATCGAGACGTCCAGGCACGGAGGCTAATTATAAAGATTTTTGTAAAAAATAAATAATAATTTAAAACAAATAAAAGGTGATGTGCTCTACACAATAAAAAAAAATATGGCAGTACGGCAATAAACGCATTTCAACAAACCAAATAAAAAAAACAAGATAAAATAAAGTAAAAATGAAATACACTTGAGGAACAAAATGCTGCATTTTCTCTTTAAGTACTTAACGGTTGTTTCTCTCCTTCTTTCTTATTTCATTTGTTTTGATTTTATAATTCTTTTGTTCAGTGTGGCAAGGAAGAGAATTTATCGTATAAAAGTGGCAAATAATTTGATTTACTACGCTAAAGAGTAAAGCTCAAGAAATATAAATATAGTATCACATTGACCAAATATCGTGAGAAGAGGTGTATTTTTTCAGTTTAAATATTTTTTTTTTCGAACTGTTTATGTTAAATAAAAACGTAAGCTCTGACTAAAAACAAATGTGTTAGGACTCGAAAAATGATGATGTTCTTCACACCTGGGCTGGTGCGCTCTCGAAGTAGCACTTTTCAAGAAAGGTAGATAGGCGAGGGTCTAATAATTTGGAGTAGTTCTGACTTCTGACCGGTAACTTTTCTTCAAGAGGAATAAAAATGATAGAATATGCTCTATCAAATCATTATTTTGAATCAAATTCAATTACAAAAGCTAAACAACTTAATCAAAACAGGCGAAATTGTCACAAAAAGAAAAATATAACGGCAGAGCAGAGTTTAAAACAGTACGATACATCACGCCCTAAGAAAATTGCTTTTAGGATTAGACTTCTCGACCTACGAAATATTACTCATAATGCAGTTTACCCAGTATTTCACACGCGTCTGAGGAGTTAAGGGGGGAGGGGACTTAGCTAGCAAGACTGAGCGAAAAAGGCAGTGGAGGCATTTTCGATGAAATTCTAGTTAACAAATTTACGTATTCACTCGAGTCAATGGAATCGCATCGAATTTTTAAGTCAGACTCGTATAGAATTTAAAGTCAACGAGTAAGAAAATGAAACTAGATGGGATTTCCTAACACTAATTGTCACACTCTCACAACAAATAATATTTAATTTATATAGTTTCGAAAATATAAAAACGAACAGATCAAACGAAAACGAAATAATTTTTACGCAAACTTTTTATTTGCCCAAGGCAAAAAAAAGAAGAAGAAGAAAACAAACTTTCTCATCAGACTGGGAGCGATAGTATTTCTGTTTGTTTTTTAAAATTATACTTCATTGTCTAAAGTGCACGACAAACAGAGAAAGCCGAATAAAAAAGGAGTACGATACGCTTGGACGAATATTGGCAAAAGGCACCTCGGTCACTGAGATGCAATTTCGCTAGGCCAGTTTGATCCATTTGAACAATTACTGGAGGTTTCTCCGATATCATCTGGAGGATACACAACGTTTTTTCGATTGGCGATTGTTATCTCTGGTTCCCTCCTCCCTCCAGCATTCATCAGTCATCAGTTTTACCTTTGTTGGCCTGAGCGACCATGTCGGCGGGAGCCCATATCCTGACTGTGCAATCGTCCGAGGCTGAAGCCATCATTCTGTGGTAGACTGGATTCCACGATACGCAATTGACTGTCCTCGAGTGACCGTTGAGGGTGGCTATGGGGTGTTCTCGTTTTATGTGCCAGACATACACTTTATGGTCTGCATAAGAAGGAACATAGGAATAAATAGTAAAAAAAATACTGTAAAATAAAGGCTCCTGACAGTTCACCTTCGCTTCCACTAGCGATAAAATCTTGATTGACTCCTCCAAAACAGGAGTGAATTGTGAAATGGCCCTGAGTCACACCCTGATATTTTCGGATTAAAACTTTGTCTTCCAAATCCCATAAGTGAACTCCCTGAGTTGCCACATTTAATAGAGCCAGACGATCCGTGTTATCCACGCAAAACGTAACAACGGGTTGATCTTCTAGGAGTCTGCAATTAAAAAAAAGGTAAAACGTTATTTTCCTTCTGGTGCCGTGAGGTGCAGGGGGCCTAGGTACACAAGCCCGGTGAAGGTGGATTCGGCAAAAGCGTAAAGTTCCGGATCCGGAATGTCGTTCGTAGAGGAGAGTATGTCGGTTAAAGGGTACTGATGTGGTTTGTTTATACAAATGTACACATCGGGGGAGCGTTTAGTAACCCGTATGGTACTAAAGATCTTTGGAGTTGACCGAACTGTAGTTGACATGGTTGAGACCATTTTAGGGAATATGTGGGTCAGTGGCGCATCTATAGCCCGTCAAGTTAAACGTGGACCTCGCCCTCCTGTGATCTGCCCCTCTAGCTATTTTTCCTAACCCCCTCCAGGGACTTTGGATTGATATTAACACTTATCTTTGGTAAACAGTGGGACAAACAATTACTATTATTATTATTATTAAACGGGGAGGGAAGCCCAGAAGAAACCATCTCCTACCAAACTCGACCTATAAGATCTATTGTGGTGTCCCCTCAGGTTGCCCTGCCAAGAAAGACGCTAGTTTTCAAGCGTTCTCTACCACCACTCCTTAACGAAGTTGAGGATATTCCCCGCAGCCATCCTGGAGATGTCTTTCGGTTGAAGCACATCATTTCTAAGATGGTGAAAGCCTAACCGAAAAACAATTTGGTAACAAAAGTAGAGGGAAGAGATGTTGCAAGTAATCGAATGAGAGAGCACTGGCCGCGGGTTCATGTTCTTCTTGACGGGCTATAGGATTTCATCTTGAGAGGGGTTCTACCATAAGTCCGATTTACTCTTTCTTTTATTCTGAGTTTTAGCCACAGTATTGCCTTTATATTTGGAACCGCAAACTAGTATTTTCTCAATTTTAGCCATGAATTAGCGGGTTTCCGCCATTTCAGCCGCGAATTAGCACATGTTCACAAATTGATCCATGAGGGTTTTACAGATCGGCGATAGAAAGAATGAACCTGATGGGGGAAAGCAAGAAGTCTTTTCTGAAAACATTCTACTGCAGCTCTCAACGGCAGGAAGAAGAGGGAGACAATAGAATGTTTTCAGGAGAGCACTGTTTTGACCCTTCCTCGCCTTCACGTTCATTCTTTTCATCGCCGAAGAGTACTTCAATTTTAAGCGGGACTTGGCAGACTTTTTCAGTTTTAGCCGCGAATGGGGAACTTGCGTGAATGCCCGATTTGGGAGAACATGAACAGAAGGATATCAAGGGTGGTTGCAGCCCGATTGGTGCATTAGGTGATTTTTAAATATATTTCAAAGTTCTTCAAGAAGGGATGGATGGTGCGAGGGGAAATGACGTCAATGGTCATTTGTGAAGCATCTGAGGGAACTATAACATTTTTTGTTTACAAATAACAAGAACAATTGTCCCCATGAAAATGCTTATTACCCCCCTCTTCCCCACACCATCCATTTCATTAAATAACCTTTGACGTAAACAAACCCCCACTCAAAATTTTTAAAAATTCGCTTTAAAAAAATCCTTGATTGATTTCAATGTTTAGTGTGAGCAATAGCCTTGTGGAAGAGCCCTCTTCAAGAAACACCAATGCTTGAAAAATGTGCAAGTTCCCTTATTAGGTGATTTTCTCAACTTTAGCAGTTGTTTTGCTTCCGAGCTACGGAAGCATTGTTTTCACTTTTAGGAAATATTTTTGTTTTCTTCTTTAAAATCGAAATTTCCACTTGCATTTCACGTTTTATACCTTCCTGAACAATTTCGGTTTCGTGTCTGTCTGTCTGTCCGCAAATCCTTGTAACAAGCATATCTTCCATAGTTTTTATCCGAATTTGATGAAATTTTCAGGGAATATATGTGTTGGCTAGCAGAAGGTCCCCTATCAATTTCGTCAAAATCGTACAAGGGGGAGGGGGTGAAAAGCGAGGAAGCACTGTGCTATAATCATTAGCAGACGTTTTTTGTTTTTTTCAATTTTTATCCATGTGCGCTTTTTCTCAATTTCAGTCCCTTTGTTTCCTCGAGAAACCACGAATTGGCGTTTTTAAAAGTGATAGTTGAGCTTGCTGCGCGATGAGCTGCAGCTTGTTCTCAATTTTATAGCATCAAATCAGCGCCTTTTCTCAATTAACTTCACATATTAGTGTTTTTCGGTATTTTTACGGAGAGAAATTGTGCTACAAACTCAACCATTTAGGCTTGTAAATCTAATTTAAGTTCTACTTTGTCCCCACCCCTCCCCAATCATCTTTAGCTCACTGGACACGGATTTTCACTTCATTCAATAAAAAACTTATTTGCCGGGTTTCACTCATTAAAATGGGAATTTCGAGGGTATTGCTCACAAAAAGCAATTCCTCTTACTGAACAACCAATTTTGTGAGCTTTGCTAGCTCAAAAATCATTTTCGCTCGCTGTAAAAGCATTTCGCGCGTTAAAGAACCAATTTCGTGGGGCTTAAAAAAGCAAGTTCGCGGGTTTGGCCCCCTAAAAAAGTTTGTTGTTAGCTAAAAAACCACTTCCACTGGACGGCTACCACTCAACCGTCAGCTCTAAGTGGCCGCTTGCGCACGTTTTGAGGGTCACGCACGAATTCACCAGCAAATGACAACACATTCACACATCCCACACTCATGTAGCCCAATGAAAAGCATCGACACAAGCGGGGTTCGATATGCTGTAGTCCTGGGGCCGAAAAATCGACTAATTTTATGAAAAATCAAAAAACCCATTTTTGCCCAATCTAAGGGTGTTTTTTAGTCGTGTCTGCCTACATTCTGCAGGGGGGAGTCATAAACCACGTCCAGCCTAAATCTATGTAAAATGAGCACGATTTAAGCAATCATTGAAAATTAATGGGCAAATCCACGTATCTCGGGTGTTTTCTACAAGGGGAATCCGGAAAATCAAAACAGCGGTTTTAGATCAGACGAGCCGGTTGAACAGGTTCTTCCCTTTATGCCACCTGGCTGGCGGCGCCATTGTTAGAGGACGGATTTTGGGAAAGCTGTACGGTCAATTAGACTACTGGTACTGGTAGTAACTGTGTTGCCAGTACCAGTACCAGCAGGAGAGTTAACGATATTATCACCCATTCCAAAAGCCCAGTGAGGCTATACTCATGCAGCTAACAAAAACGCAGCTTTTTAGACTCAATGTGAGATAGGAGCACTTACATATTTGCATCCGTGAGATCTTCAAAATTATAAGTTCTAATTCTGTGATGCGTGTCAGCAGCCAGGACGCTTTTTCCATCCGACCGGCACCACAAACAGTTGACTCTTACGCCCTCCCAAGAGTCGATCACATTTCCAGAGAGATCCTACAGGAAAATTGTTATTTAAAGTGCACTGTAACAAAATGTTCATAAAAGGAACTAACACATTGATAGAATTGCCCCCGAATGCCACCCGTCACAAATCGCGCGCCGTCTTTATGCCATGAACACGCTGTCAAAGAGTCGTCGGGCGAATGCGAAAGTTTAATTCGAAGCTCCTCGGTTTCGACATTCCAAACCCAGAGTTCTGGACTGTCTTCGGGTCCGCACGCTATTAAATGCGTGCCGTCGGGTGACCACGCGAGGAAGGACACACCGTAAGAGTGTCCCTCGAGGGTTTTACGATGCGTGCAGGTGAGGGTCTCCTGAATTTACAGAAGCAATGACCAAAACCAAAAAAGTCACGAATTTCTAAAAATAATAATTTTTTCAACTTACAGGATCAACATCCCAAATTATTACTGTTGTATCCTTGGAACCAGTTGCGAGTTTTAAGCCGTCAGGCGAAAAACGACAATACCACACTTCGTCGCAATGATCGTTCAACACTTGTATCGTTTCGCACGGGAACTGATCTCTGAAATTATAATCAGACAAACTGGTAGCTGTGATAATATTCAGTTTAGCTGTACCCAAAAGCGATTATTAGAAAAAATGTTTCAGGCTTCTCCAAGCAAACCTCTGAACAAAAAACAAGGGTTAAGAGACGTGAAAAGCAATAAAAGCGAGTTTTTATTCAGTTAGTTAGTTAGTTAGAAGAAACATAAGAAGTCGAGCATAAATACCTAGAGCAACGATGATCTATAAGAAGCGAAGTGTTGTCCAACCCATCTTCCATTTTCGTGTTGTGGTACGGACAACGTTCTTTTTGCAGTTCGACAGCTTGATTGAGCAGGGCCAATAACCTTCTCAAAGAATACAAATAAAAAAAACGACGTTAACTCAGAACGAAGGCCAAACTTCAATAAATAAAAAGCCAATATCCAGATAGACCTCTATGGCGTGAACAACGATCTCCATTGATGATAGGTACTCAGGTTTTCTTTGACCACTTGGACATCTTATCATTACAAATGCACCATTACAATGCCCCAGCTCTTTCTCTTGCTCATTTCTGCCCAATTTTTATAATATCGGGGCTAGATATGGGTGAAATTTTCGTCAAACGAAGAAGTCAAGGAACAAGCTACTGATACGTATCAACGTCCTTCGCTTTCGCTTTACACCCCTACTCCACCCCCGAGCGAGATGACCGTAGAGATGTTGTTCACGTCAAAAATATGAACCCTTGTTACTACATATAAAAAAGTCAACCTTCTAGGAGGAAGCATTATGGACGGCGGCAGAAACTCTTGAAGTTTGTCCATAAGTTTGGCTCGAGAACGCGTTCCTTTTCCATCCCATTTTGTAATTTTTCGCAATTCCTCAGGTCCCCCACACATCATAAAACTAGCAATTGTAATAGTTATCAAGAGGAAAACAATTCTTGGAAATAAATTACAGCGATGCGCTAAGAAATACCTGCTGATTTCGTGGACCCTGTCTGTATTGTGATTCAGAGGTGAAAGTTCATTTCTAAGAACGTGCAAAGCATCCAATATTCTGTTGTCCTCTAAATATTCGAAGTATTTTTGCTCCAAAATGAGAAATTTCATTTCCTGGCGGTCCTCAAGTAAAAAATAAATGACGCTCAGAAAATATTAAAGACATGATGACGTAACACTCACCGATAGGCTGTGAGAAGATTTTTCAAGCAATGGTTTCAATTCGTTCAAATCGTTGTCGGCCTGATTTTAACAAGCCCAAATTATAGAATTGCTAATGTAATTTATATCTTTCAATCTTCACCCACCTTATTCCACTCTCCGTCCATAACGTGATGCCTGAATTTGGCCGCAGCTGGATGATCCAAACGGCAACCAGACTCTTTCATCAGCATGTCAGCAGTTTGCCTGAAAAGAACCAAAACGTAGAAATGAGTGCAAAGGCTGTTTTTTGCATTTGAATTCGTTAGCAAAAAGAGTAAGAATGTCATGATAGGGCTTAATAAAATGTTTCCTACAAATTTTATAAAAATTGTTCATGCATAGCTACATATTAGGTCTACTCGTTTGTCGTCCGGAGCTGCACTATTAGCACTGAAAGTACTAACCTTTCATTATTTTTTCGCGTTATTTCACATGATAACCCGCGAGGTTGCAAAATTTCGTGCTGCTCGGAGAAGTCCGGGACGACAAACGAATAGACCTATTAGCTCCGTTCGTTTTTGACTACTCCGAGCATACTTAGCTGTTTTAAGAAAGGCCGGGAAAATACCATCGGCGATGCTAATGTTAACAAGAAGGGTCAAAAGTAAGTGATACAATTGTTGGACTCGATGATTTCAAAAACGTACA
Organism: Corythucha ciliata; assembly: GCA_038030265.1. NCBI lineage: Eukaryota > Metazoa > Arthropoda > Insecta > Hemiptera > Tingidae > Corythucha > Corythucha ciliata. The sequence continues at coordinate 20,761,536 of CM075943.1, forward strand.
TATTGATTTTATTGATACCCCGCGGCCGTATATGAAGGCAGGCTACTGAAAATCAGCATGCATTTAGCAAAGTCCACACCGTAAAAGCTAGCCAGAGCCCTGTCGCCATCACGTTTACCCACTGAAATGTGTCTGGATCCAGATTCTTCACATCTGATACGTTTTTAATCTACTCGTCACTTTTTTACTTCATTAATCAGGTAATCGCTGTACATTTCTATTTCTATTCAATTTCTATTTGAGTCTCATGTGAAGGCCCTGTAATAATACCTACTAACCTTGGCATGGGCGTCTAGACTTAAGGTTGGGCTGTTTTTCGCATTCTTCTCAGCCCTCGAGCGTATTTGTCTCAACAACGAACGCGTCGGATAGTGAAAATTGAGGGGGGAGGGAAGGTCACTGGTTTTCATCAAGCTTAGGGCGCTGATCGGTCGGCCTCTAAAAAAAGACTCCAAAACTTGCAATATTTCCGAAATTAAGACCTGAAACTTGCAATCGCGCGGATATTCAGCCATGAAATTTCCAATTACGTGAGTATTCCTCAGGCTTTGGTACTGTCGGCGGTACCGGCTGGCCTGGGTTCCGCGGCCACAAAATAGGCCCATAGACTGGCAATTTCATTGGAATTAATACTATAATATGTCCATTTCACGATAATTCAGCAGGGAATTTACTGATCTTTAGCTCCGAATGATTTAATTTTGCGGTTGTTCACCATGCTTTGGGCGGTGTGGCCGCGGGTGAAAGCGGCCACTTAAAAGACAGGCCCCGAAACTTGTAATTTCACTGAAGTTAAAACACGAAATTTCCTTTTTCACAGAAATTAAGAGCCGAAACTTCCTTTTTCGCTGAAATTAAGGCCCGAAACTTCCTTTTGCGCTGAAATTAAGACCCAAAACTTCCTATTTCGTTGAAATTTAGCCCCCGAAATTTGCATTTTCACTGAAATCAAAACCCGAAACATGCATTTTCGCAGGAATTAAGTGCCAAAAGTCACATTGCCGCAGATATTCGGTTATGGAACTTTCAATTTCCCGGGTATTCGTCAGGATCTTGGCTCTGTTAGGGGCGGCAAGCCTGTTATAGCCAGGCGTTGATCAAATTGGGGGGGAGGGCGTCAATCAAGTGGGAGGTGGGACTAAAAAACCTCCAGAAAATTCCGCATCTGCAGTAGTTTTTTCTTTTTTGAGCACGCATGGTCTCAAAAACTGCGGTTCTTTGTGGCCCTTAAGCCGAATACACACGTGAGGTACTTGCCAAGTTATGAGCAACACATTTTTGAAATTCTCAGCTGGTTAGTCTCTAGGCAATTGCTAGAAATTGATTGAATATTTTGCAAGTCACTTGGCAAGTACCGCGTGTGTGTATCCGGCTTTAGACAGGTTACTAAGAGTTCCCCTGCTCCCTAAAGCATTTGAGAGGGAATTTGAAAGAATCCGGCAGTCATAAATTATAAAATTCTCTATAAAAAAATCCCCTACTGGTGGATCTTTTCGGTTCGCTTCAAAGATGTTTTGGGCACGTCCGTACTATTTCTGGAATGATTAGAATTTAGAACTCCAAGACTGTGTTCCTCGCTTCTCACCAAACATGTTCTCTGCGGGCCCAAGCGGCGATTACGGGTAACTAAAAAGTGTCAGATAAAAAAGGGTACCTCCTAGGATTGGAGGAAAAATACCTATTTTTCTGACCGTTCGTAGGCTTCAAAATCGAACTTTACCATCGTGTAGGATAATTAAAAAATCCTGGAGTAAAAAAAAAAAAAAAATAGGTGACTCGAGGCGGAACACTGACCAGCACAACACACGGCCGTAAAATGGAAGCAAGACGCGACTGGCTCGATGCGGGCTCGTCTCGGAGCGGAAGACTCGGGCATGTGTGGACAGGCACATTTAGGCGCGAATTAGCACTTTTTAACCGAGAGTCAGGGTTGATCAATATTAGCTATTAGCCCTTCTCGCTCCTTCCTCGTTACGATACTGGCTCCGACGCAAAAACTAAAAACCCTTAAATCATTGGCCCCTTAAAAGAAATCTCGTTTTACACAACGCTCGATCAACGTTGGTTGCCTATCGATAGAAGATGAGTTTCTTCTGAGTATATCTCTTTCAATATTAGAGAGAAAAAAAACTGAAGAATCCCTAATGAAGGAACTGTGTAGGTAGGAACTTCTTCTAGTTCATTCTCGGACCGGGTCCCAGGCCCGGAGGCTCCGGGCGAAAACCGGAGATCTGATCTGACAACCTTATCACAGGGACTTATAGCGAGAGTACGCCTTGAATCAAAACACTTTGAAAAAACATCACCTTATTCTTCACCCCTGGGGCTGGAGTACGAAGGGGTGTTATATGAAATATCACGGGTGGTATCCACGTGGCAACCATTTTAATTGTGATAGGATAACGCTGTGTTAAAATTATAACGCCCATTGTACTTGCCCCCCTGGGCGTATTTGAAGGCCGAATGATCCACTCGTTTCCCGTGACGGACTTGTTCCATGTGAATGGCTACAAACCTTTCACGAATTCGTTTCCCCTATCGGGCGCGTCCCCCGCCGGGCCTGGGGGGACACCTCCACCATCGGGCCGGCCCCTTCCTGATACGGTGCGATGGTGGGTTGGGTCGGAGTAAGGCGCGACTGTGGGACGTCCGTTATCAGACACACCCACTAGACATGGGGGCTGAATACGACCCAGTGGACAAACAACGGGTTAGGGGCTGTCCTGAATCCGAGACAGAAGGGGGTGGCGTCTCCCACCTCCTCTAGCCACCCCCCCCCCCCAAGACAAGGTGTTTGGTCCGTACATAAGGTCTGCGTGGCACATGGGGCAAGGTGTGCTTTAAACGGACCTCCAGAGCACGGGCCGATCCCCTGGTGTAATAGACTTACCGCGCACCTAGGCGCTTACGGTATACAGGGTTCTGCCAGCGGTGGATATATATTACCCTGGCTTCTGGCTGGACCTTGAAGGGATCACCCAGAAGTTTATATGAAGAACTCGGAGGTGGCCCAGAGAACCTTCCGTGAACGCCGCAGTCACCGGCTCCGTCCATGGGCACCACCGAGGTCATACACGACATTGATGGGACCAAAGATGTACCTGTGGAGGGCAGTTCTGGGGAACATACCCGCCGAGGGGAGCTTACAAAACAACATACCTCCGTCGAGTAGCTCTAAAGAACACAGCCCGGTGGCTGAGCTCATCACTTCGAGCTAGGCGACACGCGCTAGCTCGTCATCCTTAGCCCTCACGTGCTCTTATTTCTTATCGCCTGTAGGAAGCGACGTCCTCTAAACTTATTAAGAAGAGAGAGCTATCTTCGCAGGATTAGTATTTTCGGGCTTTACACGCCTGATAATGTCCCGGCCAGCGAGACTCTAGCAGAGGACCTCCTCAACCTTATACGGTGACGGTGAGAGGGACAGTAGACTAGATCAACCTACCCAAAGCGGCACAATAATCCACTTGGGATTACGTGGCCCACGCCCCTGCGCTTGGAGAGTGGAGGATAAAAAAAACTCAACTTGTTTTTTTGGCTTAGAGAGGGGACCCACCCAATGCCCCCCATGGACCCTCACCAGCTTTTTTTCCCTTCACAATAGGTTCATTAGTTTGTCGTCCGGAGCTGCACTAGCAGCACTGAAAGTACTAACCTTTTCTCATTTCCCCCCTGTTATTCCACATGACAACCCACGAGGTTAGAAAACCTCGGGCTGCTCGGAGTAGTCAAAAACGAACGGAGCTAATAGGTCTATTCGTTTGTCATCCCGGACTATTCCGAGCAGCACAAAATTATGTAACCTCACGGGTCATCGTGTGAAATAACGTGCAAAAGTAATGGAAGGTTAGTACTTTCAGTGTAAATAGTGCAGTCCCGGACGACAAACGAATAGACCGAATGTCTACGCTTTTGGACGCTGACACGGTTATGCGAAAAAAAAAAATTAAATAAAATGACTCAAAATGTGTGGAGTGGGGACAACAGGACTAGCTGATTTCAAAGTTCTGCAGGAGGGGATTTGCCTATTTCATAATTCGGGCAGCGCTGTCGTTGGCCACTTGGGAACTAGCTCATGTGGGCAGTCTTTTACTAGTTTCTAATGGAAATCACCCACAACAACTGTTTCCCAAAATGGCCAACTGTAGCGCTGCCTGAATTATGATCAAGGCGAATGGATGGTGCGAGGAGAAATGACGTCAATGTGCAGTTGTGAAGCATTTGAGGGAACTCTAAAAGTTTTGTTTACAAATAACAAGTGCCATTAATTTCTCGAACAAGTAATTAATTATTGTATTTGTGATTCCGTAATAACCACCCAGTACTCAAGTACATACTGCCAAGGCCAGTTGGGTCGTTTGTAATGGTCAAAAAGTAAAGAGTTCGGAGGACTGTGGTCGCGGAAAAAATTAGGAACATAAAACATAATGGAGAAAAATAAATCTAAATAGTGCATTTTCACAATGAAATGCACTAAAATTTCGACCGAAGTTGGTTGGTTCCGAAAAAAGATTGGGCTAAACCCTTTTTATAGTTTGAGGGGCGGGGGCAACCTAGGCTGCCATTGTGGTACTTAAAACAAACAAGAGCACACATTTCTCTCAAAAACTCATCAAGAGTTGTAGCAAGGAGTAGAATACATACGCGGAAAGAGCAAAAAAAGGCATAATACAACTGAAAATGTGAAACTATAGTCAAAAGTGCTACTCGGGCGAACTGTTGGAAATTGACAGCTGCCCTAGAGACAAAGGATTGATATTAGGCAACACCGAAGACGAAATGTTTGCACCGGAAATTCACCTAAGGAGACTTATGGACAGGGTAATCTCAAAAACAAGAAGGCCCTAAGAAACTGGATTGAAGAAAAGAGAACAAAGCAGCGCACTGCGCACTAAATGGGATGACTAATGAGAGAATGCAAAAAAATTGAAAGCAAACGTGCAATAACTTCGGAATTTTAAAAAGGGGATGTACTCACTGAAGTCCGATACTCTTCAGGTGCTGACCGATGAGACGAACTATATCCTGGTCGGTTTTTGAGAAGACTCGCTCCGCTTGGCCGTTTTCCTGTTTAATTTGTCCCTCGGAGGCTGATTTATTGCTGTTGGGCGAACCAGCTGACCCCGTCATTCCCACGGGCTCTTCTTTCTTGGAGGGCTGAGGCGAACAGCCGTTGGTTTGCTGCATCGTAGCTTCCATCGAAGTACGACTCTTCTTCCTCGGTGGCGGATCCAAGCCGCCGTCCTCCGGGTCTTCCTTCGAGTCCAGGCTGCTATCGGACCTCCGTCTTGGATTTTGCTGTCGTCCGACTTCCCCGCGCCGTTTCTGATCCTTTTTTTTCTTCCTCGCGAGAGGGGAAAAAAGGTGAAGAGAAAAGGCTCTTTCACGAAGGGGGGGAGTTAATAGTTGAACACTTGAAGGCACGATTTACTAATCAGCCCGAGTTTCTATAGGAAGGCAATAGTGTTTAAGAGGATTTTTTCCGTTTGAGACTAATGGTCTGACGACTGACGACACGGATAGGATGGGCGACCAAGAACAACGAACAATACACCTTTCACCACTAAGTCAAAAGTCCCTGAGAGACCCTCAGCGTATCTATCATTCACTCACAGATGGTTCTCAGCTGAGCTGCCCCAGTAGAAATACGTCCCTCGTGACGTCATAACAATATGGCCGACAAAAACAGATTTCGTTTTTTTAGAAATCAATGCCCTACCGTGGAACGCCTAGCTCTTGTAAAAGTTGTAATTGTACAAAAGCTGTGGAACGCTGAGCGACCAGAGTTTTGCCCCAAAGAAACTTTCAGAGGGCCCAGGCAAATTGAGCTGGAATTTTACCCATTGGACGCAGAAAAGTCACGTAGAAGAGATTTTCCACATGACTCTGCTTTTGACACAGAGATGATGATGAAAGATTTGACAATTTGACATCGAACGACCGTAGGGTAGGTGGTTTGGAGAAACTCATCGTTGTTGAATCGAAATGAAAAATAATACACAATTCTGTGAAAAAAATAACAGTTTTTGTCGTTTCGTGAAAGGAATCACGTCACGAGTTACGATTCAGAGTTACCAGCTGGTTGCATTGCAACCTACCAAATTGTCCTAAGTAAATTTTATCAGCTTTATCAAGGGCCTCTAATCCTTATCTGTCCTCTCTTTTTTTCGAGATCTGGAATAATTTTAGTTCGTCCAGAAACTTCCCATTCTTCTCAGCGTCATGTCAACGAGATTGGCCGTAGAGAATGACCCTCAGAAGCTTTTAATGCCGGACCCGGACCGAGTAGAACCGTACTTGTCCAACGTATGGATACCCGCACTGTCTGCCGCAGCTGGTCTGGCATCTTCATGCATGCTCCGGCGAATTCAACGGCGACCGATGTGGAGTGGTAAGTGTATTTTTGAAAAAGGGAAGCGGGGGGCCTAAGGCTATTGTTTAAGATTGTCCATTGTATTGGGGAGGAAGGAAATCAATAGTCCCTTCCCCAGACCACTTTCTTTCAACCCAACTATTTTTGTATCTCGCTATAGCGCCAAATATTTAAAACGAGAAAAAGCTCAACCACAGCATAACTCTAAAACAAATCAAAGAACCAATTCACAGCAAAGCTCCAGACCACAGTAACAACTCCATTCACAAAGAAGGGCCAACAACAGCAAAGCTCTAAACCAAACCTGCAAAGCTCAGAACCACAAAAAAAGCTTCAAACCACAGCAAAGATCCAAGGTTTCACTCCAACCTCAAAGAAAACCCACTCACAGTAAAGTTCCTGCCACAAAAAACTGTAACTGCTGTAAAAACTGATAAAGCTCCAGCCTTCAGTTAGGCTCCAATCACAGCAAAGCTTGAAACCACGGCACAGTCGATCCCATGGTGCAGCTCCAATCACAGCAAAGTTCAAACGCACAGCAAAGTGCCAATCCACAGCAAAGTACCAACCACTAAAAGCTTCAACCATAGTAAAAGTCAAACCACAGGAAAACACCGACCACAGCAAAGCTCCAACCACAAAAAGCCAGGAACATCCCATTCTGACTTCATCAGAGCCCAAACTACAGCGAAACTCCAATTGACACAGGGTTGCCACAGACCGGAAGAACCGGGAAAAGTCAGGGAATTTTACATTACTCAGGGAAAAGTCAGGAAATTTCTTAATTTTGACACCAAAGTCAGGGAAAAATGAATTTACAGCTTCTTTATCGCAGACTTCCTCGTATTTCGTGGTTAAACGTAGAAAAATTGAACTAATGCGAGCTCTTCTGACAATGAGTGTTCTACTCGACATTAGTGTTTGACGGTCTCTTTCGTTCTCGATTTTTTTAGTGCACCAGTATTCTTCCAAACGTGCGATGTGTCCTCAAGTCTCTACTAAGTAATGTTGGGCACTGATCAAAATCTATTCCGGAATTTGTTCAATTTTGACTGGAAATTGACCCGTAAAAATCTACTTCCGCCAACCAATGAGAAAAACCCCAGCTGCGGTGCCGCCTTGCCGTGCTTAGGCCGTGGCAGTGTCTATATGCTACCTTGAAACCGGACATTCCTGCTCATTTAAACTGCAAATTCGTTCATTTCAGGCCCATTTGCCCACGACAGTGGACATTGCAATAGGGTCGCCACCCGACCCGGGACGCATTTTGTCCCGGACTCGGATAAAAATTTCTTAAATTCAAAGTCGGAGCAAAATAATTCCTCGGAAGCAGACCAAATAATTTGATTTGAAGACTCAGTTGACCATTCTCAAGGTCGAAACGCGTGACTCCAGTCTATTCCTCGGTTCGTGATGAAATAATGCCATGGAGCCATGGGGAACTTGCATTAATCTCAGATTGGGGAGAAAAGCAGACCTTTTTAAAGAGCCCTCTTTAAGAATCACCAACTTTTCAAAAATGTGCAAGTTCCCCATTATACAAAGAATTTATTACTTTTATTAATTTCTGCTAGAAAGTGAGATCCGTGAAATTCAGTTTTGAAAGAGCCAAATACGTGAAACTGGGGCTTGACAGAGCCAAATCCTGAATGAAAGGTAATCCTTAAAAGCTGGTTTCGAAGGAGAATAGTAAGCGATACACGAACGGATTTTTTTGACAGGCCGGGCCCGCGGATTTTTCTGACGGGCCCGGCCTGCGGGTTTCTGCCTTGCACGTGAGTGGGAAATGACAGGCCAGAACCGCAGGTTTAGGCCGTGGGTTTTTCCAACAGGCCAAATCTGCGGGTTTTTAGCCTTCCGTTGCCCACTCACGTGCAGTCCTCACCTTCGGGAAAACTTACCAACGGTTCAAATCCGTTCGTGTATGGTGAAACCCGCAGATTTTGAAAAACAAAATCCGCAGGCCTGAACTGTCGAGCAAGTCCCACAGACCAAAGGCAAAACCGAAGGATTTCGTTTTTTTTCTCAGGAAAGAGGCCAGCCACATGCGTCTTGATTGGGTCTATGGGCGTGACTCGATGGTGTAATGAATGCAATACTCGCTTCGCAAACCAGCGGGCCTGGGTTCAAATGCAGCTATTTCCCATATTGCCATAAGGCTGCAGCGAGCTGCGACACGGCTTCCTCGGCTTCGTGTGGGCGTTATGGCGGACGTGCGCGGATCACAAACTTCACGCCTACCGAAACGCCCGCGCAGTACGAGTGTGAAGAAGATAGATCAGGGTATGGAGTGGGAGCCTACTGATGGCGCATAACCAAGGAATAAATCAAAAAATATTTGTCGATCTACAATGTTTAATTTGGTGCAAGACCACGGCTTCAGCATCATCAGTCGCTCAGTCGTTGTCGTCAGCTTCCAGCTTTTTCCCAATTTTTTGCGTATGATTTTTATTAATTTTAATTTTTCCATATTTCCGTTAACAACAAACCCACGGACACAAACCGAATGTTAGTGGCCCTTGGCAGGCCGATCCTTCGGATTTCAAAACCTGCGGGTCTAGAATTCCGAGATCCATTGGTCTCAACCAACGATATATAAACCTGGATTGCTCACAGCGGACTGGAGGGGCGTGGAGGGGGCAGGTCGTCCCCTGGTAAACAATCACTTTGTCCCTCTCCTTGTGTAGTCATGGCAACACTGTACTTATATTGAAACTCCTCCCCTCTCATCCACTTGGGAACTTAACTATGGCTATTCTTTATCAGCAGTGATGAGCAATCCAGGGGGCCTATTCTCTAACTCCGAAGCATTAGCTTTGTCTCAGCCATATGTTAATTTCATTAATTTCTTTCCTACATGATGAGAAAACTCAATTTTGCTGCCTCCATACGGAGAGGAAAGAAGGACTTTTCCGGGCTAGCCTGACAAAGTCTTTGTCGGGCTAGCCCGGCAAAGTTTTCTCGGGCTAGCCGTGGAAAGTATGCATTTACTTCAAAAATCCGCTTGGGGCGCTACTTTGTCTTGCGACTTTGTCAGGCTAGCCCGGAAAAGTCCCTCTTTCCACTCCCTACGAAAGGCAGCAAAATCGGGTTTTCCTATCATTCCGGAAAGAAAATAGTATGTGCACCTTGCCGGGAAAGTGTTTTGCCGGTCCTCGACGATTCGCCCAGCCTCGCCTACGGCTCGGCTGGGCAACTTGTCTCGGCCCGGCAAACACACACTTTCCCGCCTAGGTACACAATATACTATTTCTTCAAACAAATGAATGAAATAGACACATGGCTGGCGAAAAAAATATTGCTTGTTGTTAGGGAATTGGCCCCCAGTTCTTTTATCTCGTTGGTCTCAACTGCACGTGTATGTCGATAAACAGGCCTGGCCTTCGGTTTTTGAAAACTGATGGTCAAAACCAAAGTTTTTTATCTCCACTAACACACAGACCAGGCCCGCGGGTTTCCCGAAAAAATCCGTGGCCTGTCAAAAAATCCGTTCGTGTATGAGCACCTAATATTTCACGACATTTGGATTTTAAAATTTGGGATGAAGTATTCAAAAATTCAAAATCACGAAGTTCACGGCCAAATCCATTAATTTGTGTTTTGAACGTTTGAATGTGTTTCCGAATGAGCTAGAATGGTTAAATTTGGTTTTGAAAGAGCCAAACTCTTGAATATCGTATTTCTGAAACTCAAACCCATGTGTTGATGGATGTAAAATTCGTACCATTTTGTTTTTGTATGAGTAAAAACACGATTTTCGCTTTTTTTGTAATTGAAACGTCCCCCTCGATATTGGCTGCTACGATGGCTAAGGCCCCCTTCACACGAGGCGATTAGTTGATTCTACTAGTTTACTAGGCGGGTGTCAAGGATCCGACCGACTATGCATTTCGAATAGGAATCGCCTCTACCCATTCACACACAGTCAACTCGTCCGCCCAGGCGGGTGTCCACCCGGCACATGTGCCGCTCACGTTCTCATCCCCACTAGTTGACTCAACTAAAAGGATGTAGGCTCTGTGTGTCCCTTCACACCAGTCAACTAGTTGAGTCTCTTTCAAAGTTTGAACGACGGATCGGCTCAGTTCCTTCAATGTTGAGACTTTCATAGAATAAATACGTACGCGGCCGTCAATTATTTGGGATCATCATGACGACAATAGAAGAAAAAGCACCTGTTTCCCGATTTCTTATTATCGGATGAACCCAAATTTTTCTTCCAAGAGTAATTTATTTATAAATTTTAAACAATTGCTCTGCTAAGACAAGTAGAGCACCAAATTCTTCGAGCTCCATAATTTAACTGAATAAAATAATACCCCGCCAATATTTTTCCACACCAATGAAGAAAAAAGTATACTCAACTAGTTGACCGCAAATCCGCCTGGCCGTTCACACGGCAGTCAACTAGTTTACCGTCTGCCCGGTCAACTTAGTTGAATCAACTAATCGCCTCGTGTAAAGGGGGCCTAAATGAACGAAATTTGGTTGTGGAAGAGCCCAACTCGCGAAATTTGGATTTAAATAGATTCATACCGCGGAATTTAGTTTTTACGAACGGGAGTTAGGTTGTAGATACCAAACTCTAAGACCCCTCTCACACTAGGAGGTGAAAGACGCCGACGCGCGCGTCAGCGTCCGACTCTTCCAATAAAAACACATAGAACTCTATGAGGCCTTTCACATTGGACGCGTACGCGAGAGTCGTCTCTCCCCCGAGAAAAAAGACGTTGACTCTGGCGTCGGCGTCTTTTTTCACCTAGTGTGAAAAGGTCCTAACATTGTTTATATAAATTGTGACGCATTTGTTTCGTTAATTCTGAGATAACGTAACTCAACCCTTGCGTACGAGGTGGTGAAATCAACCATTATACAACCAAATTCCGTGAAATTGGGTTTTTAAAAGAGTTAACCTCACGAAATTCTGTTTTGAAAAGACTCGAATTTTAAATTAATTTTATGAAATTACTAGTACTTTATGAATTTAATTTAAAATTCGATGAAAGTCAAAATTGAAATTCAGACCCTGCTGGCCATGTCTCGTGATTGCCAAAGCTGTAAATTTATATTGATTTCTTGAAGTGCCAAGTCCGCAAAATTGTTGTTCGAAGTGATGAAATGTGCAAAATTTAGCCATCGATGGAACCAAAACCGGGCGAGGGTGTTTCAGGAATTATCCGTTTTCAGTGCGGTAACGAAGAATCACGCCTATAGCTGTTTAATTAAATTATGCTTGGGTGGTGGATGGTAGGAGTGGGGGAACCATGCTCCTTCGTGGATAAATCCCTTGTTACGGCACTGAAGGCAGTGTATTTATTAAAAGATGTCGTGCACGCTCGCACAAATTCTCAAGTTTACCATATGAATTTAACGTTTTTTATCAACGTGGTTGCCGGATTTGCTATAATGCAGCAAAACCAGTGTGGGGGTCCACGACGTTGTTAGAGGGGGGGGGGGGTGTAAAGGATCTTGAACAATTTAATATTTTTTTTGTAAAAAAAATCATCATGCTTCACTTTCGGGAATTGTAAAAATAATATAATAATACTCCAATGTGTATATAAAAAAAGGGAGAAAGAACAGATTGCCAGAGGCCAAAGGAAATGTGACCAATTAGAACAAACTACCGAGGTATATAAGGACGCTCATCGATGAACCTTTTCTGAGTCAAGCCTTCTCGACGTTGTCATCTTCGCATTATTCTTCTCTCCCTGTCAGTAATAAAAAAAACTACTCCTTCAATTTCTCTCAGTAATTTCAATTTTTTTATTAGGAGAAAAAACACTGATTGTATTGGTAGCCTGACTCCCGTTGGAACAACGTTCCTTCCTGTTTCAGCGCCAATCAATCAGGGATCCTTAAGCCGAGCTCTAATAGCCTGCATCCCGTTGGAATAACGTTCCTTCCTGTTGCAGCGTTAGAGACGGCGAGGAGTTAGGGGATTGGTGAGGAAAGCTCCAGCCTTAAGGATAGGTCGCATCCCGTTGAGAATTTTCTCTTCCTGGTGCGGCGTCTGAGAGGTTGGAGTTTAAACTCAGGATAAGATCTGCCTGCATCCCGGAATTGCAAGTGCTTTCCCTGTTGCAGCGGTCTTCCTGAGGACCTCTTAATTGGAAGATCTCTAGCCTCGTCTTGTCACTCCAGCGGCCGGGTTCTAATCCCCTCCCTGGATCTCAAGACGGGACACTGGGACTTCCTTACAGGAGCTTAGTGGGCTACTAACGCCTGGGCCAGAGTAACATCTCCCCCCGGTTTATTAGTCAAGTCTAAGACTCTTTTTTCTCTTATATTGTGGAAAAAAAAAAAAAAATTGGAACACATAAACAAACATCAGCCACCCGCAATAGGGGGATAAGTCTCGCTTAGCTCTTACGACCCTGGTAATGGCCCACGACTGCAAAAGGTTGGCAAAAGATTTCCGAAATCCGAAGGCCGTGCCTGAGGGTAACGGACCCAGTGCCCCCTCCCTCTCAACAGACCTGCCAGGATCAGAACAGGTATGGGCGAGGTCGGTCGCCCTTTATCCCAGTTCAGATTTTTGTCTCCCACCCCACCCCAATTCCGCATACTATATCGTGTTTCTAGTCAATTTGCCTACATGTGCAAAAATCCAAATTCTAAATTGCCAAATGCTAAATTTACAGCATCTTCATTCTTCATGAAATTCGCTTGTTTCTAGGCTAATTTTCTGTACGTGACCGAGCGTAATTTTATTAGAAGAACGGCGAGTTGTAAGACAAATCAGCAATATCGGCCATAGAATGGCGTATTCAGCCCGAAAACTAACCCAAATTTTGCTCATTTGGCTCTTTTAATTTTCGCGGGGTTACCCCTTTCAAAACCCTTTCGCGGATTTGGATCTCACAGATCTAAATTTCACCGGTTTTGCTCACTCAAAAAGCCAACCGGATAGACGATACAGCTGATTCCCGAGTCGTCTAGTTCTGGTCTTGGTTACATGGATGATAGAATTTGCGGTTTTCACCCTTTTATGCCCAAATGTCCGAGATTTGGCCCTAAAAAAAAACATTTTTTTTGGGTGTAGCCCTTTCTACACCAAATTTTGCGGATTTGGATCTCACAGAACCCAATTTCGCGTGTTTTACTCACTTGGAAAGCCTATTTTCAGGGTTGTGTCACTAAAATTAATTTTGAGGGTAATGCGCTTTCAAACTCCAGGTTTACCGTGGTAGTATTAAGGGGGGGCGGGCGAACCGCTGCGGGCCCCCGTTCTCAAAAAGCTTAAAGATGGAAAAATAGACATTTTTACGTTATTGTTGGCGTTTTTTTACATCCTAATGTGAAAAAATCGCCAACCCACTTCTAACTTTGCGAAACATTGCTATTGAAATTTAGAAACAGCTCTAGTTCCCATCTGAAATTGAAAAACAGCGTTCTTGCGGGGCTAAAATTAAGAAAAATACTTATTCGTGGGTAAAATTAGAGAGAAAGATTAGTTGATAAAAATGCTAATTCGTGGATAGAATGGAGAAAATGCGCTAATTCGTGGGTAAAAAGGATAAAAAGCGCCAATTGCCGGATAAAATAGAGAAGAAAAATGCGAGTTTGCGGGTAAAAAAGAGAAAAGCTTGAATTCGCGGATAGAATGATCGTTTGATGAATTTGTGCGGAAGCCAAAAAAAAAAGGGTCCGTTCCTGATTAATCAATTTTTGTGTTCTTTTATGAGCGGAGACCGATTTAGGCTCTATTTTAGTATTAAGGGGGAGTTGCACATGTGTCTCCTCGGCATTTCTGTGCATTCGGCACTAATCCTGGATTTCAAGGTCTCATTTAATTCTCCAGGAAATTATTCACGCTCGTATGATCTTTATTTCATAAATAAGTCGTCGAAAGAGTGTGCATTTTAAAGGTAAAAGTTCATGTGGGTTTTAGAGTTATTTTAGGGGTGCAGTATGAAAAAAGAACGTACGCGCGTGCATAATTTCCTGGAGATTTGAATTATCCAGGATTGGTGCAGAATACGGCGATAATTTATGCAATGCTGAGTAGGCGAGGTATGATTGGAGAGGGGTCGAAGAAACAGATATGTACAACTCCTCCTTGAAACATATATTTATGCGCGAGTTCTGACCCTTGAAACTTCTTCATTTGGATATCCTCTGCAGGGCATTGTGAGTTATCGCAGAGGTCACCATTCTTCGGTCCGTAAGGTCTTCCGATTGAGTTCGACGCACATTTTGGCTCAAATCTAATATCTCCATCTGCTCTGGTTGCCGCATTATGCTAAATTAGTTCTTTTGGGGGCGATGGTGGGTTATGATTTGGAGTGGTTACCCCCCACGTGGTAGCTCTCGCTCACAGAATTCCAATTCCTGGCCCTGAAACTGTCAACCCAGGCTCGTGTCCAAGCCAGTTGAGCGCCTCCGGTTTTGGCTGGTATTCTTGCCTTCCACTCTTCGTTGTCACTCGTTCTCCGATCAGTATGTACATTTGTAATTATTGGTGCGCTGGAAGTTAAAAATGGATAGGACTCACGGAACGAATTCACTTGAAATCTTGTATACATGCCGCTCCCATAACCTTCTCACACGTACTATTAAGGAAGGAAAATTCGGGCGCCGGAAGTCCCCACGTGTTCCTTGAGGTGTCAAAGGTGTGCGGTAATCGCCCTTTCTTGGGGGTTGTTCTTTAGAACTGATGGTGTCGTTGAATGAAAAAATTGATTCAAATTATTGAATTTGTTGACTCCCCTGATTTGTGAGCAACTGAACAACACAAATGAGAATGAGGGAAAATGAGATTTAATCGTCTTCAAGATATATGGAGTGCGTGGTTAGTCAATACAGCCTCAATCACGCCATTTTACTCCATCACAAATTTTGATTCGTTGAAGGAAAGAAGATGATGACGATGAGAGGCATAGAGCTGCTTTTCCGCATCGCATCTGAATAAAAATAACATTTGATGGGCCCGGGACCACTTTTTTGTTATTAATATTTTATTATTTTTAAGTGAAAATCCCAGACTGAGTCATAAGATATTTGTTCCTTTCAGGTATTCAACATCACATTACGTCCGCCGGAGGATTATTCATCCTGGCCACATTCTTGGAAGATCGTTACGCAAAAAGGACTGTGGAAAAAGAGGCTGTATACCGTCACTATATTGAGTTGCATCCTGAAGACTTTCCGAAATCAGGTAAATACCCTTCACGAACTTTGATCATCGATTCAATCACAATACACGCATCATTAACGTATTGACGATTCGAATGTTCAGAACCAAGGTTAATTGGCGACATTTTCAAACCATGGAGACCCATTCGTTAGACGTATTTTGTGGAATCCAGGGGAATCGTGCGTTGCGTTTTTATGACCTTAAAAACTATTGACACTCTGTTTTTGCTACGGTCGCCTTGATTGTTTGTTAGTGAACCATGTACATAAATGTTTGAAAAATAGATTAATGAAATCGCATTATTAGAAATTGGTGTTTCAAGTGAAAAAAGTTAATTATATAATATCGGTTATTTATATTTGGGAACGTGTGCCAGGACATTAATTTGATAGGCTGAGTAAAATAGCTGTGCCTCGTTTGACCCAGTATTCGCTAGGAACTTCCCCACTTTTCAAGTCTACCGACACTACAAACGCTTCTCGGCCTTGATCGCCTGATCTTTGAGGATAATAGTAACAGGGGCAAGTATAGTATCCTATAAAACAATAGGTTATTTTAAACAATTCGTTATTGAGACTTGAAAATCTTTACCTCTAAGTTTTCGTTTCGTTTGTTCTACCGGACGGAACTGGATGACAGGAAGCATCGTCACCAACTCCATCAGTTTTGGCTCACACAGGCACCCGTCTTGACGGTTCCATGAAGCACCTTCGAGGTACATGCCTCTCACAAGTACTCCCTCCTGCCATCAACAAATTGTAATTGCTGTTTGTAATTATTTGGGAAGTTTTTTTAAACAAAAACCTCAGGGGCTGTATTTGACAAGTGAGCGTCGCCTTTCGGAGTGAACTCCCAAGAAAGCAAATCGACGGATATGCCTTCGCGTCGAGCAGCGGTCTGGAGGACAGCCGTTAGAAATCCCGTAGGAAATGTGAAAGCAGATAACCAAAAGTTGATTGGTGGTCTGAGTGTGTTCGCCCAAGTGGAAAAATGATTGACTCTCGAAATGAGGTCCCTCGTCCAGGAACCAAGGCTCAAAAGTGAAGGGTAGGCTGAAAAGTGAAACATTTTTGGGTTTTTTATTTATTCTTGCACGGTGGGCTCACACCCTGCCTCGCGAATCCGACCATTCAAGGCAACTGTCACATATTCCATGTTCTATTGTTAAGGTAGAACTCATAAAATGTAGCGTGGGTCCACAAACCCCACATCAGCGTTCACAAACTGGTGGGCTTTTGTGCCTCCTCCTCCTGGTGGGATTTGTCCTCTGGTTTTCAGCCATAATACGCCTGCATTGCAGGGGCTTTTACCTCCAAGTGGAAAGGTCTTTTCGCAAGAAAAATCTCCATCGCTAGTGTCGAAGTTGTCTTACAAGGACCATGAGTCACCAAACAAGCCAGTCGCAGCACTTAAAGCTGTTCCACGGCTTCCAATAAGCCAAAGACCAATAAAGAGTCGTAGGCCAAACTACGCCCATAATAAACCCACAGCGTCCGCTCCGGGTACACTTTCCACGAGCGTTGATGGAAAGTTCAGATCGGCCAGGTACAGATATTGTCAATGTGTGAACCATTTTCAGATTAGGACCACGCCTGAATGACAGACAAACCTTTCAGCCAAATAGGAGGAACTCTCCCTTCGAATATGCAGGTGAATATCAGTTCCAGTTCACTGGACATTACGACGAAGCCCTGGATTCCTCTTTTCAAATTATTCAGCGAGTCGGCGATGTTATTCAGTAACACGTTGTATCGTGAAATCTGTGGAAATTATTTATTTAAAGCCCCGATAAGTCGGTGTTCACGCGTGTGCTCACCTCTTGCAGTAACACTACCGACAGGGGTGATTTAAACTGGCCAATTCTTGTATTGACTGTCTCGTAATCAATAGTGCTGGGAAGCTTGCTCAGAACGTCATCTGTGAGCTCCATGACCTTCTCTTCTTTTAAAGAGTCATCTGCGGAATCTTGAACTTGAAGCAACATTAAATTTTCCAGCATATATCTTGCTTCAACGATCAGCGAAGCGATGTCAGCGTTAGGGTGCTGCCCAAAAGCTTCAGGCTTATCCACGTTTGGAAAAAGTGCGACGTAGTCCTTGTAGGCTTGCAAAGGGCTGTCTTGTGGAATATAGTAATCAGCCAGAGATGATAGCCTAGAGAAAAAGGTTAGTGGTTGCACTGTCATTTGTTAACATATTTATACCGCATTTACTTGTAATCTTCGACATTAATAGCGTCATCGTTGAAGTAGTTATGAATATACGTTAGCAACAGTCGACGATCCCAATCGTCAGTCACGTGGCCTCCGTAACACACTCCCGCAATTAGATATTTTAGGGCGTCCCAAGGTGTCGTTTCGTATTCGTCCAAATAAATTGACAAAATATTCAAGGAAACCTAGGCGTTGGAAATTTAGAATGTCCGAAAGGGTTACTACATTTTGTGCCGAGTTTGTACCCATGCGGTGCGGTGAAAAAACAATAACCAATTCCCGCACCGCATTAGTATAACTCAGCCTAGTGCATACTTCAAAGTCTGAGTCGTTGAAACTGTAAATAACGTTCCAACCCAGCTGTTGAAATTTCTTCCTCTCCAAAAGAATAGCGTGGAACCAGCACAGGGAAAAAACGAGCTTTCTAAACTTTTCCTGGGCTTTGCAGCCTTCTAGTTTCTCTTCCGTTATGACATTGTATAGTCTGACCATGTTGGGTTTAAGGCCCTAAACGTATTTCGGATTACGTTTGATCAATTATATCGTATACTTTCAGCCATACTTTGGGAGGTTCAGTTGTCATTTTTAAGGAGTTTTGCAAGATAGAAATAGGGAAATCTGGGTGAGGGTTTGAACTCAGCCATAACCTAAAATTGAAATACGTATGCTTAAGATTTGGCGGAAGGGGGGAAAAATGGTTTTGACATAACCTGAAATCAGGCTGAACATCTTCGTTTCCTTGAATTGTCTCAATTATTTTGTCCAGAGCTGGCATCCAAGACAGGGACAGATGACAGTTGGCCAGAAACACCCAGTGACCCAAATGTATTCCCTCTTTTATTAGTCTGTGAAATTAAAATGTAGTTAAAATAATGATGTTTAAAACTCATAGCTTCATCTTTACCTCGTTGCAATTGGAGCCTGTCCTTGCCCCAGAGACAGAGACCTGAATTTTTTACTCATATTCGCCGCCTCAGCAAGATTTGTCAGTGTGTTTACTGGGTCAACTCCAGGGGAGAGTACGAAAATGAGCGGAGTCTTGGGCGAGGACTCTTCTAAAACTGACGTTACGTCGAGGACAGGAGGTTCAATGAAGTGTTTGCCCATTGTTTTTGAGATGTAGTCAGCCATGGCGAAGGAGAGTCGATCGGGGCGAAGAGAGCGGAGAATAACCATGGTTTGAAAGTGATCCATTCGAGTTTTCCATTCATCTGAGAAGTAAAACACGATTAATTTTACGTATTTTTAAGAGCAGGTCGTCACGTATATCGTCTTACCGACAAGTGGTGTCGTTTCGGGAGATGTGTCCATGTACCAGGCCTTCCACCCATCTCCGTAGTTTTCAAAACTTGGCATTATTCCTTCATATCCCTCCAACTTATCAAGCTCGGTGATGTTATCCCAATATTCGTCCGGAAGCCAATCTTCAAGACATGAACGATCATTTATTGCTCATAAAAACAACATATAGATCAAAGTATGTGCCAGTCAGTAAGCCAGAGGTGCCCCCAAGGGTAATTTGGACTCCAACTTTCCGTATTCCCGTAGGGATAGGAAGTACCTATGATGTTCGTGAAAAAAAAAAAACTCGATTTCGAGCTGACTTTCTTGATCTGCAACCTCGAAAAGATAAGAAAAAGTGGTTTTTGGCATGACGCCGGCCTGTCACTTTTTCTTGACATGATGTGAAGGCTCAAAAGTTGAGTCTTAATCCCTAGACGCACTCGCTAACATTTGTAAAACGATTAGTCTAGCGATAATGAAGATACAGTAACAAATGTGCGCATAGTCAAAAACTTGAGCGATAACTCCCATTAAATTTAAAGGACATTTATGATCAACAACGCAAAATCTTGGTCTGGATTTCCATAAATTGCTGCCCAAAATCGATATAATATTGCTATATGAATCAGTGGTGGTTTTTTCACTAACACGCAGGTTAAAATGTGCAAGTTCCCTATTGTGAAGAGCGCTGAATCGCGGATAAAATCGGAAAAACACTAATTCGCGGCTATAATTGATAAAACGCTAATTGACGATCAAATTTGAGAAAAAGCGCCAATTCGAAATGGTTCCGTGTCCCTTACACTGAAATTGCAGAAATACAGAAAAAAACTCAACTGCAAGCTAATTCACAGGTGAAATAGAGGAAAAACGTTCAATTCGTGGCTGAAACAGCGATTATTCGCAGCTGCAAATGAAAAAAAAACAACAGATCATTCGCGGCTGAATATAAGAAAAGTGGCTAAAATTTGTGCAGAATACCTTAATTGGATGTTTACATTTTTTATGTGTAGGTAAAGCCACGAAATAGTTTTTTTTTTTTCTTTAAATTGTTAGTAGAATCGCTTAAACTACGAGGGTTGGTGGATAAAGCATGCATAACTGTAGCCGTAGGAGCCTACGGCTACAGATTTATGCTTGCTTTAGTGTTTTTTCTTCTTTTTAGCCGCGAATTAGCGCATTTATGCCTTAAATTGGTGCTTTTACTCAATTTTAGCCGCAAACGAGCACTTTTTCTTGATTTTCGCCATGAATATTAGCCTTTTCTCTTAATTTTAGCCACAAATGTCTTCCAGAAACCGCGAATTGGCGGCGGTTTTTCATTTGTTTTAGCTGCGAATTAGGGTTCTTATATTTTAGCCACGAATTAGCGCTTTTTCTCAATAACAGCCACGCGAAGTTGCTTCCATAAACCACGAATTTTCATTTCCTCAATTTTAGACATGAATTGATCTTTTCCCATATTTTAGCCGTGCGGATATTCACGGATTTTTTTTCAATTTGAGCAACCTCTTGAGCATCTCTTTTTTTCTCCATTTTAGCCTAAAATTAGCACTTTTCTCAATTTTAGCTGTGGTCTTGTCCCAACAACTCGTAGTTGGCGGTTTTTCTTTTTCTACATGTCAGGCGTAAGAGAGCCACCATAATTCATAAAAGATATTTCCCCCCAACTTTTTCCGTGAATTAGCGTTTTCTTTACTTTTGTTCATGTATTAGCTGAATTAGATTTTAAAATCAGGTTCCATTTGAGGGGGGAGGGGGGATAGCCGCTGGTGATTGTGCGGGATGGAGGCAAGTGTTCGTTTCTTGGGGGAAATTCATTCTTGGAGCTGAAACAGGGAGTGTGAGAAGGGCGAGGAATCGAGGATTTCAGATTTTGTCATGGATCGTAAAGGAAAAAAACATGCGAGGCTGTCTTAATTGTTAGACACTCTTTTTTCAACTTTATTCGGTCTTGCCGGTTGAAGCCTATCCAATGCCCTCTCAACCGTGCCAATGCAATACATGCACTATGTGATGTAGGTAATGCATGTACACCAACGAAGGAAGACTGACGACGTATAGTAGGCTCCTACAAATTTAAGAGCATGCATTAAAATTGTTGTTTAAATCGGTTTGAACACTCCAAATCCGCGGAATTATAGGTTCTGAAAGAGTGAAAATCCGCATAACTTGGGTGCATTGCAAGGGCCAAAGTGGCGGAAGTTGAGGTTTGAATAATAGAGTCAAATCAAGGAATTTGGTTTTTAGAAAGAGCCATTATTTTCTAAATTAGCTAATTTACCTGCGAAACTGTTTTTAGTAAGAACAAACCCAACGAAACTTTGTTTTGAAAAGCGTGAAAATCCGCGGAATTGGGGTAGAAAATAACGAACATCCGCGATATTGGATTTTAAGGATACACATTTGGAACATTTGTTGATGGAAGACCGACATTGAAGTTTTAAAACGCCAAAATTATAAACTTTTGTTTCACCGTAGTTCAATTTTCACCAAATTAGTTTTTAGAATTAACCGAACCTTGGATACTGATCTTATAAATAGCTAAAGCCCCGAATAAATAGCTAAATAAATATCCCCGAAATTGGGTTTGAAAGGAGCCGATTCCACGAAATTATTCATTTTTGTTCGGAAGGGCGAGAGTCCGTAAAAATTGGTTTATGGAAGTGAAATTCGGTTTTTGTTTGAAATTTGGGGTTTAAAAGCGTGAAGACATGTGAAATTGGGATGGACAATTACAAAAATCCGTGCGAAGTTTGGAACATTTTGCTATCGAAGAGCGAAAATCTCCAGTTATAATGGAATCCACCTCCTTATACCGGTTGTCCCTCTGTGAATGCTCCGCGCCAAACTTTCAGAACTAAGTACAACCAAATTACTTTGCAGTCTCCTTTTGCATTCGACGTATTAAAGGAGACTGCAAAGTAATTTGGTTGTACTTAGTTCTGAAAGTTTGGCGCGGAAAATCTCCAGTGACATTATTGGAGCGAGAAAAAGCCGAATCATTCACGAATTTTGTTTTTCCTTCGTTTGTTTTTTATTAAATTTGATTTCCGAACCAACCGAACCTGTGAAAATGATTTCACGAAGAGCTAACCAAAATTATGTTTTAGAGTACCCAAAACAACAAAATTTGGTTTTGAACGAGCAAAAGGGGCGGCTATCCAAGGGGGGGTTACACGCCGCCGGCGTCCATATGACGTTAGGGGGGGGGGAGCTAAACGTCATCAGGGGGGCAGCAATGAAAGTTATTCGTGGTGGTGGGGAAGTGTCCAAAAAACTCGAAGGGGATGCTGTCCGAAACTTCTTGATTGGGGTAGTGTGCACAAGGTGGACACAGGGAGGGGGAATAATCAAGAACATAGCACAGGATTGGACTAGGGAATTTCTCACGGCGGGGGCGGGCAGGGGGCAAGGATTACTTGGCCACCCTGGTAACGAGGGGCCAACGGCTAATCATCATATTACCGACCCTAAGATGGCGGGGGCAATATTTCATTCAGCTTGTTCATCATTCACATCGATGTTACTCTCTAATCTCTATCAGGCGACGTTTTCGAAGGGTCTCCCCCGCGACTCAACCACTCTAAGCAGTGCGAGGGAGGGGGAAACAGCTGGTGAAACGGATTTTTGGATACTTTTGGGCGGGGATTTGGCCTCTTTCGACGAATTTCGGTCCATCCGACTAGGAGGATAGAGCATTAAAAGGTGTCCTACAAATTTTTTGGTTAAATTCGATTTAGCTTGCGCAAGCGCCATTCTCTGGGGGTCGTCCTAATTTGCAGAATGAACAAAAGTCTGTAGAACGGGGTGTTTAATATTTTTCACAGGCTCCAAACTTCGTAAGTGAGTTCAACTATAAGTACCTGACAACAGCTACCTCTCAGTTCCTTGCACATTTCCTAAAAATACTAGTATTAGTACCCGAGGGCGTACCCTGCAGAATGAACATAAGTAACTGAGTGGTAAGTTCTGTCCGGGACTTACTTAGACGAACTCACGTACAAAGTTTGGAGCCTGTAAAAAATATTAAACTCCCCATTCTGCACCCTCGGGCACAAGTTACTAGTACTTTTCGGAAATGTGCAAGTAGCTAAGTGGTAACTATTGTCGTAGTTGAACTCACGTACGAAGCCTGGAGGCTGTGAAAAATCTTAAACACCCCTTTCTGCAGACTTTTGTTCATTCTGCAAATCAAGCCGACCCTAAAATTCAGAAATGTACTTATTCGCGCCTTCTGGAGGCAACTTCATGGCTAAAATAGAGAAAATACACTGATCCCCCCAGTTCATGTACTTCTTTAGGAGGGTGAAAGTGGGAAGGCGCACTGAAGTGCTGTTCTTTGGCAATTTACGTGGCAAGAAGGTTGGGAAAAGCGCTAATATTTAAGGCTAAAACTGCGAAAAAACGCTCATTCGCTGTTTCTCGAAGCAAGTTCCAGACAAACTTGGTTAGCAGAAAAAAATTTAGTGAATCGCTGAGTATAAAGGCGCTCATTAATGACCAAGAGTGAAAAAATTCAATTGAAAAAAAAAAAAAAAAAAATAGAAAAGTCGCTAATTCGCGCCTAAAATGGAGAAAAATTGCCAATTAAGGGTCAAATTGAGAACATTCAAAAATCAAAGAAAATTGAGAAAATGGCACGTTGCACATCGCAGTTTTCGGAGGCAACTTCGAGGCTGAGATGAGGAAAAAACGCTAATTCACGGGTAAAATTATGATAAATCGCTTATTAGTGGCTGAAATAAGGAAAAACACAAATTCGCAGTAAAAATGGAGAAAAATCGTTAACTCGCGGCTAAAATGGGGACAACTCTAATTCATCGATGAAATTGAGAAGACGCGCTGAAGTGTGGGAAAACGCTATTTTGCTGTTAAAATGGAGAAAACGCCAAATCGCGGCTCCTGAAGGCAACTTCATGGGACGCTGGTGAAAGATTTGCCCGGGGGGGTGCCAATAAATGTTCAAGGCCAGCACTGATTGTTATTCACTGTACTCTTTCTCCTGCAGCCCTTTAACGTGTAAGGGGGACACTGCTCATCAAGGGGGGATTTCGCGTCCAGCCATAAGGGGGAGGGGGCTAGGCGCTGCTGAGCAAAAGTCCGCACTAATGGCATGAAATAAAGAAAATGCGAGAAATTTGGTTACGAAACTGGGATTTTAACGGGATGAATCCGCAAAATTCAGTTTAGTAAGAGAGAAAAATCCGCGAAATAGGGCTTTGCCTGGTGGCAATGACTAAATTGGCACCAGGTGCCAACGCGGTGATTGGCTTAGCCTGTGAGTCAAGTTTTTATTGTTGATTTACAGTAGTGTTTCGATACCCTTGATTTGTAAAAAGAAAATTAAAAAGAAACAGAAGCCAAAAAAAGTGTTTGCAAAAAAATGGATTGGTATCTTTAAGCCCTGTACACACGAGGACATTTATGTCATGCCATCAAATTTTCAACATGTTCGTGTGACGGTACTATGAAAAAGTATAAAAACCATATTATGCTTTCATGAAAAAGTCAGGAAACCGCTGAAAAATTGTCAATAATTTCTCCATTGTAGAAACTAAGCTGAGAAATACCGCATCGATAAGGAGTCCGAAAATATGAATTTTCCTGTTCGAACTACAATAGAGGGCATACTTTTTCCCCCTACACGCTTTCATTCGATCAAGAAACAGAAAAAGTTCCAGCTAGAATCACGCTTATCCGCCAAAATACTTGCATTTGAAGCTCAGAAAGACTATTTTGACTAAACTGTGGAAAGTAACGACGTTGTGAGCGTTCAATCACTCTTGAAAATTAATTTTACCCAGGAAACCTAAAATTCCAGAAGCTAAGTCATAAGTCATGACTGTGTGACTGCGTCCATTTCCACCAAAAAGTCCGCTTGAAAACTTTGCCATTCGGCAGCAAGAAACATGGCATTTGAAACTGAAAATTCAATCGCCCAATCAATTTGTTTGGTAAATAGGTGTAGCTTCTGAATCTGGAAAATTTGCTCGTTTAGTCCCTTTTAATAGTAGTCTAGTAAACGGATGCTTCTTAGAAAGGCATAGATTGAACCAGCTGATAACTCTAAAGTAGTGATTGGGATTTGTTCGGAGGGGTCTGGAGATGGTGTACTCGTAAGTCCCCGCCTCTAGGCCACGAGCTAGCTGCTGGACGTAGCAAAACGTGCATCATTTTTCACTTTATTACCTGTAGTTCGTAAACTGTAGGTCCCACCCAAAAACTCATCGGATCACAAAATAGTTGACAAAATTCCTCAAAAATTAGTCTTCGACAAGTGTTTTGTAGCTTCAACCGCTTAACAGATAATAGCGTTAAAAGTGACACTATTCTCGAACCTTTTCACTGCTTTATGTGAACAATGCGTTGTAACGTCCTCTCGTCGTTGACGTTTCGACATTGATGCATAGTAAAGAAGTTAATCATCATGAAATTCTCTTTACAAAAAAAAAAAAAAAAAAAAAAATGATACTCGAAAATGTCGTGACAAATTCCATCGTGTTGTCATGGAAGTGACGTGTTGAAATGCTCCTCAATTTAATGATTTAAGAGAGGGGGCAATTAAAATACTTCAAAGATGTGCGAAAGATTCCTTACTGAGCAACTCCATTGGCTTCAGAATGGAGGGTCACACAAAAAAGAAATAATTTACTTATTTGAACTAGCCACAACAATGAACAAACCTAAAGCCTAGTACTCTCGTAGATTCTTTGGGTCTAGAAATGAATATCGCGTGAGTCGGGGCTGAGTAGACTCTTTTGTGTCTAGAATATCATGTGTTGCGGGTTAGTATTTTTGAATATTTTTGCATCCCAACGGATATGGGATTAATTGCAAATTAGACGACCCTTGTCTTAGGACTTTTCAAGGGATTACTCCCCCCTCACCGCACCACCCTAGTCACCATGCAGTTAATTCGAGGGAGTCAGCTGCTCAGTGGCAGAGCGCCTGGCGCGAAACTAGGAGGTCGTGGGTTCGAATCCCACCCTGGGAGCAATTTTTTCTCGGAACTCAAAACAAGTAAAAGATGGTAAGTATTTAGCTTCAATAAAGTTTAATTCTTTATTTTCAGCCTCCCCACTCCCTCGAATTCACTGCAGGGTGACTAGGGTGGTGCGGTGAGGGGGGAGTAATCCCTTGAAAAGTCCTAAGACAAGGGTCGTCTAATTTGCAATTAATTAATTGCTGGGACACATAAAGAAAAAAGGTTGTGGGATTCTCTGATTCATGTTGCGCAACGTTGGGTCAGTGTGGAAGTGAATTGAAGAACCTATTTTTCAAATTTTTTATATAGCTTTCTCTGTCTTTCTCGTCTCATGATTTTTTGGCAGTTTAGCTGATTTAGCCCAGCACGTGCATTAGTTCGTAGTAATCATCAATTGAGTGAATAGGGGTTTGTTCTGGCAAGGTGTTTGGAACATGTTCGGAGCAGAGTTCCCATGAGACCAGCCAATAAAATGTAATAATCTTCAATTTCTGTTCCGAACATATTTGAAACACCTCGTTCTCGTTGCAACAGAACTATAATTGAGTTCTAATTTTTGCTCCCGAGTTTATTGTGTTGTGGAGTAGTGCACTCTCGAATTCATAGAGGACATACAACAAGCTTTTGCAAGCCCTGTGATTTTGATACGTGCCCTTGCAATTCAAACCAAACCTAAACAGCCATATACTATTTTACTAACAGGCATATATTATTTTCCACTGCGCATATATTATTTTCCACTGCCCACTTTATACTTATAAACGCTAACAAGTTGGAATCCCTCCTCCTCAACAAGCAGCGCGTCCCAGCTATCCAACAAAATGTCAGTACGTCGATTCACCACGTTTGCCCTAGGATTACCAAGCAGGATAAAAAACTCGAATCCTGATTCCTGGCTTCCTCCAGTTCAATTCTCTCAAGTTCGGGCATCAGTTTCACATCCAGTCCAGTATTCATTGTCGCACTTGGGTGCCAATGCAGAGTGAAACTCTATTCTCTTTTCAGAGTACCCATCCGCCACCCACAGTCTCGCCTGACAACACCCACTTTCGCGTGGTCCACACCGTGGGCAGTCAGTACATCCGCCGGTAACCTGGTGTTGCATGTGTTCTGGCAGTCCTTCATCTTCCTTGTCTCATGAAAAACGCTCCTTCCCCATGAGCAAGAGAACTGAACTGCTCGGCATAGTATTCTCCCAGCAGGGCTCTCCAGGTTGAAATTGTATGAACCTTTGGGCGAAATTTTTCACAATCCGCAAACCCCCTCCACAACAACCGCTCTTATTTAGTGGCCGACTGATCGCCATTTCCCCAGTTCGCCCTGGTCGAGATAGCCCACGGGTAGTGGCGGATCCACGGTGGGGGGTTGGGGGATAGAACCCCCCTTAAGATCAGAATAATAATATAATAAACTATGAAAGAAATATAAAAAATGAAAAAAATTGAGGTAAGAAAATGAATGCAATTATAAATGTGAATCGACAGTTATCACATCACTATAAATAAAGAAACGGGAAAATTCATATGAAACCACTGGAAGGGTAAAGGACCCCCCCCCCCAACCGAAGATTTTGATTTCATTCTTCCAGGAAAAGAAACCCGAAAAATCAGGAGAAGTGGCTACTACATCTTTCTGTTTGACTGGCGGTGTGCAATCTCTCCTCTCCCCCCTACTACTAGGGAGAAGCAGTGGCGGCGGAAGTGGGGTTCCGGAGGAGCGAATGCTCCCCCAATCAAATCATACTGTGGGAAAAAATTGTATGTTGGAAAAATGGTGGGGGCGGGGCAAATGGGCCAACTAAATGGCATCATCAGGTTCTTGTTTTACATTCGAAAATTATCGTTCGCACTGAACGATACAAGTTTTATTATTGAAAACTTGTTTTCACTTATTTCCGGCGGATTTCATTGCGGAGAACTGGTAGAGAGAGCGCGAGGGCTAGGCTGGACAGTGCAGAGGGAGTGAGAAATTGTCGAAGACAGAAGCCCGTAAAAAATGCTGACTCTGTTGTTCTACCCGACCCGACAACCGCAAAGCGGGAGTGAGGGTGATAGATGAATAGAATGATGCTTTTTAAGAAGGCACGAACACCGCTACATATTTTCTCTTGAAGGCCCATTCAAAAGCTCTATGTTTGCGTTGTGTGGAGTTGTGGAGTCTATGCAACCAAACAAATTTATTCCCTCGCAAAATGAAGCATTTTGATAGGTTGCGTAGACACCACACAACACGAACATAGAGCTTGTGAACGGGCTTTAAGGCCCGCTTCATTTTTCGAGGGAGTAAATTTATTTGGTTGCACATCAGACTCCACACAACGCAAACATAGAGCTTGTGTACGGGCCTTTAGCAATGCTCCCGCATTCGTAATCTAAACATAATTGTATACAAATACAAAATTTTGGTTGTGTTAGGCTGGGGGAGGGGGATTTCAGAATCCTGCTCCCCCAATGCAGAATGGCTTCCACCGCCACTGGGGAGGAGACAATTTTTTGCTTTGACCCCCCCCCCCCTTGATAAAATGCTGGATCCGCCACGGGCCTAAGTGATGTTTCTTTCAGCGTGGCCCGTTTCTGCCTTTCTGGTGGACAAGACACAAACAATGTTAGTTTAATGAGAGGAAGGGAAGAGATACAATTTCTAAAAATATTCGAATTTCACCAAGTTACCGTATCGAAATTTATTATTTCTGGGATAGATGCAAGACCTTGATAGGAATGTGCATATGTATAAATAAAAATATTCACTCTTCCCAACCGCTAGCGGCCAGAGCGAAATTTCAAGTTTACTTAGAAATTGCGGGCATTAAGGGATATGAAACATGTATGGACACGATTATTTGTTGCAAAGTTGAATCAAGTATGAATCGGAACATGAATCTACGCAGCCCGGACTCCGAGTCGCAACAATGAATCGACTCAGAGTCTCAGTGTGTACTAAGCTTAAAACTTCAAATTTTATGTTTTTAGCCGTTTTGAACACCAGATTCAGTAGATGTCATGACATAAATGTCTCCGTGTGTAGTGTACAGGGCTTATGTTTGTTTGGTAATGGGGGCGACGGACTTCTCATACACCAAGTACGTCACAAGCATCGTTCGTTGCGTGATCATTTCTCTGTGAATTCCTCTTGGGCTCGGACCCCCTCTCAAAAATGTTCCTTTACTGTACATAACCTGGCCTTCACTGCCCTCACTTCTTATTTTAAGATCGTCAGGTGAGTGTGTGTGCTTCCGGAGCCCTTTTTTCTGCTCTCGAAATTATTATCCAACCAATTCGAATTCGGGCCGAGTACTGGGTGCCAAATCAAGGTAAGTTCTTAACCTTAATTCATATTACCATATTTGTTAATAACCAGATAAATGGTTGATCCTTTTCCAATTTTTGGCGTGGCCCGTTAAGCCATCCTCCTACCCAGAATTTTATGTAAATGAAAAACGCTTTGAGGTTAAGGCCACGTTTCGAATTGGAATTGTCGATTTCCCGGAAGAAAATATCAGTCAAATAGCTACAAGTCAACTGGGATTAAAAGTTCACAGATTTCGCAGTCTTAAACCAACGAAGGGTGAAGTGAAGTGAAGTGCAGTGGCGTAGCGTATAGGGGGGCGGTCGGGCGGCCCGCCCCGGGCTTCACTTGATATGGGGCATCAGTTGGCTGAGACTTTTATTTACTTTTAACATAAATTTTGTTAAAGAACCGTGCGCAGTAGAGATAAATATAGCGCCCGTTTGTGTACCACGGGAAGAAAGTACTCCACATCTCTTCAACCGCCCATAGTTGCCAGGTGCGCTCCGTGAAATGAATCGTGGCTTGAAGAAGCACCAGAACCACACAAAATGGTCCATTGCAGACTAGAGCTCCCCATGAGCTATCAATAGCAGTGTAACGACTGTCAGTTGGTGGGAGAAGGCTAAAACCTACAATGAATTCGACCGAAAGCTCCATGGAACTCTTAATTTCGTCATGGAAATTTCAATTTTGTCTCATGACCCGTAAATTTCGTCTTCTAAACTGTCAAGTTCATCCTTGAAACTGTCAATTTCGACCTGGAATTATAAATTTCGTAATTCACAACTGTGTAAATGTTGTCCTTGGCACTGTCAAGTTTGTCCTACATGTCAATTTCGTCGTCCAAAACTGCCAATTTCTACCTCTGAACTGCCAAAATCGTCCTGGAAACTGTCAATATCACGCGGAAAATTTCAATTTCACCATTCAAAACTGTAAATGTTGTCGTTCAAAACTCAATTTTTTCCGGAAACAGTCTATTTCGTTCGAGAAACAGCAATTTTTTCCTGGGAACTGTCAATTTTGTCCTATAAACTGTCAATTTCGTCCTGGAAACTGTCAATTTTGTTCTATAAACTGTCAATTTCGTTCGAGAAACTGTAAATTTCGTCCTGAAAGCTTCCAATTTCGTCGTATAAATTGTTATAATTTCGTCCTGGAAACAGCCGATTTCATCCTTGAAAAGGTCAATTTCGACGTTCAAAATTGTCAATCTATCAAGTCTCTCCTACAGTACCGTCAATTTTATTTCTTCGTAGTGTCCTGGAAACTGATTATTCCAGTGAAAAAGTTGACATTGAGCCTGTAGCATTTTGTCCTACAAACTATCAATTTTGTCCTGGAAGCTGTCAATTTCGTCCTAGTAGGTCATAACTGTCAACTTCGTCCTTGAAACTGTAAATTTCATCGTACAATCTGTCAATTTCGCTCTGGGAACAGCCGATTTCACCCTTGGAACTGTCGAAAAGACAAACCCGTAAAATTGTTGTTTATTGAGTCAAATAACGCGTGAAATTGGTATTTTAAGTAGATGCCATGTTCCGCGAATTCTGTTGCTTGAAGATACACAATCTGACACCACGGTCTGATTATTCCGGAAAAAGCGTAAATAGTTTGAGAACCTATCTGAAGTTAAAATAGGTCGCATGGTCCTTCCCTGCTAAATCAAATACGATTTTTGGGAGAAAATTTCCCCGAGAACCCTGACGTTTTCCCATACCCTAAGCTCTGTGATGATTTCCGATTGTGGTGAGTAGCCAGATACTCGCGTTTTCTTTTTGGTTTTTGATTTGTTTTGTTTTTTTGTGCGGCGAGGGGGGCATCTACCATGACCACCGCACCGGGCATCAAAATATCACGCTACGCGCTACGTTTCTAAAAGAAAAATAGACTGTTTCCTGCAGAAATAGCCGATGTCTGG
Source organism: Corythucha ciliata (assembly GCA_038030265.1). Taxonomy (NCBI): domain Eukaryota; kingdom Metazoa; phylum Arthropoda; class Insecta; order Hemiptera; family Tingidae; genus Corythucha; species Corythucha ciliata. Next base: position 20,792,741 of record CM075943.1, read on the forward strand.
GGAAAAAGATAGACTTTCTGAAGGGAAAAGTTACCATATATAATAGGGCGAAACAGTCGGATTCTGCATCTTGATGAACTTTTTTCTGGCAGAATATTAAAAATCATTGGGACATTCATACGCTGAAGACGGCGAGTAGCCGAAACCGGTTGGCCGAAAATGACGGACCCCAAAGAGGGAAGACTGAACGTAGGCTCCTACGCCTGTGATTTATTGCATGGCTCAATTATCAACCCTCAAAGTCTACTAGCCTTATCAACTCGGGGACTTTATAGTGAGGTGACTCCTAGACACCTCCGAACACATTGCCGAAGAGAAAAATTATTTATGAATTATTGCAGTCTAGACCCCATTTTTTTACATTCCTTGAATGGACTAATCCGGCTTAAGACGAAATAACAATTTTTTGGGTCAATAAACCAGACTCTGTGACAGTTTTTTAAAGAAATGCACAGGTTTCCCGGCCAATCATCCGTTCATTTCCATTCATGATCTTCCAGTAGGTGGCTTCAATCTACGGCCGTTGGAGGAGAGTTGGCAAAGAAAGTGAGAAGGATAATGATGAGATTATAATTATTTTTTTCATAAAAAATTAAATTAATTTGTCCCGAAAAAGTAAATAGTATTAAGTAACTTGCTGAGTTCGGTGTAATCGCCTCTCCCCCCGCCCGCTTGTTAAAGAGCAATCTGCGAGGACCGTATAGCATGAGCTATAGTGATGGGATGGGATCCCCCCGGGGTATATCTGCAGTTAATCGACGAAGCAGTGGCAATGTCAGCTTGTATGCATTGCCACGCTGATTTCTGGGCCCTATTTACCAGATCCCGCGGTGAAATCATGAAACGAGATCTCTAGTTGTGTGCCCGAAGCCGAATACAAGCTACTATATTTTTTTCAGTGTCGATTGATTCGGCGCACTATACCTCTGGCTTTGTCCTTAATCTCTATTTTAAGCCACGCTCTTACCTTTGACAGGATTGTCTGGTTGTGCGTCTCTGTTGAGAACCACCCCTCCTTTCAGTAGAAAGTTGTAATCTGATTTTTTCACTTGACCAGCATTGTCAAGCACCTTAATGACAATCATAAAAGAGAACAGTAATTTGTGTCGTTCAAACAACCCTCGACACGTATTCCTGTGAGATGAAAGGTATTAGATCGTGAACAATTATTCTTGAAGGGTCCTAATGAACTGTCGAGGAAAATTTACGAAGCAGGGGCTAATAGCAGCGATAAAATTTATCATTCCACCTTAAGATACCAAATGCTACAGATTTTCCTTAACAGCTCATAGTGAGGATACATTTTTTGATTTTTTACTTGTAAACTCCGTATGTGTGGAACTCATTGAGTATTGATATCCTTTCGTAAACGTTTTCACTTCGCTTGCTCCTTTTAATTGACATTTCAAAAAGGTCTATGTAAGAGTCCAGTGAGAATTGATACATGGGGTCAATGTTGGCCATGTCTTTAAGGACGAAAAATAAAATTGACGCCCTCGTTGCGCACGGTCTGTAGGCCTAGGAGCTCTAATGTTAACTTTTTAATTATGATTTCTTAAAGCTGTGAGATTACCTCTCTGGCCAAATCTATGGCCTTTTCAGTTTCGATGGATTGAATCAATTGTTCGTTCACATTTATAGCAGTTTCTCTAGAAGTCTGTAGTGTATGAAATAGTTCATCATCATCAAGCAAGGACCCTTTTGATTCAGTCAATAGTCTGAAATACAGTTGACAAGGGTCTAATTTGATTCAGAGGATCTGTTGCAGCTCTTTTTACCGTAAAAGTTCGTCCTCCAACTCGATTAACAACTGCTTTCCATTTGCAATGTCCCTCACCATGTGATCCTTAGTTTCTTCAAGTTTCGGCTTCTCTTTCCCCACGACGATGCCCAGTAGTTGTTCCTCCAGGCCTGACCAGATAGTTTGAAGTAATCTTTTAATGCTGAAGGGGTAAAACTTCTTATACCTTCTTCTTTGATTGCAAAGTTTACCATGGTGGTTCGCGTGGCTATTTCGGGTAAGTAGTGGGGGTTACTCAATTTTGTTGTGATGAAAAATCTGAAATCGCTGTTATAATCCAACAATTTGTCTGCGATTTTGATGTAATTATGACCTCCTATGAAAGACGACGAATAGTAGTAAGTAGCAAATTGAATTTCATGATAACTGAAAAATACTGCCTTTCTTAACAATTATTTTATTCAGAACGGGCAAGATGTTAGGCTCAAGGGTCTCTCCGACGTTTTGGAGAAGCACTGACTGGCCTTTGCGCATGGCGCGTTCTATAATGCTCATGTAATCGACCGTTCCAAAATCAACGATTTTTAGTTTCTGTAGAATTGGATGATTAAAATGTGCCACACCACCCAATTTTATACTTATTACTCACTCGGTTGCCGGTCGAGCTTTCTTTGTTTTTAATCCACTTCCACGCCTGCGATTGCGGGTCAATGACCAGCGGCCATTTTGGGCTTTGCGTGACAATGATGCCGTTTTCGCTACTGAAATCATCGGCTGGGAGACCCATTTTGTTCCACATGCGAATGACGTGAGGCCGTTCGAGGAAGTCCTTGACGCCAAAACCAGGCGTGCATTCGAGGCTCTGATCACTGAGAACTTGATTCCAATGGGAGAAGAGGTCCTCGCGGTACGACGATAGAAACGGACCACAGTACGAAATGAAAGCCGTGGCGAGAAGACAGTCGTTTGGAAGGAATACAAAATTTTTGTCGAGATTCAGAACGGTCTGTTCCCAACGCCCGCGCTCACCCGACAGCCCTTCAACCAGGCCAGCGGCTCGTTCTAATTTTAATTTAAGATTTTCCGCCTGGAAAAATGTATTTTAAAGTATCACTTTCCCTAGAATTCGCTACTGCCTACTTGTTTTATTAATTCATCTTTTTCCTTCAATTTCAACGCGTACTCTTCCTCCAACTTTTGCACTAATCGCTGAAGTTCTTCCATTTTATCTTTCATCTCCTTAAGTTTCGCTCTTGCCTGTGCCAGCGCCGCCATTGCTTCGTCCAACTTAGCCTTACGTGGCGCTACGATTCTGAAAAAGCAGGACTTTGTATGTTACCATTCACAGATTTATATGGTCGTGGAGCATGATGGTGAAAACTCTCATAAATTCGAGATCATGGTCCCTTTCAAAGACGCCCACCCTAATGTACAGGCCCACAGGTATAAACTGATGGAGGGATGTGATCTTTACTCGAGACTTCACATTCAGAGGCCATATAATTATTTATTTTTTGATTTAGTTAGTATGCAACAACATGGAATTTAGATTTCTAAATACGTAGGGGGAGGGGGTAGTGAAGAAAACTTGGACACACTATTCAAGTTTTCTAGTAGAACCACCACACTTCATGACCCACACTCCCCCACCCCCCACTGCATGAACTGCATGACTTTCGTCAGCCGATAGTTTTGTGGGGCTCTCAATGAGTTGAAAGGTGAATGGAAGTTCACACATTACGAATATTTAAATTGGCCGACAAAAAGTTTGATAGGTTTGCCCATGTCCATTCAAATTCTGATTTCACGATTGTTCAGTTGGCTCAGAATGCCCACTAGCAGCCCAACCCGAGGATTTCGGCTAGCGAGAAAGATGCAGCGTGCGGGGGCTCGTATACAACAACTAACCTCCCCCCCCCCACTGATTACAATAAATGCGCATACAAAATTTCTTACTTCCATGCTTTGCCGTATTTCTCGATTGCTATGACCCACATCGCTAGGGATTTTGCGGCGGTAGACACTTGGCCAACTCTCTCCGGCTCAAAATCTTCAAGTCGAGTGTAGGTGGCAATTTTTCGCAGTGTTTTGTCGCTAATATGGTCTTTGTCGAAATTTTTCAACTAAAAGTTTTAATCAGTTATGCGTGAGGAAGCATCGCATCAACACGCTTACTTTGTTCAAAAAATTCACGTCACCAAGCTCCCTCTTGGCCTCTTCCCAATTTGGTTCTTTGCCTTTCAAAATCATGACGGCCTCCAGGACCATCTCGACTTTGGCAGGTGGCTTACCGTACGATCTGACTTCAGCAACATCCTTCTTGTTCAGAGCTTCTAAAGCCTGTTGCACAGATAAAGGAGTAAAAAAAAAAAAAAAAAAAAAAAAAAAAAACAAACAAAAAACAAGAAATATCTAAACTCATTCCCGGCTCAAATAAAACATCTTAGGGTCCCCGCACCCTTTAGAAATCCGTACATTAATGCACTAATAACGTTAGCCCGTTAGCCACACATTCTCCCCCGCCCCCAACACGTGACCAATTTTTACTCGCAAATAACCCTATGGTTGTCCTGTGGAATTAGAGAAAAGCTAAAATCTGAAACTGATTATTTTACTCCTCCCAGAAACCCACTAAACTTACCAGTTTGCTTTTAAGGGAGGACTATCAATGTGACCCTCAACCTGTTACACCACATTTGAGCTATATTATCTCAAAAACTGACTTTCCTTCGTAACCGATGTGTACTGTGGTATCAAAGATGCGTGTTCATGACATTTGCAACCGAATTTCAGCCGACAGAAACAATAAAAATAGCGAAATACTGGACTGTTGTCGATCTGACCAGTCCCGTAATAGATTCAGGCAATAAAAACCCTTATGCACGTTGACATCCGTTTGGTTCGATGCATCTGTCGTAGGCACATGGTACATGCTCTATGAGTCTGGGCACTTTATGAAATACAGGAGTTGTTTGACCAACCATTTCAATAAATGACCAGAATGAGTTGGATTGGCATTTCAAGAAATGACCAGAGTGACTCAGCCACATTGTGTGTGATACTCGTGTATTTCATAAAATACTCAGTGGCAGGTTGCATTTCATGAAATGGCAAAAATTCTTGGTAAGATGCTGTTCTACCACGACCGTTACCTGATAAGCGCGCATTTCATGAAATGTGAAATTTTGGCATGTGGCTACGACGTGTCTACTTATGTTCTGCCCCTACAACAGAAACGGTAATATTTTTAATTCACCTTCATGGCAGCCTCTAGTGCTGGCATCGCCTCTTGCAAGTCAGCTAGAGCGCTCTCAGCCATCTCCTGGCATTCTTTCTCTTCTTGAGCGATAACTTCGCTTCTCTGCTGCACCGCTTTTTGAGCCGAATCCGCCTCACGTTTCTGATTGAGAATTTCGATCATATACTCGTCGCACTCGAGAGTGGTTTGAGTCACTTGAATGAATTTAAAAGTTACTCTCCGGCGAGTGTTTCCGTAGTCAAACATTACCGAGTTTGTTTTTGTCTTCAAGTTCAAGAGTCAGCTCATAGACTTTCAGCTTTGTTTCGTCAATTTTCGAAAGTCCGTTTCTGAGTTTATTCGCTGCTGACGACACTTCAATTCGTTTTGCGGCTAACATTCTAAACGTAAAAAAAAAAAAAAAAACTGGAATTAGTACACAGTTCACGTTACTAACTCGCATGCGCATTACTTTTTATAACCTCCCACCAATTCTAAATAGTTGACAGGCGTTACGTAATTATGACGTTTCATTTCATTGAGCATCTTCTTAGACTGCTGCTGTACAGACTGATGGACCGTGGCAAATGTTAGGGCGACAGCAGCCCTTGTACTCGCCTTAAAATATCTCGTGAGCGATAGGGAGCATAACCAAAACACACGTCAGGGGATGAGTGCGGAGTCTATAGAAAACTTACCTGTTTAGCGTCGATTTCCTCCTCCACCATACCTTCCTAAAATTCAAGATTTTTATAATTAGTTCATTCTACTCTCACGCGCCGAGGTGAAAAAAATCCTATACAGGATATGTGTTCGTGCTGGATATTAACATGTCGACGTCTCTTAGTTGTCTGAGAGCCACTTCTATCAAGGCATACCTTGGCCAGTCGAACAACCATTTTATGGTGGTACAACTTACGAGAGCTGGATATTGCCTCAACCGGGCCCTGTAAGTTATTTGGCATTTGGCTTTAGTGTCCACTGACCGGAGTCGCATTGCAATTTAGCCATCCATTTTATTCAATTATTCATTACCTGAACATATCCCCGACTGGACTCATGCATATGACCATATGAAGATTACTCCTGACTCTGTCCAAGAAATAGTTGTACAGTGCTTCGTGAGTTCCGATGATGCCAGATTTTTTAGCAGTTTCATACAAGATATTCCGAATCTATCCGTGGAATTTTGGAGTTTTTCAAAGGTCATTGAGTTTCAAATTCGTTTACCTCTTCGAATTCTTCGGGCCTGTATAATTTCGCTACTTCTCCAGTACTCAGAATGTTGTTAATTAACTCTAAAAATCCTTCGTCAGTAATCTGGATACCATAAATTTGTTAACGGAGCGAATAAACAAAATTATGGAATAAACAAAAGGCTTTAACCTGGGCGTCAGTAAATAGGAAGACTGTTGGAACATCCTTAGTTCCAGCCAAATTGTAAACTCTTTTCAGATCTTCCCTAAATTCGTTAACCTTGTAGTTCCTAGAGATTTCCACTTTGAACGTGGTGCAGCCGCACAGCCAGGAGGCGACTCTTGCCAGGCATTGACGTCCTCCGCCTCCTTGATTGTTATAGGTATCCGTTTTAAATCACGGCTGTCCCAACAAACTCTCCGTCCACTAGTTGTACAATTAAAATACCTATGCTTGCTATAAGAACGTGGCCTCGTGGCTGAGATACAATTCGAGCCAAATGACAAATAGTTTCCACCGCCTCTTTGAAGAGAACCAAATCCAGTTTAATGTTCCCAGGGGCATTGTTGTACTCCTCGATTTCACTGCTAATGTGCTTCCCCAGGTTGTTCAAGTCACTGGTGAATTCGTACAAATTGTAAGTGTTCGTGAATTCACCTTGACAATAATTTCAAACTTGGTTTCTCTCTTCGAACAGGGGCAAAATAAAAGTAAAAATGAGATTACAGAAAACCGCCAGTTGATCCTGTTGCCAGAGGTCACTCAAAGCTAAATCAAATTTATCCCCTAGGACGACGTCTATCTCATTGGTGAACCAAGATCGATCACTAGAATATTCCAAAGAAATCACTTCAAATAAAAAACGACGATGCAACCATTGGTTTGAGAATAGCTAAGTTTTTACGGTTCATCGTTTAGACGGTCGTAAAATATTCTGAAGCACTCGTGAGTCCATAGCCTCAACATGGCCGTTTTCGAATTAGTTATATCACGACTACTTCTCAGTAAACCTTGGAAAATCTAAAAGATTTAGAACATATTCATTCATAGATATGCATTGGATAAAAATGAAAAATTTATTACTTTCGAAATATCTCTTAAATTGAACAGGTAGTGAGTTTTAGTCGGCGTGGGAAGCATTTTTATGACAACTTTCTTGTACAATGCCAAAGTCACTTCCGTTATTCGCGCAGCTATAATTAAAATTTCACGGTTTCAGAGGTGAAAAAATTAACCCTGGAAACATGGATAGCTAACTGATTGATTTAACTTCAGGCAGGAAATCGTCAGCATGTTGATTGAACATTGTCAGAAAGATCCTCATGATTTGAGGGTCTGTTGGAAAAGTTATGTTGAGGACACTGAATTTTGATATGAGGCGATTCGATATAGAATTACGGCCACCGCCCGGTGGTCCCATGGCGGCCATTATAAGCATGTCCTGCAAGAAGAAACGATAATTAGGCGGTTATGAAAAGAACAATGTTCGACTTCGGCAGGGTATTACTCGTATGGCAACAATCGTTTGGTTCGACCGGTTGTACCAAAAACCGTAGTCAATCCATTGGCGTATAAGTTCTAGCGGTGGTTGTGCTCCGTACACTTCTTTGGCTGGCATGTTGAAGTCGTCCATGAAGGTTATCATTTTTTTACCTATTATCATTATTTGTTTAAGGTCGAGATATTTTCTGCCTAGTATTACATTTTCCATCCTCTAGTGACACTCTTAAGCTATGACGCATTACGGTCGCGAGACAATTTTGATAACAACAAAACGTACCGTTTCATTATTCTGGTGAAAAATCGATCGGTCTATGACACTTGGGCTTCACGCGTATTGATACAAAGTTCTAAAAACTAAACGTGGAAGAATTATGAGCAAATCATCGATGAAGAGGTTCTATTGGTGTTTACGGTTTGTTTTACTGGAATGCAATAGACTTGCCGAGAATGGTGCAGCGACCCAACACTACAATTTCTATTTCTCATAGTCACAATATTTCATTTACCTACAGTCCCGCGGGGGCACAAATTAATTCCACAAAAGTACCCCCCTAAAACAGGTCGTTAACTCACCCCCAGAAAGTGAATTTTACAGTTTTCATACTGTTTTGAGTTCCCCAACGCGGTTTGATACGGTGCAATGTAGTCAGGTTTCCGATGCAGGACCGTGAAGTTGCCCGCTTCCCCCACCAAACCAAAATGAAAACTCTTGAAACCAACCGTTGGGTCTCAAGTATGAACATTTGTGCTGTACAAAAAACCATTTTCGCAGGTCTGACTCACTAACAAACCAATAGCACGGATTTCGCTCTCTAAAATAATCTAAAATTGCCAGTTCTTTGTTGAATTCGCCAGTTTTGTGGTAAAATCTCCATTTATGTGTTGAAATTATCATTCTTAAAGTAAAATTGGAGGCAACCCTGCCCTTTAGTTTTGGGATGAAATCACCAGTTTTGTAGCAAAAACATTAGTTTTTGGGTGAAACGTAACGCCTAAAATTAGTCAGTTTTGGAGTAAAATCGTCCTTTTTTGGATCACAATCACCCAGTTTTGTTTTAAAATCGTCAGTTCTAAAGGAAACCATCAGTTTTAGCGTAAAACCGTCATTTTTGGAGTAAAAATGGTTGTTTTAGGTTAAAATCTCAAGTTTTTGAGGAAAAATAGCCAGTTTTGAGGTCGGCCTGTCGCGACGTGACGGGGAGGGGAAAGGGGCGATCTGCGTTCGATATGCCCGGACCCGCATTTTAAAAATCAAGAAAAGGAAGAAAAGGGAAACTTTACTGAGCTTGAAGCTCTACGGTAGTTGGAGCTCAAATGGGTTGTAGCTTTGTAGTGACTGGGTCCTCTTTGTATTTGGAGCTTTGGTGTGGTTGGGGCTTTACCGTGGATGGACTTTGGCTGTGGTTGGGAGCTTTGATGAGGTCGGACGTTTGCAGTTGTGTCCGTTGTGTGTGCAGTGGTAGGACCTTTGATGTGGTTGGACCTGGGCTGTAGGCAAGGAACTGTACAGCACGAGCACGGCAATACGCCATTTAATCCCTCCAATCAGTAGGAAGAAGGGAAATAAAGGGGGCAAATGGGGCACTCGCCCCTCCTATTTATTAAAAAATTGGATGGCGGTTGGTGGTTTTCTAGTTAGGTAATTGCTTGCGAAGAACCAACTTTTACACTTGCCAGCTGTTTTCAAGCAGCCCAAGCTGGCTCCGTTGTGAGCCTCTGTCCCACGGAAAATATCTGGCGATCTCAGAAGTGTCATCTCCTAGACCCCGGAAAACGTCCCGCGCAGGTGCTAGACACGATCAAATGACCCGGATTTTTCATACGGGGGGCTCCCGGACTATATTCATATGACTTCACGTTTCTGGATTGATCACACAGTTCAAATTAGAACAAATTGGATGTAGGGGGCTACATGCGCCCACCAAACATTCACGAGAAGATTGCACCCAAGGTGCGGTCCAGTCTCCGTTTTGACCTCAGTCCTTCAGCCACCTGGGCTACTCGGTCCTGGTCTCATCAGCCGGGCAATTGAGCCGAGTACGGAGCCGATGGACCGCCCCTCGCCGGGAGCGGCACACAATGTACACAATAAATTGCCTTAGAAATTGGCTTTGCCATTTTCAGGGCACGAATTTTACTTTCAGCAATTTTTCGGGCGTGAATAGCCTATTTGCCTAATTTTGGAACGCGAATAGCCGGTCAAGCCACTTTACAGGGAGAGAGCAAACGCCTAAAATTAGTCAGTTTTGGAGTAAAATCGTCCTTTTTTGGATCACAATCACCCAGTTTTGTTTTAAAATCGTCAGTTCTAAAGGAAACCATCAGTTTTAGCGTAAAACCGTCATTTTTGGAGTAAAAATGGTTGTTTTAGGTTAAAATCTCAAGTTTTTGAGGAAAAATAGCCAGTTTTGAGGTCGGCCTGTCGCGACGTGACGGGGAGGGGAAAGGGGCGATCTGCGTTCGATATGCCCGGACCCGCATTTTAAAAATCAAGAAAAGGAAGAAAAGGGAAACTTTACTGAGCTTGAAGCTCTACGGTAGTTGGAGCTCAAATGGGTTGTAGCTTTGTAGTGACTGGGTCCTCTTTGTATTTGGAGCTTTGGTGTGGTTGGGGCTTTACCGTGGATGGACTTTGGCTGTGGTTGGGAGCTTTGATGAGGTCGGACGTTTGCAGTTGTGTCCGTTGTGTGTGCAGTGGTAGGACCTTTGATGTGGTTGGACCTGGGCTGTAGGCAAGGAACTGTACAGCACGAGCACGGCAATACGCCATTTAATCCCTCCAATCAGTAGGAAGAAGGGAAATAAAGGGGGCAAATGGGGCACTCGCCCCTCCTATTTATTAAAAAATTGGATGGCGGTTGGTGGTTTTCTAGTTAGGTAATTGCTTGCGAAGAACCAACTTTTACACTTGCCAGCTGTTTTCAAGCAGCCCAAGCTGGCTCCGTTGTGAGCCTCTGTCCCACGGAAAATATCTGGCGATCTCAGAAGTGTCATCTCCTAGACCCCGGAAAACGTCCCGCGCAGGTGCTAGACACGATCAAATGACCCGGATTTTTCATACGGGGGGCTCCCGGACTATATTCATATGACTTCACGTTTCTGGATTGATCACACAGTTCAAATTAGAACAAATTGGATGTAGGGGGCTACATGCGCCCACCAAACATTCACGAGAAGATTGCACCCAAGGTGCGGTCCAGTCTCCGTTTTGACCTCAGTCCTTCAGCCACCTGGGCTACTCGGTCCTGGTCTCATCAGCCGGGCAATTGAGCCGAGTACGGAGCCGATGGACCGCCCCTCGCCGGGAGCGGCACACAATGTACACAATAAATTGCCTTAGAAATTGGCTTTGCCATTTTCAGGGCACGAATTTTACTTGCAGCAATTTTTCGGGCGTGAATAGCCTATTTGCCTAATTTTGGAACGCGAATAGCCGGTCAAGCCACTTTACAGGGAGAGAGCAGTCAGTGCATCAGAATGAAGAAGTGTTCGGCCGCGTTCATACTGCGGCGATACGATATCGTTTCTACATCACTCTGACACATTTCCAGTTGTTTCTATTTGTCCCAGACGCTGTTTATTTGCGTCGGCGATATCGAAACGATATTGTATTGCTCTAGTATGTTCGCCACCTTACAGAAACCAATCGGTTGGGGAGGGGGGGGGTCGATCATTTGGTAACATTATGTGGAGACGACACGCTCACATTTTGGCCATTTTAACAGACTCAATTGATACAGATTGATTGATACAGCTAATTTGAGGGCGTGAATAGCCAGTCTGGCTATTTTTAGGGATCATTATCGTATTTATCACTCACAATCAGTACTGCTAAGCACATCATGTGCGTTTTACCTCCAATGGGAACAAATACAGTTTTCGTCCTTTTTTCCACCCTGTTTTCAATTACATCTTGAATCATGTTGGACGTCGTCTGAAACGAAGGTTCATGAAAAAATTATTGATTAGATTAAAGTACATACATGCGTACAAATTCGTTTGAACCCTACCTGCGCAGACATGTTCAAACACAAAGTGGTAAACTTGTTGGTGTCAATGCTCTCCAAAAAATTTACCGCCGTTGACGTTTTTCCAGTACCAACGACACCGACTATGAGTATTGGATTTCCAGCTTGGATCATGACCGAAGTAAAGAAATCGTAGCGAACTGTGTCGACTGTCGGGACGATGATTTTGAAAAATGGTAGTCTGAAAAGAGGAAACGATTTATTCTCAAAGCCAAATTTTTAGCGGTGAGAAACTAACTCTGGGTTGTAGCGCCACTTGCTTGCAAGTTTACTCTCCCAGTGTTCCATACATTTATTTTTCTGCGACACGAAATATTCATAAACGGTATCAACTGCCGGGTATACATCCGGCTCTAATCCTCTCACAAAATGGTCAATGATGAGCCTCCCGTCTTCATTGACAGATGCCCCAATGGACCAAATCAAGCTTCAACGAACAATTTTTATGTTTAATCCATCCCATATAACGGTTTGTTGCACCATACCAGAACAAAAACCAAAGTTTCGTTAACATTCGGAAAGTATTTTCATCGGATTTATCATTCCCGTAGCAATGTTCCGGTGGTGCGACGCACTCTAGGAGTTTACACAGTGTTATAACGCTGCATATTTCGGGCACTTTGACTGTTTCTACGCACTCGTGTCTCTTGAAATTGAGCATTTCGTCCGTAAATTTCTCGAAATATTCATTCATCTTTACGGGGAGACATTCATATTGATTATACGACTACATTGTGTGAAAAAATGGAAAAATGTTGACTTACGCAACTTTTGTAGACGCTATTCGTCTGTTTCAACAACCATGACTGTACATAGGGCTGCCAGCCAAAATCTTTATAATCATTGAAAACTATGCCACATCTAGACACTGTGGCTGGCGAGGCTTCTGCCAGGTCTTCCACTTCAAACAGCAGAGAAACCTGTCATGAATAGACGCATTTCAGTGGTTTCAAGTTTTTAGAGAAATAGATAGGGGACACCTGTTACCTGTTCCGGCATTGTGATTCTTTCACTGTTAATGAGTGTAAGGACTTTATTGTCATCCATTACGCTGTTCATGTTTTCTATCCAAACAGCGTCGACAGGGCCGTCGAAAAGAATCCACTTTTCATCGGGACCTTCGTCTGGAATATTCAAACGAATTTTAGCTGAGTGGCTTTCCATTCAAGCATGGAAATCACTGACCAGCGCACGTAGTCCTCATGATGGAAGACAACACTCCGTCCGACCATTCATTTGTGGCCAAGTTGAACTCGCCGTAAATTTCAGCTAAATTCAAAGCTTTAGGGTTTATAACATATTCCTTTGAAACGTTTCGCACAAGTTAGTAAAAGTTTGAAAGGCGGAACATTGTACGGTTTTACTTGGGCTGATTCGTAACCGGCAACTCCCTGCTTTTTGAGCGACGTGAGGGAATTTTTCAAGAGTTTCCACGTCGTTGATTTTGCGGAGCCAGTCGCTCCTAAAATGACGACGGAGTGACGAGACCCTTTAGTTTCGTACAACTGTATGACTTTTGTGAGCGCAATAGAAATGTCCTGAAAATCCCCAGTTTGCATTAACCGAGAAAACGTTTAGAATGATGGTTTAAATCTGATTCACCTGAAGCACAGACTTTTTAAGCTCTTCCCGTACAGCTTTGTACAGGATTTCGTAATCTATGACAGGGATGTCGATTCCTGGAAATAGGTCTCGTATGATTCCGTTGAACAGTGGAAGATCGTCCGATGTGAGTTTGGCGATGTTCATGTCTTTCATCGCGAGAAGGACGACCTGAAGCGTGGTATTTAACATGTTCAACTTGTTGCATTATAGCATTAGTTATGAACGAAATTCTACCTCTTCGTCGGGAAGATGAGATAGCTGGCGCCGTTTTTTACCCGCGTATCGTAGCAAAGCAACCATGCCTCTTAAACCGAAGTCATAATGATTTTGTTTGCTCAATTGTTGCTTCGCTAGGCTGAACAAGGTAAATACCTGCGAAAATTACGATATCCTTTATTTTGGGCGACTCGACTCTTAAATATAAAGCCGTTTACCTTTTTCGCCAATACACGAGTGTCTCTGAATCCTTCGCCAAATAGCGTGATTTCCGCGATGAGCATGCTATCAGGAACCATCATTGAAATCGGTCGAAACATTGACTTTAAATTGTCAGGGAGCTCGGTTCGTCCGGCATATCCCGGATTCATCGTAATGAAAATCCCGCACGTTTGTACCAACTGAATGACAACGCCTTCAAACGAAAAGTACGTCTTTTTGGCTTGTAACGCCCGGAGTATAGACAAAATCTGCTGCGCAACAACTGACAGGACTTCGATGTTGATCCTGTTGAACTCGTCGAAGCACCCCCAGGCTCCGCTTTGAGCGAATCCTAGGAAAATTTCGAGCATCATTTACGCGCCGCCTCAAGATTGACGAGGTAACAAACAAAATCAGCTTTGTAGTACTTGGAGCCTATACCTGAAAACATTCGGCCCATGCTCTTGTAGTCTAATCCTTCGGAGCAGTTGATGACTATGACGTAATAAGCTAGAGCTTTTCCAAGATCTTTAACTGTCTCAGTTTTGCCCGTTCCAGCAGGGCCCTTTGGGCTACCACCGCGGTACAAATTCAAAGCTGTCGTTAATGTGATATAGCACCTAGCCGAAAAAAAAAATGGGGCAATCAGTAATAGTATGTGAAACCAAGCGACTACCAGAAACAATATTGATTGCCCCCCTCCCCCGGAATCAAATTGTGATTTAGGCAGATATTCTCTTTTTCGCCATTAATCATTCGATAATCGGTAATAAGACACGACACAGCCATGAGCGTAACCTGGCGAGGATGCAAGCCTTCGCGGCCGATCGGCCTTCATAATAATTTCTTTGAAAAATGTGTTCATTACAGCTTTTAAGTGATTTTCTCTAACCAAAAAAGCATGGTTGTGATTGGTGTGAAAGGGGTTGTCTGGGCAGCTACGGACAGGACTTCCTTTTAACCCCTTTTTAACCACAAAAATCCTTTACGGTAGTTGGCGCTTTGCTATGGTTGGGGATTCCTCATGATTGCTGCTTTTCGTGGTTGGTCATTTTTGGAGTGGGAGCTTTGTTGTGCTTTGGTGCTATGTTGTAGCCTAAAGCTTTGATGTGGACGGGCCTTCTTTGTGGTTAGAGTTTTACTGTGGTTTGAAACTTTACTGTGTTTGGAGCTTTTCTGTGACTTAGAGATTTGCTGTGGTTTGGAGATATGTTGTGGCTTTGGAGCTTAGCTGCAGTTAGGCTTTCTTTGTGGTTAGTGTATTACTGTAGTGAGAGCTTTTCTGTGGCTTGATGCTATGTTTTGGCTTAGAGCTTTCCTGTGGTCTTGCCTTCTTTTTAGTTAGAGTTTTAGTGTGACTTGGAGCTTTGCTGTGACTGCGAGCTTCGCAGGCTGTGGTTTAGTACTTTACTGTGGTTTGGAGCTTCACTGTAGTTGGAGCTTTGCTATGGTTTGAGGCATGTTATGGCTTACAGCTTTGCTATGGTTGGGGCTTCTTTGTGGTTAGTTTTTTAATGTGGATAGGAGCTTTTCTGTGGTTTGTTGCTTTACTGAGGTTTGGAGTTTTGCTGTGGTTTGGAGCTTTGCTGTGGTTGGGCCTTTTTTGTGGTTTGAATTATGAGGTAATACAACATTTGAGTAAAACTGTAAAATGGTTGGAAGGGGGGGGGGGTTCTGTGAAAGGACCCTAAGGGTGATATTCTCTCCCCGGCCCGATAGGGACAGGCAGTTTCGATGGGCGATTTTGGCGAAATTTACCATTTTATGTAGGATGGACCCGCTTATCTTAGGGGGGACGGGTTGGACATGAAGAGTCCGTAAAACGATAAGGATTTTCGATAAGAAAAGCCGTTAAAGGGGTTCTCCCAGTCCTTCTGCACTGAGAAAAAAAATCATAAGCTGAAGCTGAGCTGGGGGTAGATTGGCTGGGCTGATGAGACCGGACCGAGTAGGCCTGGTGTCTGAAGGTTTGAGGTCGAAACGGAGACTGGACCGCACTTTTGGTGCAACTATCTTAAAAATTGGTAGCACGTACAATTTTTCTGGGTAAACAGCGGCCTGAATAGTTTTTCTTCGGGAACAATCCACACGACGATTAGTCTCAGAGAGTGAGGGGGAGGAGGGAAATCTGCGTTTTTTTTGTGGTTTTGGAGTTTTTTGTCGGAGTGCCTGTCTGACTATAGCCAACGGGCGAGGCGTTTGATAACCCGACCATGCACGTGTCGGGCCACCCCGCGCCGCACAGGTATTTTTCCTCGCCCACAATGGAAAAGGGTCACATTAATTGACCTCACCCATTAGTCCCACCCAGGGACAAGATTCAAACCGGGTTTTGGAGTTTGGCTGTAAAAGGGTACCATTTAGTTTCAACCCTGGGTGCAATTATTCGGCCTACCCCGCTCCCCAACCACGACGAGATTCTATTGTACTTACCTGTCGGTCAACGGTGTGATGACAAGTCTTCCAGAATTGCCCAAGTATTCGTAGCCGTAAATGAAATGGGTGTTGGTCTGCCTCACGATGCAGTCATCGATCTCTTTGTCCCAGTAGAAACGAAGCTGAGATAACCACTCGAAGGCTTGTACGTCCATTGTACCTGGCAATAAATTTATGGTCAACTTGAGCATTGCCAATTTGGAGAGGAGAGCTGTCTCAACTCGTTCGGTACATCTTATCGACAACATCTCTCGCATGTATTTCTACTGTTACCAACGCTACTATTTTTAAACGTTGAATCTTAGTTAAATTTGACCGCACTGCATCCGAGAATTTTGCTAGAGCTTGGTTCTATGAAAAAAAGGAGAAGAATAATGATTTTCAGCCCGCTTCTCTTTCTCTTTCAACAGAAGGTACTTCTTTTTTCCTTAGCCTTTTCATCGGCGCTCGTCTCCCGAGTCCTTTACATTGAAGAAGAGCTCTCGTACAGTTGAAGGTCCATTGAATCTGAAGCATGACATTAAACTTAATGTTAACGGAAGGAAATTCATTAAATACCTGACTAGAGGTGATGCAAAGTTGTCCAGGGTGTTCTTTTATCCACCTGTCTCTTCGGCTCAAGTTCTTTTTGAGCGCGACTCGAACCAGCTTCAAGTGATCCTTCAAAACTGACCTCATCAATTTTTCTAAAGAAACAGACAGGCTTTCTTCAGCATTCTCATCGTTGAATAGAGCACCTCACCCGAAGTGACCTACCCACTCCGCTAAGCCATATTTCAACCGGTCCTTCCAATGCTAAAAATTTATTGAAATCAATGTACTCGCCGTCAATGGAAAACATGCCGTGGGCGTCCATGCGATTATACACAGGCTAATTCATGGTTGTCCTTATTGAATTGTCTGATCCGTGTACATTTCAAATTGTTTCTTACGTGTTTCTGCATTTTTAATTTGTTTATGTTGTCAAATAATTTTTTAAAGTGTGGCTGAACGTTTTCGGGGCGCTTAGAATTGCCCAAGATATCCAGTAAATCATCGTTTGAAATGAAGTAGAATCGTGGAAAAATGTGTCTCTTTGTTTCGAGATATTTTTCCAAAGACTTTTGAATACTCTCCAGGGCGTATATGAGTTTTTTCATTACTTTGATGATTCCTTTTGGTTTTAAAAATTAGCAAATTAATATTTTTAAAACACGACTTCCAGCTCAAGTGATTGTACCCGGGTGCTGTGCGGCTTGAAAAGCTTTCTTGGCGGCGTTCATACCTCTGGTGACATGACGCCACTCACGAGTTATCTTGTCGAAAACATCCGCTTCTCTCGGCAGTTGCTTTCTTATGTCTTCGCCGGTGAAAATATTCTTTAAAAACACACACACACACACATAATAATGCATTGGCCTGTAAACAAATGATGGAATAATTTGATCATTGAAATGGATTCTACCTCGAGGTAGAGGAAGTTTCGTTGCACAATCAAAGCGTGCTCAAGAACTTCCAGGACCAGAGTTAAATTCTTCTCCCAGTACTCAACTTCAGTGATGAAAGGCTGAACATATCTGAAAATACGGAAAATAAGCGGTGGAAATCAACTGTAACGTGCGCTACGCAAGGGAGACAAAGATTGCCGGTCCCGAGGTTGCCTAACATTACGGTATGGGACAGGGAACTGAGCAAAGAGTCCAAAGCTCACTTGAATGCCACGGCAAGTGTCGCAATAGGCGACCCGGTTAAATTCCCTCCTTCCCAATCCCGAGTTTTCCAGGTGGACGAGGTGCCGAAATGAGAGAGTCGATCGCCAGCCGCCGGCTCGAGTGTGTCTCGGCCGCTCGGTTAGTTCCCTCAGTGTCATTGTGTCCCCCCCCCCCACTGGTAGTTAACAAGTTCTAATAGGTTTTGAATTATTTAGTTGAGTTAATAAAGTTTAGCGTGTTAACTCGTGATTTCGTCATTCTGCCCTGTCCCCCCCCCCTTATAACGGTCCAAAAAACCCCCCCGTTACACAACGATGTCCGACTTACTTACCTAGTTCCTTTCATAGCGCTCAAAATGGTCTGATGTTCTTCCAGCGTCGTGAAAATATCATCGACGCCTTTAATTCGGAATATCCCTCGATCTTTGTACGGCACCGTGTCCAATTCTATGGCTTTCCAGGCGCCTTCTATCATTTTCAAGTTCTGAGAACAGCGCAATACAAATGTTGAGGGGAAAGAGGAACACGTCAACGAGAAAAAGAAATCCCACGTTTTCAATTGCCAGCTCCATTGTAGCAGCATTGGAAATGTCTGCAATCGCTTCAGCGTGCTTGAGCATGTTTAACTTGAGAATAAGTTCGAGGGTGAAATCTGAAGATTTTTCGTCGAAATCACTTTGGAACGAATAATATTTCACGCATTTTATTTAATGCAATCATTATTATCGAACAACTCACTGTTGGAGTATATCTCGAATTGCGTCCCAATGTCGTTTTTGCATCGATTTGTTTTTCAAATCGTTAATGAGCGGTAGAACGCGTCGAAACAGGTCCACCTGTCTTCGAAGCTGTTCGATGCACGGCCAGTTTTTCTCGCGAAGCTCTTTCATGAGCATTGTAAACTTTTTGTACATTTCCTGGGCGAACATTTCCATTTCCATCGTGTCGAGAAGTCCAAACTGAGACGTTTTGTACACTTCGTACGTTCGATCCCATTGATTGGCGAGAAGCCATACGATCGACAGTGCTCCAACTTCCTTTTTGTTCGAAAAAGCGAAATTTTTAAAGCACAAGTTTCAAAGTCGTTGGTTTTGTACGCTCGAGCTAACCTTTTCCAGTGTTCTTAGCAGCTCAGAAGGTGGGTGATCGATTTCAAATATACTGAAATCTGAAATAAGAGCCTCTTCAATGGCACGGCTGGTTTTCAGTTCTTTCACGTAATCGTTGATCCATTGAAGGGCATCTGAAATAGAGAATGATCGATAATCGTATGCTTTTTGGATTTGAACGTCGACGCACCTTTAGATTCCATTGTAGCTGACGTTGGAGCGAAATCCTGGTATTTTTTCTGCAGTTCTAGTACTTCATTTCTGAATTGATTGGCATCGACTATTAGCGCTTCTTTAAAAACGGCCTTGGACAAAAAAAGTAATAAATTAACCGATATATTCGACATTCCACCTGGAATTACTTGTTTAACGTTAAGCATTTCTTTCGCTTGATCAAGTTCGTCCAGGTATTCCTTCCATCTCTGCCACATCCCGTGAGCTCGGTCAGTCATTACCATGGGAGTGTCATCTTTGAACCAGACTGCAATGTTTTCAACGTGTACGCACGCGCGCGTTAATAGACGCTGTTAATTTTTCATTCTTGGTGTAAGTAGCATTACGTAAAATATTCAGCTGTTCGTGGATAATTGGGATTCTATCTTCTTGTTTGGCCTGATCGCGAACCAGTTCTTTGTATAGACGAAGGACTTCAGGGAGTTCGTGTAGAATTTTAGGTGGCTCGTTGACTCTATGAAATTACGCCAAGTTTCAGACTCCGCAATCCCCTGGGTGAAGTTGATTCGAAAACCCTCACCTTTTCGCTAATTGATGACAGTATCTGTACACCCCTTCAACCAGGTTGTTAGTAGATTTCATCAAGAGGAAAATAAGTCGTTTCTGCCACACTGTACAGTGCTTGATTATTTTATCCTTCAGCTCAGTCGCGTCAACGTGAAAAAAATGGACTTTCGTTACGGCCACTATATCACTGATTTCTTCGGAAAACATGAAATATCTAGAACCCAAAATTAGCGTTATCCTTGCGAAACAGGGCATTAGTTGTTCGAATTAACTTGTTGATGTCGACAGCGAATACTTCAGACGTTGGATTTCGTTTCTCGTATCTCAATAGAAAAATATCTTTATCTGTCTCCCAAATGTCTCGATATTTGCCCCATTCTTGAGCAAATTTGCTTACTTCGTGGAAAGCAGCGGCCAACTCTGAGCAGAAAAGCATCGTTTAAAATTGCTCAGGTGCCTGATTGGAACAACTGTAAATACTCCTCCACAATACACACCTTTTCCCAATTCGTAGTCCAACTTTTGGCATTCTTTGTCTGCGGCAATCATCGCGGAGTATGGAGGAAGTTTCATTTCTAGTTTGACATTGAATTTTTCGAAGAGTCTCGGAAATATGTTGAGGGCCAGAATGAATTCCGTGAAAGAGCTTTTAATCAGATTGCCGATTTCGAGGAATTTAGGTATGTACATGATCTGTTGAAGACATTAGTCCCGTTTTCAATGTTTCCTGACTTCATAGCCGAGCTGAGGCAGAATTGTTATTTTTCTGGACAAAAAATCCATTTACAGTGGGTTTATCATTGCACTTATTCTTCAGACAAAGCTTGAATAACTTCGGATGTTATGGGCCTTCTTGCGAACTGTAGTGTCAAGTTATACGACAGATTGTTATTCCATGAAATTTTCAGTGAATGATAAACCCACCTTTAAGGGTACGGAACTAACTGGTCTCTACAGATTCTGATTTCGTGTCCAGTTGTTTCCGTTATACACAACTCCATTATACGTCTGCCCACCTCTAAAGAAAACACCTTAAGGAAGTATCGGGAATCGATCCTAGAGGGGATAGCCGCATCCCAAACCCATACGGATTTTTCTCATATACACCTCGTTAACTGTACTGCCAATGAACAAAATATTACCTTTTTATTCTTCAGGTCAGCCTTCACTTTGATGAGGAATTCCGGTTCTGCCCCTCCGTTGTTCCTTTTCAGGCGGCTGTGCAGGTGTTTGAGGGTTTTTTTGACGCTAAGAACGAACGAATGCTCAACCAGAATGTCGATCTCTTCCAAGTATTTGTACCAATATGCTCGCATCTGCACATTGAAATTGATTTGACAGTTTTGAACCAGTGCACCGAGGGAGAGCGTGAGAGATTTGTAAATGGTAGATTCGTACATGTTTCATGAGTCCTGAAAATCCGTCGTACACGACGAGTGTGTACTGAAATATTGCCTTGTACTTTTCGCTGAAACTTATCACCGTCTTGTTCCTATAATAAAATGAACAAATATTAGGGAACATGATGGAGGGGGAGGATATAAAAAAATATTTTAGAGGCATGGCATCCATAGGAGCTCGCATCCCATTCCCTGGGTATTCGTAGGGCTCAAGGCTGGCTAGCCTGTTCCGTCCGCCGCCACAAAAAAAGGGCCCAAAACTTGCGATTTTGCTTAAACTAAGGCCCTGAACTTACAATTTCGTGGATATTAAGACAGGAAACTTGTAATTTCACTCGAAAGAACCTGAAATCGCAAACTCAATCTCTAAATGTTGCAATTACACGGCTATTCGTTAGGGTATTGGCGCAGTCGGGGCCGGCTAGCCCAGGGTCCACACTCGTTAAAAAAATCACTATTATCCTTTTGCTACGGGAACATAGAAGTAAAAAGAGCCGAAACTCGCAATTTCACTAAAATTAAGGCTCGACACTCACAATATCGCGAATTTTTGGGCACTGTTGGACCAAAATGTTGTAATGGTGGAGGGGGGCAGGGGTGAGCCTTGTCAGCCTACGACGCGCGCCACGTCGTCCGTCATGGTTGGATACCCAGAGGTCTGAGTCCTCAAAAAACAATTGCAATCTCCCAATTTCACCGGCATTTTGCCTAACTTTCAAATAACTTGCAACTTTACTGACAATAAAGCCCTGTTCACACGATGCAATGTTTGAAGTTATATTGGATGCTGGTTTTTTAAAAACATTGTGTTCCTTGGTAGTGACCGGATGTTTTTAAAAATCCAGCATGCAATTAAGCTTCAAACATTGCATCGTGTGAACAGGGCTTAAGACCAGAAACTTGCGTTCATTTCCGCAAGAATTAATGGCCTATTCACACGTACCCACCGAGTACTCGGCCGAGACAGTGCATTCGGCCGAGTAAAACCCATGTGTAATCACCTCAGACAGTACTCGGCCGAGTGACGAACATGTGATTTTGCCTCTGCCCGGTCTTTTGGCCTAGCCACTCGGCCGATTGCCGAGCTACTCGGTTGGTGTAATTCGGCCATACGACTTGCAATTTCGAGGATTTTGCGCTTTATGCTGGAATCACATGGCTATTTGTGAGGCCATGGAAGCAGTGGAGCCCGGCCAGGCCGAGGCCCGGGCTCACTAAACAAAAAGGTCCTCAAACTTTTGCAATTTCGCTTGAATTAAGCTGTGTGAAACTTGCTTAGTTGAAGCCAGGAAAGCCAGCTATTTGAAAATCCAGGTTAATTTCAATTTTGTAGTTATTTGCTTTAAAAATGTTGTGTATTTGTAGCTTTTAGTTTTGGCGCTGTCGTGGCCGGGGCTAGCAAAATGGGTTCCACAGTTACTAAAAAAACAAAAAACATCCCCGAAACTTTGAAATTTGCGGAACTGGTATTTTGACACAAAAAAAATACAGGAAACTAGCAATTTCGCGGAAATTTATACCCCTAACTTGTAATTTCGCAGTTTTTCGCTCCGAGAGATGTAATTTCGCGGCTATAATTTGCCAGGCTTTGAGTGAGGTCGAGGCCTGACATCCGTTGCAACTGAAAAAAGAATCCCTGAAACTTTCATTCAAATTCGCGAAATTAAGACTTGAAACCGTGTAATATTGAGACTTTCAGACCAGACGCAAATCCAGAGTTTTTCTGAAGGGGGGGGGGGCGCACAAAGTAATTCCATCACGTGTTTTCTCAATTTCAGCCGCAATCGAGCCCTTTCACTCAATTTATCTTTGAAAAGGTCTACTTTTCTACTTTTGGTTGTAATCTTCAGGACATTTCGCGTATGCGGTAGTAACATTTTTTCAAATGTCGTGCCTGAAGTTACTTTGAACTCGCCTTGAACTTTCACCTTAAAATTTCACTCTCTTCATTCGACATATTTGAAAAAAGGAATGCTACTGCATATGCCGATTTTCCTGGAGATTGAAACGACTCGTTGAAAACCAGGATTGGTGCATAAATAAGGTAGGAAAGTGTATATATGCTGAGTAGATTAGACGAGGGATGATTGGACGGTGGTCGAGGAAACACCCGTGCAACTCCCCTTAATCACTCAGATGAATAGATAATTAGCGATAAAGGCAAGCTTCGAACAACCGATGCATTTATGTGACAAAAACCTCTACCATCACCCTGCGCCCCCCTGCGTACGCCCAGGACAAGGATTAACGGTTCCAGTTTCTGATACTTTTAGTGCCGCTAACGAGGCTCAAAGGGGCGTTTTGGCCATGGCCGGCTTTGATTTGTTAATCGAACCGTTTGAGGTTTGAGGGACTCATAAACCGCTTCCGGCTCGAATCAAAATATTTTGAAGTAATACCACCTTCATAAGGAGGGGTTTCACTAGTGGTTCCTAGAATCTCCTCCAGTAATGTCCCTCCCTTACTTTTTCTCATAAATGACCGTACATCAACGCCTATCTCGGATTTCAGAGTCTCATTTTAATCTCGTGGAAATTCCACAGGAGCGTTAGATCTTACTTTTTCAAAGTTCAATCCAGAAATTACCTTAACGTAAAACACCTTCGAACTTTGACCTTGGAAATTCATACTCTTCCGTCGCCTTAGTAGAACGTCCTGGGATTAAAATGAGACACTTGAGATCATCTGGGATTGGCGAAGAAATACGGCCCAAAATTTACGTGCATAAGTATAGGCTGGTCGTGGACAAAAGGGGGGTCGGGGAATCACATGTGAAACCCCGCGTCCCCTTTTTTACCCAGGCCCTGGGGCCTGTGGGCGGCCCCGTGCGCCCCCCCCCCTCTGGATCCGAGCCTGTTTTTAGAGAGGAAGCTCCCAATTCCGCTGATATTTGCCTCCGAAATGTAACAATTTTCTGGTTTTTCATTAGAGCGCTGTCGAGGGAGGCCAGCCCGGGCACCTCTACGGTCATACTTGGAAAAAAACCGGAAACTTGCCAGATGCCAAGACCCGAAACTTACAATTCCGCAGATATTTGTAGCTCCAAATGATGTATTTTTGCAGGTGGCTATTTCTCTCGTGGCGCTTTTTCTCAATTTCAACGGAAAATAATGAGCGATTTTCACTTATTTAGCTGCGAATGGGTGATTTTTCACTTTTATCCTTGATCTAGCACTTTTTCTCAACTTAGCCGCGTTTTAGCGTTTTTATCAATTTTAACCGTGAAGCGACTTGCGTTAGAGGGATCTTACTTTTTCAAAGTTCAATCCAGAAATTACCTTAACGTAAAACACCTTCGAACTTTGACCTGATTACTGCTTTTTATCAACTATCCGTGATTTTAGCTTTATTTAGTTATATTTTAGCTACAGTGTTTTACCTCGTGACGTGAATTGGCTATTTTCCCAAATTTTAGCCATGATTTAGGGCTTTTTCTCAATTCTATCAGTTCATCACTGATTTTTCTCTCCTAACATTGAATTAACCATTCTTGAATTTCCTCATTTTAGCCCCGAATTAGCGTCGTTCTAAATTTTGGTTATGGAACTTACATCTAGAAACTTCGAACTAGCACTTTTTACCAATTTTGGCCTCGAATATTAGCTCTTTTCTACATTTAGCCACTTTCTTGCCCCAAGAACACCACAATAATGCCCTTTCTCAGTTTTAGCCGCCTAACCAGCTCAAGACAATGGAGGTGAGCGTATTTAAATTCTTTGTTTGCTCTAAGATTGCCCCCAATAGGCGCCAAGGCAAAGCCAATGCTCTTTTTTAACTAATTTATTTCGATGTTTATCGTTTTGAAATATTCATATTAAATGCGCTTCTAGGGCATTTTTTATCTTCCACCTTTTGCTAGATGCGCCCCCTTGCACCCGGCGCCCCCACGTGATCGCCCGGCTCACCCCCCCCCCCTTAAAGCCTGCACTGGTTCCATGGAATTCACGACATCCCCTATTGTCATTCACGTGAATTGCTGCTAGGAATTAGCGTGAATACCTAGGAAAATAATGTTCTTATGAATAACATTCCCTGAACTCTTCAGGAAATAACGTTATTTACTAGAAAATTATGTTATTCCCAGCTGCTTTGTGCATAGTCATTCACATGATTCTCTGATTCACAATACTCCCGGTAACCTGTAGGTACTTCCTTTCCTGAAATAAAAAGAACATTGAAGTGCATCACAAAAAGTCAAAGTAATAATCAAAGTGTAAGGACAAAACGACTGGAACATAGTTTCATCCATCCAATGAAAAATTTCATCAGATTCATGGTGGAACCCCTCCCCTATACTCAACTACAGTACAACTAAAGTGGAGCAACGTTTAGAATACAATGCAATGTTGCTCCCACGTCCCACCTCTACGGACTCAACTGCCGTTCCTTATTGTATCAGATAGATGTAAGCTGCCTTAGTGACGGAAGTTGCTGCTCGGCATTATAAATTCAGCTAGCTAGTGTTTCATCTCACCGCTATTGAAACGGCCCAAAATATGCTCCGTGGATAATATGTCTCATTTTTAGGAATTTTCCTCGAAAAATACGGTGGGTACCTCAACTATCCTCTTCCTCCCACAATAGTTAAAACTTTATTATCACCTGTCTTGTTTGAAATGTTCCTGAAGCTCGCTCAATTCGTACTCTGCTCCTGGAGGGATCGACACAAATAGTGTGCAGGCTATCTCCTCGCACAATTTTCTTATTTTTAAATTACAATTTTTGTAGTCCTCGACAAACTCTCCCATCTGTAAAGAACAATAAACTAAGTGCGTTGATTTAGAAAATGATCATGGACTCACCTACCGTTACAACGAATCCTGTTGATTCTTCGATGAATATATTAGACATTTCACTCTCCCAGTGTAAATTGAGCGTGAAACCGGCAGCGATTTGGCGCTTCAAATAGTACAAATGCTCTTTGAACAGTAATTTTTCGCAGTTTGACAAAGCTTTAAATAAGTTGAATCCGTTATTTTCTTCACTAATTGCTTTGAGGATTCAGTGGAACTTACATAAAATAATTTTATTATACTGATTTACCAAGTATGTCACCCGCTTGTACCGTATGGATAGGTCTTCATATTTTGTGTTAAAAAAGTTCATAACGTGATTTGGTATACTTTTGTTCAGTTGCATCCAAAACCTACACTCTTCCGCTACATCGAGTGTCCCCCTTTGATTCCGGGATATTAAATTAAGGCAAATATCTTTTAATAATTCCGAGAATATACTACTTGTCAATATTGACAGCTATCAAATTCGGCGTTGATGCTTCGGCTAGCAATGGCTTAAAATTCTTCTGTTCAAAATTGACTGGCACGGAGTTGACCCATTTCAGATAAAGAGAGTCGATCGTCTGAGTCAATTCTCTCACGAGGACGGAATATATGTTTCTTACTTCAATTTCAATGGCAGTTTCAGGTAACCATTTTGCTTCTTCCAGCAACTTAATGGGAGAAAACAAAAAATTGTACGAATGAGGGGTGAAGGTAATACAAGATAAACGAGAATTGAGCTGACTTTGAATAGTCCTTCAAGTCTGGTCCTCTTCTGAAAAGCCACCATCGCTCGTCCACCATAGCGTGGCGTTGTTCTCAAATGACTGCGCTTTTCTTGGATCATCTCTTTTTTAGCGGTGTTCAGTTCGCGGAGAAAAATTTTTAAAACCTGATGATTTTTCAAACATTAATACGGTTGTGACGCGTTTTGCGGTACTCGTTGGGAAACCAACATTGATTGTGTATCTTTCAAAAGTGGTATACAGCTGAGGACGTTTCGAATACTGGTAGAGCACTTGGAGGGCTTCAAGCCCTTCTTCAACGTTCGTTACAACTTCAAATACATTGCCAAGAAGATTCTCAATAATGACTTCTATTTCTTTGAGGCCTTCTCTGAACCTTTTTAGTACAAGAACATAATATTTGTGAGTTGTTTTTCAAAGGAAAACTCTAGTTCATCACATTCATAGTCTCCCCTCTCTCCCTACAACAACAATCTCGTTCTTTCCGTATAATAAGGACAGAGGACAAGAACCGTTGACCTACTTTCATTGGTTTTCGTTAGACCCGAAAATTAGGCAGGTGGATCCTGAGGTCAATTTTGTTTAACCTGAGTTTGTGGGGGTTCGGGAGCTATACTAGGAGGCTTGAAGAAAAAGGGCTCAGACCTTCGCCATCGTCGGTCAGGTTTTTTATTCGTTTATCATTCAAGGTAAATACCCCCCCCCCCCACCAACATCCATATCACGCTCTTGACTGAACCAGACTAAGGTTTAAAAAACGTGCGGTGTAACTACAAGCGGTAATAATCGTGGTCTAAATTTCAAAAAAGCGGTCATGCAGACCGAACTAGAGCACATGCTCTAATTCACGGGTTTTGGGAGCGACCTCAACGGCGGATACGGGGAGGGGTCGAATGGGGCCCATGGGGCGATCGCCCCTCCCGTTTTTCGAGCTCAAGTCGTTCTTTTCACCCAATCCAAGGGCGTAGCCTGCTCGGGACAAAGGAGTGGGCCGGTTTTCGAAATTATTACCCACCAACCACTCTCAGTGTGAAAATACCGACCCCCCCCCCCACCGACAGGCTCCGATTATATTTGATCCAGAACTAATTTTGCTTATTTTGCGGCAAAAGGCTGCCGTTTTCAAAAATAGCTCATTCAAACCCGAAGTTTGTGGATTTCGCTCCTTCAAAAATCCTTTCGTGGAATTCGATCTTCCAGAAATCACAGTCCTTGATATTTAAATCCCAAGCGGGATTGAATTTGGGGTACTGGGATTCCATCAAAAAATTGGGTCGAGTAAAAATCATATTTCGTGGTTTTGGCTGTTCGAAAAACCAATTTCACGGGTGTAAAGGAACTAGAACAAAATATTTGTTGTGAAAAAAAATCACGCTTCACTTTCGGGAATTGTAAAAAAATAATAATACTCCAAAGTGTATAGAAAAAAGAAGAAAGAAAGACTGCCAGAGGCCAAAGGAAATGTGACCAATTAGAATAATTTACTGAGGTATACAGGGTGGATCCGTATAAGTGTGACAAAACTTTTTGGGTAAAACTACGTTAAAAGTGGAGTGAAATGGTACCTTCGGAAGTGTCCTACGTCGATCCGTTCCGGAGTTATCATTTTTTTTGTGTTTAAAAAAGTAACCAATTCTTGCTTCAAAAAATCCGCAATTTCTCGGCTTACATCGCACCAAATCCAAAAAGTGATGCCATTTTCAGAAACTACGGAACATTTCCTTTAGGATAGAGGCCATTTTATTGCTTGAAATAATCGTCAACACCCAGAAATCTGGCATTTTTTCCATAAATTTACGTGTCCTCTAAAATTTGTACGTTTTACGAAAAGTCGCTGTACCCAAACAGCTTTCTCAACAGATTTTCGGTATATCACAAAAACTTCCCCGTCTTCTAAGCTTGCTTTTGGCGTGTTCACATTTCATGTTACCACTGACGTTTCTCACAAAAACGTCACGAGAATGCACAAAAACCGTGTTTTTATGAAACATGGACCATTGTCTACGGTATTCGTGAAGGGTGCAGGGAGATCGGCGGTAAGTGAGAACAGTATATCTTACCATGGAGAAGGCAAGAGGCATTCGATTTGACCCCTTCCCCCACCAGTGATTCATTAAATTGTCGCCATTCAGGGGGGGGGGGTATAATTGAATGCCGTTTGCCTACGATATCTTCTTCTTCCTAAAATATTCTGTCCTCCCTTTCTAAAACAGTATTTTGACAGAAAAATATAGGCAATTGCCTATGTGCCAGGTGCCAACAATATTCGTGAAGGGTGCTCAGAGATCGGCAGAAATGGATGGGGGGGGGGGGTCAAATTGAATGTATTTTGCCTGCGGTATCTTCTCCATGGTAAGATATCCTGTTCTCACTTACTACCGATCTCTCCGCACCCTTCACGAATACCGTAGACAGTGGCCCATGTTTCGTAACAACACGGTTTTTGTGCATTCTCGTGACGTTTTTGTGAGAAACGTCAGTGGTAACATGAAATGTGAACACGCCAAAAGCAAGCTTAGAAGACGGGGAAGTTTTTGTGATACACCGAAAATCTGTTGAGAAAGCTGTTTGGGTACAGCGACTTTTCGTAAAACGGACAAATTTTAGAGGACACGTAAATTTATGGAAAAAATGCCCGATTTCTGGGTGTTTACGATTATTTCAAGCAATAAAATGGCCTCTTTACTGAAGGAAATGTTCCGTAGTTTCTGAAAATGGCATCACTTTTTGGATTTCGTGCGATATAAGCCGAGAAATTGCGGATTTTTTGAAGCAAGCATTGGTTACTTTTTTAAACACAAAACAAATCATAACTCCGGAACGGATCGACGTAGGACACTTCCGAAGGCACCATTTTACTCCACTTTTAACGTAGTTTTACCCAACAATTTTTGTCACACTTCTACGGATCCACCCTGTATAAGGACGCTCACTTAGGTACGTCCAGCTAGTATGTTGTCTCCTCCCACGAAGCATTGTTATTTTTCTCTCCTTGTCAGCAATAAAAAAAGCTCTACCCCCATTAGACTCTCTCCGTATCTTTATTTGTTAGAAAAGACCCCTGATTGTATTGGTAGCCTGACTCCCGTTGGAACAACGTTCCTTCCTGTTTCAGCGCCAAACAATCAGGGATCCTTGAGCCGAGCTCCAATAGCCTGCATCCCGTTGGAATAACGTTTCTTCCTGTTGCAGCGTTAGAGACGGCGAAAAGTTAGGGGATAGCGGTCTTCCTGAGGACCTCTTAATTGGAAGATCTCTAGCCTCGTCTTGTCACTCCAGCGGCCGGGTTCTAACCCTCTTTCTGGATTTCAGGACGGGACATTGGGACTTCCTTACAGGAGCTTAGTGGGCTACTAACGCCTGGGCCAGAGTAACATCTCCCCCCGGTTTATTAGTCAAGTCTAAGGGCCGTATTCAGAAACCCACCTTTACAAAGCCTTAACTAAAGGAGTTGAAAAATGTGAAGGTTTATAAAAATGTGTCATCTGTTTTGAAGCGCTTAAAGGAGATGTAAAGGTTAAGGTTGATTTATGAATACGGCCCTAAGACTCCTTTCTCTTATATTGTGGGGAAAAAATTGGAACACATCAGCCACCCGCAATATAAATTGGTGACCCCGACGTGATAAATACCGTATGTGCGTGAAAAAATACCCGTACCCGACGTGATAAATACCCGTACCCGACGTGATAAATACCGTAGGTACGTGAAAAAATACCCGTACCCGACGTAATAAATATCGTAGGTACGTGAAAAAATACCCGTACCCGAAGTGATACAAAATGGCTGAAGGAGGACAAGGAGAAGAACCAATCAATAATATCGAAGCTGTCAGGGCGTGTAACATAAGGCTCCCACAGTTCTACGAAGATGACCCCAATACACGGTTGTGGTTCTTACAAACGGACTCAATCTTCGCCGCTGGCCACGTGCAATCACAAACTCGAAAATTCAACATGGTCATTGGGCAGTTATCGTACAGAATAATGGCTCAAGTAGCTGATTTGGCCGTATTGTCGCTTCCGAACTTCGTCTTTCCCTTTTTTGGCAACTTCACACCCCCCACTCGACCAATTTCACTAACGCCGATAAAACGATTTTTACGGCAGTTCTGGCTAGTGGACTAACAAAAAAGGAAAGTGCAAAGTGGATGAAAGAGATCAAATCGAAACTAACTTCTGCATCATTTGTGCCCAGTTATTCGAGTGTAAATCTACCAATGAGTCTTGAACGTTTGCCAGTTCATTGAAGCAGACTTTGTAAAGTTCTTCCACCTGGTCGATCACCTTGTGAAATTCAGGGCCTCGGGTCCACCCAAACTGTGGTTTTCTTATCTCTTCATTGTCGCTTATCCTTCAAGAAAAAAGTAATTACAAAAAACGATATTAATAAAAACAAACTGTTGAGATACCTCCCGAAGTATTTCATCGTGCTGCACACTTCCAACATGTCTGAACAACGAATGCGGAAAACATCCACGTTACAGAACACTTTCTCTCGATCTATGTTCCATTTTCTCTCGTGATTCGCGTTGTGTACGCTAACAGCCTGGAGTTGATGTTTGATTCGTAACGTTCTTCAAACCGATGCTTTTTTTGAGCGACCAAAAATAGCATACCTTATCGTACAATAACCCGTAATCGTCAAGACACGAGTGAATGTCACGGAATAAATCAATTCCTGCGTTGGGATTGCCTTTGAATATGAAATCCATATCTACAAAAAATCTACAAGTGTTGACGATTTGGTTGCTGAAAGCTGAGCATAATTTGAGGAGGTGTTCGCTGGGGAATTTGTCTCGATTAAAATCATTGAATTATTTAAAACCATACATTAAACCGGATTTTACTCTGTGTTAAAATGTGGAGAGTTCATCCAAATGTATCTGAAAATAAATAGCGTTTTTGGAACCGATATGGCGACATCCTCAAGCTGTCTCACGTCACTCAACGCAGTACATGGCGCTTCGAGTTGCTGTAAATGCTTTGCGTTGCTTAGTGCTTGGTCCCTTTCAAACTTTTTACACCAAATAAAAAATGAATCAATGAAAAAGTAAATGTTCGAACTTTACTTTAAGTCTTTTTATCAATGCGAAAAATTTCCCAATGTACTGTGACTGAGCGTGCACCAGTATCCGACATATGTGTCCGACTTGAGGGTCTTCGAGTTGTTCCCATATCCCACAAAGGTTTTGATCTGTTAATTATTGTTTGAATTGAAAACTGATCTGTCCATAACTTAAACCAAGCTAAAACATTACAGCGGTGCCTCCAAAACTCAAAAGTATCAAGTGGTTCCGGATCATCAGATGGCAAATAATTCTCGTTGTGATCTAAAGCGCCGTTTATGCTGGAGTACCATTCTAGGAGAAGGGCTAGCAAATAGTTGTTGGATAGAAGAAGGAGGTATAATTAAGGCCTTCAAATTTTACAAAATGTGTTTTGTATTACCGTTCATCCGCTTTACCAAGCTGGAATCCTTGCTAGCCTCCAATGGAAGCATATCCTTTCCCTCGGGGGAAATGTAAATTCCTGTCATTTGAAGCATGTCGTACCTCAGTTCTGCAGCGGCTTCGAGGAACTGATTCATTTCTTCGGCAAACTTGTTTCTTGCAGCTGTCAGAAAACAGTTTTTTTTTTTTTTAACGAAAATACCAGGGAGGGAGGAATTGAAGTATACTTCGGGGCCATTCACGCATGTTGGCCAAAAGTGGCTCTCTCATTGCTGCTACATAAGCGTAAATACTCTGTTCCGGGTTGCCGTCAAGCGTACCCCACATGACCATCTCGTTGAAATCGTCAACAGACAGATTGACGCCGTATTTTTTCCGTCCAAAATAATGAACTTTCGTGAACCGACAAGACGGAAACCCCAGAGACGCCTTGAGAATGTTCTCATCGAAATAAATCGTGAGCAAAAATATCGAGTTGTCTTTAAGAAATGTCTCTACGACACTCTCACATCGATCGTTCCAATCCGTTTCTTTCAAATCAAAAAGGGTTGTGATTTTCTTTACGTAGTTTTTCTTAAAAATATTAGATGCAAAGCGGTCTCAATGAAAAGTACATAATTGTGAACAAAGTATCGCTTACCAGCTCGGTGAGAGCTGCTGGTGTAAGCGGCTCCTGTACCGGATCATCGCCTACGAAATTATAAAATTACTGGTGCGTCTATAAATTACGATATCCTTAAATAGACTCACGCTCGCCAAGATCTTCATCCTGCGAAAGCTCAATCGTCGGTCGAACGCTGATGCTCCGGCGGGGCTGCTTGTCTCGCGGCATATTTCACGTGAAATACGAACAGAGGAAAAGTCGAAAAACAAGACCATATGGTTTGTTTTGAAAGAACGTACCGTGGGACGCCTCCGCGGAAGTAAAAAAGCTGTCCGTGCCTAGTACCACGACGCGTTGCCATATAGAATTCTATGGAAACAGCCCCACTCTCACTCACCCTCTCACCCCTCATGCACTCTCCATAGTCTGCCCCCCTGTTATTTCATAATAGGGTGAACAAGAAAATTATTCGGCTGAATTCTCTAGATTATCATGATTTAGTTCAGATCATGTTTTGTATCGTGACGAAGAGAAGTACGTACATACTTAATATGTTGTATAAGTTAATTGTTGTCGCACGTGGTTGAAAGGGGTACGATGAGCCGTTGAAATCCAGGACCGTAAGTCCGTAAAAAGAGACCTGAGCCCCCCCCCCCCAATCACCGTTGAAAACATTGAGTTACGTACTGGAACTTTACCGGTATTTTTTTCCTATATCCACCCACCCCCTGTGGATGCGTTGGAATGTAAAATATAAAAGCAGCAATAGGAAGAATGTAGTCATAAGGACGGGATAAGGGGCTGGATTTTAGAGAGACATTGAACAGTTTTACTTCTTGATTGAA
Organism: Corythucha ciliata; assembly: GCA_038030265.1. Lineage (NCBI taxonomy): Eukaryota > Metazoa > Arthropoda > Insecta > Hemiptera > Tingidae > Corythucha > Corythucha ciliata. Next base: position 20,826,271 of record CM075943.1, read on the forward strand.
CAAGTTCTCACCTGATGGAAAAGCCTAGCAAATTTTAAAATTTCGTGGATTTGTCACTTATAAAAATCAATTTCGCGGGTTTAGCCCGCGTTCACACTCCACTCACAGAACCAAGTTTTGTGGATTGTGTGCATAAAAAAAAAAAAAAATATTGTTTAGCGAGATTAAATCCCTAAAAAGCCAATTTTGTGGGGTTGGCCCGTTAACAAATCCAATTTCACGGGGATCCAAAAAGCAACTTCACCCAATTGAGGCCATCATAAAAGAAAATCCACGGATTGACCTTTTTCGAAGTTCAAATTTCGCGGATTCGTCTCTTACAGAACTTTATTTTGCTGTTTTGGCTAACTCGAGAACCAATTTCGCCTTTGCCACCTCAAAAACAAGCAATCTCGGTGGCTTGGCTCTTTCTACTATAAACTAGAACTTAATTTTGCCTATCTGGAACGTTACAGAAACCAAACAATTTTGTTTGATTGGCGTCTTAATAAAAAGGCTGACGGGTCCGCCGGATTCAACATACTGTTTCCTCATTTCAAAGAGTCGTGCCACGGGTCTGGCTCCTTTCATAAACACAAATGTCGCACAGTTGGCTCATTAAAAACCAATTTCACGGCGCTTGGCTCACTCCCTCTCTTCCCCAAAAAAGCATTTCTTTGGTTTGGCCCATAAAAAAGCCATTTTGCAGTTTCGGCCTCTTCCAAAATGAAATGAAATGTTCATGCAAAACCATTTTGGTGGTAGAAACCGGATTTGAAAGTTATGACACGAGGGTGAACCAATTTCGCGGTGTTGGGTCTTTCAAAAATCAAATTTTGCAAATTTAGATAATGAAAGTTGTCGTTGATTTGGATCGAAATGGAACCAATTTGACGGGTTTGCCTCTCTAAAAATCCATCTTCGCGATGATTTCAGTCATTAGAAAAAAAAAAAAAAAAAAAAATCGCGAACAAAAAAGCAACAAAAAATGTTTCTCTTTGAGAAAAACAACTTTGTTTTCAAAACGCTAATGCCGCGGCCCTGGCTTTATATAAAAAATCAATTTCGTATATTTGGCTCACTCCAGAACCCTATTTGTGCATTTGGCTCTTCAACTTCAACGTAAACAAAGAGATGAACCCCTACAAAAGGTCGGCGGGTATCTCTCAATTTTGGGTATGCTGTGTGGTACCCCCACCAAGCCCATCCCAATCCCTCTGCTCGGTCCGTCATCTGGTGTCTGTGACTATAAAATTTTGAAAAGGGCTACTTCGCGGTTTCTGGAGGCGAATTGGGCTGAAAACGAAAAAGATGCGCTAATTTCTGCATGGCAAAAACAGAAGAAATAATAATAAAAAACTGCTAGTAATTCACGGCTAAAATTAAGAAAAGCGTAAATTCGCGGAAAAAGCAGAGAACCAGAGAAAATTCCATGGCTGTATGGTCTCTGGAAAAAAAAATATAAAAAATGAAAAACGTTTTTTCCATGGCTGTAAGGAAAAAAAAATCGCTAAAAAATTGATAAAATGGAGAAAAAGCGCTAATTCACGGCTGAAATTGAGAAACATTGCTGATTCGCGGCCAAAATTTTGAAACACGTCAATTTGTGGCTAAAATTGATTAACAAAGTTGTACTTTAAAGCCACGTCAAAACTATATTTCTTGTATATTTAGATGGCCCGTCCCCAGCCCCACCCTACGTGAGCGGGTGTGTCACTCGATTTCTGCAGTTGAAGAGTGTTAAATTTTATAGCGGGAAACGCCTGTAGTGTCCTATTACCTGTGCGTTTTATGTGATAGCGTGACATGACGCGTCATAGGTAATGGTGACAGCGTGTTATCATTTTTTATTTATTTATTTTTTTTTTTTAGCGGAAAAGTCATAAGTTCGAAACATAATATGAAAATCTCCTTCCCCGCTAAAAACGCTAAATCTGGTCTAGCCGCAACAATCGAGTGGGTCCCGCTTACATAGGACAAAGAGGGTGAGGCTCCGTCGCCTATATGAGCGGGAGTCACACGATTTTAGCGTTGAGCGTCTTAAGCGTTTGAACCGGGAAACGCCTGCAGTGTCCTATCCGTGCATTTTTAGATAAAATCGGCCACCCCCTACAAACGCGCGGGTCTGGGCCTCACGCACAGTGTTGCCGGACGGCTGGAACCCAATAACACCAAACGTCCGGGATAAATTATTTATTTATTTATTTACACGCAATGGTGTCAGCCCCCAAAAGCTCAATCTTGTGAGGGGCTGGAGACGAATTCTAACTCAATACAACATTACTGTAGAAAAACAATAATGAGACAAAGTTAAAAAGAAAAGGAAAAGTGACGAATCATGATTGAACAAATGAAAATAGAAGAAATCAAGACAATGCATTGACTTTTACATTAACGGCATAATAGAAAAAAAGGATTGTAAAATTTTACAGTTTATATTACCTTTTATTAAACATAAAGCTACCTACCTCTATCCTGCGAAACTGACTTTACGTCGTCTTGTTCGTGGCTAAAGCCACGAAATTTGGTTAGGCAAAAATCATCCATGGGTTTAAAAGTCCACAAAATTGGTGGTTTAAATAGCAAAAGCCTGCAAAATTCGTTTTAGAAGAGCAAACACCACGAAATTGGGTTTTTGGAGAGCAAAACCCATGAAATCGGAATTTGAATGTACGAGAAAGAATCCGAAAAGTTCAGTTAGAAAGCGCCGAAATCCACGAAACTGGGGTTTGTTGGTTCAGACCCACTCACATGTTGGTACCGAAAAGTTGGATAAAAACGGACAATTTTGGCCTTTCCCCGGGCACCTGAAAAATGAGCCCGAACGCTCTAAAAAGTAGGACATGCCCTGATACTCGCAAAGTGGGTCAATAGCGGGATTGGAATCCAGGCCCTCTGGATGCGGAGTACTACGCAAACGCACTATTGCTACTACGCCATCGAGACACATACATCCATAAACGAGCTTAATTTTTCCGACCGCCTGCTATATTAGAGAACCTTTAAAACACAGGTACTGCAACACGGATTTCAGCGCCATATTCGGCCCCTCCGTCGTTAGGATAAACATCAAGCAAACGCAGAATGCGGTCGAAATAAATAAAAATATTCTACTTGTCAATGAGATCTGCCCCCCTATTCTGTAACTAATAACGCGTGCGTTAGCAACATTTCTCAGCTGATTACTTTCAATATGCTTTCAATTATTCACCTTGTTTATTTAGCTAACGCACGCGTTAAGACGGGGCGTTAAGAGTTACAGAATAGGGGGGCTGGGGCCCTAGTTAGAGTTGTCGGGAAAAAATCCCGCAAGCGGTATCCATAGACGCTACATCAGAAATAATACTATCTCGCCATAGAAATCACCTCACGTGAGTTTTTCCCGACAACTCTAACTACGGCACCAGGTGACAATTAAAATCATAATAATATCAGGGACCAAGTATGGCGCCGATTGGCGTGTTGCAGTACTCGTGTTTTATAGTGCCTTAATCTAAATGAGCGAAATGAAGCCTTAGCTAAATGAAGTGCGAAATCTAAATGATGATAGACAATATAGTACAGACATACAACTATCGGATGAATATTTCTTTTTTCTTCATAACAGTAATAATAGAAATAATTATGATAATAATAAAACATGATTAGGTACTACGGATAATTAAATAGATTTAAAAATTTTAATCCAATTTACAAAGCTTAAATAACACCTCCACAGAGATTCAAACTTCATCTTGACCCCCCCTCCCCTTGCCAGTCTAAATATGCAGTATTTCTGGGATAGCTCCAGAGAATTAAACAATCCTACTTTTCCAGCCATGGCTTTGCTTAGTAAACCGTGAAGTTACGATCAAATCGGGAACGTATTCTTGAAGAAATGCCCTATAACGACAAGAGAACATGCTGTGTGACATTAATAGAACAATAGGACCAATAGCAGTACAAAACCATTCAACGACTACTACAAAAAAAAGATTATTACCAGCTATTTTTTGAGAAATGGAACACATCCGCCGTGTTGAACCCTTGAAAGCGACTGGCAAGTTTCAGTGAATAAGCACCCATATTGGTGAAAACGAGCCAATCACTAACTTCTAGGAGAGGAAGAAAGCAGTCCTTAACGATAACATCCTCAGGGTTACAAGTATGTCCATTTACTGTCGCTTTTCCGTAATTGGAGTTTTTACGCTGATGAATGTTCGCCATTATTAAAAAGAAAAATTTAATTTGTGGTCGGTGAGAGTGGAAAACTCACTTCTAGTGGCAAAATTGTGAAAGATTCGCTTCCGTACATGCATAAGCCGAAAGACGTCGTTGTACTGTCGTTAATGTAATAAATAGGATGGTCGCACTCTGCGTCATTTCGAATGGAAATTACTTGTGCCACTAGATTATACGCGTTATTGACAAGGAAACGACCTGGCTCGGCTATAACATCAATTTCAAGGTCTCTAAAATACTTATCCAGACCTCGACGCAGCGATAGTGTGACCTAAGAGTGATTTCACGTTTGTGTTGCGATTCATTTAATTGACATTTTCATATGAGCATACCTCGTCAAATTTCTCGGCTACAAACCCTCCTCCTACGTCGAGGTATCTTAAGCTGATTCCAAGTGAATAGCAATAGTCATACACCTGTCGTGAATATCTACAAATGACGAAAGAAACCCGAAATCAACTTCAAATTTTGTTATGCTTTCAAAACCATACTTTAAAGCAAGATCAAAAGCTTCTGAATCTCTGCAGAACGATCCAACATGAAAACACACGCCAACTAAGTCCAGTTCGAGCACACGACATTGTTGCACCAGTGACTCCGCCACCTTTGGGGTTACCCCGAATTTGTGGCCCATTCTATGGAGAACTTCATTGGCGTCGGCCGCAATGCGAATTAACAATCTGTATTTGAGATACTTTTTAATATCTATAGTACACTAAAACTGTTAAGGGCGTAAGAGTATACATAAAAAAAAAAGAGGGTGCACCAGGTCGAAAATGTAGTTGAAAGCAACCTGTTAAAGTGTCATATTATGCCAATCCGATCACGAGATCGAAATATCGGTTTAAAGTGAATTTAAGAGCGCCGTGGCTTTGTATCGAAACTCACTAGTTTACAGTTACTTTCTAAATTTTTCAACAAACAATGGCACGTGAAATTTGCGAGAAACTCAGAGCGCACTTAAAATTACTTAGCAAGTTGTATGTCGTAAACGGATTGAGGTAGGACACTCAAACAGGATTTCGACCTAGTTTTGCTGGTTTTGTTTTCTCATCAAGCTCCTTGCATCCTGCATTTGAGAGAAAATCGTTAAACTGTAACTTTATTTCTTACTGTGCTTTAGGATGGAACATTTTAATCTTCTGAAGTTCCGACTGATTGTCAAATGTCATGAGATTGACGCCGACGCTCGCGGCGTATTTAATGTGAGATAACTGCTTGTTGGGGTTAGCGTAAATGATTCGGCTTGGGGATATGTTTAAGCTGAGAACCCTACTAATTTCACCCTTAATCACGGATTGTAGTATAGTTAGAACGTCGCCAGAAATGAATGACATTAGATACAGAAAATGAGCATTATACTTGTGAGGCACAATCAAAATTTGCTCCAAGAGCAGCCAGAACTTTCAGTACAACCGTAGAGTCATTGCACTTGACAGCTGAAAATAAATGAGTCGTCTTATGATAATTTGCTATTTTGGACGGCTCGAAAAATGAGAGATAAACACTAACCGTAAAAAGGCTTGATGCTAGGAAGAGCGGTTTTCCACGTCTCGTAGCGTTGAATGATGTTGTCGACGTTCATTATAAAAAAGGAATCGTCGCGTTTCTAGAACGAGAGCCACGAAGTCCAACATTTTATTTAGTTAAAGGGAAACAAAATCTTACTCAACCCACCTTGTCGTTCTTCAGGATATCCTTTGCGAGTTCCTTAACATTGGAAACATCAGTGTGTTGAACGTACTCCACGCGTTGATGGTCCATTTCCTTGCTCCGCGTAAAATATGCGATTAATGAAGCTTGAACGGTGAGTGAGTAGTAAGTACGGATTTGAATAGAACGGTTCAAGTTCTACCCACGTGAAAGCAAATGTCGAATTACATATATCTATATGAATCGCGAAAAGGTGCACGTGAAATATTTCCGTACTTATCTAATACTATATGTTTTACGATTCTGATGTTTCTTTATCTTTATCTTTATTTGAAACGAAACATAATTTGAGTAAAAAGCAACCCCAATAAAAAATGTATAGCCCTGTCTGTACATAAAACGCAGAAATGCCTCTGCAGGACGCAAGGAAAAAATACACGACATAATTATGGCTCACATTATTCCTGGTGTGTTGTCCAGGCTACTACTTCGGCGTTCTCTGTTGCGTTCTGCGAAGGTGTTCTTCTATCTTATACAGTAGAACCTGGATATATGCAAGCTCAAGGGGAAAGCTTGATTCTTGCTTATACGTATAGAGGTTTTTCTCTAATCCAGTTTTTCTTAAGGCGGGTTTCCCGATCATGAAGTTTCTTATATGTATAGAGGTTTTGGGAAATTAAAATACTTTGACTAATCAAAAAATCGTATATATTTTACATGCGTATGCCATATTATTGCTTGCGCAATTTTTAGATGCTTTTCCCTAAGGGATAGTGACCGGTGATTTGACCCGTGAACTGAAGGATAAAAACGGAAGTTGCAACCCGATTGGTGCGTTTTAAGATTTAAAAAAAAGGTTCAAAGTTCTTCAAAAGGGGATGGATGGTGCGAGGGGAAATGACGTAAATACTTATAGCGATTTCCATTTGACACACTACACAAGTGTAATGCCACGTCCTCTCCATAAACATATGTTTCAATTCTGAGAGGAGGGGTGGAAAAACTTACACCACACGAGTGTAATGCAGTGAATGGAAAACGCTATTACTTGTGAAGCATTTGAGGGAGCTCTAAAATTGTTTGTTTACAAAGAACATGAAAATCCCCCCCCCCCCGGAAACGCGTCTAACGCGTCTAATTTCCCCGCATAATCCATTTCAATAAATTAGTTTTGACGTAATCGAACCTCCACTCAAAATTTTTAAAAATTCGCTAAAAAGGCATCCTTGTTTGATTTCAAAGTTTGACTTGAGCAATAGGCTTGTGGAAGAGCCCCTTTAAGAAACACCGACTTTTGAAAAATGTGCAAGTTCCCCATTGGCGGAATTTCGGTCACGGACCATCCCCAAGGAACAGCGAATTATTATTGTTTTTTTTTATTTTTCTCAATTTTAATCAGAACGTTAAATTTCTTCTTCTAAATTTCGTCTTATTTTCGGGTAGTGGCGTCAAAACCTCTAGGTTGCCTAAACGGACATCATTGACCTTCAGTTCATTAATAATGTAGAAAAAAGGGTGACATAATTCAAAGACCAAATTCGCCGTTTTTGCGTCCTAGAATACCATTTTCGCAGACAGACGCGGATTCAGTATTTGCTCAAGAGAGGTGCTAGAGAAATGCTGTGGTTCGCTCTACTAAAACTGGTTTGACAGCCTTTTCACTGCCTAAAAATAGTTAAAACTAGCTATTTACACTATCAATACGGCTAAAGTAACTAAACTCACGCCCAAAAAAAAAACTGTCGATTCGCGTTTTGAAAATGGCTAAAACTGGACTTCACGCGCCCTAAAAATTGGTGGCGAATGGTGAACTTCTGAAAAGTGCCTAAAAAGATCATGTCTACCGCCCGAAAGTAGCTAAATCGACCATTCGTGCGCTAAAATTGATCAGACTGGCCATCATAATGCGCGCTTTTGGCTTGACGGACTAATCAAGCCCTGAAAACAGCCAAAATGACTTCACGTGTCCCGGAAATACCTAAAAAGATGATTCCTTCCCTGAAAATGGCAAAATCGACAATTGCGCACCAGGAATGGTCAAACTTCATGGCCTTGGCTTGATGGACTGAGTATTTGAGCCCTGAAAATGGCAAAACTGACGATTCGTGTCTTTAAAATGGCTAAAATTACTATATTTGAGCCCTAGAATTTGCAGAATTTGCTTTACGAGCTCTAGAAATCGATTACCTGACGAATCGAGCTCTAAAAATGCCTGAACAAGTGACTCCTGCCCTGAAAATGGCAAAATAGACCATTCGGAGCGCCGAAAACGGCCAACCCGGCTGTTCTCGCCTTGACATGGGACGTACTGTTTGCTCCTATAACTGGAAAGACTGACTTTATGCGCCCTAAAAATGACAATTATAGCTATTCCAGCCTTGAAATCGTCAAATTTTACTCTATGTGCCAAGTAAAATATCAGTTTTGAAGTAAAATATTCAGTTTTGAGGTAAAGTGATATTTTTGGGGTGGAACCGCAAGTTTCAGGGTAAAATCTTCAGTTTAGGAACGTTTTTAGGATAAAATCGTAAGTTTTGGAATTAAAACAGTCAGTTTTGGGGTAAAATTGCCAGTTTTGTATTAACGTCATCAGTTATGGGGCAACACGTCAGCTTTTGCGTGAAATCGTCTGTTTTGGTATAAAATCGTCACATTTGCGATGAATTTGTCATTTTTTGTTGTGAAATCACATGTTTTCAAGGCAGAATGGTCTAAAATCACCCGTTTTGAGGAAAACTTGAGTTAAAGTGTGACATTGTCAGTTTTGGAGTAAATTATCTAATTTTGAGGGGAAATTGTCGTTTCGGGTGTAAAATATTCATTTTGAAATGGAACAGTAAAATTTAGTTTTAGGTTAAAATCGCCAGTTTTGTGGTAGCATCTTCATTTTGAGGGGGGGGGGCATGTCATACATTGCCAGGAATTGTCGTTTTTTTGTTTTGTTTTTTTTTTTTTGTTTTTTTTTTTACTAAAATCGCCAATTGAAGGATATAATCGGCAGTTTTTAGTACTGAGTGTCTGTTAATTGTAATTAAGATAATTTTTTTTGATCCGTTTTGGGTTAAACCCGCCATTTTTAGGCGGAATTCACCAGTTTTGGGGGTAAAGACTTGGATTTTAAAAGTTGTGATGTGAAATTTTTAGTTTAGGCGTAAACACTTCGTCTCTGGTGTAGAAACGTCAGTTTTGAAGTAAAATATTCAGTTATACTAGAGTGAAATATTCAGTTTTTTTGTTAAAAAACATCAGTTTTGAGTTAAAACCCGTTATTGTTTGGTTAAAAAATGTTTAATTTTTACGTCTCTCAGACAAGACGTTGATGAAAAGACGAGGCCAAGTAACGATTTCCGGGGAAATCGAATTGTCTGTTAATAGAAAAAGTCTGAATAGAATTGTCAGTTTTTGGATAGAAAATCAGGAATAGAAGGCTAAAACAGATAATTTCCGAACGAAGATGTTAGTTTTTGATGGATTACGACCCTTTTTTGTGAAAACTCAGTTTCCGGGGAAGAATTTGACGATTTATTGCGCTACCAGTTCTTTTGTTGGGGTCTCTAGTTTCCATAACGTTCGACATATTCTGCCCAGCCTTTGGTCAAGGGCTGGCTACGCCCCTGCCTAGGAAGGTGGTTTTAAAAAAAGTAAAATTATACAAGATCACTGTAGCACAGGTCTTGGAAAATGAAGTGAATAAAAATATATTACCGACACTAAAGGTTCAATACTAACTATAAGTCCAAGAAAAAAAGTCAACAGACGAGGGATAGACTTGGGGAGAATGCTACTGAGTTCATTGGAGCGATAGTAGAACTGGTAAAGTGGTGGTAACCTGCAAGAGACTCTAGCGCAGTGAAGCGATAGAAGTGACGAATGAAGAGGAGATTATAAGTGAAAAGGAATGTCACCGTTAGAGGGTCGGAACGGTGATTTCAATGTGGTCGTCACCGGAGCCAACAGTGACGGAGTAGTCACAGTGACAAAATCACCGACAGTGAAATCACACCTCACCTCTACTATTTGGTGTGTCCAAAACAAAAATTTCCGCAAACGGGCGGCGGACTATCGGGGTCCGGACATATCCGTGGGCGGACAAATTGGTGTGTGCGGTAATGGAAGGAATTCCCGCACCCACCAATATGTCCGTTGTGTATCGGACAAATTGGTGGGCCACCAGAATGTCCGGAGACTCCTTCGGACAAATTGGTGGGCCACCAATATGACCGTAGTCGGTTCCGGACAAAGCGGTGGGTCCGCCAGTATGGCCGAACCATCAGGAGTTCGATTTCATCTGAAAATGTCTTGAGTGTCCCTATCAAATTAGTCAAATAATTGATAAATAAAACAAAGAAGTAATTATTTCCTGAAAACCTAGTGAACTTGAAATCCTAGTGAACGTGGCACACATTTAGCAATTTATTTCCCTTCAAATCATACGTGTGCCTTGTATAATGTTACATATTTTTTTTAAATTGTAGGTTCAGATATCTTGGTTGTAGAGAGGCAGGTAGGTAATTAATAATTTATTAGTAGGTATGCGTTAAAATTAATTAATTTATTTATTTATATCAAAAAATATTTTTTTGAAATTTGTATGTGATCGCCCTACACAGTACAAGCCCTACAGTGGTAGCAAGTCACCGGTAATCGAATGGATGACTGGAGAAAAGGATAATTTGAAGGGTTTACTGGTTGAGACCTGTGTTGGTTCATTTGAAAATAGTTGAAAAATTATAATGCGAGGCGGTTTCTTTTGTGGATTTCCTCAAGAAGCTTTGAGATAACATTCATTAACTTAAGTCAGGGGACTCCACCGTTTTTCCCTCTTTTCAGCTCAATAATCCAGAGTGAGTGACCGCGAGTTCATTGGGGACAAAGAGTGGCGAAGTACCCTGTCCTTACGTTTATGGCTTTTCACTCAAAGCTAAATCTACAGAAGAAGCCGCCTCGAATTTCATTTTTTTACGAAAAGGAAAAGCTCGGACTCGATTTTTTTTACGAACACCATACTTCCATTCCCTAGAGGAACATGTACAATGAATCATTCTCCCAACCACCCCTTAAATAAATAAACTAAGGCCCCAATAAGTATTATACTTTTCTCGAAGAATGGTAGGAAACTAATCCATGTACGTATATTGGCTTTTGTAAAAGCTTGAGTTTCTCACTTCACCAGAACTTTTCCATCAGTTTCGTGAAGTGTGTATATCTTGCAATTAAAAATGACATGGGAAAACTCTCTCAAGAATGTAAAATCAATAGATACTCGCGTAATCACGCACTCTTTACGCACGGTAAAGAAGTATTTCTATTTATTTAAGTAAAATTCCACCCCCTTGCCCATGCGTCCCAATAGAAACTCGGTTTTTATGATTACTTCTATACAGGGCTGGGCAGTAATTGAATTACGTAATTCAATTACAATTAGTAATTGGTAATTTGTAATTGATAACAACGCGTCATTGTAATTGGTAATTTGTAATTAAAAGCACTTTTTCGAAGTAATTTGTAATTAACAATTACCAATTACATTTCTTCGAAAACTCAGCGGGTACTATTTCGCACCTTACTTGGAGCTTTTGGAGGAGTTTTTGCATGAAATTCTCTGAAAAATAAGAGTTTCAAAGCAATTATGACACGAGCGATATCCTCGAGCTTAGGTTTGCCAATTTGAAATTTGAGATAAACGGTACAAAAGTTTCAAACCCCAAACCAGTGGCGTAGGTAGGAATTTGTCCTAGGGGGGGGGGGATCAGATTGAAATCTCGTGAGGGTGAGAGAAGGGGGTAATTTCACATTTTAGTCATCATTCCACCCAGCCAGCACACTCTCTGGACATCTTGCTGGAGTTGCTGGCCTCATCATAGCCTCAATCTCTCAGTTAAGGGCGATTTTTGGACTCTACCCGCATAGAGGTTTTTCTCTAATCCAGTTTTTCTTAAGGCGGGTTTCCCGATCATGAAGTTTCTTATATGTATAGAGGTTTTGGGAAATTAAAATACTTTGACTAATCAAAAAATCGTATATATTTTACATGCGTATGCCATATTATTGCTTGCGCAATTTTTAGATGATTTTCCCTAAGGGATAGTGACCGTGATTTGACCCGTGAACTGAAGGATAAAAACGGAAGTTGCAACCCGATTGGTGCGTTTTAAGATTTTTAAAAAAAGTTCAAAGTTCTTCAGAAGGGGATGGATGGTGCGAGGGGAAATGACTTAAATACTTATAGCGATTTCCATTTGACACACTACACAAGTGTAATGCCACGTCCTCTCCATAAACATATGTTTCAATTCTGAGAGGAGGGTGGAAAAACTTACACCACACGAGTGTAATGCAGTGAATGGAAAACGCTATTACTTGTGAAGCATTTGAGGGAGCTCTAAAATTGTTTGTTTACAAAGAACATGAAAAATCCCCCCCCCCCGGAAACGCGTCTAACGCGTCTAATTTCCCCGCATAATCCATTTCAATAAATTAGTTTTGACGTAATCGAACCTCCACTCAAAATTTTTAAAAATTCGCTAAAAGGCATCCTTGTTTGATTTCAAAGTTTGATTGAGCAATAGGCTTGTGGAAGAGCCCCTTTAAGAAACACCGACTTTTGAAAAATGTGCAAGTTCCCCATTGGCGGAATTTCGGTCACGGACCATCCCCAAGGAACAGCGAATTATTATTGATCTTTTTTATTTTTCTCAATTTTAATCAGAACGTTAAATTTCTTCTTCTAAATTTCGTCTTATTTTCGGGTAGTGGCGTCAAAACCTCTAGGTTGCCTAAACGGACATCATTGACCTTCAGTTCATTAATAATGTAGAAAAAAGGGTGACATAATTCAAAGACCAAATTCGCCGTTTTTGCGTCCTAGAATACCATTTTCGCAGACAGACGCGGATTCAGTATTTGCTCAAGAGAGGTGCTAGAGAAATGCTGTGGTTCGCTCTACTAAAACTGGTTTGACAGCCTTTTCACTGCCTAAAAATAGTTAAAACTAGCTATTTACACTATCAATACGGCTAAAGTAACTAAACTCACGCCCAAAAAAAAAACTGTCGATTCGCGTTTTGAAAATGGCTAAAACTGGACTTCACGCGCCCTAAAAATTGGTGGCGAATGGTGAACTTCTGAAAAGTGCCTAAAAAGATCATGTCTACCGCCCGAAAGTAGCTAAATCGACCATTCGTGCGCTAAAATTGATCAGACTGGCCATCATAATGCGCGCTTTTGGCTTGACGGACTAATCAAGCCCTGAAAACAGCCAAAATGACTTCACGTGTCCCGGAAATACCTAAAAAGATGATTCCTTCCCTGAAAATGGCAAAATCGACAATTGCGCACCAGGAATGGTCAAACTTCATGGCCTTGGCTTGATGGACTGAGTATTTGAGCCCTGAAAATGGCAAAACTGACGATTCGTGTCTTTAAAATGGCTAAAATTACTATATTTGAGCCCTAGAATTTGCAGAATTTGCTTTACGAGCTCTAGAAATCGATTACCTGACGAATCGAGCTCTAAAAATGCCTGAACAAGTGACTCCTGCCCTGAAAATGGCAAAATAGACCATTCGGAGCGCCGAAAACGGCCACCCGGCTGTTCTCGCCTTGACATGGGACGTACTGTTTGCTCCTATAACTGGAAAGACTGACTTTATGCGCCCTAAAAATGACAATTATAGCTATTCCAGCCTTGAAATCGTCAAATTTTACTCTATGTGCCAAGTAAAATATCAGTTTTGAAGTAAAATATTCAGTTTTGAGGTAAAGTGATATTTTTGGGGTGGAACCGCAAGTTTCAGGGTAAAATCTTCAGTTTAGGAACGTTTTTAGGATAAAATCGTAAGTTTTGGAATTAAAACAGTCAGTTTTGGGGTAAAATTGCCAGTTTTGTATTAACGTCATCAGTTATGGGGCAACACGTCAGCTTTTGCGTGAAATCGTCTGTTTTGGTATAAAATCGTCACATTTGCGATGAATTTGTCATTTTTTGTTGTGAAATCACATGTTTTCAAGGCAGAATGGTCTAAAATCACCCGTTTTGAGGAAAACTTGAGTTAAAGTGTGACATTGTCAGTTTTGGAGTAAATTATCTAATTTTGAGGGGAAATTGTCGTTTCGGGTGTAAAATATTCATTTTGAAATGGAACAGTAAAATTTAGTTTTAGGTTAAAATCGCCAGTTTTGTGGTAGCATCTTCATTTTGAGGGGGGGGGCATGTCATACATTGCCAGGAATTGTCGTTTTTTTGTTTTTTGTTTTTTTTTTTTTTTTTTTTTTTTACTAAAATCGCCAATTGAAGGATATAATCGGCAGTTTTTAGTACTGAGTGTCTGTTAATTGTAATTAAGATAATTTTTTTTGATCCGTTTTGGGTTAAACCCGCCATTTTTAGGCGGAATTCACCAGTTTTGGGGGTAAAGACTTGGATTTTAAAAGTTGTGATGTGAAATTTTTAGTTTAGGCGTAAACACTTCGTCTCTGGTGTAGAAACGTCAGTTTTGAAGTAAAATATTCAGTTATACTAGAGTGAAATATTCAGTTTTTTTGTTAAAAAACATCAGTTTTGAGTTAAAACCCGTTATTTAGAAGGTTTTCGATGTAATACCCGTCATATGATGAAATTGACGTAGTTCACGTTAGTTTGGGTTGGACAAAGCTGGCATTCGCATTCAGCACACCTGAAAGCATAAGAAATGTGCCGGAACCATATCCTTTAAAAAATTATTTCGTGTGGCATGTAGTCCAGTCAAAACGTATAAAAAAAATACTATACGTGGACAAAGTCTTTGATTTTTTCACTTTATTCTATGTTTTTGGGGGTGAGGAACACGAATCTGAAGAGATCCAACAAAATGTCTTTGTGCGTTTTGATAAATTCGCGAAAAAGTGATGATTTTTGGCACTTTTTTTAGTTTTTCGCTCGCAACTTCTCAATGACGCATTCTACGCAAAATTATACCCTGTTCTTTTTTGAAGAGCATCAAGTTCTGCGTCAAATAATTTTTTTCTTTTGTCACAATTGACCCAGCCGTTTCGCCGGTATTGATTTTTTTTTTTTTTTTTTTCAATATGATTCCCGCACATTCCTTACGTCTTCAGGTGTGCTTAATCTGAATTTCAAGCTCCCGAACCCCTAAGAGAGACGCTATTATAGCGTACAAGCCGAAAAAACTGCAAAAAAAAAACCGTTATTTAGAAGGTTTTCGATGTAATACCCGTCATATGATGAAATTGACGTAGTTCACGTTAGTTTGGGTTGGACAAAGCTGGCATTCGCATTCAGCACACCTGAAAGCATAATAAATGTGCCGGAGCCATATCCTTTAAAAAATTATTTCGTGTGGCATGTAGTCCAGTCAAAAGGTATACAAAAAAAAAAAAACCATATACGTGGACAAGAATTCGAGTTTTTTCCTGGTATTTTGCCATTCTACGCGTAATATGTACTTTTTTTTTTTTTCAATATGATTCCCGCACATTCCTTACGTCTTCAGGTGTGCTTAATCTGAATTTCAAGCTCCCGAACCCCTAAGAGAGACGCTATTATAGCGTACAAGCCGAAAAAACTGCAAAAAAAAAACCGTTATTTAGAAGGTTTTCGATGTAATACCCGTCATAAGATGAAATTGACGTAGTTCACGTTAGTTTGGGTTGGACAAAGCTGGCATTCGCATTCAGCACACCTGAAAGCATAAGAAATGTGCCGGAACCATATCCTTTAAAAAATTATTTCGTGTGGCATGTAGTCCAGTCAAAACGTATAAAAAAAATACTATACGTGGACAAAGTCTTTGATTTTTTCACTTTATTCTATGTTTTTGGGGGTGAGGAACACGAATCTGAAGAGATCCAACAAAATGTCTTTGTGCGTTTTGATAAATTCGCGAAAAAGTGATGATTTTTGGCACTTTTTTTAGTTTTTCGCTCGCAACTTCTCAATGACGCATTCTACGCAAAATTATACCCTGTTCTTTTTTGAAGAGCATCAAGTTCTGCGTCAAATAATTTTTTTCTTTTGTCACAATTGACCCAGCCGTTTCGCCGGTATTGATTTTTTTTTTTTTCAATATGATTCCCGCACATTCCTTACGTCTTCAGGTGTGCTTAATCTGAATTTCAAGCTCCCGAACCCCTAAGAGAGACGCTATAGCATACAAGCCGAAAAAACTGCAAAAAAAAAACCGTTATTTAGAAGGTTTTCGATGTAATACCCGTCATATGATGAAATTGACGTAGTTCACGTTAGTTTGGGTTGGACAAAGCTGGCATTCGCATTCAGCACACCTGAAAGCATAAGAAATGTGCCGGAACCATATCCTTTAAAAAATTATTTCGTGTGGCATGTAGTCCAGTCAAAACGTATAAAAAAAATACTCTACGTGGACAAGAATTCGAGTTTTTTCCTGGTATTTTGCCATTCTACGCGTAATATGTACTTTTTTTTTTTTTTTTTCAATATGATTCCCGCACATTCCTTACGTCTTCAGGTGTGCTTAATCTGAATTTCAAGCTCCCGAACCCCTAAGAGAGACGCTATTATAGCGTACAAGCCGAAAAAACTGCAAAAAAAAAACCGTTATTTAGAAGGTTTTCGATGTAATACCCGTCATATGATGAAATTGACGTAGTTCACGTTAGTTTGGGTTGGACAAAGCTGGCATTCGCATTCAGCACACCTGAAAGCATAATAAATGTGCCGGAGCCATATCCTTTAAAAAATTATTTCGTGTGGCATGTAGTCCAGTCAAAACGTATAAAAAAAATACTATACGTGGACAAAGTCTTTGATTTTTTCACTTTATTCTATGTTTTTGGGGGTGAGGAACACGAATCTTAAGAGATCCATCAAAATGTCTTTGTGCGTTTTGAGAAAATCGCGAAAAAGTGATGATTTTTGGCACTTTTTTTAGTTTTTCGCTCGCAACTTCTCAATGACGCATTCTACGCAAAATTATACCCTGTTCTTTTTTGAAGAGCATCAAGTTCTGCGTCAAATAATTTTTTTCTTTTGTCACAATTGACCCAGCCGTTTCGCCGGTATTGATTTTTTTTTTTTTCAATATGATTCCCGCACATTCCTTACGTCTTCAGGTGTGCTTAATCTGAATTTCAAGCTCCCGAACCCCTAAGAGAGACGCTATAGCATACAAGCCGAAAAAACTGCAAAAAAAAAACCGTTATTTAGAAGGTTTTCGATGTAATACCCGTCATAAGATGAAATTGACGTAGTTCACGTTAGTTTGGGTTGGACAAAGCTGGCATTCGCATTCAGCACACCTGAAAGCATAAGAAATGTGCCGGAACCATATCCTTTAAAAAATTATTTCGTGTGGCATGTAGTCCAGTCAAAACGTATAAAAAAAATACTCTACGTGGACAAGAATTCGAGTTTTTTCCTGGTATTTTGCCATTCTACGCGTAATATGTATTTTTTTTTTTTTCAATATGATTCCCGCACATTCCTTACGTCTTCAGGTGTGCTTAATCTGAATTTCAAGCTCCCGAACCCCTAAGAGAGACGCTATTATAGCGTACAAGCCGAAAAAACTGCAAAGAACCCGTTATTTAGAAGGTTTTCGATGTAATACCCGTCATAAGATGAAATTGACGTAGTTCACGTTAGTTTGGGTTGGACAAAGCTGGCATTCGCATTCAGCACACCTGAAAGCATAATAAATGTGCCGGAGCCATATCCTTTAAAAAATTATTTCGTGTGGCATGTAGTCCAGTCAAAACGTATAAAAAAAATACTATACGTGGACAAAGTCTTTGATTTTTTCACTTTATTCTATGTTTTTGGGGGTGAGGAACACGAATCTTAAGAGATCCATCAAAATGGGGGGGGGGGACTAAGCTGGCATTCGCATTCAGCACACCTGAAAGCATAATAAATGTGCCGGAGCCATATCCTTTAAAAATTATTTCGTGTGGCATGTAGTCCAGTCAAAAGGTATACAAAAAAAAAAAAAAAAAAACATATACGTGGACAAAGTCTTTGATTTTTTCACTTTATTCTATGTTTTTGGGGGTGAGGAACACGAATCTGAAGAGATCCAACAAAATGTCTTTGTGCGTTTTGAGAAAATCGCGAAAAAGTGATGATTTTTGGCACTTTTTTTAGTTTTTCGCTCGCAACTCCTCAATGACGCATTCTACGCAAAATTATACCCTGTTCTTTTTTGAAGAGCATCAAGTTCTGCGTCAAATAATTTTTTTCTTTTGTCACAATTGACCCAGCCGTTTCGCCGGTATTGATTTTTTTTTTAATCGTCATTTTTAGTCGCTTGTGGCAAAATTGTGTGAAAAAATAAAAGTAGTTCAACTCTCAGTTGAGTGATGTAATCTATGACGCTACCTATAATACTGGTGATATGTTGAGTTTTAACATTTTTGGATAAAGTTGGTGGGCATAGCCACTTTTTTTTTAAAAACAAGCCCTACTTTCATCGCCCTGTACAGAATATTTTCCGGGCCTTGAAAAATTTGGCAAATATGGTTTCTGACTGTAAATTTTACCAGCTTTCAGTGAAAAATAGTGCAATTTTCATCGAAGGCTTCGTTCGATAGTTGCAAAAACGTTTGACTGAAGAAAGGAGTTATTGGAAAAGTACTCATTTTGCAGATTTCTTGTTATTCGGTGAATACCGTACGTATGGAGCCAGCTTTTCAAAAAATGATGACATTATAGTATTACTTCCTTTTCATCGATAGGTATAGGCCTAGGCCTAAAAGTCTGTCAATAATCATGTAAGCACCTTCGGACCAGAACGTAATTCCAATGAAATATAGCTATACAGCGGCCCAGCAGAGTGGCAGAGGTCGTTAAGGCGTCGACTCTCATGTCCAGGTATCGCCTGCTGAGTGGGTTCGATTCCCACTACAGGCTGGATTATTACAAAGGTTAAATTATGTGTAAAAAAAAGTTAAAAAGTAACGTGTGTGCTCTCGCTCGCCCTCGTCCACGACACCTTAAAGGTATTTGGACGTAAAGCCCCGTTGGTTTACCAACGATTACTTTAATTATACATAGCTATATAGCTGTACAGCTTATAGCCTATACAGCTGGTCAATACAGCTATAGTTGCGACTTTGGCGAACAATAACTCTCAAGGAAGAACTTTTAAAGAGTTTTTCTTCGAGGACCAGTTGAAACAACCACAGGCTTGCAATTGGCCCAAGAGACGTGTGGACCACATGAACGACCCGGTCTTGCATTTGGTGCATTTGGAAACTGGTCTACAAGACTTGTAGACTAGTTGAACGACCAGGTCTTGCAGTGGCTCTACATTGCCACTGGTCTACAAGTCTTGTAGACCAGTTGGAAGACAAGCTGGTCCACAAGACTTGTGGACCAGTTGCAAAGTCCCCTTTCCAAATACTTCTACCACACGCATCTCTGTACCCTAATCCTTTTAAAAATTAGAGCACCAGACGTCTTGAACATTATCATAACATTTTTTTGGGAAGAAATAAATTAATTTTAACGCATAATAAGTATTAAATACCTACCTGCCTCTCTGCAACCCAGATAGCTTAACCTAAAATTTCAGACATATTCAAGGCCTGTACGCGTCTGCTTTGAAAGAAAATGACTTGCAAAAGTAGGATTTTAGTTCGCTAGGTTTTTCGGAAATAATTACTTCTTTGTTTTATTTATCAATTATTTGACTGATATGACATGTATGCTCAAGACAATTTCAGATGGAATCGAAGTCCTGCTGATCAATCATACTGGTGAACCCACCGCTTTGTCCGGAACCGACTAAGGTCATATTTGGTGGCCCACCAATTTGTCCGAAGGAGTCTCCGGACATTCTGGTGGCCCACCAATTTGTCCGATACACTACGGACAAATTGATGGCTTCACCCACCAATATGACCGTCCACCAATATGTCCAAAGTGTTTCGGACAAATTGGTGGGTGAGGGAATTTTTCCCATCCACCAATATGACCGCCCACCAATTTGTCCGATACACAACGGACATATTGGTGGGTGCGGGAATTCCTTCCATTACCGCACCCACTAATTTGTCCGCCCACCAATATGACAGCGACTCGAAAAGTTATCAGTTTTTGGACAGAAAATCCAATTTTGGAAAAAAATAATTATTTTTTGACCTGGGGCCAGTTCGGCGTGGACATAACCCGAAATGTTTTTTCCTTTCTGGACTATGATGAGAGCTGCTTGGGCAATTTCAACAACGCACAAAGAAAATATGTACAATGCAAGCGCAGATTCAGAGTCGCTTCAAAAGTGTGTGAGAGGGGGTGGGTGGGGGGCACGTCTAGCCACCGTATCTTACCAACATCGCCCCATTGTGAGTTTTGTAATATTTTCCTCAGACTTCAATAGTGAGGAAAGTAACTGTTGTGGAAAGTCGCAGTGCGATGTCCCTCGTGGGGAAAGACCAACAAAGTTCTTGTGTTCTGCTGTACTCGTCTTGCACTTTCACCTCGGAAAATTGGCTGTCCAATGTGAAAAATGTACGATCTCGGATTATACGTCCGAAAAGAGTGACGTTTACGCAAAATGGCTGTCCCTCTATTCATTATTTCATTTGTTTATAAAATGTGGTAATGTCGAAATAATTAGTCAGCCAGTTACAAGAGCAAGCATCAAGGCCAAGGAAGTGGGACGCCTTTACGGCACATCACTATGGGCGATAAAAAAGAGAATAAAAAAGGAGCTAATGTGAATTTTAATGATCTTTGATTCTTGAAAAAAAACCTATAAATATGAACTTTTCTCGTAGACTAAAAAAGTAACGATCAAGGAGCCGCCCAAAAAAGAGAGCAACCAGTCCGAAAAAATTGAAAATAAGAATCAGGAAAACAATCAAGGAAAGACAAAGAAAACACAGAGGAAAAAGTTGGACTGTGAACATAGCTTTTGCAATGAAATATCGGATCCCTCAAACTATCCTGTCGGGTAAAAATATGGATACTATACTTTGTCGTGTATCTAACCTCATATACCTACGTCACCTCATTTACGTTGAACCTCATTTATGTCATATACGAATAACGCTTCGTTTACGCTTAATGTATTTATTGCCTGGCGATAAAGGGAGTAAGGGGCTACGTATAACGAATTTCTGTCTGATATATACATGCTCAAGTAGTACAATGATTCTGGAAGAAATGGGCCGGGAACGGGGGTTAGGCTGCCACAGTTATACAATTAAAGTTAGCATAGTTCGTCTTTTCTATCTACCTTTGTAACAAATTAATGAAATCGCTGCTCTTTTTCTCCAGGTTACCATGGGCGTCAGGCAATGTAAAAAGTCTTCCGGGCCACTCCGACGATCAACAGCGAGGGAAAACGCGCGATGAATTGGACAAGGAGCGCCTTAAAGGACAATGTGATAGACTCGCTCAGGGCAAGTATTCGGGAAGATACGCGGCTAAAATCGCTGAACGCTGTTCAGCCCGTGATGAAGACGCTGAGAAAAAATCAAACAAGAAACCCAAGTCGACGACGCAGTTCGATCACGCATCTGAGGATCGGGATCATTTGAAATTCATGTTTCAACTTGCCTTTCTCGCTGGAGACCCCATGTTTGACAAAGGCGATTTGAAGTCGGATTCAGAAGAGGAGGAGGAGGACGAGGCTGCGCTCAAGTCGAAATCGAATGTGTCGCAAAAATCTGAAAAGTCAAAATCCGAAAGCCGAACGACGATGAAAGAAAAGTCCAAAGACAAAGTAGGAACTCCAAAAGACGGCTCAAAAGAGCCATCTAAAACGGAAGTCAAGTCGCAGGAAAAGTCCAAGGAAGAAGTGAAATCAAAAGAGGACGTCAAGTCGCAAGAAAAGTCCAAGGAAGAAGTGAAATCAAAAGAGGACATCAAGTCGCAAGAAAAGTCCAAGGAAGAAGTGAAATCAAAAGAGGACGTCAAGTCGCAAGAAAAGTCCAAGGAAGAATTGAAATCAAAAGAGGACCTTAAATTACAGGAAAAGTCCGGAGAAGAAGTCCAGTCAAAGGAAGAGGCCGAGACTCAGGATCAATCCAAAGAAAAAGTAACATCAGAAGAAAATCCAAAGGAGGAAGACAACACGCAAGAAAAGTCCAAAGAAGAAGTCGTACAGCCAGAAACGAAGGAAGACGATCCAAAGCCAATTGAATCGTCTGTAACGAGTGTAAACGAACAATCTCAAAAAGAAGAACAAGCTGGATCGACTCCAGTAACTACGAACGAAGAAGTTGAAAAGAAAACAGATGAAGAGATCAAGGAATCTGCAGGACCAGATGGCTCTGCCACAGAAAATGTCGGTGCTGATGATCCCACTGGAGAGGCCGCCAAAGGTACCTTAATTAATCAAAAATACTGAACTTCGTACAGTAATTAAACAAAAACTTATCCACGCAGAGACCAAGAATGACTCAGCGGCATAATCGTTAAAACAGTATTTCATGATGTGAAGCTCATAGAAAGCGCGTATAGGACCCTATTATTACACCAATTTTCAAGAACTAACTGTTCGCCTCAGTGTTTTACCATTCAGTTAATTTTCATGATGCTCAATCATGTGGTTAGATGAAATTCAAAAGACATTTTTAGGACAAAATGTGACTTTTTCGGTCGAAAATTCAAGGAGTCCCATAGTTTAGGGTTCAGGGATTCTCTAAATGTCAAGGGACGACATCAATGTTTGTGATGGGAAGGGCTGCTGATGAAACAAGATCTTATTTCGTACGTTCGCCAAGGCGCGAAAGATCAGTTAGGCCATTTTTTGGCACTCGAATGTTCGATTTGCAAATTTTCATGGCTCGTAATGCCTATATCACGTATTATTTATACATTTTCAGGCCGTGAACCGTTAGTTTAACCACTTTTAGGATACGTAGAGTCAGTTTCGTCATTTCCAGAGCGGTATTCGCCATTTTGGCTATTTCTAGGACGCAAATAGTCAGTTTAGCCATCTTTAGGATGCGAATAATCATTGTCTGCACGAATCACCAGTTTGGCTATTTTTAGGGCGCTTGAAGTCAACTTTGCTATTTTTAGTGAGTTCGGCAATTTGAAGGGCACACATAGTCAGTTTTTCCATTTTGTGGTGCGATTATAGTCAGTTTAGCCGTTTTTATGATGAGAACAGCTAGAAGACAAAACCATTCAATTTCCACCAACGACGTCCAAGTCAACTGGCAAGTTATCTGGTGCCCGAAACGCCTTGGCGAAGACTCAAGCAAATTCTTCAGCAACGATCTCATCACCAGAAAGACGTGTGCCAGTCAAAAACATTTTATTCGAGTACCCAGATTCTTTACTCCTCGAGCGAACAAACTGTCACAGACCCTTCACGCCGATTTCACCCCAGTGCCACGAACGAAATCGTCAAAGCATCTCGCGACGCAGTTTTTGGTACGAGCTCTCAAATTGGAAACAACCGAGTAGTTGGAGGTAGAACTAACCTTTTGAACCTTCTATACGCCCAAAGGTTCCATGGTCACTAAGAAGGATCAAAAATTGAGCTCAGAAACAAAAAACTGACCATTTCACGGGTATGATACCGGTAAGTAGCAATGTCCGGATTAGAGCCGAAACGTGGAATTTAGCCCTGCGTGATGCACCCAAACTCACAGTTTCACAGGTTTTTAGATCTGAATGATGTAATTTCTCTGCTCTTTCTCTCAGTTTTACTTGTTAATTGTTTTTCCTTAATTTTGCTGTGAATTAGCGCTTCATCTCTATTTTATCTGTGAATTAGCGTTTCATCTCCGTTTTATCTGTGAATTAGCGTTTCATCTCCATTTTATCTGTGAATTTTAAGACAATTTTGTTTTTTTCTGGGAATAATGTTTAGCTTTAATGCTAATCAGCCAGTTTGAAGGGACCGTTGGATGGTTTACGATTGTAGAATGGTTTCACATCCGTATAGTGCATGCACTTTACAGCCGTACTAAGCTGGCGTTTCATTCAGTACCGAGTGAGCTGTGTCACTACAGATCGTCGCAGGCATGTAGCGAAATGGGCAATAGCCCAGGCCCACTGAGTTGAGAGATGCGCTTGTCTTGTGGTGGTGGTGGTGGGGGGGGGATGATTTGATCGTTATTTGCATGCCTGAAACGTAGAAATATTTGTCATGCAATCAAATTATTGGGATAAAGTTCAATTTTAAGGAGCAGTATTGGCAGATAAGTAAAAAACGAACCCGTTATCCAAATTATGAACCCAAAAACTAAATCTCGATAAAAGTGGAAGTTTTATTGGTCGAGTGAGTAAGTTTTAAGCGAAAACTGGTCTGTTTAAGTTGCTGTAACCAGTTGTTATACGCCATCAATGCCAAACTAAAGGGTAGTCCGCACCCTTGTGACTTGTGTTCGACAGTCGCGTGCGATTAGGCGCTAGCAGTGTAGAATGAGTTGCATGTGCCTCTCGTTCGAATAAAATGTGATCAGTGGCGTAGGTAGGAATGTGTCCTAGAGGGGGATCAGATTGAAATTTTCTCATTTTAGTAATCTTTCCACCCAGCCTGCACACTCTTGAATCTACCGCACATCTTGATGGCCCCATCCCATCCTTGCCAGCCTTGCCCGAGATCAAAATTACTATTAATCCCTAATTCATCTAAATTCATTCCAAAACTTTCTTTTCGATAAATCTTTCCCTGTTAGGGAATTAGTAGAGTAGAGGCTAGTCCGCTAGTCTCATGAAGTCCTACCGGATACAGATTGACAAAGTGATACGAGTACATATGCAAAACGCTCAATTTCAACCAATTTAAGTGACAGTGGTGGCCTCTCAATGATTTTGAGGTGGAAACCGCGTACTTTGGTCAATTGAGCATTCCCCACGGGACTCATACTGGCCCAAATTGAAATACTCTGACAACATGACCCTAAGAAATCTCTCAGTTAAGGGCGATTTTTGGACTTTTCCCGCAAATTAGCTCTTATCTCAATTTTCGCCGCGTGTATCGTTCTTCTCAATTTCAGCCATGGTTAGTGGATTTGCCCCACCCCCTCCCATAGCAAGTAGCGTTTTATTTATCCCGTGAGCAAATTAGCGATTTTTTCAATTTTTTAGCAGGGGATTAGCATTTTTCTCAGTTTTATCTGAAAATTAGCGTTTTCCTCAATATTAGCCGCAAAATAGGGGGGGGGGGCTCTTAAAAAAAATAAGATTTTTTTGGTTCACCATACGCAATGCATGAGCAATTGTTCTCAGTTTTACTCGCAAATTAGCGGGTTTTTCACATATTGCCGTAAACTGGCACTTTTTCTCAATTTCAGCCTCAAAAGTTGCATTCAGAAGCCGTGAATTGGCGTCTATCCAGTTTTTGACGCAAATTAGAATTTTCTCCATTTTAGCCGCGAATTAGCGCTTTTTCTTAATTTTAGCAGCGTCGTAGTAGCGTTTCAAACCTGTGAATTACCGAATTTTCTCAATTTCAGTCACAAATTGGAGTTTGGCGCAATTTTAGCTGTAAGTTAGTGATTTTTTCCTTTTTTTTAGCAGCAATTTTATCAATTTAGGCTTATAATTAACACTTCTCTTAATTGTGGCCGGACTAATTATTTATTTTCTAAAAATTACCCGCAAATTAGTGGTTTTTCACATTTTAGCACCGCATTAGCAATTTTATATTACTTTTAGGAATAGATTATTGCTTCTTCTCGGTTATAGACGTGAATCAGCGTTTTTTTTTTTTACTTATAGCCGTGCATGAATTTGCCGTTTTTCTGAATTTTAGCCACAAAGTTACCTTCAGAAGGCACAAAGGCGCGAATTTAAATTATTTCACCACACTTTATCCGAGAATTAGAGATGTTCCTTAATTTCGGCAGCGAACTGTCGCTTTTTCTAAATTTTAGCAGCGGCCTATCGTTTCCAACCCGTGCATTACGTACAGAATTTTCTCAATTTTTGTGCCGTTTTCCTAAATTTAAGCTGCATATTAGACATTTTTTTTTCATTTTTAGCTGAGAATTAGCACTTTTTCCCAATTTGAACCGAAAATTAGTGTTTTTATTAATTGTAGCTGTGCTAATTAGTGATTTTTTAAAATTTTAGCCGCTAATCAACAATTTAGATACGTATAGCCATAGTTGCCTACGTTGTCTGTCATACCTTGTTGAGAAGTGTTCAAGACAAACCGGTTTTTCAGAACCGGCCGGGGAAAGACAAAACTGGTTTGTCTTGGACAGTCCTCAAGGAGGTATGTCTGACAACGTGAGTAAGTACTTACGGCTACGTATCTAATTTGTATAATAATTGTCACTATTCCTAATATTTTTTCCTCACCTTTATATTCTCAAATTGCAAATTGGGGATTTTTCCCAATTTCAGCCGTGAAATAGTGTTTTATGCTAATTTTGCGGCGTTTTAGCATCTATTCCCTTTTTTATACTCGAATGGGCGATTTTTACTATGAATAACGTAAAAACCCTTACTTCCGTACTTCAAAAGCTTTTCGGGGGCATCGTCTGTTGAAGAGCCCGGGGCGACCCCCACCCCCACCACCGCTACCTCGGTACACTACTGCGTGGGGTCTGAAGTCCAAGGAAGCAGCTGGACGTACGTTCGGGCTGCTTGAAGTGAGAAAATCTGCTAAAGCTAATTTCAACATGAAACGCTCATTTTTGGAGATCTTATGGGGCTCTCATAAGAGCGCTGGTACTCTAGCCCCTTCGTTCGTATACTTAAAGCTCTGGGGGGGGGGGGGATCTATCCCCCCAGTACCTGCGCCGCTGAATGAGATAGCATGCGGCAGTGCAATTGGAGTCGCTAGGAATGTCGAATTGAAAGTGCACAACTCTCCACCGTTCACTGCGGGGTCAATGCTGTACAGCACTCTTCAGTTATTTTGTTTGTTCTTGTTAGAATAACTCTCTGAGGTCAGATTTCCAGATGGCAATTTTTGTCGGCCATTTTTTGTTGACTACCGTCATGTTATAAGCCAACGGAGCCGTGTGATCTTCGTAAAAATATCCAGTTTTTGGAAGAAGCAGTTCAAATTTTCTGGAAGAACAGACAATTTTCCCATTTTATCAATGCTCCACTTCTTGCCAGAAAAATCTACATTGCGGAAAAATCCTCAAATTGAGCAGTTTCCTCCATACATGTAACGCCCCAAAACCTGTTTACAAACCTACAAATTGAGTATTTGAGAAAGGGGAATCGCTTATTGGACGTTTCTCGCGATTATTCTACTGATTCAGATCTCGGGCGGCTCATTTTTTTCGTCCCTGGGTTAGGTGAATAATCGTTTTTCGATAGCTTTAAGAGTTTTTACAATGGGAACGTCACCAGTGACGGGTGGTTGGGTCCTTTTTCCAGAGTTCTGTTACACCTCATTGACATCGTTTCGGCGCCACTGCGGGTTCAGTCAGAGTCGCCTAAAGAGGTGGGGGGGGGGCATCACACCTTGTGTACACAACCAGCACCACCACATTTCTTTTACCTGAGCGGCTCTCCAATTTTCGAACAATGTAAATGTAAAAATCTAAAAAGGAAACCCGAACGCCCGAAAAGTGAAAACAAAAAACATCGAACCACCAGCCTTGCCCTGGCTGGGAGTTGGTCATGCCTTTGGTGGACATGAGAAGGCCCCGGACCAATTGTGTCGGGGGCTAGCACTGCTTAGTTTTTGACCCGAAGAAACCCGAAAATCACTATCAAGTTTTTTCAATAGGTATGTACTCATTTTTATGTATTAAATATTCACAAAATGGAAAAAAGGAAAGGTACGAAAAAAAGGAAGATGTTATCTACAAGCTATTGTCAAACTGAAGCCTTTTAGGTTGAGCAGCTGTAACAGAACAATAAGTTCCGTTAAGTACTTCGCGAAACACTCATTTTCTCCGTACATACTTCCACCTGTTTGGCCATCGATTAATTTTCTCTTCAGGCCAGGGCGTTGAGCTTTATTATTGCTGACAATTGAACTAGGCAGAGGAAGTTGATGTCCCAACGATGGTGCAGGTTTGTTGCTGCATGCGAGTAGAATTATCATTAATCCGATTTTTAAAATCAGTGAACAAGATTCAAGTTTAATACCTAAAGTAACTCATTTTCAAAGATTCTGAGCAGTTAATCCGTTGACACGGATTAATCATGAGCAACGAAGATATTAAATCCAGCATATCATCGCCGGCAGCGGTGAAAATGTGCTTCAACGGAGTACCAGGAAAACTTTTAAACTGAATATAATCTTGAAGAGACGTCATACCCTGGATAGACAGATGTATCAGGGATAAAATTTTTAAACTAATAAGACATGTAGACGTTAAATGTCACGCACTGGCCACGTTTGTTCTGTCGGTGTTCCCAGAGTATGAAATATCCGCGTCAACTGATCCAAATCCGATTCGCCGGGAAGGAATGGAACTCGGAGAAGAAGTTCGGCGATTATACAGCCCACAGCCCACATGTCTACTCCTGTTGAATAAGTTTTGGCTCCAAATAGTAGCTCAGGACACCTAGAGAATGTCGAATTTTTGTAAACAATTTTTATTTTTTGTTAGAAATTCCTGAACATAGCACCGTATTCACCTATACCAACGCGTGACAACCTGATGAGTGTAGATACCGTTTGGTGAGCCATAAAATTTAGCCAATCCAAAGTCACCTATTTTTAGAACTCCTTCGCTGTTTATTAATAAATTATTCGGTTTTAAATCCTGAAGTACAGAAATAAAATAAATTAAAATCTCAAAAAATGCACAAATGAAGCGATGAGCATACCCTGTGAAGTATCCACGAATTATGCAAGTACTCAAGACCTTGGAGCGTCATTAACGTGTAAGCTTTTACGTTTGCCGGCGTGAGTACAATTGTCGTGTCCTTAATTATAATTTCCAAGTCAGTATCCATGAAATCAAACACGAGCGATACATTTGACCCGTATCCAAATACATCTGTGAGGGAAAATAAGACTGGCACTTTGTTATACACTCCCTCATACTCCAACAGTTGCAAACCTAATAGTCCTATAACATTAATATGATGAAGCTCCTGAAGAAGCTTTATTTCTCTAAGGGCGGTTCTGTTGATGCCATCCCTCGCTTCGTCCTGGCTCGCCACTTTTATCTACATTGAAAAAAGTCAGCCGCACAAGTAGGAACATGAAAAGTAAAGATGCGAATAACCTTTTTAACGGCTACGATGTTGTCCGTATCCACGTCTCGTGCTTTGTATACAGTTGCAAACTGGAAACAAAAACACAATGTTAAGAGGAAGCACGGCAAGAACTTTACGCACGCGAGGCGTCGCACTGTCCAAAATGAGTCCGTGTACAGAGAATTCACTTTTCACGAGTTATGTGTTACTTTTTCCCCTGCGGTTCAATGTAAGACGAGGACAAAATAAAAATAAATAGGGAACATCAACGTCAATGGAAAAAAACAAAAACTCGTTTTTTCGGTTCGTTGAAATTAGCCCTCGTCACACCTTTTTATTGAAGAACCACTGAAAAGTAGGCGGAAAACCGGTTCTGGAAAAATAAATGAAATATCTACGTGAGTAGACAATCTAGTTTTTCCTCGAATTCGTTTGAACATGAACCACACAATGTCGCCATACAGCAATGTATAATATGGAGGGCTTTATCTTGGAAACTGACGAACTATCCTGGAAAGAGACTATTACACCCCAGAAACTCACTAATCGAGCTGAAAAAATTATAATCAGGTCCCATCAGAGCCTGATTGGTTCAGCCAGAGCTTCTTTTAGCACCAAAAGCGCAACTTTGGCAATCTGTAGTACGGGTCTACAGGTTGGTTGAAATATCTTTATATTTTGCTCCCAGGGCCTGTCATAAGGTCCGAAAATTGTTACAATAGCCTTTTTGGAGTCGGAGACGTAAACTGGCTTTGTCGCAGCAGGCTCTGGCTGGCTCAGGATCCCGCCCACAATACATAACTAAATCGTTGAATGTTATAATTGCAACAGAAGCTGGGCAGACAATAGAACGCATTCCAAATGCTCACAAAAGTCCCCAGGTCTAATTTTAGCTCAACAAGTTTCTAGGGTCAAATCTAGTGCACCATTTGGTGAATCAAAATGGTCATCATGGGTTTGGATATGGTGGTTGCAAAATGGTTCATCATTCAAACCGAAAATTGAGAGCCGCAAGTTATCGATTTTTTTAGCCCTGAGCGAACTATGCGGCTAGTACTGGGCACTTCTACCTTGGGCATGAAGTGTTCGACCACCAAATCGGCAACCCTAGAAACTAGCTTGTCTCAAAAACCTTCAATTTATCCCTTCAAACTAACTTCTTGGCATTGAATACTGGTCATTTTGTCCACTGATGCTGAAAATCATAATACTTTCCACCTGAAAACGGACGTTTCACTACCGAAAATGTTTTGAAATACTCGAAAAATCGAGGGGCACTGCCAATTGTTCCGAGTTACTGACATATGGTCTGGTAATTGACGAGTTTGCCTCAGAGCCTGACTTTTCAAGCAACAAACTGGCAGTCTTATCCTAACAATTTGATTGGTTTCACTGTAAAACGTGCATTCTAGCTAAGAATCCGCAAATTCACCTTAAAACTGATTATTTTACATTCAAAGACTGAGGACCATATTCAGAAACCAACCTTAACCTTTAGGTCATAAGGTCAGTCGTCCACTGGAAGCGTTCTCCAGCGGCGCGACAACGAGCTTACTTCCCAAAGGCTCAAATTGAATGTGACATCGTCCTCCACTGCAGGCTTAGCTGCAATGAATTCAATTTGAGCCTTTTTGGATGTACGCTCGTAGACACGCAGCTCGAAAACGCTTCCAGTTGACGCCCGGCCTAAATCACTTAGGGGGGCTAGAGGGGGCATTTACCCCCTCCCCCGGATTCAATGGGGCTGAAGTCCTCTGTCTCACTGTGAACCAATTCGTTCTATGGATTCGAAGAATGGTCCAGCCAATATCAGCGATTCTTATTTGTGGCCAAAATTGGGGAAATTGACGGACTATTTGAGGATCATCATCATGCAGTTGCTTCATTGCAACGGAAAGGAAGTTTGATGATCGCTAAAAACACTGATTTAGAGCTGACAACGGATCCGTGATCCAGGACTTTCGAAATAATGAAAATTGGTTTTCGTTTCGTCTTGATCCGAAAATGGTTCTTTCTATTGAAATCTGGTATCTTACATCCAAATTCCTACATTAATGTGGTGTGAGGGGAGGGGATAAAAAAACGGGGCACCAAAAAGGGGCGCCAAAAATTAGGCCTGCCCTGCCCCCCCCCCTCGAAAATGACGTAGATCCGGGCCTGCTTCGAAAGAGATGACACATTTGAATAAACCATCTCATTTTTCAACTCCTCAAGTTAAGGCTTCGTAAAGATTGGTTTCTGAATACGGCCCTGAGTCTCAGAAATGGATTATTTAGCAAAAAAGCTTGAATCAGCTAACAGGGAAATACACTTCTGTCGTCAAATACAAGTATGTTAGCTACGATATCCTGTTTTTTAGTCCAAAACTGGTGATTTTGACGCTGAAACTGACTCAATCGTTCAATTCAGCCGAAGAATAATGGAAACGCAACTCTAAAACTCACAATTTAGGGACAAAAGCTTACTGTACATGGAGTAAACCGCTCAATGTCAAAAAACAGTTGAAAATGGACTGTCTTTTAACTGTTTTTTTGAGCTTGGGTGACCCACGCATGTGTTCAATTTGCGGCGGGCCTTGTGCTGCCCATGTGAAGGTATGACCACTGGCACTATGGTGGAAAAACGAGTGAAAAAATCGCCAATATGCGGCTTAAATTAAGCGTAGAATGTAGCCAAATACGGCTTCAAATCACATGAAAATCGACACCCCACACACATATGATCCCAAAACCTTTGAAAATCCACAAAACCAGCTTTTGTCCCATGAAAACCCAGGGAGTTAGTCGATCAAACTGATCAGATGTTAGGACCAACTAGATCCAAAAATGGAGTCTATGTGCAGAAGAACGAGTTTTTTCGAGCAACCCTAGCGCGAAATATGGTCCGGACGGCGCGGCGTACGGACGTTCCAGAAATAAAATCTAAACATGTGAAAACGTACACAGAAAAAGTTTGAGGGTGGGTAGTACACATTTTTTCCTGGCCTAGTGTATTTTTCAGAATGAATAATCGGTCGCGGTCAGGGGTATCAGGTTGGTTGGTAGGCAAACAAAGTTCAGTAGTTCAATTGGTTCAATCATCATTGCTCAGTTGTTGGTGTTCGGAAGGCGCATATGACACAAACATGCTAGCTGCGAGTTTGAAATCACCTAAAACTTCAAAAATCGCGTATTTATTAACTGATGGATTATTTTACGATCGCCAGACATTTTCCGTGGGACAGGTGCTCACTACAGTGCTAGCAGTTGGCAAAGACACCTTTGGGCTGCTTGAAAACGGCTGGCAAGTGTAAAGATTGATTGTTCGCAAACAATAAGCTAGAAAACCACCATCACCATCCAATTTCGAATGAAACCCAGGCTACTAGTGAGCCTCGAAATTTCACATTTTCTAAAGCTCGCTGATGGCGCTGTCTACAATAAAATTGGATGGCGGTGTTGGTTTTCGTAGCGTATTGGTTGTGGGCAACGACTTTTTACTTTCGCCAGTCGTTTTCAAACCACCCAAAAAGGTGTGTTTGCCAGGCTAGCTCTGTTGTGAGCCCTCTGTCCCACGGAAGTGTCTGGTGATCTCAGAAGTGTCATCTCCTAGACCATAAAAAAACGTCCCACGCAGGTGCCAGACACTATCAAATGACCCTGATTTTTCATACGGTGGGCTCCCGGACTACATTCTCTCGAAAAATGAAGCATATTAATTGGTTGCGTAGACTCCACAGAACACACTCATACAGCTCGTGAATGGTGCCTAAAAGATGTCTCTGTGTGTACCGGGCTTTAAAAGTACATACAGACGGCAGTGGCGTAGGTAGGAATTTGTCCTGGGGGGGGGGTCAGATTTAAATCTCTTAAGGGTGAGGGGAGGGGGTAATTTCACTCACATTTTAGTCATCATTCCACCCAGCCAGCACACTCTTGAAACTGGACATCTTGCTGGCCTCATCATAGCCTCAATCTCTCAGTTAGGGGCGATTTTTGGACTCTACCCGCAAATTAGCGCTTTTCTCAATTTTGGCCGAATGTATCGTTCTTCTCAATTTCAGCCACAGATTAGCGGTTTTGCCCCACCCCCTCCCATAGCCATGAATTTGCGCATTTTCTCAACTTTAGCAGCAAAGTATCGTTTTTATCCCGTGAGCGATGTTTTTTAATGTTAATTAATTATCTACCGATTTTTAAATTTTTTTACCAGGGGATTAGCACTTTTCTCAGTTTAGCTGGAAATTAACGTTTTTCTTAAGTGTTTTCCACAATATTAGCCGCAAAATAGGAGGATTTTTCGCGAATTAGGATTATTTTGGTTCACCATACGCAATGCATGAGCGACTTTTCTCAGTTTACTCGCGAATTAGCGGTTTCTTCGCCTATTGCCATAAATTGGCGTTTTTTTTCAATTTCAGCCTCAAAAGTTGCCTTCAGAATCCGCAAATTGGCGTATATTCTGTTTTAGGCACAAATTTGAATTTTTCTCAATTTCAACCGCGAATTAGCGCTTTTTAAAATTGTACTACGGCGACGCGTCGTAGCGTTTCAAACCTGTGAATTAGCGGATTTTCTCAATTTCAGTCACAAATTGGCGTTTGGCGCATTTTTAGCTGTAAATTGGCGATTTTTTCCATTTTTAGCCGCAAATTAGCAATCTTATCCTAACAATTTGATTGGTTTCACTGTAAAACGTGCATTCTAGCTAAGAATCCGCAAATTCACCTTAAAACTGATTATTTTACATTCAAAGACTGAGGACCATATTCAGAAACCAACCTTAACCTTTAGGTCATAAGGTCAGTCGTCCACTGGAAGCGTTCTCCAGCGGCGCGACAACGAGCTTACTTCCCAAAGGCTCAAATTGAATGTGACATCGTCCTCCACTGCAGGCTTAGCTGCAATGAATTCAATTTGAGCCTTTTTGGATGTACGCTCGTAGACACGCAGCTCGAAAACGCTTCCAGTTGACGCCCGGCCTAAATCACTTAGGGGGGCTAGAGGGGGCATTTACCCCCTCCCCCGGATTCAATGGGGCTGAAGTCCTCTGTCTCACTGTGAACCAATTCGTTCTATGGATTCGAAGAATGTTCCAGCCAATATCAGCGATTCTTATTTGTGGCCAAAATTGGGGAAATTGACGGACTATTTGAG
Organism: Corythucha ciliata; assembly: GCA_038030265.1. Classification (NCBI taxonomy): domain Eukaryota; kingdom Metazoa; phylum Arthropoda; class Insecta; order Hemiptera; family Tingidae; genus Corythucha; species Corythucha ciliata. The sequence continues at coordinate 20,860,321 of CM075943.1, forward strand.
GATCATCATCATGCAGTTGCTTCATTGCAACGGAAAGGAAGTTTGATGATCGCTAAAAACACTGATTTAGAGCTGACAACGGATCCGTGATCCAGGACTTTCGAAATAATGAAAATTGGTTTTCGTTTCGTCTTGATCCGAAAATGGTTCTTTCTATTGAAATCTGGTATCTTACATCCAAATTCCTACATTAATGTGGTGTGAGGGGAGGGGATAAAAAAAACGGGGCACCAAAAAGGGGCGCCAAAAATTAGGCCTGCCCTGCCCCCCCCCTCGAAAATGACGTAGATCCGGGCCTGCTTCGAAAGAGATGACACATTTGAATAAACCATCTCATTTTTCAACTCCTCAAGTTAAGGCTTCGTAAAGATTGGTTTCTGAATACGGCCCTGAGTCTCAGAAATGGATTATTTAGCAAAAAAGCTTGAATCAGCTAACAGGGAAATACACTTCTGTCGTCAAATACAAGTATGTTAGCTACGATATCCTGTTTTTTAGTCCAAAACTGGTGATTTTGACGCTGAAACTGACTCAATCGTTCAATTCAGCCGAAGAATAATGGAAACGCAACTCTAAAACTCACAATTTAGGGACAAAAGCTTACTGTAATGGAGTAAACCGCTCAATGTCAAAAAACAGTTGAAAATGGACTGTCTTTTAACTGTTTTTTTGAGCTTGGGTGACCCACGCATGTGTTCAATTTGCGGCGGGCCTTGTGCTGCCCATGTGAAGGTATGACCACTGGCACTATGGTGGAAAAACGAGTGAAAAAATCGCCAATATGCGGCTTAAATTAAGCGTAGAATGTAGCCAAATACGGCTTCAAATCACATGAAAATCGACACCCCACACACATATGATCCCAAAACCTTTGAAAATCCACAAAACCAGCTTTTGTCCCATGAAAACCCAGGGAGTTAGTCGATCAAACTGATCAGATGTTAGGACCAACTAGATCCAAAAATGGAGTCTATGTGCAGAAGAACGAGTTTTTTCGAGCAACCCTAGCGCGAAATATGGTCCGGACGGCGCGGCGTACGGACGTTCCAGAAATAAAATCTAAACATGTGAAAACGTACACAGAAAAAGTTTGAGGGTGGGTAGTACACATTTTTTCCTGGCCTAGTGTATTTTTCAGAATGAATAATCGGTCGCGGTCAGGGGTATCAGGTTGGTTGGTAGGCAAACAAAGTTCAGTAGTTCAATTGGTTCAATCATCATTGCTCAGTTGTTGGTGTTCGGAAGGCGCATATGACACAAACATGCTAGCTGCGAGTTTGAAATCACCTAAAACTTCAAAAATCGCGTATTTATTAACTGATGGATTATTTTACGATCGCCAGACATTTTCCGTGGGACAGGTGCTCACTACAGTGCTAGCAGTTGGCAAAGACACCTTTGGGCTGCTTGAAAACGGCTGGCAAGTGTAAAGATTGATTGTTCGCAAACAATAAGCTAGAAAACCACCATCACCATCCAATTTCGAATGAAACCCAGGCTACTAGTGAGCCTCGAAATTTCACATTTTCTAAAGCTCGCTGATGGCGCTGTCTACAATAAAATTGGATGGCGGTGTTGGTTTTCGTAGCGTATTGGTTGTGGGCAACGACTTTTTACTTTCGCCAGTCGTTTTCAAACCACCCAAAAAGGTGTGTTTGCCAGGTTGTGAGCTCTGTTGTGAGCCCTCTGTCCCACGGAGTGTCTGGTGATCTCAGAAGTGTCATCTCCTAGACCATAAAAAAACGTCCCACGCAGGTGCCAGACACTATCAAATGACCCTGATTTTTCATACGGTGGGCTCCCGGACTACATTCTCTCGAAAAATGAAGCATATTAATTGGTTGCGTAGACTCCACAGAACACACTCATACAGCTCGTGAATGGTGCCTAAAAGATGTCTCTGTGTGTACCGGGCTTTAAAAGTACATACAGACGGCAAAGGCGTAGGTAGGAATTTGTCCTGGGAGGGGGGGGTCAGATTTAAATCTCTTAAGGGTGAGGGGAGGGGGTAATTTCACTCACATTTTAGTCATCATTCCACCCAGCCAGCACACTCTTGAAACTGGACATCTTGCTGGCTTCATCATAGCCTCAATCTCTCAGTTAGGGGCGATTTTTGGACTCTACCCGCAAATTAGCGCTTTTCTCAATTTTGGCCGAATGTATCGTTCTTCTCAATTTCAGCCACAGATTAGCGGTTTTGCCCCACCCCCTCCCATAGCCATGAATTTGCGCATTTTCTCAACTTTAGCAGCAAAGTATCGTTTTTATCCCGTGAGCGATGTTTTTTAATGTTAATTAATTATCTACCGATTTTTAAATTTTTTTACCAGGGGATTAGCACTTTTCCTCAGTTTAGCTGAAAATTAACGTTTTTCTTAATTTCTTCTGCGCTAATTAGTGATTTTTCCAATTTTTGCCGCGATTTAGTGATTTTCTTAATTTTGTATCCGCAAATTAACGTTTTTTCACAACTTTATGTCTGCAAACTGCAAATTAGCAATTTTTCCCAATTTCAGCTGTGAAATAGCGTTTTGTGCTAATTTTGCGGCTATTCAGCATCCTATTCCCTTTTTCATACGCGAATGGGCAATTTTACGCCATTTCAGTTGTGAATTTGCCATTTTTGTCCAATTTCAACCTGAAAGCGTCATTTATTTGTCAATTTTATAGCGTGTTTTCTCAACTTTAACCTCGGGGTTTGCCCAAATACAACACTTTTGCGTTGATTTCCACAATTTATTCGAAGAATGGCCTCTGGAAGTTGCATCGCGAGACCACGATCAGCGCTTTTTAGCAGCTATAGCCACGAATATTACCGATTTTTGTCTGGTAGAGGGTCCGGGGCGAACCCCCCCCTCCCCACCCCGTACCTCGGTACACTACTGCGTTGGGTCCAAAGAAAAAGCTGGACGTACTCGGACCTTTTCGGGCTGCTTCAAGTCCAGAAAATCTGCTAAACTTAACTTCAACGTGAAATGCTCAATTTTTGGAGATTTTATGGGGCTCTTCGTTATGGTACTAGTGCTCCTTCGTTCGTATACTTGAATCTCTGGGGGGGGGGGGTATATCTCCCTTATCTCCCCCGTACCTTCGCCTCTGTCAGACAGTGAGGATTTTCTGTTTAGGCCAACTCCCACCGGACGGCCGGAGGGTATGGACCTGGCTGTGACTTCAGTCACCTTGAAGTCGCCAACGTTAGTTTAAGTTGCCCAGTACACCTCAACTGATGTCAAAGTCTGGGCACACGCTCCGGCTGGCCAGTTGAGGTTGGCCTCAATGGGAAATTCTCACCGAGTGTACGTACCCTATAACTGTAGGGATTGAAGAGGCTGGGGGAGCTGCTTCAGGAAGGAGAGCCTGGGGAGGGGGGGCTATAGAAAGTTTTTGGGGGCTATTCGCCTATTTCATAGTTCGGGCAGCGTTATCGTTGGCCACTTGGGAACTAGCTCATATGGGCAGTCTTCTACTAGTTTCTAATGGAAATCACCCACAACAACTGTTTCCCTAAATGGCCAACTACAGCACTGCCTGAATTATGATCAAGGAGAATAAGACCAAAGCCCCCCTCTATCTCCGCCCATGAGGGGCGATCGTGCCTAACACGGCCCCCTTGGATACACGCCTGCTTCTTGGGGCCTTAGTTCGAAAGTTCAGGGGAACATGCCTCAATCGGGATCCAAGGACGCCGAATAACATTATCCCGCCATAGCAACCGCATCACGTGAGATTTTCCCACGGATTCGTACTAAGGCCCTTGGTGCGGCTTCTTCTTCCGTAACACTATAGTATGGTTCAATTTAGGATGTTAGTTTGAACTTGTGAGCTGTTGAGTTTTCGATTGTATTTTTCTGGGCCCCTTGAAATTGATTGGAGGACAAGTACTAGGTGGCTCAAGCCTTGAGCCCCACTGCCCATACGTAATTCTATCCTGAATGCCGGTATCAACAAGCTGACATTTACATTAGTGTCTGGAGTGGAAATAGCTTACCTGCCCTTCGCCGAGGAATTCAATTTTCTCGTACCGTTTCCATCGATCTTCGAGTTTATACTCGGTCGTCATTGTAGTACGAGATATAAGCACACGAGCGTTCCCGGACTAAAAATATGAATTGAAGACAACAAAGCTTGAGCTAGATGAGCCAGTCATTAGACAAGCATGGCTTTCAATGCCGCATACATTTTCTTCAGGATAAAAACACAAAAGTATTAAATGATTTCACGCTATAAATCACGCTAATTTTGTAACTTACACAGTTTTTTCTCAAGTTCAGGAGGATCCGCGGCCAGAAGAACGTTGCGCTGTACTGCCCTGATAATCTGATAGAGATGATAGCATTTATCATCAAATCTCTTGACATGTGAGGAGGAGGATTTCTAACGAGTTACAACAAATCCGCACCGGGGCATAATTTTTTCCTTTAGAATGTTTCCTCTCAAATAATTCGAAGAAGTAATGAATAACGTACGTGCTATCCTGAATAAACAATTAGTCCATCCTTTCAAAGTTACATACAAGCCCTCAAGTGAAATCGCCAAGGAACTCTATGACAATCTTATTTATAATGAAAAAGGTAAGTGTAACATGTAATTTTAGTGCAGTTCTTTGTAACTTCTTAACGTGGACATTGATTTTAAGGTATTGTGGTCGTCAACAAACCGTACGGTATTAGTTTCGGTCAGGGCAACGACAGAGAAAGTAACGTGACTGAAGAAGTGACATTCAAGACAATTAAGCCCTTTCTGTTGGACTTGCTTCGTTGTAAAGACCTTGTAAATGTCAAAGTGCCGGAAAAGTGAGTTCCAATTTATTTGTTTTTCATAATTTTTAGAACGCATAATGCAGCTGCTGTTCACGTTCGTTGTGAGCGGTTGTGACAAGTCTAAACCACACGATGCTTTTTGAATCGCATCGTGGGATCCAGGCTTTCGCTTACAGTTTGATTCCAATTTTTTCACTGATGGTAGAGGCCGAGTAGTCCAAATATTCATGTCAACTGGACCCAAATGGCGGGGGGGGGGATCTAAATTGGAATACGCGATGCAATTTTGAAGCAATATTGCATGCACGTTTTTTTAAAAAAAAACCTCCTGTCACTGCCAAGTGACCAGATTTCCGGTTTTTCGCCCGGAGTCTCCGGGCCACGTATTTAAAATCCCCCTACGGGTTTGTAGCCAAAAGGCGCGGCCTGTCCAAACTTCTGCAAGTTAGTGGACACACTTTGAGGCTCGTTTCTCACGTAAGCGGTATCACGCGGCTCCCGAGTACAATCTGCGTGAGTACCTTGAGCAGGGCTGGATCTAGAGGGGGGCTAGCGGATGCATTTGCCCCCCTCGCCTATTCAATGGGACGCCAAAAGGGTGAATGAACAAATTTTGTACCCAAGTTTTGAACAAAAATAAATATTTTCCGGAATGTTCAAACTAAAATAAATAATAAGTTCCTCGCGCTCGTCCCAAACATAATTTGACCCTTGCTTAGGTGTGCCACACGTGAAAGACTAACGCTCATCTTGTTACGCTCCTGGACTGACTTTAGCCACAGTCAGGACGCGGGATGGAATGAAGCGGCGAGTGAATAGGAAACCCCTAGGAGAGTAGGAAAATATAAGTGGGTGGCGTAGAAGCCTCGCCCCTGACCCGAACTCGGATGAGATAGCACACCTCCTTATCCCTCCACCCTAGAAACTCTAGCACTTGGACCTCCTGAGGAAGATATCGCAATTCTTGCAGCTTGGGAGCCTATCGCATTCGCAAGGACATGTCTCGTAGTCTCCTCTTGCAGACTGCTACACTTACACGTTGAGTCCCCATCTCCCCGAGTGTTTCTGCTCTGCAAAGTGCCTAGCAGTGGCGCCGAAACGATTCCAATGAGGCGTAGCAGAATTCTGGAAAAAAGGGCCCACCCACCCTCTCGGGATGTTCATATGGGTGGGAAATGGCCAAATAGACAATTCAGCACTCCATTGAAAATGGCTAAACTGCCAATTCATACCCTAAAATAACCAAAACCCCCCATCGCCCTAAAAATTTCAATCTTCTTGGAGTTTCCGTCTAAAAATGGTCAAACTTGTCATTCACACACTGGTCGTTCCCGCCCTTTGCAAAGCGTGAGAGACGATTTGCCACTTGAAAGTGGTTGAACTGACTGATCTGTTCTCCAGAAAATGACCAAACGTAGGTTTTCAAGCATTATTTGCGCTTCGCTTTCCTAAAAATGGCTAAAAACAGCTAAATTGACTATTTTTTGCGCTACTTTCGCTACTTTAAAATGGCTAAACTGACAATTACTGCTCTGGAAGTAGCCAAACTGGCAATTCACGCTTGAAAAATGACCATTCGTGCCCTAAAACGGTAGAACTGACGATCCGCGCTTTTGAAATGATAAAACTGATGATCCACGCTTTTAAAATGGCAAAACTGACGATCCGCGCTTTTAAAATAGCAAACCCACAAATCTTCAAAGTGTTTCGCTCTAAAAATGGTCTAACTGGTCATTCTCACCCTTTGGAAAGCATTTTTTCCCCCTTTAAAGTGGTTAAACTGCGACAGATCTGCGCTCTAAAATTACCAAACGGTCATATTCACGCCCTAAAAGTGGCTCCCGTACTGACTCTTCCCAACCCTAAAAATGACTAAACTGACAGATTCACGCCTTGAAAAGGCTTAAACTGACGATCAATGTGACCTTCAAATGGCAAAAACTACCATTCGCGCTTCAAAAATGACCATTCGAGCCATGAAAATGGCTGAACTGATGATTCGTGCCCTAAAACAATCACCAAACTGACTATTCACGCTCTGAAAATTGTAAACTCGATCATTGACCAGAATTCGGGTTCAGAACTATTATGGATTTTCGAAGCACTCCCTTCGATAAAGAAAAGAAAGGAAGGGAAGTTTCCTTCGAAAAATGTCAATTTCGTATTGCAAAACTTTCGCCTGTCGTTTTGACGTAAAAACTGTCAATTTCCTTCTCCATAACAATAGATCCCAAACCTTGATTTCGAGGGTGCAGACCATGGCGTTTCTAAAAACCCTTCACCGAAAACGGTTGACTAATACAGAAACTGACTGTTAATTTCGCCCTTGAAACTGTCAAATTCGCCCTGGAAATGTTGATTTCGTCATTCAAACTGTCAATTTCGTCATGAAAATTGTCAATTTCATCATAACAAGTTGTCAATTTCGTCTTAACAAATTGTCTATTTCGTCCTTGAAACTGACAGTTTCGCCCAGGAAACGTCAATTTCGTCATAAAAACTGTTAATTTCATTCTTGGATCTGTCATTTCATCCTTGAAACTGTCAATTCCACCCTGGAAACGTCAATTTCGTCTTTGAAACTGCCAATGTCATCCTGGAAATGTCAATTTTGTCATTCAAAACTGTCAATTTTGTCATCGAAACCTGTTCCAGTGAATTGTTCCGGAAACAGTCTATTTCGTTCGAAAAACTGTCATTTTTTCCCCTATATACGGTCGATTTCGATGTTTACAACTGTCAAACTATTACCTAATTATTATTCTCTCCTACGTTATTGTCATTTTTTTCTTATAAAGTTTCTAAGTGGCCTGGAAACTGATTATTCCAGTGAAAACGTTGAAATTGAGCCTCCGAAACCCTGAAACATAGACTTCAATGTCATTTATCACCTTCTCGATCACGGACCACCCACTCCCAAGAGAGGATTAGCGGCTGCTACACCTTGGATATAGTTTCGGCGCTCTTGGTGCCTTCTAACATCCTGTACTATTCTTTGGTTTGTTTCCTTCCTAATTCCAAAAGCCACTTTATTGTGTTGTCGTCGTACATCTTTTCATCTCTTCTTTTGATTGTCTTCAATTCCAGCAGCCTTGTAGCAGCTTTTGCGTGCCACTGCATCCAAGCGCGCATGGGCGTTCTTTAACACCCACATGCGGGCTTCGTTTAATCCCAAAGCTGGTTCGGGACTGACGTACTTACTCAGTCTTCCAGTTCGTCTGCTTTCTCAAGGAATACCAGCGTACCCTGATACCCACCCCAACATAACTGTGTTGCCAGCTAACTCCAGCAGAGCCGATAGACGTGATCTACATCCCTCCCACCACCCCCAATTTGACCAACGGCGTGGAAATGGCCCAAAGCGTGGCTTCTGGCTAGTTCTATTGCACCAGACCTCAATGGCCACAGGTTTGCTTCGTTTTTCGGTTCGTCTTGATCAGAAATGGTTCTTTCTATTGAAATCTGGTATACCTTACACCCTAATTCCTACATTGATGTGGTAGGAGAGGGAGAGGGAAGGAAATAAAAAAAGGGGCGCCAAAAATTAGGCCTGCTCCCCCTTGAAAATGACGTAGATCCGGGCCTGCCTCGAGCCGCGTAATACCGCTCATGTGTGAAGTTACACGCAGCAGCCAAAACCACCCTGCATAGAGAAACCGTGCCATGCGACGAATGAATGCAAGAATGACATTTAGCCCAGTCTAATTAGACATTACAAAAGCGAGAAAAGGTTAAAAATTGAACTGAAAAGTTAAAAGGAAAAAAACCGTTAATTCGCGTTTTTTGGAGGCAACTTGGTCGCTAACAAAGAGAAAAAGAGCTTATTCATGGCTGAAAGTGAAAAAAAATTGTTTCTAAAATTAAGAAAACTCAACCACCAATTCGCAGCTATAATTGTGAAAATCGCTGATTCCTCGATCAGCGCATTGAGAAAAAACGAAATTGAGAAATTTATCAAAACTTTTCAATTTTACATGCATGGACCTACGCAGGTGAGAAAGAGAGAAATAGCCGTAAAATTACTTTATTGTGGCGTCTGGAAGTTTGGTCTGTATTGGGATAGTTGTGGAATGAGGAAGTAACAAAAAATAAAAATCACCGAAAACGTGTTTTTTCGAAAGAAAGTGGCTAAAATATGACAAGGAATTGAATATTAGTGCAGTTTAGAAGTTTCAAAACTAAATGACACGGGCTGATTTGAACGTTACTTCGCAGGGTTGGCTCTCTTCACCTTCAGCACCTGGCACCTTCAAACCAAAAGTTCGTGGCGTTAGGTCCCTGAAAATCCTAATTTTGCGGGTTTGGCTCCTTGAAACTTCATAATTCGTCGATTTGACTCCTTCGAGAACAAATTGTGTAGATGGCATTCGAAGCTTATTAAATTATTTTGCAGGATTTGCACTTTTGAAATTAATTAAGCGTATTTATTACCTTCAAACCCGCAATTTGGCTCCTTCAAAACCGAAATTTTGCGGTTTTCGCTTTTCAAACAATCAGTGAATTTCACGGGTTTGACCCACAGAAAAACCACTATTCATGTGTATGGCTCCTTGAAAACACTGACATTAATCCACTGGATGGTTGGAGAAACTGTTGGGGGGGGGGGGAAGAGGATGGCTCTTTTGTTACTTCCGGGGTTGGTTGTGGGTGGTGGGGTTCTCGCGGTAACGCCGCTAGTCTGACTTCCATCCCGTGACCCTATTAGCGTTAGGGACAGTGCGAGGGACGAATTTCCCTTAATCCGTTAAGGACTGGGCTTGCCGCAGTGAAATTTCTCAAGCATCGTCCTTAGGATCAAGTCAAGTTGGTCGGTGCATTTAACTTTGTAGGGCTTTACAAGTCATCAGGGCCGTGGAGGAAAGACGTCGCAATGAGGTCTCGTGCCCCACCACAAGAGTCTACCAAAAAGCGCCAGAGTCCTCGATCGACCACAAAGGTTGAGAACGTTGGGTTTAGAACTTTTAGCAGCGTACCTTGTTAGGAGATATCTTTTCGCCCCTGTACTTGAGCATTGTGCGGGGGGGGGGGCATCCTTCAAAGGATTGAGATCAAACTCAGTTAGTTGTTACTTTTTGGGGCCTCTCCTTGTCATTGAAGAAAATTGATTGCCAACCGTTTTATAGGTTTACCTCAGGAGTGGCGGTCTTCTGCAGTGATCCTAGCTTGATTCAGCATTTCCGAAAGAGTGTCCTTTCGATGCGAATGGCTCCTTTCCCCTATGAAACGTACGAAGCGGTATGCCTTGGAGTGCCTGCTTTAAAGCAAGTTGAAAACTGCATTCGAGGAGTAATCCTCCAAGGGAACAAGAAAATTAAAAAGGTTTCATTCATGTTAGAGTCACCAATGTTACAATTTTGTGGATTACAAATCTCACAATCGTCTTTTAGACCGTGCTTCTGTCCTCATGGAGTAGAAACTCAGTTATTAGAGGGGACGTCAAAAGAGTTGTTCTCAATCATCACGTAATCACAGAATCGGAAGATTCTTGTCGAATAGAAGTGTCAACGACGAGAAATAAATGGCACGCCGTTCGAGCTTTCTTGGCTACGGAACTTCTGTGTCCTGTTTTGGGTGACAACTTGTTTGGATCGCGAGTCAAAGCAATTTTGGGCACCAATATTGCATTAGAGCCGTTTAATCCTGTCACCATGTCTCCTCAGGTTAGAATGGTTTTAGTCTCTAAACCTAAACCAGCAATCGTGATAAAATTTTGAAACCATTATTCGTGTCCACAGAAAATCCCAGCTATCATAAAGAGGAAGCTGGAAGTCGTCAACGCAACCGACGTAACCACCCCGTTACATTTCCATCAGTCTCGCTTGACTTTCAGAAATTTCACAAAGGGGCAACATTTGGAGTTTTCAGCCCCGCCTCCTGCTTCTTTCACCTACACGTGCTCTCAATTAGGACTAACTTGACCGTGCTTTGTACGTTTATTTTTTAGGCGTTGCATTAACACTCCCCCAGGGATACGAAGTCTCGAAACAGATAAGATATTTTGTATATAATCTCTGATTTAATTCCCGTACATAAGACTAGCACGCTAATAAGAGTTCTGATACATGCGAATTACTTAAAATACGTTCAAACATAATTTGATTTATTAACCTATTTGTCTTTATTAGGAACCTTTATTATTTTGTTTTTTCAAAACATCCTTCAAGATAGTCCGACCACTATCCTATGACCCATACTTTAAAAATTGAAATAATTCTCCACGAGATATAGACCAACTGAAAATTCCCAGTTTTATATGAACTGGATAGTGGCTGGAGATAAGTAAAAATAGAATAAAGAATGATACAGAAAATCTAAATATGATATGTTATCAGAAACTACTACTTCAATAAAATATGAAAATGTTAATACAGTTATACAATAATAACTAAATTTGATGTAACTCAAAAACAAATTGAACTGACTTAAGGATTACAATAGTTTTATCACGTTTTTCGCTCTGAAAATGGCATTTAGTAAGATTTCAATCTCAAAAGTCGTCACTAAAATTATGTTTTTATTTTGTTTTTTCAAACCATCGAGGTTTCCGGTCACCCATGGACCTAATTTGTGGAAGATTAGAAGGGAGACGATTTTGTATAAAAATAAAATAAAACTAGTTTGCACAATGATCACATCAGGGGTTGTTTCTGCAGTTGAATACAAAATACAACACTCAACAAAGCAATAAGAAAGAAGGTAAAACAAACAGGAAAGGTTGTAACGTCTTATCTCAGGCTATAGGACGTTGTTCCGAGGCCTTTGTTCTGTATTGCGACAGACACAGCATCTGACAGGAGGTCCTGTTCGAGTTGAAGCGATTTAGCCGAAGTCGAAGGTCCAGGGCGAAAAGGTAATGACTGAGCGGCGCGTCTGTGAAGTTGAGGTTGACTGGGCGGTATAGACATGTAACTGTGTTTTTGAAGGCCGTGACTCCGTATAGCCATGCGCACTGCCTCGTCTTCCAGGTGATGATTATTGTTACTGACTGTGCTCTCTGGTGAGGAAGATAGAGACAAACACCAAGTATTAAAAAACAAACATTTTCAAAGAAAAAATAATATTTAGTGCGGCGAGACGAAACGTGGTTCGAGAATAATCTCGAATTTCCCTGCGATTACTGTTAGCTTCCCCGAAACCTCTCATATGAAAAGTGACTCCCCGCAACAGAAAATAAATAGCGGCACTGCCACAGTTAAGGAACTATACAGCAATACGACATCTTTGGTCCTTCCAGTCAGTATCATTGACGGATAAAAGAAGAAGGAAAATGGGGCACTCGCCCCTCCCATTCTCAAAACTATTTATAAGATCCTCTTGTTTCTGGGAAAATCAAACCGTTTTTTTAATCTTAGGTATTGCCATTTTCAGGTCACGAATTGCCTTTGCAGCCATTTTTTAGAGCGCGAATAGTCAGTTTGGCCAATTTTAGAACGCGAATAGCCAGTCAAGCCATTTTATCGGGCGAGAGCATTCAGTGCATGACCACGGAGAAGTTTACTGAAACCAATCGGTTGTAAGAAAGCGGCTCGATCAGTTGGTAACGTGAATTCGGCTCTGTTCGGTGCGGGAACGGTTGGCCCGTGTATCGTTTGCAGAGCGCGGAAGAGTAAATTGATTCATTAAGTGCGCGAATAGTCAGTTTGACCATTTCATGGGTGCTGTGCTAATAGACCGCTTAGCCATTTTACATTACCCATTGGCCATTACTCCATCTGTAGGGCGTGAATGGACATTTTTTGTAGAACGTCAAATGGCGTTTTGGACATTTCCCAAAAAATCGTCAATTTTTAAGGAGCGGAATGGCCAGTTTGGCCATTTTTAGGGTTAATTGAGTCAGATTTGCCATTTTTTTGGGGCGTGAATAGCCGGCTGGGCTATTTTTAGGGCACAACCCGTCAGTTTAGACATTTTCCAAGAAGCAAATGGTCAGTTTCGTTTTGCCATCTTCGGGGCGCAAATTTCTGGTCATTTATAGAGTCAATTGAGGCAGATTTGCCAATTCTAGGGCTCGAATATCCGGTTTGGCTTTTTACGACAAAAATGATCAGTTAAGGCTGATGATCATAAGGAAATGATCGGTTCATCACTTTTTAGGATGAATTACGTCAGATTTGCCAATTTTAGGGCTACAATAGCCAGTTTGGCCATTTCTAGGGGTCAAACTTAATAGTTGATTTAAGCCTTTTCAAAGCGACAAGTCAATTAGACCTGCCAATTTTAGGGCGCGAATAGCCAGGTTGGCTATTTTTACGGCACGAATCGCCAGCTTAGGCATTTTCAAGGGGGCAAATGGTCAGATTTTCAAATTTTAGAGCACAAATTTTGGCAATTTTTAGAGTCAATCAAGTCAAATTTGCCAGTTTTAGGGTGTGAATAGCCAGTTGCCAAGTCAGCTTTGCCAATTTTAGGGCGTGAAATAACCAGGTTGGCCATTTTTAGGAAACAAATCGTCAGTTTGGCCATTTTTAAGGTGCGTATGGTCAGTTTGGTCATTTTTGGAGCGCCAATTTTTCGGGCACAAATATCATCAGTTTAGACTCTTTCATGGCTCGAATCTTCAGTTTAGCCATTTTGGGGTCAACTGAGTCAGATTTGCCAGTTTTAGGTCGTGAATAGTCTTTTTCATGGCACGACTGGTCAGTATAAATACCTAAAGTCAATTTTAGGGCGAGAACGTTCCTTTAGCCATTTACCGAGCGCGAATCGTCAGTTTCACCGCTATTAGTTGGTTTGCCATGTTTAGGGAGTGCATTTACAATTTGGCTATTTATAGCCAAATGTTTTAGGCTAGTTAGATAGGGAGCGTGAATTGCCAGTTTGGTTATTTTCAAGGCTCGAATCGACAGTATTGTTATTTTTCAGTGGTTAATGTCGAGGGATTAGCCAGTTCTAGTATTTTTTAGGCCGTGAATAGTCAGTTGAGTTTAGCAGAGAAACACAAAATCAAAAGTGCTCAACATTTTACTCCATTAAACTTGTTGATCCTTTTTTTAGTCATGTGTACGGACTTTGCACTCTGGCGGTCAATTTATTTTGATTCAACGTATTTTTCGAGCGAATCAACTCCAAAAGATGGTTACTTCCATCGTGTTACAATTACTACACTGAAGAAAAGGGATCAAAGATGGCGTATTGCCGTACCTGTGCTTTAAAGGTTCTCTACCATAGTGACTGGTTCAACAATCTGTTGGAGCTTAGAAGAGGTCGATGAATCAATTAAGTACTCGATTAATTTCAAAAATTCAATTCGAGATTCTTTAAAGCTTAATAACGTTGCAGTTACCTGGTTCGATTCTTCTGTTGTAACTATCGATGATATTATCTATATCAGGTTGAGGAAATGAACCGCTTTCAATAACGAGATTCAACATGTTGTCAAAAACAGCTTTCGACGCTTGGTACTCCCACGTGAAAACCGAGGATCGCCTTCGAGGAGTTCCACTCATTCCAAAACTTTCACTATTACACTGGTGGGAAGATGGCACGCTTCCGTCAAAATGAAACGAAGACGAGGTAGACGTAGCCGCTGGACTTCCGCAAATAGCACTGCTTGACGAGCACTCACCCGGGCCGTCTCGCTCCTGCCTGAGACTGTAGCGGCCTTGGATTTGCCACACGAAGCGAGGTTTCTTCAAGGGAGGATGCTCTTTACTTGATTCAGAGCAACTGTCGTCGTCTTCATCAGACATTCTAATAGACAGACAAAAGTATGAAGTGATCAAAACCTTCGAAACACGAGACGAATCATATATTTTGGGCCAAAAATGAGTATGCCGGGGAACGAGGGGTATGAAAGAACATCATAATTAACGTGTAATCTTGTCTGCCGATGGTTTTTATGGCTGGCTCCGATGTCAAAAGTGGGAATTCAAACGAAAAATGTCCCTCTGGCATTGGTTTCACAGTTCAATTAGGAGCCAGGATTTTTCATCAAAATATTTCTTTCAATGGCGTAACTCGCAGTTTCTCTCATTTTTGTTTCTTCGAATATCCAAAACTGCGATTTTAGCCGCAAAATAGCTCATGTCGGGGTTAGGCCTATTTTAACTGCTTGACGCCCCACACGAAACGAAAAAAAAAAAAAAAAAACATGCATAAAGCTGTAGCCGTAGGAGCATACATTGTCTGTCTTCCATCGTTGAGGTGCGTCAAAAACGAACCGATTTCGGCTGCTCGCCATCTTCAGCGTCTGGTTTCAGTTTTACTTCCAGACGCTGAAGATGGCGAGCTGCCGAAACCGGTTCGTTTTCGACGAACCTCAGCGAGGGAAGACAGACAATGTAGGCTCCTGTGGCTACGGCTTTATGCATGCTTTGGCTACTAACCCTCGTTAGTAGCGATCTTACAAACAATATAAACAAAAACTGCAATTTTATGGAATTTTAGCCACGAAAGAGAAAGAACTCGGCGATTTCTTCAATTTCAGCCAAGTTTCCGATATTAACAAACAATTTAATTTTACGGATTTTACACGTTCAAAATCAAAATTTCCTGGGTGTGGCAGCGAAAGAGCGATTTCCCAGGTCTCGTTCCTTCCGAAAATAAAATTTCATGGGCTTGACCCTTTCAAAGTCCAAGTTTTACGGATTATTGTCACTCACTGAACCCAGACTCACGGGTTTTTGCTCACTCAAAAAATAGACTCCGTAAAAAGCCAATTTCGCCGTGTAAAAGCCGATCTCACTCGGTTGAATCTTTGAAAACAGAAATTTTGCGTACTGCGTGCAATGAAAAACACTACTTCACGAGTGGGGCGGCATCAAATACAAAATTTTCGCGCTGTTGACCCATTCAAAAAACAATTTAAAGGAATAAGTCCTTTCAAACTCCAAATTTTGTGGATTTTGTGCTTTTAGAAATTAGTTTCTCGAGAGACCAACTCTTCTGCTATCCAAGAGAAACAGCCTCCCTAAGAAATCGCTGTATCAGTGTGGTTGGTGTCGTGGATGGGCCCGTACGGGGAGGGGGGGGACCCTTTGCACTCCTTATGATGCACCCTGAGTTCTGAGTTCCCTGATAAAAATGACACTTCGTAGGGCCGGTAATCAATTTTCTGGCTAAATCACACATTACACCCAAACAGACGGCGCCAAATCTGACGTTGTTACCCCAAAAGCAGTCACTACAAAACTGGCAATTTATGTAAGGTTTATTCATCTTGATAAGAAATTTTTTCAACCGAAAAGGGAGGATTTTACTCTAAAACTGACGATTTTACTCCCAACCTGAAGTGTTGTTCCGTATAATATTTCACTACAAAACTTACAATTTTATCCAAAAATGACGGTTTTAACCTCAAAAGTTGCGATTTCATCCCAAAATCTCACGTAATATACTACAACTGGTGGTCATTCCATCCCGAAAGTGACTATTTTACCCAAAAACAGGATATATTTTACTCCAAAACTGAAAATTTCACACCAAAACTGACGTTAAAACTCTGACGAATTTTTCTGTTTTTAGGTAAAACAGCTAATTTTTTTTTTAGGGTGAAATCGGCAGTTTTGTAGTGAAAACTTAAGTTTTTGGTAATTGTCCTGGGGTAGAAACCTTAATTTTCAGTTAGGAGCTTCTGCTTTTTGGTAATATTACCAGTTTCGGGGAAAATTTTTCAATTTGAGAAAAAAACTGAAGATCACTATTAATTGTATTGAAATCTTCATTTTTTGTGTGTATAATACGTCAGCTTTGTGGTGAAATCTTTATTATTGGACGAAAATCATCACTTTTTGAGATGAAGATCTCCAAAAATAAATATTTCACGATGAAACTAACGTTTTAATATCAAAAATAAAAATTTCAAGACAATGCTACAGATAGTTTATCATTTGATTTGATAGGTTTCCATAAAAAGGAAACATGCACCCTAAACTTGTGATTCTACCACAAAACTGGGACTTTTCCCCAAAACTGACGGTTTTTATTGATGGAATTGAATTGAAGTTTTTACCCGAAAACTACTACCAGAAAACTGAAATCTTCACTACAAATTGAGGGTTCCACCCTAAACGTAGCAAGTTTAGCACAAAAATGGCGATTTTAGCACAAAATGGTTTCAGCACGAAAATTGCGATTTTAGGACAAAATGACGACTGCAGCTGTGATTTTGCCATATAACTGATAATTTCAGCACAAAGCTGGCGATTTCAGATTTCAGAGAAGCGTAATCCGAGACATTCGGTTTTCAGTCTTGTGACCTCCATTTTCAGACCTGCGGAAATGGTTTATTTTATTTTTTTATTTTTTATTAATTAAGCCATATACTGTAACATGATAGATAATGTGTGCAAAAGGTAACAATAATTACTTCTCCATGAGGCAACAACCGTGTATGGAGAAGGAGCCGTGGTATACCAAAAGTTATGTAGATTAAACAAGTAAGTATTCTATTAATTAAACAAAATATTCTATTTCGATGTGATATTTGGATATGATTATGGCATTATATAGTGAATGAGTGTAAGAGCTACTGTCGAATTGAATTGAATTATTGGAAGAGCTAGTGTGAAAGAGTTATTATTATTATTATTATAATTATTGCTGCTGTTTTCTGGAGTTTATTATGGTGAGTCCATAACAATTGTTTGATTTTGAAAGCAAGTTCGAAGAGCTAAGAACATCACGTGGAATAGTATATCGCAATTTTGACAATTGATCAGAACATGCGTGGAAAAAAAAGGGATGCATTAATAGGAATCAAATTTACGTATTACGATTTACGATAAGAAAAGTATTAATTAAGCGTTTAAAATTTAGGTTATTCATCTTTTTTCGCAAATCAACTGGGAGTTCATTAAAAAATTTGCATGCAGTGTACAAATAATGCCTCTGCGAATGGGATTTATTGCACCTGGGAACCTGAGCAACGAATCTTTCTCTTGAACGTGTGTTTACATCGTGCTCCGGGAATATTATCTTTCTTTCTCTAATAGCCTGCATTAAAGAGACTTTTAAAACCAGCTCCGGTAGCCTACATACTCGCAATTCTAGGAACAAAGGTTTTGTGGGTTCTCTAGATCTTTTCCGAAAAATTGTCCGCACTATACACTTTTGCGTCACTATGAGTGGTTGAAGAACGTATTTCGGGGAGGCACCCCAAGCAATTAACCCGTACTACAAGAGAGATTGGCATAAGGAGAAGTAAACTAGTCTTATGCCCGTATTTATGAACGTTCCTTGAAATTAAGGAACCCTTGAAATTCATTAAAACAGATGTTTTTATTGTGATCAAAACTGTTCTCAACGGTTCCTTGACTCAAGCTTCAAGGAACGTTCATAAATACGGACCTTAGTATTCCTAATTCAAGAATGTTTCTTAATCTCGCAAATACATAGATCATTCTCCTAATCCTTAAATTCAACTTACATGCATGCACATTCCATTTCAAGAAAGAATCCATGTGTACACCGAGGTACTTGATAGAATGAACCCGTTTAATCTCTATACAATCCCTCCCACACATAACCTCAGGGCAACAATCTGCCGAATGTATACGTAAATGGTTCTTCGTGGGCAAATCGAAACTAGTAATTGCAAAACTTACAAATTTAGATTTAGTAAAATTCAACGTCAACCCATTGTTGTTAAGCCAACTTTTAATTTCCGCCAACCCCCTTTCAGCTTTTGCGTACACCGTCTCCCAGTTCCTGTCTTTGAATACAACAGCTGTGTCATCAGCGTAACATATAGTATGAAACGCGTTAATTCCTAAACCCAGCAACTCGTTGATAAACAGCATGAATAAAACTGGACCGAGGACAGTCCCCTGCGGTATACCGAATTTTACAGTCCTGATGCGGCTAATATGCTTCCCTAACTTGACTTTTTGTTCTCTTCTCTCGAGGTAGCTAGAAAATCATCGTCCTGGAGCACCCAGGACACCATACTGATTTAACCTTTGCAATATTAAGTCATGGTTTACTGTATCAAATGCTTTTGCAAGATCTAGATACGCCACTAACACCCTTTCGTCATTATCTATAGCAGTATAAATTTCCGTGCATAGGGAAGCCAGAGCATCAGAGGTACCGCGTCCGGGTACAAAACCAAATTGATATGGAGAAATAATATCTTTTGAAAATAAATAGCTCATCAGTTGCCTTTTCACGCATTTTTCAACTATTTTCGCTAAATTTCTCTCCACAGAAATAGGCCGATAATTGTTCACCAACTTAGGATCACAATCTTTAAAAATTGGAGTGACAAGAGCTAGTTTAAATTCTTCCGGAAATACACCTTTTTGCAGGCTCAAGTTGACAAGGTGAGTTAGTGGCTCCAGAAAATAAATTTTATACTTTTTCAAAATATCCGCGGTAATCCCATCGTGCCCCGGACCCGATCCCCCTCTCAAGCTATCGATTACTCTAGACACCTCTTCTTCATCTACTTTTTCAAAGGTTTCGAAAGATCGTAATGCAGAAGACTGCTTCTGCGGCACATCAGGGGTATCACATTGTGGTAAACTATTGAACATTTTCTCCCCTATGGTGGCAAAGTGATCATTAAACAGGTTAGCCGACTCACTTGGTATGAAAAATCCGTAAAATTAGTTGTTAAATTAGGCAACCCCACAAAATGATGTTCCAGCCACGGAAATTGATGTTTTTTAGATAGCAAAATTTGAGCAATTGGTTTTAAGTGAGCAGTGACCCAAACGCGCAAAAATGATTCTTGTTTCTTGAGGGAGCGAACTCGGGGTTTGAATGCGCTAATCTCGCGAAATTAATTTTTCAGTTCCCTGCAAACAATAAATTTGTAAAATTTTTTTGCGAGAAAAATTCGCTAAATTGGGGGTTTAAAGCTAAATATGAGAAATTTGCGTTTAAGTTGAGTCAGATCTGCGAAAATGTATTTTTAGGGCGCAACAATTCTCGAAATTGTTTTTTTTAGAGAGCCAAATTCGAGAAATTATTTTTTTTTTTTAGTGAGCGTCAACGTAACAAAATGTGGCGACCCTGAAGAATTTGTACATTTCAAAGGGAAGGGCAACTGCCCATCTCTGCTCCCCTCTGGCTTCGCCCATCAGTTTAATATTTTCGTTATAGGGCGTCCCTATCATATCGCACAGAGTCTAGCAAAGTCTAGACCCGTCGCTAACTATAGGTGTAGCCTTCCAATCTATTTTGGCTCTGAGAATAGCCTATTAGCCACTAAACTTGAAATCTTGACCTCTGGGTTCATACTAGGTTTGACAACTAGTGGTGGTCTTCTCACACTGGCTATCCTGGGTATAAATGATAGTTTTTACCAGAAACTGGTAAGTCTGCCAAATCGGAATTTTCGGACCAAAAACAGTTACCTATGTTAAGTTGGACCATTGACCATTCATGAACAATCTAGAGTCGCCTGCCAAGGATTAATCTTTTGAGCGCCATTTTATCGAAATCAGAGTCAGAAAGACTAAACAATAGCAATAAATAAGTAAATACGAAGCGACCAGGGAATCGCTTTGTCTCCCAATGAACGCAGAATATTCGGTTTCATTGTGATGCGGTACAGTTCAAAAACGCAAGAACAATCGGAAGATACCCATGTCAAGTTGCCAATTGTCAGGAATTCACAAATGTCAGTTCATGAACACAATCGTCATCAAGTTCAACATTTTAATGGTTGACGCAGCAAAACCCGGTTGCAGTTCTTACTGAACTGATTTTTGGCGGGCGCGCCAGGAAATGTGAAGCATGAAAATAAGATAAACCGATAAACGTGAGGTGGACCGGAAATCATGGTTGTGTACAGAATCTCGATGAATAAAAAATGTTGATTAATGTGAAAGCAGTTTGAGGCTGATCGAATATCTTTTCCAAAGAACCGACGAACATTTGGCAGATAGACGAGCTTAATTATAAGACGAGAAGGATGATTACAAAGGTCTCACAATCAGTATATTGGAACAGGTTTAAATAATAATAAAAAAGAACCAGCCTAAACAAAACAGAAACATTACCGTGAACAGACTTTGTCCTGGGGCGATTAGACAAACAGGAGTGGAGCACTCACGGAAGCTAGTTTCCTTATTTTCTGAATACGTTGTAAGATAGATGAAAAACTAGACACATTTCATAAAAAGAACGTAGGAAGAAATTCTCATAGAAGGCAGTGAAACGGACGGGTCAGACAACGCCCCAACAATCAATGTGGGAGCGACTGTAAGGGGAACTTTTTTCTCTCTTTTCATGCCCCTCCTTCCAAGAAAAATTCAATACGAGGGTCCTCCTCACCTTTATAAAAACGTTGGACCCGCTGCTCGAAAATATTTAAATTCCTCTTTTTACGTGACCATTTCCAGCTAAGCGCGTCCTCGACGGTCGCCCCCGTCACCGTATCAGCTGAGGCACTTTTTGAGTTTGATGTTGACAAGCTGATAAGCCCCGCTTTAATTTTTGTTTCCCCCTTGAGAATTAATTACTAATGAGAGCTCACAGAAAGCGCTGCAAGCGGTGCGTGGCGGCTTGCTCAACTTCTGGAGGAACGCGCCAACGACGAGGCGAAAAGAGTCGCTCAGGCAGCTGGTGGTCTATGAACCCTGGTGAATGGGGAAAGCACTCTACTCTATGTGAAATGTAAATGTGATAAGCAAAAAAAAATGAATAAACTGAACAATGGCCATAATCTGGAGGCCACAAAGACATTTTTACGCAAGATCTAATGAAATATATAAATAAACAAGCAATAAATGTAAGCTTGTTGGTGCACGTGAACCTGGCGGAACACATACGTATGTCACGAGGCATGACGAATATTTTGACGAAACAATACATGTTGTTTTTCAAAAAATCGTATATTGCCGGGCTAAACAAACGACGTTATCATTACTATTATAATTATTAAACAAACGATTGGGGTCATGTGTGCCGTTGCGTGAAGTTGGCATTTTTTTTTTTTTAATTGTATATTTCAAGGCTAAACAAACGAAAACTTGGGCTGAACAAACAATAAACAAACGAAATTTTCGTCAAGTCTCGTGATATGTGTACCGACAGGTTCACGTACATGTAGCGTATTGTCACAATAATAGCCCTCATGAATTGTCAGGAATTCCCATAAGCTGCATAAGCGGTACATTCCTGTTTTCTATCTTATATCAGCCTTGTCGTCCAAAGGACACTGAAAGGTGTTTTGTGCGTAATTAAAAAAATCCGTACTTTGGTCCTTTTTCACGTGTAGGGGGGAGGGAACGAAAAACATGTGCGTGCCCATGTTACTCCTTTTGGAGGCCTGATATGCATGTTGATTAATATACAGGGTGTAACGGGAAAATGGGGCATTATTGAAATGGGTGATTCTACATCACATGTGGGTCAAAAATGACTATATCGAGGGTGTCACTCCATCATCACATAACGTCATTCTGGCTATTTTTCAGGAAAGCAAAAAAACCAATTCTCAATGATTTGCTGGCCTCTTTAGTTATGAACTCCATTTTTTTTCTAGTTTTCACATCCTAGTTACCTATCTTTACCAACTAGGAAACACATTTTTCTGAAAAGTTCAGTTTTGAAAAAAATCGTGACGACATGTGGTGATGGAACCACAAAAGTGACTTTATGTGGAGACAACTTCGACGCTATATCTGGTGATTCCTATTAGAAATTGTATCAGGAAAAATCGTTGGTTATGACAAATTTGTATATTAACAAACTATTTTATTAAAATCACATAGTTGAAATCACTAAAGTCAGTATAAGTAGTTAGTCTCTCTCAAACAGTAACAGTTGCACTAATTTCTCTTTTAACAGCAGCTTTTAAAATACCGTTTAGCGAGATTCTAAATGACATTAGAGGCCACATCAAAAGCCCAGAGGATTTATCAAGGATTCATCTCACCACAAGAAAGGATCTTCACAATATCGAGGCGGAGTGTCATTTGTCATCAGAGGCCGTACGACACAAATCTGACCCTGTAAGTGTTGACGCTTGGGTCAAGGAGACGATGGAATCCACAGATAATTGCATATTATTTTACAAACCCCAGGGCGTCTTATGCAAAACTTATGATACCCTGTCTGCTGATGATTTCATGCTAGCTATAATGAATGAGGCACAGCGAGACATGTTGAGTCGATTCGGGGGCGACGCAATCTGCATCGACAGGTACCCACGGATTGAACCCTTACGATTTTCAACTTGTAACTGTTATCGTCATCGATGACCTGAGGCAAGGGTTTCCCTGTGCCTTCCTCTTTACTAATCGTACCGATAAAGAGGCCATAAAAATATTTTTCGCTGAAATGAAATCCCAACTGGTATCAGAATTTCCGACGCCACGTGTATTTATGTCAGACATGGAACCAGCGTTTTACAACGCATGGAGTGAGGTGGTTGGTTCAGCAGATCGGAGGCTCTGGTGTACTTGGCACGTGGAGCGAGCGTGGCGGAAAAATCTTGCCAAAATCAGAACTGCCAATAAAAAGAAAGAAACCTATAAAATCATCAGATCTTTGATGGAAGAAGCAGATGTTGAAGCGTTCAAGGCAGCTTTGATCGAGGCGGTGAAGAAAATGGTTCAAGACGACGACACAGAAAAATTTGGGAAATATTTTCAAGATCATTACGCATCAAACCCTACGGCTTGGGCCTTCTGCCACCGAATGCACGCCGGATTAAATACAAATATGCATCTTGAGAATCTACACAAGTGCCTCAAGCATAATTATTTGTTGGGAATAAAAGTAAGACGTCTGTAAGGCAGTGTTCGCCCTGATGAAATTCCTGCGAGACAAGATGTTCAATCGGCTGATAGCTTTAAATAAAGGACAAATTTCCAGTAAATTGAGAATCCTTAGACAGAGACACAAGAAAAGTTTGGAGCTGTCCACAGAGAGCGTCATCCCCATAGACCCCCATGGAAACACTTGGAATGTCCTATCGTCCAGTGGGTCGGACATGTACACTGTCTCAGAGAGGACAGATTGTAACGGCTGCCAATTGATGTGTACCGAGTGCGGTATATGCTTTCACAGATTCTCGTGCACCTGCCCTGATTCTGCCATAAGTTTTAACATGTGCAAGCATATACATCTGCTTGGCACATTCCTGCGAGGGAAAGACTGGACGTCTTCAACTGTTCATGATGCTCAACACGAAGCCCCATTGCTCGTAGCACACGAAGAACCCCGAGCTGAAGAGAAAAGAACCATCGTCAAGCAAATTTGCTGTAATGATGTCAGCGACAAGTTCTCGAGTATTTCGTCCCTTCAATCCAAGAAAGACGGTGTAAAACGAACCTTGGCCGCGCTTGCGGAACAGGTACGACTCTATCACTATCCACATAGCTCTGCTGTGTGTCTTTTGTTTTTTTTTTAAATAAATAATAATTGATGTTGTGTTATAAAAGGTGGATCGGCTCAATACTGCTGAGGAAGTGAATGCTCTGGCCAAACTACTTCAGCCTATCCAGCCTACTCTCGTCGCCCTTCGAACAAGCTCCGAAACAATTCAGAAGTTCCCGTTTAAATCAACTTGCGATTCAACCAAAAGAAAAATGGAGCCTCAGCAAAGATTTTTTTCAACGAAAAATAAGAAGAAGAAGAAGAAGAATACCAACGCATTGGCAAAACCAGACCAACAAGAAAAAAAATTAGCTATGTTTTCGTTGGTTCATTCTTCAAATTCGATTAACGTAACCAACAATGAATGAACATTCATAATGATTGGCTCCCCTCCCTTGTATCTTGATGTATTTATGATAAACACATTCAAACAACGTTCACTTGCCTAACCGATGCGGTACCTACCTGATAGTAGTACTTTTGTTATGATGTTTTTGATGATTCGGTTATTAGTCGTATTATTAGTGTTTGGTTTTAATGATTTTAGTAATGAGTTCAGTTTGAACGCCTCCTACCTTTGATCTATTTTTTGTCATAAAGTGATTATAGGCAACTATACCTATCCAAAAATGTATTTACGTTTATTTTTCATTCCTTTGTCCTCACTAAAGAAACCTAACGGCTGCCTACTGACTGCTGCATTTTCATACTAGTGAGGAATAGAAAGTTAATAAGTATATAAGATTTAGTTCCAAACGACGTAGGTATCAGTCATAATCAGGGGTGGGCAAAATACTTTGAAAATGTATTTTAAATACAAAGCCCAAAATACTTTCAAAAATGTATTTTAAATACTGAAATACAAATACTTTTTGAAATGTATTTTGAACAAAATACAAATACAATTTAAAATACTTTTCAAAAATTCGATTTCGATGGCAAATAGTGCGAAAAATACGAAAAATAAATAATTCAAAAATATTAGGACCTTCAATAGACAAGTTTACAAAATGTAGCTGCGCGAAATGGCCCTGCTGCCGATGCGCAAAAAAAGTAGACAAGTTATCACCAAGTATTTAGTACCGAACCGGCGAGCACTTGGGGCTCGTGAGCTGAAAAGGAGGTGAGACCGACTGTAAAAGGAATGTCGGGGGGAGGGATAGCTCTGGGCCAGTTAGCTGAATTGCATTACAGCTGAATAACCCATACTTTCCCAATAATTTCCACACTAAAGGCCTAATTACACCAACCGAGTAACTCGGCCGAGTGGCTAGGCCGAGTACTGGGCCGAGACCGGGCAGAGACAAAATCACATGTTATTCACTCGGCCGAGTACTTTCTGTGGTGATTACACATAGGTTTTACTCGGTACGTGTAATTCGGCCTTAACGAGGAATTTTACGCGTTTCGGCTCTCCCTCCTTCCCCCGAACTACTCCTCCCTCTCCACTTTTTCGAAAAATAAAAACGTTTATCGAAGGATACTATTACTTCATAGTTTCGTTTAAAATACGGTGTCGCTAGGTTTACTTGGTGAATGATGGTGAATTTTTAAATTTGTTTACCCTTATTTTCACCCGCTTCCCTTGACCTGGAATGGCTGGTTAACGAACTTAGGATAGGGCTCTGTATGATCTATTTTTGTGCCAAGTTTCCATCCGCTAGCATCATTTTTGCGCATTGGCGGATTTAAAGGGGGGCTATAGGGACTTAGCCCGCCTAATTGGTCGTATTAGTCCCCCCAAGATGTTTATTTTCGAGCCCCTTTTCCAAAAACTGTCCAAACGCCGAAAATGGCAGCGTCTGTAGGGCGACATTGGCAGTGTTTCCAGAACGAAATTGACTGTTTTGATCGACGATATTGATAGTTTCCATTACTCTGATACAAAACTTCGTAATCAAGATTTGGGATACTCGTTATGTTGGTCAAAATTGTCAGTTCCTGAGGAAAAATTGACAGTATTGTAAGTCGAAATTGACAGTTTCAAGTACGACAATCACAGTTATGAATATTGAAATTGACAGTATCTATCTAGGGTGAAATTGGAAATCTCGAGGACGAAATTGACAGTTTATAGGATGAAATTATCAGTTTTAGGACGACATTGATAGTTTTGACAACGAAATTTACAATTTCCTGGACAAAATGGACAGTATCAGGAAGGAATTGACTGTTTCCCGAACAAATGCAAGTTGATAGTTTCCAGGGCGAAATTGACAGTTTTGAATGATTCTTAAACGAAATTGACAGTTTTGAATGATTCTTAAACGAAATTGACAGTTTGTAGGACGAAATTGGTAGTTTCAGGACGACACTGATAGGTTTAGCGGCGAAAGTGACTGTTTCTGGGGCGAAATTTACAATACTAGGAAGAAATTGACAGTTTAAAAGACGAAATTAACAGTTTCCAGGATGAAATTCACGGTTTGAAGAACAAAATTGACAGTTTCCAGGACGAAATCTTCAGATTTGAACATTTACTTGACAATTTATAGGGCGAAATTGACAGTTTAGAACGACGAAATTGACAGTTTCTAGTACTCGACTGTTTCCGGTGAAGAAGCTTTAAAACCGTCAGTTTCAGAAATCCCTTGACACAGTTTCTAGGAAGAAACTGGCAGATTCGAGGACGAAATTGACAGTTTGTAGGGCGAAATTGCGGCAGTTTTAGAATGATATCGGTATAGTATTGGCGACGAAATTGACAGTTTTGAATAACGAAATTGACCTTCATAGGACAAAATTGACAGTGTTAGATCGATACTGATAGTTTCAACTAGAAATTTACAGTCCCCAGGACGAAATTGACAGTTTTTTGAGACAACATTGACTGTTATTTATGACGAAATAGACAGTTTCTCGCGTGATATTGACAGTTCCCAGACCGAAATTGACAGTTTACAGGACGGAATTGTTTTGAGAGTTTTAGGAACTCGACTGTTTCAGGTGAAGGGGCCCAAAAGCCTCAAGTTGTGAGTCCGAATGGTCTGCTGCTGAATCCCGAAATGAAGTTTTGTGATCTGTTGTGTAGGAGGAAATTGACAGATTCCAAGTCAAGACTGTCAGTTTCTGGGGCAAAATTGAGAGTTTTTTAAATACGAAATTATCAGTTTTAAGGACGATATTGACAGTTCGACCGAAACTGACAGTTGCCGAGGGAGGAATTAAGAAAATCCATACGGTCTGAAACCAGAATTCTCGTCAGTGACTGAGTTTGCAATTGCGTGACTAGTCGTTTTGGTGATAGTTAGGGTACGAATCGTCAGTTCAGCCATTTTTAAGGCATGAATGCGGTCAATTTAGCCATTATTGGAACGCGAGTGGTCGTTTTCCAAGGCACAAATCTGGCAGTATAGCCATTGTGGAGGTGGGGGGGGGAGGCGTGAATTGTCAATACGATCAGCAGCCCGTTTTAGGGCTTGTCCAATCTGTTCTACCACTTTCAAGGGACGAATTGTCGTTGTCCCTGACGCTTTCCAAAGAGCGCGAATGACCAGTTTGACCATTTTTAGGCCGAAACTTTGAAGATTTAAATTTTTAAGGAGTTTGGTTATTTCAGAGCACGAATCGTCAGTTCAGTCATTTTCAATGGCCCGGAATTGATTTTTTGGCCTTTTCCAAGGTGCGAGTCGTCGTTTTAGGCATTTCCAAGACACAATTCGTCATTTTAGCCATTTTTAGGGCTTGAATAGTCCGTTTGACTATTTCCAGGGGACGAATCGTCCGTGAAGTCAATTTTAGGGTGCGAACGGTTAGTTTAGCAATTTATAAGGCATGAATCGCTAGATTCACCATTTTTCGAATGGTTCGCACGAGAAAAAAATTGTTTTTGGCGCAGTGGAATCCGTGAAATTGCTTTTTTAGGTCCAACCAGCAGCAAGTCACATTAGACATTTTAATGGCATGAATCGTCAGTTAAGGCATTTCCAAGACGCAAACTATTAGTTCTGCTATTTGTAGGGCACAAATCGTCTGAATTTTTATCCATTTTCCATTCCATTTTTGCACTACAAATGGTAAGTTTCGCCATTTCACTGGCACGAATGAGCACATTTAGCCATTTTTAGGGCGTGATTTGCCAATAAAGCAATTTTATAGCAATTAATAATTTCAAATCAAAAAGTTTATCCAGTCCATGAGGTGCATGTAGCTAACGCTGGTTGGTGGGGGGAGGGGGTTCGGTAAGGACGGCCCATGCTCGATGCGCAATCGCAAGTGGTCAGTTTATCGCTTGAAGGGTGCAAATAGCCCTGTTTTGCCAATTTTTGGGTGCCGATAGCCACTTTGAAGGCGCGAATCGTCTGTTTAGCCTCTGTAGAGCACGAACGATCAGTTAGGCCATTTTTAGACCGTGAATGACTGGTACGAGTTGAGTATGCCATTTACAGGGCGTAAATAGCCAGTTTTTAAGGCCAGGATCGTCAGCTTATAGACATTTTTAAGGCGTGAAGGCTCAGTATGGCTATTTCTGACGCGCGAATGGCCAATTTTGCCATTTTAAGGACATGAATCATCTGCTTAGGGATTTTAAAAGTGCGAATTTTGTCAGTTTAACCATTCATCATAGGCCGCATAGAGTCAGTTTTACCAATAATAACCAGTTTGGAATAGCCAGTTTGCCATTTTAACGCTGCCAGTATTCCTAGGACATGAATCCGTCATTTTAGTCAATTTTATGCTGTTACGAACTCAGTTTTGACATTTTCATTGCGTGAATTATTAGTTTAACCATTTAGAGAACGCAAACAGTCAGTTCTGCCATTTTTTTAAGGGTGCGAATAGTCCGTCACGCCATTTATGGGATGCGAATGGTCAGCTTGCCATTTCTAGGGCGCAAATCCGTCAGTATAGTCATTTATAGAGAGTGAATAGCCAGTGTGATATTTTCAGAGCATGAATAGTCAGTTTTTCAATTTTTAAGGTTCGTGAAGTCTGTTGGGTCATTTATAATAAGCGCGAAGTTTTGCTTTTTTAAGGACGCAATTAGTCCCGTCAAGCCAACGCCCTAATGGTCAGTTTGGGCATTCTTGACGCGCAAATGTTTGATTTTGGAATAATACTTAGGGCAGGACAGGAATACTCTGGTTAGGGATTTGCGGAGCGTGAATTGTTAGTTTGCCCATTTTTAGAGCGCGTTACGCCAGCTTGGCCACTTTTACAGCGGTATAATCGCTAGTTTTAGCCAATTGTAGCTAGTGAATGGAAGATTTTGTCAGTTTCATAGCGGGATTGACGATCTTTTCATGCATTTTCAGGGCTGCACGAACCGTCAGTCTAGCCACTTTTAGACCGCGTGAAGTTCGTTGGGCTTTTTTTTAGAGCGGTAATTGCCAGTTTGGCCATTTTTAAGGCGTTTTAAGGTGGGAATAGGCAGTGAATTGTTAGCAAGCCATTTTTGATAGAGCGAAGGACATAATTTCATAAGCTTCTCCCTTGACTAAATCTTGGATCCGCGTCTGGACCCCGCGATATTTTGTTTTTAAAAACAGCCAGAGCCATGCAATTTCTCTTTAAAATGAGCCAGTACGCTAATTTATCCTTTAAAATGGCGTGAAATCCCGTTAAATTGGCTTGTCTTATTGGAGCCAGCCCCACGAAATTGGTTTCTGACCTACGAAATCCGACAAATTTGGTCTCAAATAGTGCCAAACCGGCAAATTTTGTTATTGAAGTAGCCAAAACCACGAAATTGGGTTTTGCGGTGTGTTCAATCCGTGATATTGGGACATCGAAAGTGTCTAATGAGCGGAATTGCATTCATGAAGAGTCAACCCCTTGCAAATTGGCTTTTTAGGGAGACAATTCTGTGACATTAGTGTTTTGAGCGAGGGAAACCTTTGAAATTCGTTCTGAGAGCAAAAATCCACCAAATTTGGAATTTGACTTGGTCTGTTAGAGGGGGGGGGGATCATGAGCTCAGGGCTAAGCCCCTCTAGACATTATACCTAAAATCCGCTCGTGTTTTTGCGGCAGTTGTGCTAACGAGGAATTCAGAACTTCCACCTCCCACCATGACTACCCTTCTCTCTCCACTTTTTCGAAAAATGAAAACGTCAATCGAAAGCTGTTATTACACCGGGTTTTTGTGCCAAATATGGTGTCACTAGGTTAGGTTATACTGGTGAATGGGGGCGAAGAAGTGGAAACTAAAAAACGTTGAAATTGGAAGTATTTGTATTTTGTATTTGTATTTTCGTTGAGTGTGAAATACAAAATACTTTTGAAAATGTATTTCAAATACAAAGCCCAAAATACTTTCAAAAATGTATTTTAAATACAGAAATAGAAATACTTTTCCAAAAGTATTTAAATACAATTACAAAATACGTATTTTGTATTTAAAATACAAAGTATTTTAAATACTCAAGTATTTTGCCCACCCCTGGTCATAATCTTACTATACTTAATAATAATAATAATAATAATAATAATAATAATAATAATAATAATAATAATAATAATAATAATAAGCATTAAAAGCAGAGTGTGAGGAGCTCGTCTTTACAAGGAGCCAATTCCTTTTTATAGAAATAAAAAAATCGAATTATTGATAGGATTCATATTACTACGTAAGTACCTACCTACCAAATGACTTTTTACTTTATTGTGGTCAACGTCTTCGTTGGTACCAAGAGAGAAAAGTGCGCGTTTACAAAAATAAAAAATACGAGGGGAATGCGGTTGCACAGGACGAACACTGCAGCGCTACAAACCGCTAGCGGGTGAGAATCAAACTAAGGATTTGACTTGGGGGGGTAGACGTTTGTTTGTAAACCTGGGCTAAGGATCTGAAGTCAGATTGGTGGTAGAGTTTGTTGGTGTCTCTCCGAGCGTAGTGCGAAGGAAGCTTGGGGAGCTTATGTAACCATTCATCCAAGTAATCTCTTTGGAGTCGTACAGCTTTTCTGGACCGCCCGAGCCTGTGGCTACTCTTATTTTGGTAATTTTCCAGATCCACATACATTTCAGTATTTTCTTCATTGTACTGCTCTGGAGACTGACGATTCTTACCAACCTCAGTGACGATTTTATCTTTTTTTAGTTTTTTTGGTGTCAGCCAGTATCTCACTTCTTGTTCATTGCACCCCAACGTGGAAAGAAACATTTTTTTACACACAGGAAATTTATCTCCGTTGATGATCAAATAGTAGAAATAAGACACTTCCCTTATGTTATTTTCGAGCAACCCGTTTGGGTTTCACACCATTGACTACTGTGCGTACGTACATGATTTTAGTTTCCCATGACCATCCCCAAAATGTTTTAAAAAGTTGAACTCTATCTTCTTCCTTGACTGAGAAGCATCTCCTGGTATTTTTGTATTTTTCACACGCCTTTGAGTTGCATGGAGGGCCCATTCTTCGCGCTTGTTTCTGGACGTCTTGAACCATCTTGAATGGTCT
Organism: Corythucha ciliata; assembly: GCA_038030265.1. Lineage (NCBI taxonomy): Eukaryota > Metazoa > Arthropoda > Insecta > Hemiptera > Tingidae > Corythucha > Corythucha ciliata. The sequence goes on from CM075943.1 coordinate 20,891,759, forward strand.
GGCATTGCTTTTACTAAACCGATGTTCAGCTGTTTCTGCAGGATCGTCTTTGCACGAAAAATACTCTCTGCGATATCCGATGTAGGCCTCACCATGCATTCTTTTCATTTTATTTGACAGCTTCTGGTTTTCTTTACTTTTATTTTTGGTGGGTTCCACTTCAAAAATAAAGTCATTTTCATTACTGTTCCCTGGTTCCTCATGAACGGAGGGAAGTATTTCTTGTAGAGGGGAGTTGGTTGCTTTTACTAGCTATTCCAATGGTACAACAGCACTCAAATTTCTACAGCCATCAGAGTCCCCTTCGTCGCCTGAGCTAGGGAAATATTCACTGCCACTACTTCCCATCACTTTTTCACCGGCACAAACGTAGTGGAAAAATAAATTGACTGGTTGACGTTGTGTCTTGATAAAGAAGGACTGACGTTGCTTAGTGATTACTTAAACTCGATTTGTGCATTCCAAGTGAGTTTAGGTCCAGTGATACTCAAGGTGACTAAATTTTCTATAGGTGCCGCAGATCACTTTCCTTCACCTACGTCACGAGCAGTCCCAACCGCCATTGCGCTGGACCCAGTACATTATTAATTGTTATTGGGCTGTGATTTTTGAGAATTCATAAGCTTCAATTTCAAAATTAACTTGCTCTGCTGCTCTGGGGTGAGCAATCGGGAGCAAAGGACTGCTGGTGACGTCAGTCTCCATCCCTCCCGTCCGATGGGCAGGGGGAAATCTGCGGCAACTATAGTAAAGTTTAGTCACCTTGAGTAATACTAGTTATTTCTGTACGCCACTGAGGGGCACGTATATTACGGTAACAATCTCATTTCCTTAAAATGTGACATTATGTGGTGATGGAGTGACACCCTCGATATGGACCATGGTCCGATTATTAACCGTTTCCGAGAAAATCGCAGTTTTCCTGATTGTCAATGCATCAGGCGTTTTTTTTCTAAAATCGGTCGGTATCATAGCAACCCTTAATCCTACGAAATTTTCAAGGACACCGTTGGAAAGAGCACAAAATTCCCTTTAAGATAATTGTAAAGTTGGGGTAGTTCGTGAAATTTGGGCACCCTTAACGCTCGGCTGAAAAGCCGCTTCCTTGAATTTCTCTATTCTTACTAGTCATTCAGCCAGCTGTCATTTTACTTAAAGCTCTCGGAGGAAGAGTAGTACTTCAGGAAAAACTTCTACAATTATTAAGCTTTCAAATGACCTGCTTGGTTCGGGGCTTTGTCTCTATTTCTTTGGAGATACTGTTCAAAATACTTTAAGCCCCTGTCTTAATCGTTTGAAAACGTATGTTTGCGATTGTCATATAACAGGAAAAATTCGTTTAAAAAAATGCTCTTCACGTCACTCAGGTTGGTGAGGGATTTTCTATTCGGTTTTAAAATTGTTTTCGCTCGTTTTTTTTTTTTTTTTTTTTTTTTTTTTTTAAGGGTCGTACGACTCAGCTGTTAGGGGTCATGTATTCGAGCCCCCGGCCTATGCAGTTGACTTTGAGTTTGACTTCCGCTGTCTGTTTCCACCAATCTCTACGAATTATCTGCCGAAGGAGAGGGCAGGAACGGTAGTGACAGTTGACAGCCACCCTTGAATCCTACAGGCCAGAACCCCCAGGTTCTGAGCAGTGACCTGCCGTTTCAAGCACTTAGTATGTCCTTTTTGGGAGTTGGTCCAGCGAGGTAACCGGACTCAGCAGTCTTAACGGAGGAAAAATTCACCGAAAAGGTTTGCAAAGACCTTTCGGAAGCAAATTGTTTCCCGCTCGAGGGCAATTGCGAACGTACGTATCCAGACATTTTAGACGAGTTTTCATATACTTCGAACTGTGTCTCAGAATGAATAAAGACAAAATCCCTAACCAAGCAGGTCATTTGAAAGCTTAATAATTGTAGAAGTTTTTCATGAAGTCCTACTCTTCCTCCGAGAGCTGTCAGTAAAATGACAAACCAACAACAACAACAACAACAAACCAAACAATTTGGCTCACGGTCTGATTCAAAACTAATCATAGGCATGTGGCACTTTCAAAAACAAAAATCGCCATTTTTGACTCTCACAAACGCCAGCTTTGCGGAATTTTGCTCTTCCAAATCTTTTGGTGGATTTTTCTCGTTAAAATCGTAATTTCGTGAAATTTGCTTGTTTAAACTCCAAATTTCGTGGGTTTTGCTCTTTCAAAAACCTCTTTTACTGAATTTCACTCTTTCAGAACCTTTATTACATAAAATTTATTATAAATTTATTTATATGACAAAGACCAACGTCGAAAAGCCAGAGCAGTTCATCCACCAAGGGGGGGGGGGGGAGGTTTCATCATTGCACAAATCAATTTCTTTCTCCCTAAGTGATGTACCAACACTATTTCGAGCAAGATCGTTCTTGATGGCTCTCCACACCAACTCAATCGGATTTAAGTCGGGGTGATAAGGAGGGAGACGCAGAGGTATGTGACCAAAAGATCGGATCAAGTCTTCCTCCACGAAGGATTTCTCGATGGGAACGCTTCTCACGAGTTCGAGAAGTTCTGCTTTCGTTGATGTTTCGCAGAATTCGATGCCATGCTGGGAAAGCTATTCGACAATCACGCGCTTAAGGCTGCCGGAATTCGGCTTTTTGTTTCTTTCGAGGCAATGATAACTCGCGTTGTTCATGACTATGACACTGCCTGCCGGCACGTTGGGTATGAAGCACGTACTGAGCCATTTCGAGAAATTCTCAGCATTCATGGACGTGTGATAGTCCCCTGAAGTACTTGAGGATTTGAAAATCAGGAGACCGTCTCTAACGAAGCCTTGCTCCCCACCTCCATGAACAACAATAAGTCGATTGCCCTTGCCTGAAATATAAAATCACGAGAAACTATTTTCATGCTAAAGAAATGAAGAATCATCAGCTCACCTATTTTATGAGTAGCCCCCAATTCGTCCTCCGACTGCCAACAGGATGTAACGTTGTGGGCCTCTTGTACGTACGTTTCATCCAGGAAGACAATATTCTTGTTGGCCTCTCGATGTTTTTTTATCTCCCTCAGGTAGGAGACCCTACGGGCTGCAATTTCTGGCCGCTCAATTAGAATTTTACGATTGGATTGACACTTCTTCCACTTAAACCCCAGGTGATGTAGGCGCTGCCGAATGTACTCCTTACCGCAGTCTACAACGCCTTGCTCTAGTAACTCCTTATGGAGAAGCCTAATTGACGGGCACTGCTTTTTAACAGCATAAAACTGCGAACTTTAAAACGAATGGCACTGTCAGTAAAAGAATCGAACTCGACTCGCTTCTTATGTGGAATGTTCTTCCTCGTAGGTGTGGTGAAAAGTGACCGACTCGTACTCGAGCCCTCTGAGGTCGATCGTTCAGCTTCCTTCACGATGCGGAAAACAGAAGACCGGGGAACACCGGTCGCCTCAGCCACCAAACTGTTGATGTCGAACTTAGGCTCTTCCTCTACCTTCTGCCGGGTAAAATACTGAAAAAACGATGTGCCTTGCTTGGCTTCCTAAAGTTCTTCTTTTCGGTCTTTCACTCATTTCTGAAATCAAATACAACATCTTGTCTCTCAAAGTATTAAAATCATTAATTATCTCATGTCTACTTACTTTAATCACGACAAAAAAACCGTTGAGGCAAAAAAAACACTCTTATCACTGATAGAAATATCGGACAATATCGATTGCACGAAAAACTGGTGGGGGGTTAAGTACATTCTAATCGGCACTAGTAGCGCTACCGTCGATTTCTTTAGTCTTTGGCCGGGCTATAGATGTCTTCTCTCTTGTTATTATTTATTTTTACAATGCCGCGATGCACTTACCGTTTCTCAAAGATCTCAAATCAACGCGAATTCCCTGTTGTTGCTGTTGAAGAATCAGTTTTTTTGAAGGTAGAGACATCTGATTTTTATAAGTCTCGAATGTTTTCCGCCGCTAATTCGCCTTGTGGTTTGATAAACGCCTAAGGCCCCGCGCACACTAGGAGAAAAAAGACGCCGACGCGCGAGTCGGTGTCTTTTTTCTCGGGGAAGAGACGACTCTCGCGCACGCGTCCAATGTGAAAGGCCCCGTAGAGTTCTATGTGTTTTTACTGCACGAGTCGGACGCTGACGCGCGCGTCGGCGTCTTTTTTCTCCTAGTGTGCGTGAGGCCTAACTCTTTTTTCCTCTCTCTCATCTGTCTTGACAGTTTTTGTAAGGCACGAAATTTCAATTTTTAGAAACATAACTATATTGTTTCAACTATTCCAGAGTCCGTGCTTCAAAAGTTCAAACCCGAATCAACGCATGATAATTCCGTAGCTGAATACTGATAATTCGTGAGTTAGTTCGGCGAAACTACCTTGAAAATAGGAGTGCCTAATTTACTGACCCAGAGTTATCTCTACTGACCAGATACTTAAAATGTTCAGTTTGCGCTGAAAATTGGCACGTAAGTAGTTTCCACGTGGGCCAATCCACCTTGCCCCATAATTTGAACCCGGCCGGTTGAAGGGGAAACTCGGGAAACCCCGGACTATTGACATAGGGTTTTCTCCAACAGACCGGAAATTAAATTGCTTGGATTGAGCAGAAAATTGACACACCCTTGGTCAGTATACAACTTGTCCTACATTTTGAACCCGGTCGGTTGAGGGAAACTCAGGAAATTCCGGAAAACCCTACTGACCGGATTGCTGCATTGTATTGACCGACGCGTCAATCGTGTGTAGGGATGAAACCGGTTCCGGTCTTTAGCCCGGACCCGCTGGGGTGCGGTCCCAGCAATTTTATTTCGGTCTGGTCTTCGGTCCGGGCAGTGAATAATTCCGGTCCGGTCTTCTTGTGAGGACCGGACCGAAAAAAGTCGGTCCTTAAATGGCGTATAGAGACAATCAGAAAATTGTTACGTGGATTCGTTTCGTGCAGGAACTGCGTGCTTCTGATGTCTCGATTTTGTTTAAACGGAATACCGTGACCTAATAAACCATCAAAGGGCGGATCAGAGACCTTTTAAGAAAATCCTCCCAAAGAATAACACCTACTCATAAACACCCTCCCCACACCAGTTTTCAGCGATTTGACAGTTTGACTAGCTCTACTAGCCTGTTAGGGGCAATCCCGTTGTTATCCCCACTTTAACGTGCTGTAAATTTCTTCCCTTCAAAAGTGAAGCATTTTTTGGTTAATAGCCCATAAATGCGTACATAGAGCTTGTGAGCCAAGGATTATTACTTTTATATGTATAGTTCGTTTCGAATTATTATTTCGTGAACGTTTTCCAGCGATATTTTATTTAAGACTAAAATAAAATCGGTCCTTTTTGGTCCGGTCCAATCCCTTTTTTTTCGGTCTGGTCTTCGGTTCAGTCCGGTTCGTCAGTTTAGCCGTTACGTCAGACCAGAGACGAGAAAGATCAGTATTGGCCATTTTGGCGCAAGTATTGCCATTTTTGGCGCGCAACTGGTTGATTTTGCCATTATTGTCGCGCAAATGGTTGATTTAGCCATTTTCAGCGTCAGTTTAGCCATTTTTAGGGCGCTTCAAGTCCGTATTTGGCTATTTTTTAGAGCGGGAATTTCCGGTTTGGCAATTTTTAGGGCGCGAATATAGTCAGTTCAGCCATTTGCTAGGCGCTAATCGCCAGTTTAACCACTTTGGGGTGCGATTGCAGATTAACTGTTTTTATGGTGGGAATAGCCATAGTTCTCATGCAGTCATTTTAAAGCAGTTAATGATTGTCAAGCCATTTCTAGTAGAGCAAAACACACAATTTTCCAAGCCCCTCCTGTATTAGCAAGTCTGATCTGCGGCTGAATCTTTCTATTTTGGGGTTTCTCTACACAGGGAAACCGAAAATTGAGACAACATTTTCGTTTTGGCACCGTCCGCTCGTACTAGTGACCCTGGAGACAATAGAATCGGCTGAGACCGACGACCATGACATGAAATATTCATTTCTGGACCGTTTAAGCGACAGTATTTTACTGTTAAAAACGCTTCGGGGGGGGGGGGGACTTATAAAACACGTCTGCCTCAGACCAGAACCTTTCTCCCTACAATTTGAGAACGTGACAATCTCTCGTTAGATTTTGGGAGGTGCTTTTGATTATGTTTATGCGAAAGTGACCTCGCGACTTCAAGGGTGGAGCTATGGCCTCTGTGGCCCCTCCCTTGGATCCGCCACTGTTATCATTCCGAAGTTTCACGGAGGGGGTAATGAAAAATAGCAAGGGGGCTAGAAATACCGTCTTGTTCCCGTCATCTTATGAAGTAAATCGTTTGTAAATGAACATTTATGGACGCATAAATTCACTAATTCGTAATGGCTGCATTGACGCATTATCACTCAACCCGTATGATATAGGCGTGCGCGTTCATCCGAACTGGCACAATATGAAGATCTTCCAGGCTCTGAGGTCCGTAACCCTTGATAAATCCACGTAATATATGTTACAGTGAAAGACCGACGGTTGGTATATCGATCTTAGCATTTACCGTTAAATCCTAGTATTCATCAATAGCGTTGGTCTGGTTCGAATGATTCGTAAAATTCTATCCAAACCAGGTAAATCCTAGCATTCATAAACACGCGTGGTAAAAGTCGGAAACCTCTCCGAAAAAAATGGGAGCATCGGAATTTTACCGGGCACCTTTAGTTAATGATTTATTAAATCACTCGAAAACGAAGCTTTTGCAAGCTCTCTTTACTAGCAATTAAGTCGTTTTACGATCAGTGTGAAATTTCATCGGGGTTGAAAGTTTTTTAGAGTCGAAGACCAGTACCATAGGATTATAAAATTGATGAGGTAGCAACAAGTCTGACAGATTAGTTGTAATAGTAACATTAGTAACAAGGCGTGCAATAATACAAATTAGATAAGTAGCCGTAGTTGCCTACGTTGTCAGTCAAACCTTGTTGCGGAGTGTCCCAGACAAACCGGTTTCGCTTGCTCGGCATCTTCAGTGTTTGAACGTCTACTAAAAACTGAAACGTAGACGTTCAAACACTGAAGATGCCGAACAGGTGAAATCGGTTTGTCTTGGACACTCCTCAACAAGGTATGAATGACAACGTAGGCAACTACGGCTACTTATCTAATTTGTATTAGATAAGTTGTCCAAAAAGTTAGTTTAGAGCCAGAAATTTGCTTTTTGACTCTCCGATCGATATATCCAATCAACCCCGCCCGTAACCCTGATCGGATAATTGAAACTCGAATACGAACTCGATCAACGGGCAACAAAACTGTGAAAGCAACGACATTGGCACGAACTTTTCTTTCACAAACATTTAAATTCGAAGCTTTAAGCTCGGCGCACACGATGCATTATTTTGAAGCATGATGGCCTGCCTGTTCTAAAAAACATCCGGTCACTGATGGGGATCATACGTTTTTTTTCACCATGCAAGTAAACATGCTTCGAAAAATGCATCGTGTGCACCGAGCTTTAGCCGCCATCAAGGCTCCATAAATGTAACGGATGGACTGTTATTGTTACGAAAGAAATACTTCATCGGCGAGGAAGACGAAAAAGGTCTAACGACGGCTGTCGCAGAAAACTGCCAGTTGGGGATATGGAAAATAAAAATACCTACCCGAAGCTACTGTGGAATAGAAGTTCACTCAGTGGCTCACTAGGTTGCATAGGCCCCACCTCTCAGGATATGGAACTTGTATGATGAATCAGAGATTGACTAAAATTGGGTAATATTTTGTATGGTCTATTAGTGCTTAAATAACGTGGAAGTACTAAAAATAAAAAGTTTTGTTCCGACAGCAGCCTGTCGGGAAAAGTGCATTTCATTCATGCGACAATCGAGTCAAACCTCATAAGTTAGAACGAGATCAATCAATTATGAATGACATTTAGGCCGTGGTATAGAAAGTCAAAATAATAATAGTATATTATTTACCTAGGAGCTAAAAAGGCGAGAGGAGAGATGGCCAGTCGAGGTGAAACCGAGGCTTGCCACTCCTCGAGGCTTGAAAAGGCACTTTTAGCTTCGTGGTGTATATACTATTTTTTATTCTACAACAATAAACGTAATAATCAATTTTTAGGCGTTTTAGAGTATTAACCCCCGCCCCCCGGCAAAGTCCGTGAAAATTACTTTAGAGCCTAGACTCTAAAAACCGTGAAATTTGCGGCCGTAAAATATTTTAGCTCCTAGACACGAAAAGAGACACTTTTGAGACTCATTCGCGGCCGTAAAATTCGGTTTTAGTATCACGTAGAATAAAAAATCGTGTTTCTTTTTACCGCAGGCCCCTTTTTTGGCACCAACTGAGGGGGAACAAAATGATGAAAATGAAACAGAGTCGGTTTGGTTGCCTATACGATATGGGAAGGCGGACTCTTGTTAGAGGAGTTATTTGCAATTAAAATATTTATCCCGGCCTAAATTGTATTCATAATTGATTGATCTCGTTCTAACTTATGAGGTTTGACTCGATTGTCGCATGAATAAAATGCACTTTTCCCGACAGGCTGCTGTCGGAACAAAACTTTTTTCAGATTACGTTAATTTTCAGATCAGTTACATTAGGTTAAATGGTATGATGTCACAATTTCATCATTGCGAAATGCGGAGTGCCTGGGTTCGAATCCGAAGCAATTGTTTTTAGTGCATTTCATTCTGAAAATGCACTATTGGTCTCGTCGTGATTCGTGATGGTGGCAAACATGGGTCATGTCATGTTTTTTTCACGTTTCAGAACCTCTAGAACACGAATTCAGTGGTCTCCAGGATTCATATATATATATTTCTTTATATATATTTATTTATTGGTTTATTTATAATATTATGGCCGTTTTCTTGTTAGCACGATAACTCTCGAAGAAATTAATTTAGCGGAACGCACTTTGGCACAAAAATCAGTAGTCGTAAGACCCCGGTCGGTATTGCATTTGGGCCAAATCGGTCGAGGTGGAGGGGGGAAAAATAGGGGTTGAAATGGTCAAAAAATCACTATAAATCACCAGTTGATTCTAGAAGCATTATATTCGGTACGTATACACCATGTTAGAGTGGCCTTTGATTCCCATTTTAATTTTTTGAAAAAGTCGAAGGGGAGGGGGTGTTGCTCTCGGAGTGGAAGTAAGCGTGTGGTCTTGTTAGCACGATAACTCTCGAAGAAATCAATTTAGCGGAACGCGCTTTGGCAAAAAAATCAGTAGTCATAAGACCCCGGTCGGTATTGTATTTGGGTGAAATCGGTCATGATGGAGGGGGGGGGATAGGGGGTAAATGGTCAAAAAATCACTATGATTCACCAGTTGATTCTAGAAGCATTATATTCGGTACGTATACTCCATGTTAGAGTAGCCTTTGATTCCCATTTTAATTTTTTGAAAAAGTCGAAGGGGAGGGGGTGTTGCCCTCGGAGTGGAAGTGTAAAAATAGCGTTGAACTTCACTAGTTCATCTTAGCGCTCTAAAATTCGACTCAATAATTTCATGTAACGAAAGCTCTGGGTTCCATTGAGATTTATCGAAAACTTTGATGGGGGAGGGTGAAATGGGGGATGAAATTTCAAAAAATCGCTTAAATTCACACGTTCAGGTATTATAAAATACGGCACAAGAATTTAATATAACAAAGCCCTTGGAAAACTACCGAAACTTTTCGACATTTTTGAAGAGAGGGTGGTACAAATAGAGGAAGAAGTTCGGCTTAATGAAACAAATTATGGTATCAAAATTATTACTTCTGGGACGGCTTAGGGTATCCGTATACAGAATGAAATGCACTCTTTCCGACCGCTTCCCCTTTTTTGGCCCACCTCAGGATTTTTCACTCAAGATTTATTAGGCTGTGGGCAAATCAAATAAAAGAGACGGCTCAAAATACAATGTCAATGAAATTTTTTGGTAATTGGGTGGTCCAGTAAGGCATAGCGTTAATTTAATAGCTCCCCTCCGCCGAGAACTCCCCTGCCATATCAACGGATTTGGTTCACTAGGGTCTCATATGAAAGCGCGTTCATTTCTCAGTACTCGAGTCAATTTTCGGGGCAATTGAAGCAACAGCCGTGCGGTAGCGAATTTTCAACTAATTCAAACCCCTCTTTCACACCGTTCCCATGGACCGATTCATCTGGATCACGAACTCGTGGATCAAGACACAATTTAAAATTCACTCCCACGGGAGCCCTTCTCAATCGTTTGTTAGTCCCAAAATTTCGGCATGATACCTATGTTGTACGCATTTTTTCTCTCCGTCACTTTATCTTCTGCAAGAGTGCAGCAGGAAGACATGATAAAAATGTTGTGATGTGTTCTTATTTTTATAAAATTGATTTTGAATTTATATCGCGGCCTGAATTTCATTTATAATATGATAATCTCATTCAAACTTAAACGATTACCGGATAAATGGTGCATGATCGGGTAAATGAAATGCACTTGACCCGACAAGCTGCTGTCGGAACAAAACTTTTAGCCTTGAAGTTGCCTTCAGATGTCTCGCATTGGTGTATTTGTATCATGTTAGCGGCAAATGAGCGCCTAAAAGGGCACGTATCCTTTGCGGACAACTTATCACAGTGTGCTGTTACATTACCTTTCCTGGATGACCTCCCACTGGTGCTTTTCACTGAGATTGCATTTGAATCCGGTAATTTTAATGATTTACTGAATTTTACGCATGTTAAAATCGCCTAACTGGTACACATTTTTTTCCATTTGTCAACTACAAACAGGCAGACCAGTTCTCAATTTCAGCCGTAATGCTTTTTCTTAATTTCAGCTGGAATACCGTTTTTACTTTTTTTTTTTTTTTTTCCACTAGCTGCCACGAATTAGCGATATTTCAACTTCTGCCGTGAATTAGCGCTTTTTCTGAATTTTATGTGCGACTCACCCGTTTTTCTCGATTTTATCCATAAATTAGCGTCTTTATCAATTTAATCCCCAACTTGGCGTTTTCAAAATTGTATCTGCGTATTTGCGCTTCTTATATAATTATTATAATAAAATGTGTTCAATATGAAATGAAAACCCGATCCCAAATTCTAGCTGTAAATTAGGGGTTTTTCCATTTTGGCAGCGAATTAGAGCTGTTACTTACGTTTAGCCGTGAATTACAGCACTTATTCATTTAGCTGAGAGTTTCACAGTTTTCCCTCAATTTTAGCCCCGAAATATCACTTTGTATCGCTTTCGCAAAGTGAAATATAAAAGTAGGACAATATTATGCGATGAATTATAACGTCTGGTCACCCTAAATTAAGGTCAAATATTAGGCCTGTAGTTATTCATAATACTATAATGTCTTTAATCAAAATAAGCAAACCGCTGAGTCTACTCTACTCAACATCAGTGATGTCTTTGTAGTCTACGGCCCCAAAAGGACCATAGTGACGATAGCTCAGATTACGAAAAAATTGCACCGAAGGTGCGGTCCAGCCACCGTTTCGACCTCAGACCTTCAGCTACCTGTGCTACTCGGTCCTGGTCTGGTGGATTTTTTTTTTTTTTTTTTTCGTGATTCTTTGGTGGGTCCTGCCCCGACATTCTTGTCGTTCTTTACAGCTCAGATTCTTCTCTACGCGGTTCTCTTACTTGACCCCTCCCCCCTTCCAAGAAGCTTGTAGACGCTCATTCTTATTTCAAGGCTTGAATTCCGGCGACGTTGCCACGTGGTGTGGATCGCTACAGACAAGGTAGTGCCCTTGGACAAAAGCTAATTACCAAGAGGTTAGGCAACTCGCTTCACATCCGTTCGGTCGTGAAGGTGGAAATCGACCTTTCCTTATAAGAACTTCTAAGGCGAGATGTCGGAAGTTTAGTGGTCAATCCCGAGTTGTGATCGTAATTAAACGCAATTCAGCGACCATCGTCCAGTCCAATACGCTATCTGAAAATTAAGCTCTGAAATTCACTCACTTCACTCATTGTCGGGACGTTTTAGGCATTGTATATATAGAATGCCTTAGGGGTTTATACAATGCCTGATGATTTCATACTCTCTGCCTCTATGTATGGAGGCTGTGTCAGTTGATTCTGGGCCCACGAGAGGAATTCACTTCCGATTCTTTCGTGCATGATTTTTTATAAGCTATTCGTGTTTTTTAAGAAGAACTTGAAATCTCATATTCTTATGTAGGTACGAAATAATTTATTGAAAATAAGAAAATGAAATCAGTCGCTGTAATTGTTTATGTGACTTGCACACACGTCATCCAATTCATCTCCTCCATCCGAGCAATCTACGTGATCATCGCACACCCAGGGTCGAGGTATGCACTGTCGGTGGCCTGGGCACTGTATAATGAGTTAGTCACGTTCAGAAAGGGAGGTTGGTTCAAAATAATTAACGTGGTTTAAAGTTACCAAAAATTCGTGGTCAGGATCGCAGTTCACTTGTAAGTCTTCAGAGTCGTCTTCATCGTCTAAATCTTCATCCTCAGGGCAATTGTGCTCGTCCGACCCGTCAGAACAGTCTCTTTCGCCGTTACAAACATGACGAAGAGAAACACAGCCTCCTTTGTGACATCTGAACCCCCTCTCAGTCAAGCACACTCTGTTGTGATAGGGTTATACTTGAATTAAATACGCACGTGAAATGATTTCGACCACACTTGGACGGTCGATACCAGTAATTCGAGTTTGAGCCAGCCCATGTGGCGCTAGGGGGTACGTTGCGACAGTTGACCGGGTCTTCGTCGAATCTTCAAAACAAACAATATTATTCATTTTAAGTTCTCTAAATCCCCACCCTTCAAACGAGACACACCCATCTGAGCAGTCCGTTCGTCCATCGCATAACCAGTTGACTGGTAAGCATATGTCAACTCCTTTTGAGTAACACTGGAACTCATTTTTCTTGCAGCGTCCTGTCTGTTGTCGCTGGCTTTGTAAACTGAGGCCGTTGAAGCAAGAACGCTCATCGGCTCCGTCTATTTTTATAGAACTGTTAAAATTTTCAATTTCAGTTTGTGGATGGATCGTGAAGATACACGTACCACGACAGTCAGTCTCTCCGTCACACTCCCAGTGTAAAGGAATGCAGATGTCAGATCCTCTGCAAGGATAGCCTTGAAAGGGTGCTCGATTTTCCACGTAGCATGTAACTGTCAGTCTCGGCGGGCGCTTGTCTTTTACATTTAATCGGAAATTTTACAAGGTTTTTTAAAACAGCGCATAGCTTTTCAAGATACGAACTGTACACTGAGATTCTCGTCGCAGATGATGAGGAAGTAGTACTGGGAGATGTGCGAGTTAAAGCTGTTGTCTGGCTGGCTAGTCCAATTCGGGAGATGCTTCCGGTGAACAGGTAAATGGCCGGAGTGTCCCTTTCACCGCGGACCTCTTCAACAGTTGGCTTTTTGACAGAGAGTTTTAGAACGGTTTGAGCTGGGAGATCATTGATGACAACGCTTATAGTGTTGGGAACGATTTGAACCAGCGCCGCCTTTTTGTCGGGTTTCAAAAGATCACTGTAAAAATGTTGATTGGTACAGTTTTGTAGCTGTGAGATGAAATGTCTGTAATTTGTTGTCTTGGTCTTACGCTACTTCCATGATTATGTCATTTTTTTGTTTAGGTAATTTTATGCTGATTGCAACGGATTCAAAATTCATCGGGGTGTTTTTGAGTTTTGAAAGTACCTCAATCATTGATTTAGCCTCACTCGCTACAAAAAACAAGCCACGTGAATCTATAACAAACTGAAATCTATAAGAGAATATTTACCGGAAATAATTCTAGGCGTATCCAATTTGAAGATAAAACTATTCTGATCTGACGTCACATTTGGATTTATCAATGCCTCCTTGTTTTGTACCAGTTTCAATTCGCCTATGTACCCAGTCGCGTCGAGAAGTCCTCTAACGACGAAACGTGTGTCTTTTGGATTATACAGCACGACGTATTCAACGAACTTCTCTCCTTTCTTGAGAACGAAAGCGCTTCCAAGGCGTGATACATTTCCCGCCCATCGAGCCCAAGAGAATGTCGCTTCAACGTTGTCAATTTCAGCGCTCTGAATAGAGCGCGGTTGAACATAGCGTTTCGGTCGAGGTGCTTCGGTCGTGTTTCTCAATTCAATGGAGAATTGATTAGAGTTTCGAGTGAGAGAGCAAACGAATAAAAATAAAATAAAAATATTTGTTTCGCTCATGTTTGCCTCATTAGGTCCTACACGCACGCACTAAGAACTTGTTGCTGAAAAACAGTACACTTAATGAAAAGTTTTTTTTTGAAGAAGAGGCTTTATAAGAGAGCCCAAACAATTAAGTTTGAAAGCGGTGCTAGTGTCCGGGACTTGCGATTCTAATCTCTTGTTTTTGTTGTTTAGCCTATGAAGGTTTGATACAAATCACAAATAACGGAAAAGTAGGACAGTCTTGACACTGAATGGTCCATTCTTCTTCTGTGAAATAATTATTTCAATTAAAATACTCACAGCTCAATAAAAATGATCGGCTTTGTCCCTCTCAAATGTTCGTTGCTGTTGCACCACCGGATGCTCGCATTTGAGTAAGCAAGTACGCGCGGCATCGTAATGGGTGGGAGGGAAAAGGAGAAGACCTGCCTAATCGACAAATTCACAGTGAAAGTTAATTGTCTCAAAAAAATGAACCGTATCTTTGGAATTTTGTCTAAAAAAAAAGTGATTTTCCGGTCTTTTTTATGCGAGAATTTTCTTCTGGAGACTACACAGAAAGATGTTCTCACCAGTGCCACTGAAATAAGTAGAGGCTTGTCAAACAACCTGAATCTTTTACGCTTCAAACAAGCGTTTTTATCGTAGGCACGTGGGAAAAAAATTTCACTGGGAAGATGCCGTCCGTTGAACAGGAGGAAGAGGAAGGGAAGAGTAGCCTCATTTCTGGTCGAGACTCATTCTAGTCGATGATTGAAAAAACCGAAATAATCTTATATACTTATCCGTAATAGTAAATCAGCCTGGGGGGCAATTACGAAGGGGTGTTATAATTTTTTTTTTAATACGGCGTTATCCTATCACAATTCAAATGGTTGTCACGTGGATGCCACCCGTGTTATCACCCCTTCTACTTCAGCCCCTGGAATTATAGAAAAAAAATTGCACGTGACATAATTCTGCGAATCCGCTCGTTGTTTTCAACGGCGGGAATCGTAGCTATGTTTACAATTATTTGATTAAAGCTACGTTTACAATTAGTCTAGTTATTTTAATTAAATTTGAAATTCAAGTCTAAAATTATGATTACGATTATTTTTAGAGGGAAGTGGCCCAGCGTCATATATTGCTATGTGCGAGTTGGTAATGTTTTTTCCCGACCCCCTCAAATAAAACCTTGCTTAATCGGTGTTACTTAAATTAGTGCCGTATTCCGGCACTAATCCTG
Organism: Corythucha ciliata; assembly: GCA_038030265.1. Lineage (NCBI taxonomy): Eukaryota > Metazoa > Arthropoda > Insecta > Hemiptera > Tingidae > Corythucha > Corythucha ciliata. Next base: position 20,907,085 of record CM075943.1, read on the forward strand.
GATTTCAAGGTCTCATTTAGGCCCATTATTTTCACAAACAAAATTGATCTCGTTTAAAGTTGATCGCGATTAGTTGTCAATGACGACCCATATACATATACATATACATATACATATACAGGGTGTTCATAAATTACCTCGGCAGAGAAAGTATGGTGATAGTACACCTCATTTGTGATCGAAATTGCTATTTGAGGTTTTTTGGAATTCCTCTTAGTTTTCGAGATATCGTCAATTTCGTGTTTTTTTGGTGGCCCTCTGTTTTTTTTCGACAAGTGACTAGTACGGCATCACCAACAGGTGCTAGACTAAAAGTAAATAGCTCATTGAAAAGAGCACAAAATTTCCTTCATTATTGGTCCTCTACTCAATAAAATTACACCAAGGCCCTAGCCGCTAGGGCATGAGATATCCGAAGGAAACTCGTTATTCGCCTTTCTGCCCAATTTTCATCAGCGATTTTCTCCATTTCGTCAAAGGAAAATATTTTTTTGCATTCATAGGGAAAACTTCCTCATGATGTTAGCTTTCCAATGACGTACAACAGTTACCAGTTTTCACCATCTAGTGAAGAGGTAGAAGCAATAAACGAGTCCAAAACTGAAAAATAACCCGCAATGAGGACCCTTTGAATGAGGTAAAACCAGCTCTGATTACTCGTTTCCAACGGACGAGACATACGGGTTCAAGCGGTCAGCTAAATCTATCGCTAATTTACGTTGGTGAGTTGAAATTGGGTGGTGGTGAAGCTTAAAATATCGTTAGAGGATTGGGCTTCATGGACCAGTGGTCACCCTGACCCGCAACCCACGAACGTGAAAATCGAATGCAAAAATCAGCCCTCCGCACATCTGCATTAGATGCACGTTGCACCTCCATTCGCCGCCTCTGGATTTCCTCGCACGATTCTGGAGTAAGAATGATTCTCAAGCTCCTCTCTGGGGCTTCTCGGGAAAAAATGCCGCTAGCGGGATCCAAGGACGATGAATAAGAAATAACACTATCCCGTCCTAGCAACCGCATCTTGTGGCATTTTCACACGGTTTCGTAATACGGCCCCTGGTCGCAACTGTTTGTGGGTAGACCAGCTTTAGATGACCTAGTAAACAAAAATCCATGGGTGGTTGGGGGTCAGGACAGGACTTTTCGGTGAGCACCTTACTGGTCCATGAAGCCTTGAGCATGAAGATTTACATCGGCGAGTAGTGGATTGTCCTGACAACAAACCACCCTTGGATTTTTATTTATTAGGTCATCTAAAACTGGTCTACCAAAAACCAGTTGCGACCAGAAAGGAGCTTGAGAATCGTACGTATTCGAGAATCGTGCGAGTAAATCCAGAGGCGATGACTGGAGGTCCGCATTTATGCGGAGGGCCAATTTTTGCATTCGACAACAAGGAGAAAACCTGGAATCCCAGAAAAATCCATGGCGGGTTGGGGGGTCAAGGTGACCACCTTACTGGTCCATGAAGCCCAATCCACTAACGATATTTTAAGCTTCACCACCACCCAATTTCAACTCACCAACGTAAATTGGAGTTAGCTTTAGCTGACCGCTTGAATCCGTATGTCTCATCCGTTAGGAACCAGTAATCAGAGCTGGATTCACCTCATTCAATGGGTCCTGATTGCGGGTTATTTTTCAGTTTTGGGCTCGTTTATTGCTTCTACCTCTTCACTAGATGGTGAAAACTGGTAACTATTCTACGTTATTGGAAAGCTAACATCATAAGGAAGTTTTCCCTATGAATGCAAAAAAATATTTTCCTTTGACGAAATGGAGAAAATCGCTGATGAAAATTGGGCAGAAAGGCGAATAACGAGTTTCCTTCGGATATCTCATGCCCTAGCGGCTAGGGCCTTGGTGTAATTTTATTGAGTAGAGGACCAATAATGAAGGAAATTTTGTGCTCTTTTCAATGAGCTATTTACTTTTAGTCTAGCACCTGTTGGTGATGCCGTACTAGTCACTTGTCGAAAAAAAACAGAGGGCCACCAAAAAAACACGAAATTGACGATATCTCGAAAACTAAGAGGAATTCCAAAAAACCTCAAATAGCAATTTCGATCACAAATGAGGTGTACTATCACCATACTTTCTCTGTCGAGGTAATTTATGAACACCCTGTATATATATATACACAGGGTGTTCAAGAAATAGAGGGCAATATTTCACCCGGTGATTCTGCACCACAAATGGGTCAAAATGACCCCTATTGACCATAGTCCGATTCTCATTATTTTCCGAGATATTCAGGATTTAAGTACTTTTTGATTCTGCCTTGTTTTTTTTTGGAAAAGTGGCCGTTGCATGGTAACCGGTAGCTCTAAGGTCTAATCTGATGGCACCATTGGAAAGAGCGGACTTTTTTCTATTAGAATTTAGGCATTCAATTCCATTTTAATCCACACGTGCTCAGATATTCGGCCACAAAGTCAAACTTGTTCAAAATTCAACCTCTTTTCACGACATTTTGAAGCTGGACTGTTCCTCAACAGGTGCTTTCCGAGATGACCTTTTTTCAGAAAAGTTGGCGCATAGTGTCACCGTGAAAATCGTATTTTTTAATTGCCTTCTTAGAGGGACATTTTTCTAGATATTTCAAATTTGGACAGAAAAGACACGAGACACCTATTCATTTCTTACGTTGTTTACTTGACATTAAATCTTAAAATTGGTTATGAAAAATTGGAAAAAATTGAAAAAATGTAAAAAAAAAAAAAAAAAAAAGAAGGTGAAGTGTGATGTCGTCTTTGTTTTGTGGCATGTACGAAATAGGTATTTGAGTTGGAACTAAGTAAGTTTATTTGTCAAATATCGGGAGTTTGCTAGAGCAAGCTATTAGTGATTGGAATTTCGATGTATCAAGGAAACTATAAATTATTAGTGGTGTGAATTTTTTCCCCAGTAATGAATGATACGTAAGTACTTTAGTTGCCAAATGGGCAATTTTACGATAAATGTATGGTGATGTGACAAATATGTTTATGAAATATGTTGTCTCCACACGTGTTTTATTCTCTAACCAGAACCGGTTTTCCGCCTACTTTGAGGCCATCCTCAGTGGTTCTATCTGACAACAACAAGGAAATACAATTGGGCTAATTACTATGTGATAAAAAATCAAAAAAAAAAGAAAATAATAAAGAAAGTCTAGGACTGGCACTGACTAGAGGAGATTAATTAATAACAATAACAATAACAATAAATCGGGAACGGACACGAGATCAGAGTTGGGTTATATTACCTTTCCTGGTTACCCCAAATTTATTACAGTATTGAGTGATTTATTTATATTTACTTAATTTCAACGTTCCAAAAGTTGTTTTATGTTTTATGAGCTGAAATTTAGGTCTATTGTAAGCAATTGATCCACAGACGGTGATAGTTTCTTCCGGGTTTCAGTCACTGAGGCAGAACAGAATGTGTATTCCCCACATCGCTCGGCCAAGAAGTCTTGTTCCTATGTTACTTGGAAAATGAATTTTGACTAGAGAATCATCAAAACGTGGTCTTTTTATTCTATAATACACAAATGGCGTTTATTCGACCGATCCAAAAAGAACGAAATGCCGGTGAACTACACGTTTGTTGGGTGCTACTCGAGGGCTGGAAAGGACCGTGTATCCTTCTTCAGATTCTTTTCCAAGCATCAGGGTGAGGTAATCTTCTTCAGCACTATAAAAGGAGCACGTGGACATTCTACGTTAAGCATTTCCCAACGCTCTTTTCACACAAACACGGTTTCACGAGGCCCCCGCGTGTAATCCGCGTGAATGCCGCTTTCTCATCGAACCAAGTAATATGTACCGCACGTGTGTAAAGATGTACGTGGTCAATACGCGGCAGCCAAAACCGCGCCGCGAGAAACCTCGTATATGTGAAACGAGCCTAACGCGCTAGTTAAAAGTTAAGCCACTTCAAAATTGACGGGATGGCAACGTGAAAGGGTTTGAAATGAAACGATTGCTCTGGTCCGACTACTGTCACCCATTCGCATTTACGTTCCCGTACCGACAATAAATTGTGAACTGACCTTTTTTCTTGAATAACAACGGAAAACTCACTCTTGTCATCACAAAGCCCTTGTCTCTGGCATTCCGAACTCCCAAAGTACTAACTAAGCCACTTCTGTCGACGTGTTGCGGTTTAAGTGATTTCAAATCGCGAAATTCCTCTTGTGTGAATGCTCTCACCACGTCAACGAGGTAATTTCCATTACCCAAGCTCGACATCGCCGGGAAATGACGGGCGTCGGTAGAATTTCCACTAATGAATCTTTGTACTAGAAAGGACACTATGATTGAAATAAGTTGCCCGATTTTTATTGATGACAAGATGTCAAATGTTGAGCGATTGGATACTCACGAGCAAGGACCGGCACCGATTTATTTTCCTTTTTTTGTAGTTAGCGGCGATCCTTTCTTCGATAATCCCCCAGCGTAGTCACTTAAGTTCCATTTTACGTAATTTTGATGCCCACAAAGCCATCAAGACTGAGTTATTGAAAAAAAAAAAAACCGATTTGCAGCAAGCTTCCAATGTAGAACTTAGATGAACAGGGCAACCAGGAATAGATAGCAATGCAATGCCAACTCGATCGTAACCTGCCGAGTCCTTTCCCAATAAATAAGCAAATAATAATTATCGGGAGCGGACACGAATGCCTAACCTTCACTGATAAGAGTGAAAATTCTAATTTGGTGGGCAGCTTGCTGAGTCTTCGTATAGAGAATTTTAAGAAAAAGTCATTTTTCTTATTATAAAGTTCCCTCCTGTGACTTTATATAATTATTTTGAAGTGAAATGTACCCCACAAAGCTAATCTCATACGCTGAAAGCCTTGTCGATGCTCTTCGAGAGCGTTACCACGCCAAAATAACTGCACTTGGCGTCGACCCACTTGTAAGATTGTAAGCTCCTTATTTATTGAATTATTGTTGATGGAATTAGTTTTTCCCCTATTCGTTCGTATTCAGTGGCCTTGGATCTGTCTTCCACTGGAAGCGTTTTCGAGCGACGCTACAACGAGCGTTCATCCCGAAGGCTCAAATTGGATGTGACATCGTCCACTGCAGGCTTAGCTGCAGTCAATTCGATTTAAGGCTTTGAGATGTACGCTCGTTGTAGCGCCGCTCGAAAACGCTTCCAGTAGGCGACCGGCCTTATTCAAAGACATTATAATGGAAGCTTAAGGCTTAAAATTAAGGCAGAGTTATTTGATAGATATTGGGGTCTGTGCTTGAAAGGCCTCTACGCTTAAGATGGCTAATTCGATAAAGGAAACTTTCAGATTATTTCCCCTGAATATGGCTTAACGTTCCTTTACAAGTTTGATCGGAGATCGTGGGGTAATTGCAATTTTCAAATTTTTGTTCAAAGAATTGATGATTACTCCTCGGATGAACGTCACTTTCCTCCTTTAACATGGACTTCGTCAATTATTTGGTCTTCGGTGTGAGTGCTTATACGATGGAGCATCACAAGAGGTACAAAACCTTGGAGTCCTACACCGTGGTTGATTGCTCCAGACAGTCAAATCGGGGTTCGTAAAATCCATCGGACCCGTCATAATGAACAATCTCATTGTTGTCACCGGTAAAGTAAATTAGCATGATGTGATTTCTGCAATTTGACACTTTTCGACGTCTATAGGGTTTAATTGGTTTACCCCCTTGGTGAAAGGAGGTACATAAACTTCAGCCATGTGACGGTTGACCTGATCATGTATGTGAAAACCACGATCGCCCAGCAGTAAGTCTCCCGGAATTAGTTGATCAAGGATGCTGCAATTTTCAGCGATAATTTTTTCACTGGAATGGCCTTCGTATGCTTCGGACATAATCATAACGGATCCTTGAGTAACGATTCGTACAAGGAATTCAGCAGTCATTGCATGCTTATTATTGGAAATATGTTGGAAGGAGGCTACCTTGTTAGAGGGATTTTGACAAAAAACTTCGAAGCAATCAATAAATAAATAAAATCGTGAGATATTTTTAATAAGTAGTTACGCAGAGAGAGTTAACCCGAGGCCACAAAGAGCGATTTGCTAGGAACTTTCGAAAATAATGGAAATATCTACGACTCTAAAGGCCTAAAAACCAATAGGATGTAGCGTTACAGTTACACGATTTCTCAAAATTTAAGCACTCCGCGACACTTTTTTAAAGCGATTTATTAACTCCGGCGAATGCCCACCGATCTCCAAATATGATAAAACCCAAAATTTACGCGAAATAATAGAAAAACAGCAATACCGGCTATGCATTTCCGTTACAATACCACAGTCAATGGCCAACCAAGTTAGAATTTGGAGGTAATATAACCCAACTCTTATCTCGTGTCCGTTCCCGATAATAACATGCGGTCATACCTTAAAGAAGCTTTTTAGTGCAGAGCACTTCGTCCGATTTTTAAACGTCAATTGAAAATTGAAGCCTACCTAAGGGGTATTTTTTCTTTCTCACTAGTGGGCGGCAAAGAGGTGAGCAACGAGAGGAAGGGCGAATTGGGCACCTCTGCTCTAGCATTCAGGCACGCTGGATTTCTTCTGAGCTCTTCAAAAATGAAACAGGCTTCCAGGGCGTTCAACACGGCTGGCTTGTTTTCCATGATGAGGATTTCCGCCGAGTGACCTCCATTTCCTGGGCAGTTGCTATAGAATGTTGGAAAAACCTCGAGTCAGATCTCCTGAGGTGCTCCTTAAACCTAACTCTAAACTTTCGCCCGGTCCGACCCACGTACGTCGATTCATGGCACCCTCCACAGTGAATTCTATAAATTCCACTGCACTCAGTGTCGTCTTTCTCGTCTTTGCCATTCGGAAGAAGATCTCGCAGCGATCCGATCGACTTGAATGCTGCCTTATAAGCGCGGAGTACTCTTTCAAGCTCCAGCGACGTCTTCCCCAAGTATGGCATTGGCACCCAAGAAGTCACCCTATTGTCCCCCGCCCTCCCACCAGTGTCCCGGAATATTTCCCCCTTAAGGAGACGGTGTTTTTTCTTTTTAATTAATCTGTACACATCATTTTCAGTGTACCCGTTATTTACGGCTATCTTCAAAACGTTCCGCGGCTCTTTTTCATACCCCTCATTGCTAAGCGGTAAACTAAGAAGACGGTGAATGAAACTCTGGAGAGCGGCCATCTTGTGTTTGGGATGGTGATTGGAACTGAATGGAATAATTATGTCCGTGGCAGACTCTTTTCTGTAAATTTCAAATTCCCAACCTTCTCCTCCCCGAACGATGGTCAAATCGAGGTAGTTCAGTCGGTTGCCAGCTTCCACTTCCAAGGTGAATTTTAAACATTTTTCTTTACTATTTAGGTAATTGAGGAAATCGTTAAGCTCCTTCTGCGTGCCCTTCCATACTACAAAAATGTCATCCACGTATCGTCCCCAAAATTGTATTTTGTGATGATACGGATTGTTGTTGGATGTTACAAACACCCTCTCAAATTTATCCATAACTAATTCTGCACAAAGTGGCGAGATACTGGACCCCATTGCTAGTCCTGATTCTTGACTATGAAATTTCCCGTTGAATTGGACATAACTCTGTCTTAAACAAAGCTCCTGTCCTGGAAAAAAAATGCGCAAACCCTTTTCTATTTTTGTTACCTTTATGGAAAAAATGTTTCCAAAAAATGTGCAAGTGGCTCATTCTGGGCATACGCTCTTCGAAAGAGCTGAATGTTGCCCTTTCAATGTATACAGTGTAGTGGTTTGTTCGTATCGCATTCATTGCTTGTGTGTTGTTCACCGCATTTATTACATCTCGGATCACTTCTACAGTGTTCTTGTTTATGCCCATATCGCAGACATTTAAAGCACTGGTTTATACGAGGAGTGTATGCTTCTACAGGACAATGGTCTACTGGTTAATAATTTTCCCTCCCTGCGGTTTGACTGGTCACAGAGGGCAAATGCCCCTGGCAGACGCCGGCATACGATCATTTTCGTATTCAGCAACGTAAAACCTGTTGCGTAAGACCATTTTCCGGACTTTATTTTTCCGGTTAATTATTATCCCTAATTTAGTGATTTTGATCGGCGACCGAGGGCAAATGCCCCAAGTAGGTGCCAGCAGACGATCATATTTGTAATCATCTTAACAAAACCTATCGAATGAGACCAGTTTCAGGACTATGTTCTACCGGTTAATTTTAATTTCCCAAATTTTGTGACTTTGACGAGCCACGGAGGGCATATGCCCCTTGGAGACGCCGGCAGGCGATCATATACTCGTAATCAGCTCCATAAAACCTTTCGAATGAGACCAGTCTCAGGACTATGTTCTTCCGGTTAAATTCATGTCCTAAATTAAGGACTTTGATTAGCTATAAAATCCTTAGGCCCCAGATACGGCATGGCAAACTCTCGGACTCGTAAATAGGTGGTCATAAGTTATCATTTTGCACACCTTTCGTCACTATGTTCTTCCGGTTGAATAGTTGAATAGCTCTCGAACTATAAGAATATTTTTAAAAAACTGACCAGGGGGCGGTGACAGTGGAAGTCAGACTGCATTGGGAGAGAAGGAATCTGAACAGTTCAGATTCGCTCCCCCCCCCCTTAATAATAATAATGCTTAGTGGGCGCCGGGTTTCGAACCCGGCAGGCGCCAAAGCCTCCTTTGGGCTCATACGCCTTACCCTGATCCAACCGTGTACTTCACACCCGTACTACGCGGGCGTTTCGGTCGGTGCCCGGTTTGTTGAACGCACAGCGCCGGGAACGCCCACACGAAGCCGAGTGTGCTGTGTCACAGTTCGCCGCTGCCTTATAGTGAAATGGGCAATTGCTAGATTCAGTGGCGGCTCGTGGCCTCTTGACGGGGTGGGGCACGTCATATTCATAAATATCATTTATTAAAAATCTCGGCGAGATAGCGGATTTTGTTTATGCTTTACTTTTCAATCATAGGCTGAATAGTAGTTCACGAATAGGATTTTGTTGTGTAGGTAAAAGCCAGAATGCCTTGAGGGAAAAGTTTGGGCTTCGGATAAATTATTTGTTGGACAACGTGCATACACAAGCGTTCAATAGGTATCGCCCTGCATGACCATTTGAGAAAAACTCAAACCCGACACCACTTGGCCGTGTCGAACCACTCAGCTTTTGAATAAGTGTCTACATTTCGAGTTCCGGATGGTTTGCCTTTTCCTTTACTAGCTGTCGGCGTCAAGTTTAGAGAAGGAGTCAATCGACCGAGATTCTTGATCTCAAACCTCTCGAGAAAATGCCAAGAGCCAGCAGATGTTGACACTATTCATGCTAAAACGAACTTGAAACTGCGTACCTGTATTGCTGAATTAACACGCTTGTTCTCCTTTATTTAAATGTGAAATTTGAAACTGCGCACATTAAAAGACTGAACCACTTCGCACAAATCACAAAGCGCACCTCGAAGGAAAGAAAAAAATACCGACACGACAACAATAAACAAGACACCGACTGAAAACCGGCTGAAATCTAGAGAAGACCGAGAGGTTCCTTTTCCCTCCCCATACTAAACCCAGCTTAATGAAACGTCAACACTTCTACAAAGAATTAAAGTTGTCGAACGCTCATTCCCAGTTCCACATAGAAATGCATTGGTGCCCCGGGTTGGTGCCCGGATTTGTGGATGAAGCGTCGAAGGGAAGGGAGGGAAAAGAGCCTTTTGCGCACCCAATTTTCTGCGCGTTCCGGGCACAGGACCACAGTGGAAATATTCATTTGTCCCTTGAAATATATGGTGGTTTCTCTTCCACCAAGAACGGTTGAATCTCCGCCTGTTGGAAGCAAAATGAGAAGGTAATTTCTGAAAATTGCAAAAAAGAAGCTAACTTTTTATTTATTTTTCCTGGAATTTCTAATTTTTCTGAAGTCATTTTGCCCTTTTTCCTTCGTTTTTTGGCATATTTTTTGGGTCCTATTTTTGGTGGGGCGTGTGCCCAAATGCCCTAGTGGACGAGCCGCCCCTGGCTAGATTCGAACCCAGGCCCGCTGGGTTGCGAAGCGAGTATTGTATCCATTACACCACCGAGGCGCGCTAATTGCTAAAACACGCCCTTTCATTCGGTAATATAGTGTTTTTGTCAGTTATGTCTTCATAGTGAAATTAAAATTTATTGTTGCTGCCGATAATCCAAATTCACAGCATCTCCAGGAAAATCCCTAGTTTCTAAGCTAATTTTCCTTGCGTCATACATATGTGACCCTAGGGTGACCAGATGTAAAAGTGGTTTCCGAGGACGCCTGGTGGGAAAATTAGGACAATAGCAGAACACATTCGACGAAAAGTAGAACACAAAAGTAGGCCTCATAAATACAAGAACAACGACTTATCGTTGATCAGTTTGAAGTCACGGGAGGTCCATCCACATGACCACTTTAGCGTTTTAGGTAGGAAATAGATTTCAACGAGCCAAAACTAAGAAATTATGGGTTTTGAATGAGTCAAATCCGCGAAGAGCGAAAGCCCGTGAAACATGGGATCGTGAGAGCCAAAATATCAAAATTTTGTTTTTGATCGAGCCAAATCTATGAATTTGCTTTTTGAAAGACTTATTTTTTTTCGAACTCGCAAAATTTGTGAAATTGACTTTAGAAAAAGCTAAGGACACGAAATTATTATTTAAAAAAAAAAAAAAAAATACGCGCAATTAAGGTTTGAAATAGCAAAAATTCTGTCTTAATTAACTGATGTCCGGACGACTCGGGAAGGCAAAGCCTAACACAATTCGAGCTTCGAGAAAAAATTGGCTCCCCGGCTGGAATACTGAAATTGGTTTTTGAATAAGCAAAATCCGCGATACTGGTTATGAGGGAGCGAAAATCCTCAGTCGAATAGGGGTTCAATAAATCAGCACAATTTGGGATTTAGAAGACCCAAATTGACCATTCAAATTCAGGAATTTAGATTTTTAAAGAGCCAAATTTATTTTCTGAATTGGCCAAACCTGTGAAACTGATTTCCAGAAAGATCTAAAACCACGAAATTTTGGTTTTAAAAGCTTAAAAACAGCGAAATTGTGGTTCTAGAAAACAAAAATCCGTGATATTGGGTTTTCAAGGTGCTAAATTTGAAACATTGAAAGTTGAAACATTTTGTTATGAAAAATCTACAGCGAAACTGTGAATTGAAAAAGCCAAAATCACAAATTTTGTTTTTTCGTCAATATATTTTTACGAATTTTGGTTGTTGAACTAAACGAACTCGTGAAACATATTTTACAAAGAGGTAAAGCCACGAAATTTGTTTTTTCATCAGGCGAAATTCCCCCAAATTATGGGGTTTTAAGGGAGCGAAGTCCGCGAAATTTGGTTCTGAAACAACGAAAGTTCGTAAAATTGTTTGTTTAAAGAGTGAACCTCACGTAATTTGGTATTTGAAGGCGAGAAATTCAGCAAAATTGGTGTACGAAATAACCAAAATTAGTGGAATTTTGTTTCTAAGTTGCCAAATTTGAAATGTTTTTCGTGTAGGAGTGAAAATCTCCAGCAAAACTGCAATTTGAAAAATCCAAAATTACGAATTTTATTTATTTATATATTTATTTATTTAGATATTTATTTTTTTTGCGAAATTAGTTTTTCAATTAACCAAACCGGCGAAACTGATTATGTAAAAAGCAAAAGCCTAGAAGTTTGGTTTCAAATGCGCCAAGTCCACTAAATTGGGTTCTGAAAGGTGAAAGTCTGTAAAATTGGTTTTTGAGAGAGCAAAACCCATGTTTGGTTTTCGAATACTTGGAGGAGAAGAGCTACAGTGTATGCCCAGAAATGCTATGTCATCCCTCTAGAAAATTGTCACTTTGAAAATTGTTTTCGCTTGGTTACAGCCCTTTCAAAACCCAAGTTTCGTGGATTTGGATCTCACGGAGCCCAATTTCGGGTGTTTCCCTCTAACTCGCTTCTAAAATTGCGAAACGACCCTGACTCGCTACTGGAGTTTAGAAATAGCTCTAACTCCTGCCTGAAATTGTGGGAAAAATTGTTCCCTCGGGGCTAAAGTGCAGAAAAAACGGAATTCGCGGGTAAAATTATAGAGAGAAAGATTAGCCGAGACAAATGCTACTTCGCGAATATTAGTGAGAAACATTCGCGGCTAAAATTGATACAAAGCGCCAATTGGCGGGTGAAATAGAGGTGATAAGAAGGCGAATTCGTGGGTAAAAAAAAGAGAAAAGCGCGAATTCACGGCTAAAATGAAGAACAACGGTAATTCATGGCCAAAATTGAACAAAATTACTAATTCATGGATAAAATTGAAGAAGAACACTCAGTTGCAAGCTGAGAAAACGCAAATTCACGGATTCTTGAGGCGAATTCGTGGCTAAAATCGAGAAAAATACGTTATTTAACGCTAAGTAAAAAGTATATTCCTTGTTTATTAATAGACAAAGGGGCTCCTTGAGATTTCCATCCCGGGCTCCGATAGGTGTAGGTCCGCCATTGCTTTAAATACCTAACTTTTATGGACTTGGCTTTCACAGAGCCCAGTCTCGCAGAGTTCTCTTTAAAAACATCCAATTATGCTGGATTGACTCCCTTGACAGCCAATTTTGCGTGGTTGACCCATTCACAAAGTCCAATTTCACGGGGTTCAAAAAAGCAATTTCTCACGTTTGAGGCATTTATACACAGAAAGAATTCCACGGGTTGGGCTCTTCCGAACTTTGAAATTTCATGCATCCGGCACTAGTATACATGACCAAATTTCGCTGTTTTGGCCAATTTGAAAACCAATTTCACCTTTGGCTCCTTAGAAACAATCAATTCCGGTTGTTTGGCTGTCTCTCTCTCTTTTAGTAGCAAAGTTTTGCAAATCTGGCATTTCAAAAACCAATTTCGTGGGGTTTGCTAATTAAAATAACCGCAATTTCACGAATTTTGCATCTTCAAAATTAAAACTTCCACAGTGTTTGATCGCTTTGAAAAACATTTATTGCCTCGGGCCTGGCTCCTTTCATGAACAAAATTTCGCACAGTTAGCCCATTAAAAACAAATTTCTGGATTGACTACCCCCCCCCCCCACAAAAAACAATCCGCCTTCTTCAAAAATGAAGTTTCGTTGAATTTCTTGGATCTGCCTTCCAGAAAGAACATAAGTTCGCGGTGTCGTCTCATTAGAAACCAATGTCACATGCCTCGATCACCCGAAAATGGGAAATTTTGCGCGTTTCGTTGCGTCAAAAACAAAATGTTGCTCTCTGTTGGTTCATTTGCAGTTGGTTGCAAACTGTATGTTCGCATCTTTACATAACTCTCTCGGGGATTGAGGGTGCAGACACTCTTCAGATCCAAGCTCTCTAAAGCTCCAGCTTTCAAGCCTCTTCTGTAAAAGGCCCTGAAGAAAGTCCTCTAGAAATTAGAGGGAACTTATTGTAGAGGCTCTTATTGTAATTGTTTCGGAAGGTGCGAACGATAATTTTAGAGCGCGAATTCAACAAGAACCCATCTTTTTTTCTCGATTCCTCAAACTTTGAAATGGGGGAGCTCCGAGCTGTTTCCCTGACCACATCACTGGGAGAGAATTCACTCCCCCAAACCTCACTTGCGCCTCCACTTTTGCCGCATTAGGCCAAGTTTGGCAGCTATTACGAAAGAGGCCCTCCAACTACCACTGGGCCGACCAGGGGCTTGATAGAAAACATTAGCTAGAAATTGCGGATTCAACCACTCCAAATACAAACATTAATTTGGCACTTAAAGGAATCAATTTCGTGACTATGACCCTTAAACCGCAAATTTGGGAAATCGGCACTCACAAGAGACCTAATTTCGCGCGATTTTATCACTCATGATTCAAGAAGTCAGTTTCACTGGATTGGCCCACCAAAAAGCTAAGATTCAATTAATCAAAAAATCATTTACACGGGTTTTAGTAGTAAAAAAAACAAAAAAAAAAAAAAAAACCATCTGCTGAGGTGGGCTCTTGCGAAGTCCAAATTTCGTGGATTGGGCACTTACAGAACCCCATTTTGTGGTTTTGACTAATTCAAAAAGCAATTTCGCTTTTGGCTTCTTTGAATGAGTGCTTCCAATAACCGGATTTCGAGAGGTTGTCTCCCTGAAATAGCCAATTTCACAGATTTTACGCCTCAAGAATGAAAATGTCCTTGAATTGGCTTATTCTAATGGGCAACCTCGCAGGGGGTCTGGCTCGCCTTTCAAGACCAAACTTTTGCGTGGTTTGTCTTAAATATAGAACTATTTCGCGGGCTTGGCCTTCTCGAAAAGCCAATTTGATGGATCCGACTTCTTGAAAAACGAAATTGCGTCGGGTTAGCTGAGTCATGCAAGACCTATATCCTGCTGCTACCCATGAGTGAGAGAGAAAGGTGTCTTGAGGTTCGACTTTGAAAGTCTGAGAGCCAAAGTAAATCCAATTTTCATACTAAAAGTTTCCAAACAGCCATATTTCTCCTGAAGGCAACATTGTCACTTATGGAGTGTCTTGGGGCCTATAAATGTGAGTTATGTGCCAGATTCACGTTCGCCAAAATGACGAAGAGGGTTTCGCGTAAAAATTAGAAAATCATCACCTTAAACCCCCTGACAGACGAGAGCACATGGGTGACTCGTGGCATTCGCTTTTCACCTCGGCATTCATGGCGCTCGCTTCAGTGATGGTCTTTCTAGCACGAGTCAAGGGATTGCGAGTGCCGAAGTTCTGCGAACTCAGCGAATAAGCGCCAGCTTGAACCAGTGATGGCGGGACAGTGAGAGCAACAGGGCGAGTCACGCTCCCTGATGTCGTCAGTGTGGGCGTCTGCAGCGCCCAAAAAGCATGACTGCACAATCTCGCTCCTTAAATTATAATACTATTCCCAGGCAGTCGAGCCCGTGCTCTGAAATCGAGAAAACTATCATGAAGAAACTCAAGAACTATGCAAAGTAATACGTGCAAAAAGTCATAGCCGTAGGAGCCTATGCTGTCAGACTTACCTCGTTGGGGGTGCGTCATCGACGGACCGGTTTCGAGTGTTCACCATCTTCAGCACCTGATTTCACAACTGAAACTGATGATGCATCAGTCATACCTCGTCTTCATAAACTTACCAATTTCAACGTATTATTTTTGCACCAATCGTTGAATTCCTCATCTTTGATGGTCTCATTTGGACAGAAATCGATTGAGATTAAGATGAAATTATAATGAGGTTTTTTTTTCTTCAAATATGAAGGCGGTTGGCTTTGAAAACGCGCTATTACTTGAATCTTTCTATTTTGTTATTCCGTCCACGTAACGACGCTAAAAGTAATCCGACGCAAATCAATTTATCTTATCATCGTTTGACTCGTCAATGGAGGAGTGATGTTCGAAGAGATCAGTGGAAACAGACCTCATATGGAACGTCCTCTAATCCAAATTATGAATACCGAATTGCCAACATATTTTATTATTTTATGTTGTACCCATTTACCTGACGAAAAATTATGAAGGTAGGTTTCTAATATATTTATTTACAGACAGAAAACCAGCATGAATTCATTTTAAAATGTCTAATGGGAATACGCATGTTTTCTACGAATACTGAAAATGCACATAGTGAGAGAACTGCGCTGTGAGTTTATAGAAATATCCATTCACTTTTTTTCTGGAGTATGAAAATTCAAAGTTCGTTGCAAGAGCAAAAACCCCCTCTATTGTTTAAAAGACCGGGAAGGTAACGGAACAAACACAATACTTCGTGAAAAACAAGCATAATATTTCAGTTGTTGTAGTGCAATCATTGGTAGTACAAATTTAACAAGTTTAGCTCTCAATTTGTTAATACGAAGGACTGTATCAACAGTTACGGTGAACTTTGAACTTTCAATTCTGGCTGATGTTGAATTTCCGTTCAATTCCGAAGTTCAAAAGGAACTTCGCATGCCCCATCCGCTCGATGTGATGGTTTTCGAAGTCGCTCGATCACTTT
This sequence comes from Corythucha ciliata, assembly GCA_038030265.1. Lineage (NCBI taxonomy): Eukaryota > Metazoa > Arthropoda > Insecta > Hemiptera > Tingidae > Corythucha > Corythucha ciliata. The sequence continues at coordinate 20,923,008 of CM075943.1, forward strand.
ATCTTATTGCTCGGGTTTGTTCTTTTTCTTTTAAAGAAAAACATGAAGAGAAAAACACGGGGAAATCAATTAAGTTAAAGGGAGTTATGAAGCATTATGTAATTTAATTAATTTCTTCATTTAAGTATATTTATGGAAATTAATATTGAGGCTAATAATACTAATTTATTATATTTTACATAAGTTTTTGTTATTTTACACCAATTTTAGTTATTTTACATCCATTTTTCTTATTTTATGTCCATTTTTGTTATTTTACGTTTTTTTTTTTTGTAATTAGAATTAATTCCCATCCTCCAATATGGACGTATAAGAAGCTTTGTGATAGTTATTCGAGAAGAAAATTTGAATGGTCTTTGACTGCAAAAATTTCACTCGGTTTTTGTTTTGCATTCAAGTAGGAACTTTCTGAGTAACTCAGCATCCCATGAGTGTACACTCATCAAATTGACGCGCATATCTCGTAAAGAAGAGTCAACCGTTTTGATGAAATCTTTACGACGCATGTCGATTGGGTCCTCAATGGTTTACTTAAAATTTGATTTAAATCGGGCAATGGACTAGGGGTACAAATCGGGGTAGCAATATAAAATAAATCATCAAAAATCACAAAAAACGGCCTGCTGTACTATTTCAAGCCCTTTTTTGTTCGACTGAATTGTTAATGATTGTATGATTTCATGATTATCGCGACTATTGAACCCGGCTACTTCATGCTGAGAGGCACGCTGTAGCAAAAATTTTGTAACAGAATGAGGATTCTGTCGCTTACCTTGCGAAATACTATGTCGCAATTATAGCAGATTCTTTTTTGTTTCTCTAAAGAACAAAGCTGTGGTGTTTCTGGAGAGATTTTCATTATTATCATTGCAAATGAATGATTCAAAACTGGAGAAAGCGCTGTGCAACAATCATAGCTTTTCTTATTTGAATCAATTTTTGTTATTCAAGTCAATGCCTGTTATTCAGATTGTAGAGATTTTAGTGGAGAGTTCTTTGGAGAAGTTCCAATAAATCGGATGATAAATAATCTTAACCCCCTCGGCCGTTTACTGTTGTGCATTAAACAAAATGGTGACGCACACTTAAAATTCGAATTCGCAAGAACGCACGGATTTAAATAAATACCTTTTACCTATGAATGATTTTATTTGGCAAAACAGGAAACCAATGTCGTTAAAACCCCATGAAAACTTCATTTTTAGCCTCGGGAGACTCAAAGCGGACGGCGTTACGACTGTGTGGTTAAAGGGCGGATTAGCGGGAGTTGAAGTAGATATGTCAAGAATTCTTTAGTAGCCGACACCCCTCCGATCTGCTCCCTGCAAGAGTATCAGCCCTCGATTTAACCTGACCCCGGCAGTCATTTTGCCCATTGCACTCCGTCTATACCACGATATAACTACTCTCTTACTCCATTATGGCTTGGGAGAAATGGAAGGGCCCTTTGAAATTGTATTTTCTCTCTCACTCAGTTCCCACTCTCTCTCTCTCCTGAACATACAGTTCCCTCTTCAGAGCATCGTCACTCCTCTTTTTCAAATTGTATTGGTTTCTTTTTATTACCACTCTCAGGTTTTCGTACGTTAGTTATTTAAAAACTGATTCGACCGGCTCCCTCGATTTTTCTCTCTCTTCACTTTTCCGCGGAACACTCTCCCATCATATCGCATCTTGGTGGGCGGTTTCGAACTAAGTATTATCTCAATGAGAATTCCTCAAATCTAAGAATTTAAAATAATAATACAGGGTGGATCCGTATAAGTGTGACAAACATTTTTGGGTGAAACTACGTTAAAACTGGAGTAAAATGGTACCTACGGAAATGTCCTACGTCGATCCGTTCCGGAGTTATGATTTTTTTTTTTGTTTAAAAAAGTAACCAATGCATGCTTCAAAAAATCCGCAATTTCTCGGCTTATATCGCACCAAATCCAAAAAGTGATGCCATTTCCAGAAACCACGGAACATTTCCTTTAGGATAGATGTCATTTTATTGCTTGAAATAATCATCAACACCCAGAAATCTGGCATTTTTTCCATAAACTCACGTGGCCTCCAAAATTAGTCCGTTTTACGAAAAGTCGCTGTACCAAACAGCTTTCTCAACAGATTTTCGATGTATCACAAAAAGTTCCCCGTCTTCTAAGCTTCCTTTTGGCGTCTTCACATTTCATGTTACCACTGACGTTTCTCACGAAAACGTCAGGAGAATGCACAAAAACCGTGTTTCTACGGAACATGGACCATTTTCTACGGTATTCGTGAAGGGTGCAGGGAGATCGGCAGAAGTGAGAACAGGATATCTTACCATGGAGAAGATATATCGCAGACAAGATACATTCAATTTGCCCCCCCCCCCCGCCAATCCATTTCGGCCGATCTCTGAGCACCCTTCTCAAATATTGTTGGCACCTGGCACATAGGCAACTGCCTATATTTTTCTGTCAAAATACTGTTTTAGAAAGGGAGGACAGGATATTTTAGGAAGGAGAAGATATCGTAGGCGAACGGCCGGCATTCAATTATACCCCCCTCCCCCGAATGGCGACAATTTAGTGAATCACTGATGGGGGAAGGGGTCAAATCGAATGCCTCTTGCCTTCTCCGCACGGTAAGATATCCTGTTCCCAATTACTGCCGATCTCCCTGCACCCTTCACGAATACCGTAGACAATGGCCCATGTTCCGTAAAAACACGGTTTTTGTGCATTCTCCTGACGTTTTCGTGAGAAACGTCAGTGGTAACATGCAATGTGAACACGCCAAAAGGAAGCTTAGAAGACGGGAAAGTTTTTTGATACATCGAAAATCTGGCGAGAAAGCTGTTTGGGTAGAGCGACTTTTCGTAAAACAGACAAATTTTGGAGGCCACGTGAATTTATGGAAAAAATTCCAGATTTCTGGATGTTGACGATTATTTCCAGCAATAAAATGCCTCTATCCTAAAGGAAAAAAAAAACACATTTTCGCTGGTCCACCTCACAAAAACCCAATTTGGCGGTATTTTATAGCTGAAAAACATATTTCACGCGAGGTAGCCAAATTCATAAACCATTTAGACGTTTTTTACACATTAAAGAAACCATTTTCACGGGCCTGGCTTGCTGAGAAATCCATTTCGTGAGATTGCCTTATTAAAAAACCAATTTCGCACATTAAAAGACCTTTTTCGACGGCCTAGCTGCCTAAAGAACTAATTTCTCGAGTTATCGCTAATTAAAAAGTCAATTTCGCGGATTTTTCTCACCAACAACACTTTCTTTGCGAGTCTAGCTCACTAAAAATCCAATTCCGCGGATTTTGCTCATTGAAGAAAACCATTTTCGCAGATTCTAAAGTACAACTCCCTTCTTTTCTCGGCTGCTTTTTCAATTTGAATAGACAAACTCCTCCTCTTTCACTCGAACTAACTCAGCCGCCGCAGTGTTTTTTGTTTAATTAAATGCATTTCGGGTCCATTTTTCCGGATCCCCTCATCAGCATTTATGCCAAACACAGCACAACACCTGGTGTTTGTGAGGGGATCCGGAAAAATGGACCCGAAATGCATTTAATTAAACAAAAAACACTGCGGCGGCTGAGTTAGTTCGAGTGAAAGAGGAGGAGTTTGTCTATTCCATTTTCGCAGGGCCGGCTCTCTAAAAACCCATTTTCGAGGGTTCCACTCGCTGGAAAACCCAATTTACTGGGTCTGGCTGGCAAGCTAAAAATTCAGTTTTGCGGATTTTCCTCGTTGAAAAACAAATTTTGCGGGGTTGCGTCAAATGAAACGGATGAAGCACACTTAAAATTCATTTTTGTAAGTCTGGACCGCCCTGATAAGCCAATCTCGTGTCTATCGCCTCTGGCATGTATAAAACACTCTTGATGTTCGTGGAAGATCATTCCGTCTTCTCAGAGTAACTGGCCCTTTTCCAAGATCAGGAGCTGGTTACGCGCTTGTTGATGACTAGATTTTGACAGTTTACAGACGTCTTCCTGACATAGAACTATTTGTCAATAAAAAAATATACGCTGCTTCGCAGGGAGAATGGCCGTGTGCAGTAAATCAAAAAACGAAGTGTTTGCTGAACTTTCGGAAAATTTATTCCCTTCCTCAGGGCTTCGACTTCATTAAAATTTGCATGGAAACATGATCAAAAAACGGTGCAATGTGGAGAGGATCAGAACCGGTCTATTGCCGGAAAGAAAAAACACATAAGTGCAAATTAGACGACCCTTGTCTTAGGACTTTTCAAGGGATTACTCCCCCCTCACCGCACCACCATAGTCACCCTGCAGTGAATTCGAGGGAGTGGGGAGGCTGAAAATAAAGAATTAAACTTCATTGAAGCTAAATACTTACCATTTTTTACTTGTTTTGAGTTCCGAAAAAAAATTATATAAAGTTTAATAAATAAATAAAGTTTAATTCTTTATTTTCAGCCTCCCCACTCCCTCGAATTCACTGCAGAGTGACTAGAGTGGTGCGGTGAGGGGGAGCAATCCCTTGAAAAGTCCTAAGATAAGGAGATAAGGGTCGTCTAATTTGCAATTAATTAATTGCTGGGACACATAAAGAAAAAAGAACAATTGAAAAACACATAAGATTTTTCACACATTAAAACGGGAAGTGTTGCTCCCGGTCACAAAGGATAGAGAACAAACGCTGATTCGCGACAAAAACTGAGCAAAAATCGAACACTAAAAATAAAACATTTTCGTTCTTTTTATCTTTATCTCCTTATTCTACTTGTTCGATTTGCCTGATGATCTTTCTTAAATTTAGCCGCCCCTCGAAAATCCCCCCCTCCAATCCCGCTGTGATCCGGCCCTTGTGACATCAAACTTTGGTCTTCTGATTGAGAAAAGTCAAAACAACGTCTGCTAATGATTATAGCACAGTGCTTCCTCGCTTTTTTTGTTAACATATTTTACTTTTTTCTCAAATCATTTTAAAAAACAAAACATAAGCATCTTTCAACAATGGGTCAAATGAGGTAGGAAATATTGTAAATTTAACCGCCGATTTGTTTGAGAATTCAACCCCTATTTTCACCCCCTCCCCCTTGTACGATTTTGACGAAATTGATAGGAGACCCTCTGCTAGCCAACACATATATTCCCTGAAAATTTCATCAAATTCGGATAAAAACTATGGAAGATATGCTTGTTACAAGGATTTGCGGACAGACAGACACGAAACCGAAATTGTTCAGGAAGGTATACAACGTGAAATGCAAGTTGAAATTTCGATTTTGAAGAAGAAGAAGAAAAAAAATATTTCCTAAAAGTGAAAACTTTCATGAAAGCTTCCGTAGCTCGGAAGCAAAATAAAAATGTTCTGCGGGTATTGGGACGACGAGGGCAATATGTCACGAGGAGGCACGAATATTTTTTCAGGCCCTTTGCATTGGCTCACTCTCTTGATGTATGAGGGGCCTGAACTAGACGTCGAATGGTCCTGTGATCTTGCCCATATTTATAATACGGGATTAAATTATGACAACACACAAAAAACCATGTTATCATTTGGTTTTACATGTGAGCGACTTCGTAAACGACCAACGTGAATTCTCAAGTATAGCACGAACACTAGATTAACACACAAAAAAATGAATATACATAAAAAGCAGTGGGGTCTAGCTTTTAAATATCTATTCCCTCTCTTCTTACCTTATTTTTTTCTGAAATGCCCATCTGTTGGGGAATACAATGTTTGTTTAATCCTCGGTCCTACACTCAGTTTTCTTGTTTACGTAGCTAATGCCTTCCTGTTTTACTCGTCTCGCTGCTGGGGGTATACACTTCTTCATATAAACATTTATTTATTTATATTTTTATTATTAATTTGTTCTTTTACAGACTTTGGAGATGAATTAGTTATGTTATTTAATTAAAACAGTTCAAAAAAGGAGCGCAGACGGATTCTACGAAGAAATGTATGCAAAACGCCAGGTGGAAAACCTTCAGTTGTATTTCATGAAACAGTTAAGAGCGCGAAAGGAAGGAAATTTTCATCATTAAGTCTCGCCTTCATGTAACGGGGTAAAACAGCTAGGATTCTGGCACTCAGCTTTACCCTTGCAAATTGTTTGTTTATAAAGAACGCGGTAAAAGGGAAGGGCGGACACCCGCGGCCCGAATTTATAACTAAAGTGTGAGAGGGAAATCTCTGAACGCCCGTGTTTATTTTCGCTCAGTTCAGAGCAAACGGTTATTATTTCGTAGGTTTCTGTATTTGAATAATGAAATAAAATTAGTGTTAAAGCTGAAGAGAAATCATTTAGTTCTATCAATTAATTGAGCTGTTGAAACTCCATATTCCCGCCCCTTTTTAAGACAGTTGCCCTAGTTGCTGGAAAGGATTACTGGGAATGGGGTGGAGATCCAGGTTGTTGGGTAGGATCAAGAAAGAAGGGGTGACCGGCGGAGGATTCGATAGCATTCCGTTCCTCTTAACTGAGTGTATTTGGCGTAATAATATACTACCGATGAGGAACAATAGTGGACCGAGGTTGTATTGTCGGAACAAAAGGGAGAGTTTCTTCCCTGTCCCCTTCACAGGGATCCTTCTTCCTCACTACCTCCTATACCTCTTCGCATCATCACGATCACCTCGGCATCTTCAGCCGCCTTGTGCTCCCCGCTCCACAACCACTTCTGTTAGGTTGCCTCCGTCAAATAATGCTTTTCCTTGGAGACATCCCCCAGAAACTCCCCAGAGGCAATGATTTATTTCTCCGCTTATAAATTTCCCAACCGTTTTTTCCCTTTTTTTCTTCTTCTTGGAAGAAAATTCTTTGGAATCAACTTCTACTTTTTGTTTGCCGACAATCGGGTACAAAACTAGCATGCCGGTGGTGCCCTTTATTTCCCACGAAAAAGTAACTCACAGAGCATCTGATGAAAGGGAATAAAAGACTTCGTTATTTGCTCAAAAGAAAAAAATCCTGGCAATTAAAGGGAATCCTTTTCTTTCTTTCCCTTTTTTTCTCTCTTTTCCCTCGAAAACAAATAACATCCTGAGGACACCTTACCTATTATTGAGATATCGAGAGGACGAAGCGTACCTGCTTTTTTGCTTTGGAGAGAGGGAACATTCAAAAGTTTGTAACTTGCAGAAAATGACAAGCATGTTGATAAAATAGTAACTTGTGTTATTCCAGAAATCTCGAAGAAAATATGAGTCTATATGAATGTTCTCTTTCTCGTCATCTTTGCCGGTCCACAAAAACATTTCAACAATGGGTCAAATGAGGTAGGAAATATTGTAAATTAAACCGCTGATTTGTTTGAGAATTCAACCCCTATTTTCACCCCCTCTCCCTTGTACGATTTTGACGAAATTGATAGGGGACCCTCTGCTAGCTAACACATTATGTTCCCTGAAAATTTCATCAAATTCGGATAAAAACTATGGAAGATATGCTTCTTACAAGGATTTGCGTACAGACAGACAGACACGAAACAGAAATTGTTCAGGAAGGTATAAAACGTGAAATGCAAGTGGAAATTTCGATTTTAAAGAAGAAGAAAAAAATATTTCCTAAAAGTGAAAACAATATGCTTTCGTAGCTCGGAAGTAAAATGAGAATACTTTTCTCAACACTATGCCTTCTTATTTTTTATTTTTGTCATCATTGCAGCGAAGTGTTTAACCCCATTTTCCGAGAAAGGTCGTCGAGAGTTTGTGAAGAGGCTTGGTCATAATATCGGCTACTTGAAATTCAGTTGAAATTTGAGTTACTTGAATTTCGCCGTTTGTAACGAACTCCCTCACAAAGAAACACTTCGTTTTGATGTGCTTTGTTCTTTTGTAGAACTCCGGATTGTTCGATACTCCAACCGCGGCTTCATTATCAACGAAGAGGGTAGGAATTGCTTCCATTCGAGTGATGGCTCCTAGTAGTCTCTTGAGCCAAACGACTTCTCTAGCTGCTTCGCTCGCTGCGACTATTTCAGCTTCGGTTGTTGAAATGGCCACTGTACCTAGCTTGCCTCTGGCTTCTCCAAGAAACTGCTCCTCCAGCGTATAGACAAACTACTCCAGAAGTCGAGCGGCCAGTACTTCCGTCTCCACCGTGATCAGCGTCACTGTAGCTCTCTAGAATCCCTCCTCGACAGTCTTGTTTGTAGATAATTCCGTTAGTCATCGTGCCTTTTAGATAGCGAAGTATTCTTTTGACTTTAACCCAGTCTTCCCATGAGGGATTTTCCATTTTTCGAGAAACGACGCTAATCGCATAGGCAATATCAGGCCGCGTGCCTACCATGAGGTGCATGAGAGCTCCAACAGCTTCTCTGTAGGGAAATGTATTTCCTTTTTCTGTCCCTTCCTCCTTTACCGAAACGCTCTCCCTGGTTATTGGTGTTGGAGCAGGACGGCAGTCATTCATCCCGGATCTTTCAAGAATTTTTCTTGTGTACGAGGCTTGGTTCACTTTGATGCATCCGTCCTTTCTTTCCAATTCTAATCCCAAGAAATAACAGGCTGGCTTTTCTGTAATTTTGAATTCTTTTTTCAAGTCATTCAAGAAATCCGAAAGCTCCGTGGCGCTCGAGGATGCTACTAATCCGTCATCGACGTAGAGAGCTATCAAAATTTTGTCGTCTCTAGTGTTTTTCATGAGTAGGCACGGATCTTCTTCATTTTTCTTGAAGCCAAGTCGAATGAGATAATCGCCAAATCGTTTGTTATATAACATCGAGGCGCCTGTTTTAACCAACAGAGACTTTTTTTCAGTTGGCAAACTCTATTTGTGCCGTCGGAAAAGCCTTCAGGTTGCCTCACGTAGATCGTTTCATCGAGGTTTCCGTATAGAAATGCTGTTAAGACATCAAATTGAACTGCTCGAATATTTCCCGCCTTCGCAACAGGGCTGAATATTTGGTCATAATCTTCACCCTTTCTTTGTGAATATCCTTTGGTGACGAGTCGTGCCTTGTACTTTTCTATTTCTCCCTCGGCATTGGTCTTGATTTTGTAAACCCATTTGCACGGAATCGCCTTTTTTCCTAGTGGTAAATCTGCTAGTTCTCACGTTTCATTTTCTTCAAGCGAGTTCATTTCATTATCCATTGCTTCTTCCCACTCTTTCAAAGTTTTGCTTTGAACTGCTTCTTTGAAAGTTGTAGGCTCATAAAAACTATAAACGTCTGCAGCAGCTGACATAAGGTTCGTTCGTTTGTCGTTCAGTGTAGTGGTGCAGGTGTAGTTCGAGCAGTCCGGGATTGACGTCATTTTTGAAAAGCAAACGAACGCTTTTTCGTGCAAATGGCTAACCTAACGATAACAAAATCGTTACCTTTATAATTTTATTCCCGCATAGAGCTAAGTTCAGCAATTTTCTCGTAAAACAATGAGTTTTCGTGAGACTCATCAGCCACCATTCCAATTAACAATAATATAAGCACCCCGAAACACTTGGCTTCGTATTAAGGGTTCTCGGTGGTGTTTGTACAACAAACCGCACATCGACCAATACGGTCGTATGGTGAGGGTGTGAATCGCCCTACTCCATCCTGAGTATGCGGCCAGGGGCCTTAGTATGAACGGTCGGGGAAAAGGCCGCATGCGGGATCCAAGGACGCCGAATAAGAAATAACAATATCCCGACAAAGCAATCACGTCTAGCGGCATTTTCGCACGAGTTTGTACTAAGGCCCCAGATGAGGCAAACAAATTCCTCGATATCGACAGTGATTGAATTCGGCTAGGTTCGAGGCCGGGATTCTGGTCGAAGGTCACCATTAATACTAAAATACTAAATTACTTCTATTTTTATACATGACAGGGAACACTTTAACTTCAGCTTTATTGTCCAACTTCCCAGACAGAAATGTTGACAAAAGGTAATTATAGAGCAGGTTATAACATCTCAAGCAGCAAGCTCCTCCTAATTTTTCAGTGTAGATAGTGCTGCACTGAACAGTCATAGGTTTGACAAAAGAACGCTTTCAGTGTAGTTCGGGATTACAAAAGAACGCTTTTCAGACTGTCGTGCAGTCGAACGAACCTATAATTTAAATTCGCGCCTTCTGAAGGCATTTTTGTGGCTAAAATTCAGGAAAATTCAGGAACGCTTTTTCGTGCAAATGGCTAACCTAACGATAACAAAATCGTTACCTTTATGATTTATTCCCGCTTCCCAGTCAGAAATGTTGACAAAAGGTAATTATAGAGCAGGTTAAGACATTTCGAGTAGCAAGCTCCTCCTAATTTTTCAGTGTAGATAGTGCTGCACTGAACAGTCCAAGGTTTGACAAACGAACGCTTTCAGTGTAGTTCAAAAGAACGCTCTTCGGACTTTCGGACTGTTCGCGCAGTCCAGAGCAACTCCGGACGACAAACGAACGAACCTATAATGTAGTCATCAAATCTGTTTGGTTATTGTTAAGGTCGAACGATATCTCAACGCGTATCCCTCCCATACGCCCTTCTCTATCTCGCCTCTTTTTCCTCTAATTCCTCTTCTTCTCTCTCTTGACTGTCGTCGAATTCTTCTATCGAATTTTCATGTGAAGAGAGCTGAATATTTTCCGTTTCTTGAATTTTGGTACCTTGTTCACTTTCTTCTTTCTTACCTTCTTGAAGTATTTTCAAGTGTAAAAAGTTGTCCCTACCTTCAAAGTCGACTAGTGGCTCTCCTTGGAAAATCACATCTCTGGAACGAATCAACTTTTGTTTTTCTTCATTCCATATGCGATAGCCGTTCGTATCCGTTAAGTTTTCCTCTCTGTGCTTTCCTGTCCATTTTCTTCCTTAGATGCTTCGGGATATGAGCGTAGCACGTGCTTCCTATTATGCGAAGATGCTTAATAGCTGGCTTTTTTTCCAGCCATAACTCGCTTGGACTTTTCCCTTCAATGCTTGATCTATCTGTCCTGTTCAGAATGTAGGCAGCCGTATTCATCGGTTCTGCCCATAGCTCTTGTGGAAAATCTCGCGAATGCATAATCGTTCTGGCCATTTCAACAATGGCGCGATTGTCGCGTTCACTGCATCCATTTTGTTCCGGCAGTAAGGCATAACTAAGCGATGTTTGATTCCTTCCTCTTGCAGAATCTTTCGTACGTTTGAGTTATCGAATTCTCCACCGTTGTCACTAAGAAGTACTTTCACTTTATGGCCACTTTTCTTTGCTTCATCGAGCATTTGTTTTAATTTTTGATATACTTCAAATTTGTGTTTAAAAAAAAAACAAATCTGTACCGAGTAAAAATCATCTTTGAGAATAACGTAGTAGCGATACCTTGAAAAGGAACGAGTGAAAGGTCCTCCAACGTCAGCATGTATCAAATCACCTGGTTTCTTTGCCCTTTCTCGAGTCCCGAACTTTTTCCGAACAGACAGGCTTCACAAAATTCGTTTTTTATTTGTAGTTTCACTTGAATTCCTAGTTCTCTCGCGATGAGGTCCCGGACATATCTTTTATTCTGGTGCCCCATCATCCTCGTGGTACAGCTGAAGAATATTCTGCGTTGAAATACTGCAAATTTCAGTTCTATTCTTGGGGTTAATGCTTTGCAATGACAATTTGAAGAGACCTGAGTGACGATTTCTGAAACCAACTAATATCACTTGATCGTTCACTTCGAATTGGCAACGCTTCGTTGTAGAAACAAATTTGTTTCTTGGCTGTTTGTCGTGAGCTGCTATCGGAGAGAATAAATTTTTCTTAATTTCTGGTACATACCATACGTCATCAAAATTGAGTTCGTGATGATTTCTTCCAATTTTTGAGCATAACTCGGATTCTTCCTTTTCCGATTGCTTCGACTGTATCGCCTGTCGCAACTTTGTGTGAATCTGAAAACTCCTCAAAAGTTTGGACAAATTCTTTTCTGAAAGTTACGTGATTCGTCGCTCCATTTTCTACGAACCAACTTTCTTCGTCATTTTTTTCGACAGAAAAGCAGTTGCACTAAGCAGAGTCATATTTGCTCCTGACTTTTTTTCAGTTTGTTTTGGTGGTCGTCCATCCGCTATCCATTTCTTACAATTCCGAACGGTGTGACCTAAACCTCCACAGAAATGACACTTGAATTTAGCCTGGGGTTTTACTCTCGAGTTTTCCTGTTCCACTGGTTTCGATGAATTAACTGTGAGTATCTCTTGACTATCTTGATTTTCTTTGCCTTTTAGGGCTCTTTCAAAGGCACATAGCTGATTGGTCAAATTCTCGATGGTCCTGTCTGCCTTCATCATTAACATCCAGCTTGATTTGAAAGAAAAATATTCTTCTGGTAGCGTTTAAAGTATCTTGCAAATCAGAAATAAATCGGGTAGTTCACTATGCGGTCCTCGTTCTTTCACAATTTCGATCTTCAAGTCATTCCACAAGTTCTTCAATTTGGACATGTGACTAGCTATATCGACGATAGGATCTCGCTTGTAATTAAAAAATTGGGAACAAATGTCGTACGCCTTATCTTCGGGCGCTCCATCAAATAATCGTGTAGTTCCATCCAGACCTCTCGTTCTGACCTCAGTGTAGTTCAGACCTCTCGGGCAGAACTGAAAAACGCATTACTTTCTTTAGAGTTTCTTCCGTCATGTTCGTAGTCAAAATGATCATAGTGTTAAGCCCCGTTCATATTAGGCTACTAGTAGCGCGCTACTAGCAGGAAGCTACTAGTAGCTGCACTAGTAGCGCAATGTGAACACTCAGTATCGGCTACTATTCATTAGCAGCTACCGAGCTACTAAAGGTGAAAATTTCCAACTTTAGTAGCGCATTGTCTGTAGTATCTGTAGTAGCTCATTTTGAAATGTCTAAAAAATGGTTGTACGAAGCTAGTAAGCTTCTTTTATTATTCAAGTTGGGCTTCAGCAATAATAATTATCGACTTGAGAAGAAATACGTCGAGGAAGTTTCTACCAACGATATATAAAAGAACTGGATTGCTCATCACTGCTGATAAAGACCAGCTGATAATAGCCATCAAATAAGCTCCCATAGTGGATGAGAGGGGTGGAGTTTCAAAATAAGTGCCATATTGCCATAACTACACAAGGAGAGGGACAGGGTGATTGTTTACCAGGGGACGACCTGCCCCCTCCACGCCCCTCCAGTCCTTGTGAGCAATCCAGGTTTATATATCGTTGGTTTCGACACATAATAAACTGAGATCGGGTAACCAAACGCCCCCCCTCGATCACGGTAAGTGTACAACACACTTCGCTAAACCGCATCTCCACCCCCAGAGCCCAACGGGAAAACGACTTCGCTGAACCACATCTCCACCCCCAGAAAGAGAACCACCCGGAACACACCGGCGCATGAGAGGACCGCCCATGCCCTACTCCCGGGAAATCACGTGAGTGGCAGTGGGTGGTACCTCCTACGGGCTATATAAGCCGTGCGGAGACCGAGAAAGAGGCATTCCGACGGCTGCTAGCACCAAGAGCAGAACCATCCCGAAGAGGACCCACTCTGGACAGCAACCCCGAAGACACCCAGGCAAGGACCAACCGAGCCAGCGGAAAGCGAACACGGACGCTAACCGGCACCAAGGGGAAACCGACAAGGGACCGAGACTGCCGGTCCCAGGACCACCCCGGACGAACTGAGGACAGCGCAAAGGGCGCTAACATCTCACCGGAAGAGCTCCCAGCGAAACCCCGTTATCCCCCGGTAGTTCTCCCCCTAGAGGGTGACGAACACCGGTCCTCATCCCTGTGGTGGCGAGTTCTACTCCCAGTTACTGGTCGACGCAGGCCCCACCTTCCTGCCCTCTACCTCCCAGGGTGAATCCTTACCAGAGGGCCTGGAGGGCTTAGCGCCTTAATTGGCTGCCCTTGAGCTCCTGGTGAGCGACAGAACCACATCCCTGTCCTCACCCCTACAGCTGGAGCAAGCGCAAGGGCGCTAACAGAACTTCAGCCCGGAGGACGGTAGTTCTCCCCCTTGAGGGTGACGAACACCGATCTAACCTCCATCTGGGGCAAGCGCAAGGGCGCTAACCGAACTTCAGCCCGTAGGACGGTAGTTCTCCCCCGTGAGGGTGACGAACACCGCTCTAACCTTCATCTAGGGCAAGCGCAAGGGCGCTAACCAAACTTCAACCCAGACGGACCTGTGGTGAGCGCAAGGGCGCTAACCAACCACCAACCCCAAGGATCTGGGGCAAGCGCAAGGGCGCTAATCAACTTTCGACCCAGAGGACCCGCAGGCAGCGTCGAGGGACGCTCACTGACGACCCAGAGGACCTGTGGCGAGCGCAAGGACGCTAACCCACCACCGAAAGAGGCACGTCTACCGCCGAAGGAGCTCGCGTGCAGAAGTACGACCGACCTCCCCGGAGCGAACACCTCCGTTCCAGAAAGACTGTTTATTTTCCACATTGTACATATATTGTAAATATCACGAAATATATTGGGGCCTGTTACCCAAAAGACAACAACAGGTGGCGACCGTGACTTTTTCCTCAAGGCCCTCGATCTTCGGACAGCCGCGTTAAGCTACACGGCGTCAAAACCTTATCACCTTATCATCAACCTTTGTTTGATGATAATATAATAATAATAACCTATGGAAAGTTTGACATTATTGATACAAATCCCAAGTTTTAGGGCAGTTCAGTGTTTTTCACACATTTTTAAAGTTTCTCCACGTGATAATTAGTGTCGGGAAGACCTGGGGGCCTGTTCTGAAAGATTTCAGTGTTCCTAGGAATTATCCTTTTCCACCCGTCCACCCCGAAGTAAATCACATGTTAATTGGGAGGACGGGTGGAAAGAGATAGTGATAGTGACAGTTAAAAGTTATAGAACAGGCCCCCTGATTCGGAATCGACAGGGGCTACTTGATTTTTTGAATCCGTCCGGCTTCAGATGAACATTATTTTCCTCGCCTCTCTCTAGAATTCTAGATAACCAAAATGTCTTTTTACTCCGGCGCAGCTCGTGTAGTCAAATTAAATCGTTAATTTATGACATTTTTATAACAAGTTATGCCTTTGAAGTCGTAAGAGACGTGTTCGACACATTTACGCCCTCCAGAGACCACCGTCAAAAGCACACGAATGTCGGATTTGGTTTCTTCCGGGATTAGTCGAAATTAATGACTCGCGGGTGACAAGCAAACTCGAGACACAGGGTACGGTGTACAGCACTTGTGAAACTGTGAGTATCACTAACACCCATGAAAACTTATATTCTGGCCATTGAGCTCAGTACACTGTGTGTGTGTTTTTTAAAGTTTTTGATGCGATTGTGTTCGGTTTACCAGTAACGACTGCCCTTTCTTCTTTGACATATTCGTATTCAATTCAGCCGCTAAAGTTTTTCTACGATGACTGCAATCTACAACGATCATCGTAGAACAATATCAACATGGTTTTCTTTGAAGCTGGCTTCTTCTTCTTTGAGCCTTTACTTCTCCGGGCACCAAGTTCACGAGTCATTTTTCTAATCTCCGAAAAAATAAATAAATGAAAAGGCGAGGGGCTCTATTCACTTTAATCAACACAAAAAATATCAAAACGAAACGGCAGAAGTTGGAGACTAGACTCCTCCTCACTTCTTCTAAACATTGAAAGGGGATGAGGTGGATTCTAACCTTCTTATTTGTTATGAGTCGAGTAACCTTTGAAAAATCAAACCTCGCTTTCCCATCGCATAACCATGGAAATAACGACAAAAAATGCAGTTTTTAACGCGCGGTTTTCACCGAATTTTGTCCGATAATTTTTTAAATTCTGAGTTGAACATTGCCGACCCCGGTCCAGCCACAGAAGAAGTCGTTTGATTTGAATTGCGTCCAGAGAGTGATCAGCAGAAGGCCTGTACGAGCAGAAGTTGGGGAGTAAGCTGGATACGAAAGTGGGTGACGGAGTGGCTCTACCAATGAAAAGCGTTTGGAGAGTCTTCCGCTCGGTTGCAGGAAGTAACTAGAGAATGATCGGGATAATGGCATCCCGCAAGTTCTTCGACATAAATAAGAATCACAGGAGAAAATTTTGAAGAACTTTTTGTGATTGTGGATTAGGTGCTGACGTCGGCTATGCGATTGACGATTATGTAAAAACATCGAAATCTTGGTTTCGTTATAAATAAAATTCCATAGCGACGTATCGCTCGGTTTTTTTCGTCCAACTAGCTCCGGTGTGAGCCCTTGTGTCGCGTTAAACTCCTAGCCTCGAGCATAGAAAACTTCCTAAACAGATACCAGTCGCGTTTCTATAATAAATGATCTGGATTTTTCATTATTCCCACTTCGTTCAGACTTGTAGACTAATGCGACGTAGGACGTTTCTTTCACGTCTCTTTTCAAATTATCAGGCAACGTGACGCCCGTTCCCACGTGTAGGCGACATTCCGGAAAATTATAAAAAACAAAATTTATGTTGCCCTGAGATCACTTCAAACTTTGCTAGACACCTCCCCCCTCCAAAAAAACCAAGAGGGAGGGACATTTTAATTAAAATTGCCATCACGAGAAAAAATTATAATATTCTTTGTTCTCCTCCGTGAGCTTACGAGCAATTGAGTATAGAAGCAAAAACTCCCGCTCAGCAAGCTACTAGTAGCACCAAGTTGAGCATGCTCGACTTTAGCCGCGGCCAGTAAATTTAGTAGCAAACAGAAATTACAAGAAATACCAAAAGGTTTCGCTTCGATATTTCAAGCTTACGAAGTAGCTCACTAGTAGTAGCGCATTGTAGTAGCCTAATGTGAACGAGTTTCCCTCACCCCTCGCCCGAAAGCTACTGGTAGCTTACCTTTAGTAGTTTGCTACTGGTAGCGCGCTATTATAAGCCTAGTGTGAACGGGGCTTTACTTTCAGCTTTCCAGTAGTTAGTCAGATCTGTTTCATATTTCTTCCTGACTTCTTCAACCACGCCTTCTTGAGGTTCTTCAGGTTGCTTCAAAACGCCGTTCACAACACTTATCGACCCTTGAATAGCTCGGAGAAGTATGCTGATCTTGTACTTCCATGTTATCCAGTTCTTCTGTCCTTCCAGAAGACCAATTTTACCTTTGTTAGCTCCATATTAACTTGAAGCTATCGGCAGCAAAAAACGTGATCGTAACCTGTTATTAGTCAAATTTTTATTTTATTATTTTCTTTATTTATTATATTTTCAATGACTGCCGTCCTGCTCCAACACCAATATCAGGCCGCGTGCCTACCATGAGGTGCATGAGAGCTCCCACAGCTCCCACTTCTGTAGGGAAAATTATTTTCCAAATAAATTTATTTTTTATTTATACAATATATATATATATACTTTTCTCAACAGGAATAACATAAACTTGGAACAGAATCTCAATCTCCATCACGTAGTCAAGCAAGTAGGCAAGAGCACGCACAACTCACAAATCTTGAATGTAAGGTTGGAAAGGTGGGAGTGGACAATTCATCGATTTCGTTCAAGCAAACCTGAAATACATAGTAGAAGGTTCAATACAATAATGAATTGATGTATATTATTTTCATTTCAGCGTATAATTGAACGCTTTATAGCAGATTCTCTAAAAGGCGACAGTCACCTTTCGGACCACCGAATTATAATGTAGAAGTAGACCTGGAAAGTCAAGAGTGATACAGCCTGCTGCGTCTATTGTAATACTATAGCATACCGCATTATACCCCTCTGTACAGCGACGACAATGTGGGATGAAATATTTCAACGTCTTTCCTGATGGTGAGGTTTATTGCTTATAAACACCGCAACAAACGAGTAGAGCCTTTTTCGTTTGTTCTTGGGGTATACGTACCTCTCGACCAGCCGTCCTTCATCTGTGATAAGATCTAGTCATTGTGTAAGTATTTTAATTAGGCGGCTTGTTACATAATTATTGCAAATTGGAGCCGTAAATCTTTTTATAGGAACAGGTTGTTGCACGCCCCGATGCGGCTATTCGGGCAAAAGATGAGCCTGTTTCTTATTTCTTATAATATCTAGTCGTTATATAAAGCAAGGCGTACACGTGAAAAACAAGTTTATATACATATAATATGAGACGATATTGTTCCCCGATAATTTTGGCTTTCACGCGTTTGATGGAGGTGTTTTTATATGTTGTATAGTTGGACGTTGTAAGAACAGCTGGAGGCATTACTCTTTGCGACGATCTAGTCTACGTCTTTTTAATTGACAAGGGCTATGCCCACTAAACGTTTAATGGTTGACCTTGTTGCATTGGGTCAGACTTGTCATCGTTTTGTCTTGTTTTATTTTTAAATGCCCTGATGGGCGAAACACCTGTGTAGCGAGCCCTCCTTGCCATATCGCACCTTTCAGAGGTGTGAGTTAGAATCACCGCTCCCACCATATCACTGCGCCAACCGGCCAACGCTTGTGTAGTGTGAAGCGTTGACTTCCCCTCACCTAGTGGCAGATATTTACGGGTTGTTTTTTGGGGGGTTTCAACCCCCTCTAAGAAGATGGTGCCTGCTATAACTTGTTGATTGCCATTCGAGAAATTTGTTTCAGCTTTCAAGCACCAAAGGACTGTTGAACAGGGAGCTGCACAGATGATTTCTCGACCACCCTCGTCTGCAATGCAGCGCATCGATGAAAGGGAGGGTTAGGCCACCGTTCCGGGGGAGGGGGGTGCACCGAAAAGCTTAAAGATGAAAAATATGGATTTTTAGGTTTTAGAGCGTTGATTAGCGGTAAATATTGAGAAGAAGCGCTCATTCGCCACTTAAATTGGGAAAAATACACCAATTCGAGACGTCTGGAGGCAACTTCGCTGACAAAACAGAGCAAATACGCTAACCTCAAGTTTCGCGGTTCAATTTGAGAAAATGCGCTTATTTACAAAGATTGAGGAATGTGGTTGAGGATTCGCGGATATAATGAAGAAATAATCCACAGCTAAAATTGGGGCAATAATTCGCGCCTAAAATGAGAAATAGCGCTTATTCACGGCAAAAGTATGAAAAAGCGTTAATGTAAAGCAGAAATTACAAAAATTCCACTTCATTAGGACACATTTGGTAAACCCGCTTGTTCACTGTTAAAACTGATACAACCGCTATAATTCCCACTGAAATTGAGATAATGCGTTAGATCGCGGCTGTAATATTACAAAAGTGCTCAGTCTAATTGAGTCTCCCTCTTTCAACCTTTATGACGTCTTTTGGCATGTTGTTCTTGATTCGTGAAGCACCACGTGGTATGAACCAAGAGACAAGAAAACTGTGGAATCATCGATGTGTCATTACCGTTCAGTTTACTCTCGAATGAGAAACGAGAATCGCTGGACTGGGCCGTTACGAAACATTTTTCTGGGACAGGGAAGGTCCTCCCATCTTCACCATTCTCGTGGCGTCGCCACAACAACAAACAAATTACATACCTAAGCCACTCGCGGATCCGTTGTAGCCAGGGTCCGTGTTTCCTCTCGGAACGAATGATTCCTGTTTTTGTCAAGCGGTGATATGAATTCAGAAGATACTGGGCAGTGAAGGATTCAAAGTGGCGTTCAAAAGTGCGAAGACAATCGTGGAAAATGGAAAAGGCACAACGAAGCCGCAAGAAAAAAGCGACAAGTACAAGCTAACCTGTGCAGTGTTGCATTTTATGGATTTCCCGTCAGATCTATGCAGGTTTTGAAGGTGGCTGACGGGAAAAATTCCGTCTAAGCTTAACGGATGACGGAATCGCTCAGTTTTATAACACAAAGAGACATTGTATAACGCAACGGGGATAGAGGTCGATTCGGACTATTCGGACGTGACGTGGGAACAGCTGTCCCACGTTAGTCCAGTCAAGGAACATATTCTAGACTGCAATAATTCATAAAGAATTTTTCTCTTCGGGAATGTGTTCGGAGGTGTCCAGGGGTCACCTCACCAAAAGTCCCCGAGTTTTCGAGTAGAGCGAGACTCTGGAGAAGGCGAAATGTGCGACCATTTTCGGCTTTTCACCAATATCTAGGAAACTACTAGCGTTAGCGCCTAGACGCCGAAATGCAAAAATAACGTTCGCATAATTTCAGATAAATTCACCTCTATTCATTTTTTTCATTTTCGTAGCGGTTACCGATATATGCTCCGTGGAATTTGGGGAAAAAACTGTTGCATGACAAAAGTATGAAAACCGGTGGGACTAGAGGGGGAAAATATTGCATTCGATTTTGGCCTCGGCTGATGTTTTCTTCATGTTAAGACGTTATATTTCACGCAATATCCTCGGTATCACCCTTGAACTGTACCGTCTGTCGCCTTTCAAACGTAAAAAAATGATACGCATTTTTCAAACGCCGCTCCTTCCGGTTGACTGCGTCTAAAAAGGTCGCCAGACATTGTGTCAAGGTGTCTACTTTAGTAAACTATCCTCAAAATTTGGGGTAGCTGAGAGACAATTTTGAGAAAAGTTGCGTAGTCTACGAAAAAACGAAGCATTTGGATTTTATTTTTCGGTATTTCTGGGCGTAACTGTTTAGAGCTACAATTTTTCGACAAAGTGAATGATATGAAGCAATTAAGCTGTAAAATGAGCTTTCACTTGAGCTGCTTCTTATACTTCTTTATAAATAAAACAAAAATTTCAAACTGTTTATTATATTTTTTATTCATTGTGCTTTAGGTCTGTTCCAGCAACGTGTCTGAAACATATTCGGTGCAGAGTTGCCATGAAGCCATCTAATAAAATTTATGATGATAACACTTGCTGGTCCCTTGGCAACTCTGCTCCGAACACGTTCCAAACACCTTGCTGGGACAGGACTATTATCTGACAAACAACATATGCGTTTGGGATCAAAATATTAAAAACGAGCAACCTTGGGATCGCGAAACCACCCATAAAATGTTAAAAATGTGCTTCCACACCTCGGCTAACTCCATCTTCAAGACTCTTCCTGCCGAATAGAGGGGGAAAAGAAGTATAAGAAGCAGCTCAAGTGAAAGCTCATTTTACAGCTCGATTGCTTCATACCATTCACTTTGTCGAAAAATTGTAGCTCTAAGGAATTACGCCCAGAAATACCGAAAAATAAAATCCAAATGCTTCGTTTTTTCGTAGTCTACGCAACTTTTCTCAAAATTGTCCCCCAGCTACCCAAAATTTTGAGGATAGATTACTAAAGTAGACACCTTGACACAATGTCTGGCGACCTTTTTAGACGCAGTCAATCTGATGGAACGGCGTTTGAAAAATGCATATCATTTTTTTATGTTTGAAAGGCGACAGACGGTACAGTTCAAGGGTGATACCGAGGATATTGCGTGAAATATAACGTCTTAACATGAAGAAAACATCAGCCGAGGCCAAAATCGAATGCGATATTTTCCCCCTCTAGTCCCACCGGTTTTCATACTTTTGTCATGCAACAGTTTTTTCCCCAAATTCCACGGAGCATATATCGGTGGGTTGTACTAATTTACAAAATGAACAAAAGCTTACGGAACGGGTATAATAAAAAGCTGCAGTGCGCCCAAAATGCTCATCTACAATATAATAGTAACCCTTCACAAGTAATTAGAAGAAATAACCCGAACAATCGAAAAGTACTAGTACTTCTTCTCGAAGGGTACCTTACGGAATGAACAAAAGCTTACGGAACGGGTATAATAAAAAGCTGCAGAGCGCCCAAAATGCTCATGTACAATATAATAGTAACCCTTCACAAGTAATTAGAAGAAATAACCCGAATAACCGAAAAGTACTAGTACTTCTCCCCGAAGGGTACCTTACGGAATGAACAAAAGCTTACGGAACGGGTATAATAAAAAGCTGCAGAGCGCCCAAAATGCTCATGTACAATATAATAGTAACCCTTCACAAGTAATTAGAAGAAATAACCCGAGTAACTGAAAAGTACTA
This sequence comes from Corythucha ciliata, assembly GCA_038030265.1. Classification (NCBI taxonomy): domain Eukaryota; kingdom Metazoa; phylum Arthropoda; class Insecta; order Hemiptera; family Tingidae; genus Corythucha; species Corythucha ciliata. The sequence goes on from CM075943.1 coordinate 20,944,779, forward strand.
ATACTTCTCACCGAAAGGTACCTTACGGAATGAACAAAAGCTTACAGAACGGGTATAATAAAAAGCTGCAGAGCCCCCAAAATGCTCATGTATAATATAATAGTAACCCTTCACAAGTAATTAGAAGAAATAACCCGAGTAACTGAAAAGTACTAATACTTCTCACCGAAGGGTACTTTACGGAATGAACAAAAGCTTACGGAACGGGTATAATAAAAAGCTGCAGAGCCCCCAAAATGCTCATGTACAATATAATAGTAATCCTTCACAAGTAATTAGAAGATATAACCTGAGTAACCGAAAAGTACTAGTACTTCTCCTCGAAGGGTACCTTACGGAATGAAGTAAAGCTTACGAAACGGGTATGATAAAAAGTTGCAGAGCTCCTAAAATGCTCTTGTACAATATGCTAGTTACCCTTCACAGGTAATTGGCAGAAATAACTCGAATAACTGAAAAGTACTAGTACTTCTCCCCGAAGGGTACCTTACGAAATGAACAAAAGCTTACGGAACGGATATAATAAAAAGCCGCAGAGCGCTCAAAATGCTCATGTAAAATATGCTAGTTACCTTCCACAAGTAATTAGAAGAAATAACCCGAGTAACTGAAAAGTACTAGTACTTCTCCCCGAAGGGTACCTTACGGATTGAACAAAAGCTTATGGAACGGGTATAATAAAAAGCTGCAGGGCGCCCAAAATGCTCATGTACCCCAAATGCTCAGTAACCCTTCACAAGTAATTTGAAGAAATTACCCGAATAACCGAAAAGTACTAGTACTTCTCCTCGAAGGGTACCTTACGGAATGAACAAAAGCTTACGGGACAGGTATAACAAATAGTTGCAGAGCTCCTAAAATGCTCTTGTACAATATGCTAGTTACCCTTCACAATTAATTGGAAGAAATAACCCGAGTAACTGAAAATTACTAGTACTTCTCCCCGAAGGGTACCTTACGAAATGAACAAAAGCTTACGGAACAGGTATAACAAAAAGCTGCAGAGCGCCCAAAATGGTCATGTACAATTTAATAGTAACCCTACATAAGTAATTAAAAGAAATAACCCGAATAACCGAAAAGTACTAGTACTTCTCCCCAAAGGGTACCTTACGGAGTGAACAAAAGCTTACGGAACGAGTATAGCCGCAGAGCCCCACAAATGCTCGTGTAAAATATGCTAGTAACCCTTCACAGGTAATTTGAAGAAATCCCGAGTAACTGAAAAGTACTCTACATAGGTTTACCATGATGCTCGCTAGCAAGTGTTCGCCAAAACCGAGTGCTAAGTATGTGCGACCAAAACCACCCATTGAGCATAGGGTCACATATGCTTTCCTTCTGAGATACTCGTGCATTGTGTTTTTTCAGCGACTGGCTACTCTTTCTCCGAAAACTCGATTTTACGGCCTAACCGCTGAGCTTGGAACATAACGGTTGACGTTTTTGAAGAGTTCTCAACATTTCACTTCAGAAAACAGTGTTCTACATAGTTGTAATCGTACCTGAGTATTTTTTATGATTTCTCACAAATGACGAAAGTTACTTGCTTCCATACAATGCTTCCAATAGGGTCCCAATATCACAAAAACATGTCGGTTTTGTGAGCTTTCCAATGATCTCCTCAAAATTAATGTTGGTCCAATTTTCAGAGATATTAAACATATGTATAATCCGAAAAAACAAGGTGTAAACGTGCGAAATCGTCGCTGAATTATAGGAAAAATTTCAAGAAGGTTACTTTCGTCATTTGTGGAATATCATAAAAAATACTGAGGTACGTTTACAGCGATGCAGAACACTGTTTCCAGAAGTGAAATTTTGTGCTTTTTCCAAAAACGTCAACAGTTTTTTTTCCAAGCCTAGCGGTTGGGCCGTGAAATTGAGTTTTTGGAGAAAAAGTAGGCACTCGCTGAAAAAACACAATTGTACTTGTAACTCAGAAGGAAAGCATTTGCGACCCTATGCTCATAGCGTAATTTTGGTCGCAAATACTTAGTACTACAACAGACTTCAGTATAATTATGCATCTCCTCCTGAATCACCCTGTATGTGCAAAATAAAAAATAAAAACCAAGGTAAAATTATAATTCGACTGGACTATTATGGATATTACTTCTATGAACCACTAACTAATTTCATGATATTTATGGATTTCTTTTTTTAAATGAAGATAGACCTATTAAGAATGAAAAATAGGCATGATGAGAGCGTGAAACTATCTTCCGACAGGCCTGGAAGCCGGGGAAAAACGACTCAAGTCACATACCACTACCTATGCACGCGACGTTAGCGAAGGATATTTGACATTAACATTGAATTATTCAAACATTTACTTCATTTATTGATCATACTTTAACATTTCAAGTAAAAATGATTAGAAAATTCCACTTATTAGCTAAAGGGAGCGTAATTCGATTAAGAGGCTATTATGAAACTTAATGAAATCGTCCTGAAAAAAAGTTATTTCTGGAGTTATCCTCTTTTTCGCGGGCAGTAGTGAAGTATTATGGGAGGGAGGCTTTGGCACCACAAAGCAGAGTATTGGTAAGGAGTGGGGAGTAGTGGTGAGGCTCGGAGACTTGTATGTATGTTGTAAACGAACTGAACATTGACTGCCATTGTCACTTTGACAGGTCACTCCTCCTGCAGCCTTCAAACAGTTCAAACTACTCCCACCTCTCTTGTTATCCATGCGTCGCGTGGCTCAGCCGATTCTCTCATTTTCATTCGCACCCTCTTCGTTCAGAATTCGACTAGGTAGGCGAATGCCAACTTCGCGCAGTATTGTTTCATCTTAGTAGTTGATTTATTCTAATTTTTTTTTAAATGTTTTTTTTTGGATGGCGCTAAGTTAACTAGCATATTGTACGTGAGCATTTTGGGCGCTCTGCAGCTTTTTATTATACCCGTTCCGTAAGCTTTTGTTCATTCCGTAAGGTACCCTTCGGGGAGAAGTACTAGTACTTTTCAGTTACTCGGGTTATTTCTTCCAATTACTTGTGAAGGGTAACTAGCATATTGTATAAGAGCATTTTAGGAGCTCTGCAACTTTTTATCATACCCGTTCCGTAAGCTTTTGTTCATTCCGTAAATTAGAACAACCCTATATCGGTAACCGCTACGAAAATGAAAAAAATGAATAGAGGCGAATTTATCAGAAATTATGCGAACGTTATTTTTGCATTTCGGCGTCTAGGCGCTAACGCTAGTAGTTTCCTAGATATTGGTGAAAACCCGAAAATGGTCGCACATTTCGCCCTCTCCACAGTCACACTCTACTCGAAAACTCGGGGACTTTTGGTGAGGTGACCCCTGGACACCTCCGAACACATTCCCGAAGAGAAAAATTATTTATGAATTATTGCAGTCTAGACCCCCTTTTTTACATTCCTTGACTGGACTACGTGTGATACAAAATTCCAGAAAACGATTTTGTTTTGTTTTGTGGGAACACGAGGGATAATCTTGTCAGAGCAATGTGAACGTAAACAAATAAAAACCTTTTCTGAAATGTTGTATCACACGCGGGAATGCTTGTTCCCACGTCACGTCCGAATAGTCTGTGCTGACCTTTCGTGTGTGAAGACGGGAAAAAACATTCACTCTCCGTCAGCGTCATTCTATGAATATGCGCCCTTTCTCCATTCCATCTCCGGCCGAAGATGTCTCCACAAATAGACCGAGAGCTGGCGACAGTCCCATTCAACCGGAAGAACATAGTCACGAAAGGTATGCAAAATGATGGCATTTCACACCCTATATACGACTCCGGAAGTCTGCCTTGCTCTATCTGGGGCCTAAGGATTTTATAGCTAATTAAAGTCCTTAATTTGGGACATGAATTTAACCAGAAGAACATAGTCCTGAAACTAGTCTCATTCAAAAGGTTTTATGGAGCTGACTACGAATATGATCGTCTGCTGCCGCGCCGTCTGCCTGGGGCATTTGCCCTCAGTGGCTCGCCAAACTCACGAAATTCACTAATCTTTAATTAACGGGAAGAACATAGTCCTGAAACTGGTCTTATTCGAAAGGATCTATGAAGATTATTACAAATATAATGGTCTGCCTGGGGCATTCGCCCTCGGTGGTCAGTCAAACTCCATAAATCAGGGATATTAATTAACCAGAAAAACTAAGTCCGGAATATTGTCTTATGCGACAGGTTTCATGTGGCTGAATACGAAAATGATCGTCTGCCGGCGTCTGCCTGGGGCACTTGCCCTCAGTGACCCGCCAAACTGCACAGATGGAAAATAATTAACCGGAAGAATATAGTCGTGAAACTAGTCTCATTCGAAAGGTTTAATACAGTTGATTACGAATATGATCGTCTGCCGCCGTCTGCCTGGGGCATTTGCCCTCAGTGGCCAGTCAAACTCCCTAAATCAGGGATATTAATTACCCGGAAGAACTAAATCCGGAAAATGGTCTTTTGCTTCAGGTTTTATGAGGCTGAATATGAAAATGATCGTCTGCTGGTGTCTGCCTCGGGCATTTGCTTTCTGTGGCTTGCTAAACTCACTTAATTTGGGAAATTTTAATTAACTGGAAGAACATAGTCCTGAAACTGGTCTTATTCGATTGAATTTATGGGAATGATTACAAATATTATCATCTGGCGACGTCAGCCTGGTGCATTTGCCCACGGTGGCCGGTCAAACTTCCTTCATCTACGGCGCGACAGACGATCATATTCGTTATCAGGTCCATAAAACCTTTCGAATTAGACTAGTATCACGACTATGTTCCTCTGGTTAATCATTTTCACTCTGTGCAGTTTGACGGGTCACTGAGGGCAAGTGCCCCAGGCAGACGATTATATTTGTAATCATTTCCATAAAACCTATCGAATAAGACCAGTTTCAGGACTATGTTCTTTCGGTTAATTAAAATTTTCCAAATTTCGAGAGTTTGGTGAACCACAAAGGGCAAATGCCCCAGGCAGACGGCGACAGACGATCATATTCGTAATCAGCTCCATACAACCTTTCGAATGAGACTAGTTTCAGGACTATGTTCTTCCGGTTAATCATTTTCCTCCGGTGCAGTTTGACAGGTTACTAAGGGCAAGTGCCCCAGGCGGACACCGGCAGACGATCATTTTCGTATTCAGCCACACGATACGTGCCGCAAAAGACCATTTTCCGGACTTAGTTCTTCCGGTTAATTAATATCCCTGATTCAAGGAGTTTACTGGCCACCGAGGGCAAATGCTCCAGGCAGACGCCGGCCGACGATTATATTTGTGATCATCTCCATAAAACCTATAGAATAAGACCAGTTTCAGGACTATGTTCTTTCGGTTAATTAAAATTTACCGAATTACGTGAGTTTGGCGAGCCACAGAGGGCAAATGCCCCAGGCAGACGGCGGCAGACAATCATATTCGTAATCAGCTCCATACAACCTTCCGAATTGGACTAGTTTCTGGACTATGTTTTTCTGGTTAAATTCATGTCCCAAATTAAGGACTTTAATTAGCTATAAAATCCTTAGGCCCCAGATAGAGCATGGCAGACTTCTGGACTCGTAAATAGGGGGTCAAATGCCATCATTTTGCACAGCTTTTGTGACTATGTTCTTCCGGTTGAATGCGACTGTCGCTAGCTCTCGAACTAAAACGGCCAATTGGTGCTTTGTCTCAATTTTGGCCGCGAATCACAGTTTTTCTCAATTTCAGCAGTGAATTAACAACACCTTCTATTTAATCTTGATTTGGTTTCCATTTTTAGGCAAAATTGCCTCTATACGATGGGGAAGCGAGGTTCGATTTTTCAAAGGTAATTCGACTCATAACAAATAAGAAGGTTAGAACCCACCTCACCCCCTTTCAATGTTTAGAAGAAGTAAGGAGGAGTCTAGTCTCCAACTTCTGCCGTTTCGTTTAGATATTTTTTGTGTTGGTTAAAGTGAATAGTCCCTCGCCTTTTCATTTATTTATTTTTCCGGAGATTAGAAAAATGGCTCGTGAACTTGGTGCCCGGCGAAGTAAAGGCTCACAAAGAAGGAGAAGCCAGCTTTAAAAAAAACCATGTTGATATTGCTCTACGGTGATCGTTGTAGATTGCAGTCATCGCAGAAAAACTGTAGCGGCTGAATTGAATACGAATATGTCAAAGAAGAAAGGGCAGTCGTTTCTGGTACACCGAACACTGAATCCCACCAAAAAACTTTAAAAAAACACACACAGTGTAGTGAGCTCAACGGCCAGAAAATAAGTTTTCATGGGTGATGGTGATACTCACAGTTTCACAAGTGCTGTACACCGTACCCTGTGTCTCGAGTTTGCTTGTCACCCGAAAGTCATCAATTTCGACTAATCCCGGAAGACACCAAACCCGACATTCGTGTGCTTTTGACGGTGGTCTCTGGAGGGTGTAAATGTGTCGAACACGTCTTTTATGACTTCAAAAGCATAATTTATTATAATCAACTCATAAATAAACGATTCAATTTGACTACACGAAGTGTTTTTACCGTGAGCTGCGCCGGAGTGAAAAGACATTTTGGTTATCTAGAATTCTAGAGAGAGGTGAAGAAAACAATGTTCATCTGAAGCCGGACGGATTCAAAAAATCAAGTAGCCCCTGTCGATTGCGAATCAGGTCTTCCCGACACTAATTATTACGTAGAGAAACTTAAAAAATATGTGAAAAACACTGAACTGCCTTAAAACGTGGGATTTGTATCAATAATGTCAATGTGTGGGGTTGATGATAAGGTGATAAGGTTTATTATGAGTCGAAACTTCCCCGACGTATTAACGGTGTGAACTGGCCTATTCGGTGGGGGCCTATTCTCTAACTCCGAAGCAATAGTTTTTTCACAGTCATATGTTTATTTCATTAATTTTCTTCAAACAAATGAGTGAAATAGACACATGGCTAGCGAAAAAAATATTGCTTGTTGTTAGAGAATTGGCCCCTGGCGTTTTTTCAACTTTTGTGCACATCGTTCCAAGTTTTGCCGCTTAATACTAGAGTTTTTCTCTTTTTCAGTCGTGAATTTGCGTTTTTCCCGTTTTCAGCTTCAAATTAGCATTTTATTTTCATTTTTAGCCATGACTTTGCCTTCAGAAACCGCTTATTAGGAGCAATTTTCCACATTGTTAGCCATGAATTAGCGATTTTTCTTAATTTAGGCTGCGAATTACCGTTTTACTTAATTTTAGCAGTGAATTGGCCATTTATCCCAGTATTTTTCGCCCTTAATTACTATTTTACTTGATTTTAGACGCAATTTTAGCCACGAGTGAACTACGAACCAAGTCTCTCTGAGACAACACTGAAAGAAATCATTGGTTTGTGTTACAAAATTCCTTAATTCACTACACGAAATTCTTTTTGATATAGGGACAGCAAGAATTTATTTTACTCTTACAAAACAATTATGGTTAAATGTTCTTGTTCAGTTTACCGTATTTTACCGATTTGGTTACAATAAAAGTTCTGTAATTCTTTCCCATTCATCACGCATTGTTTCCCGTTTGGTTCTATTGCCGGAACTGCTCGTTGTGGTGTTGTTAACCAGATAATTCGGTATTAAAACCAATATTTCTTGTATTTAATACAAAGTTGATTAGAAATGCCAACTGTACACGAGGGTTACTATAAACATTCTTCTGGTTTCAATTACAAGAATTTCTCGTACAGTTATTACAGAAATCGCGGTTACATTTATAAGCTTTCGTTTTCAAGTACCGTTCAATTCGGTCACCGTTTCTTGATTTGCAAGCTTCTATATCACAATTTTTTGTGCACTCCATACAAAGCGGGATTGTGACTTCCTCTTCTTGATGCTGCTGCTGCAGTAACCAAAGCTTTCGGTTCGCTTAGAATGGATATGGCGTGGTATAGCTACTTTCGATCAATGATGTGTTCTTGCTAAAACAAACAAAAAGATCTGAAAAAAAAACAAAAAAAAAAAAAAAAAAAAAACACAGATGAGGATGGGATCATGGTGGTATGTTGGAGAAGTACAGAGAAGTGTACTTACCAAAACATTTCGAATTCCAAAAGCTGAGCAATTCCAATCAACCCATCATCCCATGCGCTATTTCTTGTGGGGGACAATAACATCTCAATTAGCCAAATATACATTAATTTTACTTACCTCCCATTGAAAGTCCACACATATTGGGGAAGGCCCCAATCCTCCTCATAAAGTTGAACTCACTGATTCATCTTTCTTTCCGGCACGAGCACGAAAACTAGAATGATATTGAAATTGATGTTCCCAGTTTCTTAACCTCGAAGGCAATGAAGGAAAGGAGTCTGCTTCACGCCAGCCCAAACGTAAATTGGTCGGTACTGAATGCAAATACCTAGTCTAGAGTAATCCTTCTAGTGTGATCTCAACTGGGTATATAGTTACTGCAGCTAGAATGCCGAAAATTCGCTGGGATTGGTAAACCTGACTATATTTCTCGTAAACATAGCAGTGTAAGGTGATTACTACTCAACGAAATGTTATCAGTTGCAAACACTATTGCTGTCACTACAGGAATCATTCAGTAGTGAATCACCATTTTAAAGGATCACGTACGAATAGAATTGTTGAGGTTACCATAAATTCTTAACACAGCATTTTAGGATTTCCCGCTGATGTTTCAGAAATCATTACTAAAAGTTCTGTTAAAATTATATAACATTTTTGGGCCTCTTAAGGATTCAATTGTAATGAAAACTAAACTTTTTCTATTTTTCCGTCTCGTGATCTCAACCTATCAAATTGTTTAGTAGCAAACGGTGTTGTACCGTCAACTAGCTAAACTCTCGCAGAATTGAAAAGTAATCTATGCAACGCGAAACATCATCCAATGCAAGAATGTTCCGTAGGACCTACAACTCCGAAGTAATAGCTTTTTCACAGTCATATGTTTATTTTATTAATTTTCTTCAAACAAATGAATGAAATAGACACATGGCTAGCGAAAAAAATATTGCTTGTTGTTAGAGAATTGGCCCCTGGCGTTTTTTCAACTTTTGTGCACATCGTTCCAAGTTTTGCCGCTTAATACTAGAGTTTTTCTCTTTTTCAGTCGTGAATTTGCGTTTTTCCCGTTTTCAGCTTCAAATTAGCATTTTTTTTTTTCACTTTTAGCCATGAATTTGCCTTCAGAAACCGCTTATTAGCAGCAATTTTCCACATTGTTAGCCATGAATTAGCGCTTTTTCTTAATTTAGGCTGCGAATTACCGTTTTACTTAATTTTAGCAGTGAATTGGCCATTTATCCCAGTATTTTTCGCCCTTAATTACTGTTTTACTTGATTTTAGACGCAATTTTAGCCCCACGAACCAAGTCTCTCTGAGACAAGGCCTTAGCCTAAAAGCACCAAACCACCGTTTTATGTCACTAATACCATGAATCTCTGATTTATTCTGAATTTGATCTTTGAATTAGCACTTTTTTCCATTTCAGCCAAGATTTATCGTTTTTTCAACTTTAGCAGGAAATTAGCGCTAATTTATTAAGACTTTTTCGCTTTTTTAGCTGCGAATTTACGTTTTTATTGATTTCAGCGTCAAATATTCAATTTTTTTCACTCTTAGCTATGAATTATTATTATTAGTATAAGATTATTGATTTTAGCTGAATTTGCATTAAGAAACTACGAATTTGCCCCTTTCTCAATTTCAGCCGCAATTTATCGCCTTTACCCATTTTAAGCCAGGAAACTTTGCTATTTATCCATTGCGGATTACCGTTTTTCTCAGCTTTAACCGCCCAGCACTTTTAGGCGTGGTTTAGCGCTTTTTTAGAGTTTTAGCCGCTGAAATAAATGAGCAGGAAGTTAGCGGTTTTTGTAGATGTCATCGAGGTCCAAACACCGCAAATCTTGCGTGAATTGCGCTAAAAACGGCAATTTATACTGCATCAGAAAAAACAAGTTTTGGCGACCTTTTAGTCATTTGGCAAGGAAATTGCACGAGAAATACGAAAAAATTAGTTTTGAACAAATTCTGGAACCAATTTTTTTAAAAATAATGACAGAAAATTCGGAACAGGGAGAACATGCCTGAGGAATTGTTTTACTTTTTTCTAAAATCAAAGACCAGATATGAGTTTCTCATACCAAGAAATAGTCAGCAGAAATAGTCATGCAACTTATCGGGAAGAAAAACCGACAGACAGACAGGGAGACCACTTTTTTCCATCTTTCTGTGGTTGTGTATCAAGAATGTGAAGTCAGCTCGGACTCGATTTTTTTCACAAACGTCTGAACGCACATGGAAGTAATAAAATAAAATGAAAATTAGATGGATAGGATGAATAATTCTGTCACCGGTATTTTTAATTAATAAATTAATTAAACTGACATTATCCGGACTTAGCTTAGCTTATTCCTTGGAGTACCACTCCCAAATACGTCTCCGTGGAGCAATTGGCAGCGTGCTGGACTGGTAATCCAGGGGTTGCGGGTTCAAATCCCGCCGGGGAGTCATTTTTTCTCGAAATTCGAATTGTGTTGGGCTATGCCCTTTCATCGCCGTCCGGATAACGTCAGTTTAATTAATTTATTAATTAAAATGAAACTTACTCAGCAAAGTTTCATGAAACGGGAAAAATAAACTACTAATAGAAAACTCTAGAAATTCCATCGATATATCTGGCTTCAGAGGTCTGAAATCTATAAGAAACAATCCTATTTCAAGTAACTTGGTACATACTTTTTTGAGTGTGAAATAAATATTCCCCCTCCCTCACTAGTCTTAGGTGAGATTACGCCTTTCTTTCTGTCTCTACTCACGCTTAAATTAAACTTAGCTAAAAACCTTTGTAGGCTTACTACCTGAACGGAATTATTACAGAAAATCCTTTAAGTGGGCGCTTTTAGTTGAAATCCCAAGTTGCATCCACTTGGACCTCTCCTTAATTTATCTTACAATTCCTCTCACTCCAGGCTAAAGAAGATGCCTATCTAGGATAGAAGACTTGTAATCCGCTGTCGCTTCGAGGGACAGCGTTTTGAAGAGATAGCACCGTCTGCTTGGGAAGGAATGAAGGGGATGAAAATAAAGGTAGACAAGAAGAGTTAAGGAGATTATCCGACTTGACCTCTTGACTTCTGAAGGTGTCTTTTTTTGTACCTCTTGCTTGTCTCGGGTTTTCCAAACTTTTTAAGGGTAACACACAAAAAACTGGCGAACCCCGCCCCTCTTTTTTAAATTACTTTTTTTCTTCTTGTTTCTCCCTTCAATTGTTACTAAAAAAGAAGCAATCTTCAAACCAGAAAAACAATCGCATCTTTATATCAGTCTCAGGTATCTATAGTATGAAATTTACGAATTGATTTTTCAAGTAATTTATTTCTCTCACCGTTTTGTAATAGGACTTTTAGGTTTGATAAGAATCGTAATGAATTATGTACCCGATAGAATAAGAATAGAGTGTTTCATTCTGGCCACTTAACTTTCAAAATAAAACGATGAGAGGAACTGCCCGACCACCCTCGTCCTCTACCCGACTTTCTTCTCGAACGACCCTTTTAGCCTTTACTTTTCCCTTATTCCTCTTCTGCTCAAACCGTGTCCATGACAAGGTTGGTGCTCGGGACTGGAATAAAGAATGAGGCGTCCTCTTCGACGTGAAAACCTGGAAATGGAAGTAAAACGAGTAGAGGTCCCTGAAGTTAAATGGACGCGAGAGAGCAATGATAAACGAGCCAAGAAAGCTTGGAATTGATTTAAAACCGGTTTCTGACTCCCGTACTTTTTTATTTTATTTTTTTCAAAAACTTTGGTTGGAAAAAATAAGTTCCGTTGAAATTGAAAAAGGAATCCTACCTGAATTTGAAAAAACAATTTGAAACGTTTATTTGCATATTACATAAAAATTGGGTCCTATACCTACACTGCTTAATTCTACTCCAAGCTTTTAGAGGAAATAAAAAAAGGTGGATGAGGAGGGGGGAGGGCTCTTGTTATTCCGCCCTGTAATGCCGCCCCCCGCTTTGCTCACCACTCCTTCCTTTGCTTATTCTGTCAAGCCTTCAAATAACACAGCGGTTGTTACAGTGTAGCATCAGGTGCTCGGTCGCTACTTTACTTTTATTAAGAAGAAAAAAACTGTATTAGTTTTTTTATTGTTTATACATATTATATTTTTCTCCGAATAAGTTGTAGACATCTATAAATATGGCAACAAAATTGGCGCAGTATACCGGGGAGTGAAAGAAAAAACTGGAGCAGAGTGCAATTAGGATATTAGTTGATCGTGTAGAAGTGAAGCAGGATAAACCAAAAATATTCTTATTGAAAACGCACTTTAGTCGATACACATAGACAATAGGGCAAACATTAGAGTTAAATCACAGACGGTCTACGTGTGGTATCGGGGAAACAGGAATGGGTCCCAAATTTTCAGAAGAGGCTCCTGTGTACGGCCGAGCTGTAAGCCTGCTTCGGAGGAAGGGGAGAAAGATCGAGACCTGACCACCAAAGGATACAGATTGTCTCCAGCAAAACAAATAGTTCTCAAAGAATCGAATCTTCTTGGTTCCCCGAAACCCCATTGTGTTTGTTTGTTTGTCAAGGAGCACGGTAAACGGGATGCCATCAAAAGCTTTGGAGACATCGAACAGGACACGAGTAATCGGTCAGGAGTGACTGACCGATTACTCTCCAAAGCTTCGTAATACAGTCCATAAGGAACTTCAGTATAGAGCTGTTCGTGAGCTCAAAGAAAATCGTTAAATAATAGCAGACTAACTCTCCAAAACCTTGACTATCCATGGTGTAATAGCGATAGGGTGGTAGTTCTGGCATTCCATCTCCATCCCTTTTTTAGGCAAAGGGCTTACCCTTGAACCCTAAAAGCAGTCTGAAAAATACCAGTTAATAAAGCAACTCTGGATTTGCTTGTGATAATGGCTCACAGACAAACTTAGAGCAGTTCCTCAACAGAGAAACTACAATGCAGTACATTTCATGCGCGTTACTCTTTTCAAGTTCCCGCGATGTCTGGTAGACTGACTAACCTTGTCCTCGGGGAAGCCGAACGAATCCTGAGGTGCAAGGGCAGCTGACACCAAATTCGAGGAACCGGGAGCAGTCGTTTGATAGCTGGAAGGTGTTGTGTTCGTACTTCCGTACGAACTGTTTGATAGGAAGGAGGATCTCATCGAAGGGTGAGAACCGCAGGGCAAGTTCACCGAGCCCTTGGACAGCAGTAATAAGGAGGGTGAGGTGAGAACCACTTGGCAAGTTCACCTACCTCAGAAAGGATTACCTTTGAAGGCCGATTTTGCGCAATTCACGTACCTTAACTTCACATAGTCTCCTCCATACAGAGCAATTAGGTACATCTCCTACACTTCAGCAGGCACTTTCATCGTAGATTGGGGGTCTCTGTGAGGGGTTCGGTGATCCGATGATTTTTCGAAGGGAGGATTTTTCAACGGGGTGAGAACCGCAAGGTAAGTTCACCAACCTCTCAAAGAAATGAACAGACCAAGTCAGGTACCTATAGCGAAAGGTGAGGGCTGACAGAAGAACAAGATTGCCGGTTTGCTGGAGCCGGACGGACCTCCGTTTATACCCTAGTTCGGCTGCTCCCTCCCATGGAGGCATGAAGAGAGAGGAGGGAGCGATAGATGTAAAATCAAAAATCAATTTAACGGAGTGAAGCCAACGTGCGCCGCATTGGTAGTTCCGGAACGCATCAAAGTTTGTGCTGAGGACTACTTTATCATGACTCCTGCTCTGTTATATGTATACCTTATTTACTACGGCCGGGGGCCCACCAACATGGCGAAAATCAGCGTCACTCGTTTTAACTTATGCTCCCTCCTCTCTTTTCCTTCCACCACCTACTTCCCGTGTTGCCTGAGCCATTCTCTTTTACCCTTCATTTTATTTATAAAAAATGTGTTGGCTGATAATTTGTGTTCAACAGAAGGCCTTGCCACTTCTATGCTATTTATGAAATAGGAGTTGAGATCTTCAGCATTTCACTTCGGTTAGGAACTTCTCGTTTCTTCAGATGCCCCAGTTGACTCTTTACGACTTTCCACGCGGCTGCTGACTTTTTCGAGCTGCTCACAATTTCGTCGTTGTAATTACGTTTGGCCGCAAGAAAATCTTTCAGTTACCTTCTTCGAAGTCTGAGGACTGAGTCAATCGCAGTAGTGGCCTTGAGCTTGAATGTTAGGTATACTCGATAGACTCTTTAAGGGTGCGTTTATCAATGCACTTATTCTACAGACAAAGCTGGGGGATAAGTATGGTTGCTAATGGGCCTTTTTGTAAACAGTAAAAAGTTATTGGAGGGATGGCTATTCCATGAGATATCCAGTGATTGATAAACCCACCCTAAGTCCATATTTTTTATCTGAATTACAAAGCTGTACTCTCATATTATTCAGATCCTCCGTAAACAACGGATGTTTACTAGGAGTAGTTAACTAGAGTAGAACTGAATAGCTTGCGTCCTTGTGAGCTAAGTCGTTTATAGATTATAAATAAAAGTTGACCAAGATTGAGCCCTGTGAAATACCAAACCGAGTTGAGCGAGGCTGAGAAAAAGCGGTACACTGAAAGCCACATGATAAAGTATATGTTACTTTAACCACCTGACAGCGACTGAGAAGATCAGAACTGACCCAGGAGAAGGCAATACTACGAATCACTCCGCCAGCTTTTGAGCCTTTTTGAAGCCCATCCAAGGACTGTTTGGATGAGATTCTTTTTAAGTTTTTGACTTTAATCAATTATCAAAACGATCACAACAACGGCCACCGCAACGGATCTGTGATTAACAAGTCCTCAAATTACTCGAGCGGTAGCGGTGAACAATTGTGGTGACAGTGGGAAGCTCAGATTAGCTTTGAGTCAAGCGCATGTCCGAGTCGGGCGGCAGATGCAGGGGCGTAGCCAGCCCGTGCTCAAGGGGTGGGCAGCCAGACATGGATCCAGAGTTGGGGTGGGTAGTGTTGAATCGGTAGTAGTAAATAGAGTAAAGTATCGATACTTTTCAATCGATACCCAGTAGTTTTGGGAGTGATACTTTTTCCCGATACCAAGTACTTCTTTGATACTTTGATTCGATACTGCGAAATGAGTACTTCGGGAATCGATACAGGTCTCTCTCTCTCTTTTAGGTAGACCCGCCAAAAATGCATGGTTCAACAATTAGTTCCTGCAAAAACTGTGTGTGTGTGTATTGTTTTTTGTTTTTTTAAATTTTTTTTTAGCCAAACCCACGAAAATGTTTTATACTGTGATTAATCGGCGAAATTGGTTTTTCTGTGAGAAAATCCGAGAAATTGGTTTTTTAGTGAGTCAAACCAGCTAAAATCGGATTTTAGTGCGCGAAATCAGAGAGCTCGATCCAACAATTTCGGCCACCTCGCAAAATTGGTTTGTTAGCAACATAAATCCGTGAAATTGGATTTTCAATGTGCAAAAGTTTGTTTGCGAGAATTCATGTTTAGGGAGTGAAATCCGAGAAATTCGAATTTTGGGTGAGTCGAACCTGCAAAAATGGGATTTTAGTGCGAGAAATCAGCAAAATCTGTTTCTAAATTAAGCCGACCCTCGACATCGGTTTGTCAGCAACAAACATCCGCAAAAATCTGTTGTGTTCTTTATTGAGAAAAATCCGCAAAATTGGTTTTATGGAGCGAAATACTGTGTTTATGTTAGCCAGATCAGGGATTTTTTTTTTTTTTCAAGAAATAGCTGTAAAAGTGATGTCTTAGGGCCGTATTCAGAAACCAACCTTAACCTTTACATCTCCTTTAAGCGCTTCAAAACAGATGACATATTTTTATAAACCATCACATTTTTCAACTCTTTTAGTTAAGGCTTCGTAAAGGAGGGTTTCTGAATACGGCCCTATGTGGTAGAAAGTGAACGAGTGTTGCCAAACATGCGCCTTGTTTGGTCATCCAGATGATTTCGAATGTACTCTAGTCGCACTTTTCTTCAAACAACAGTTTTCTCCAGTTTTGTGAATGGAGTCGAGGGTTTTGAAAGACCATAGTTGACGGTAGTCACTAGTATAACACTACAATTATGTAGATGTTCCCTTGTCTGAACACTTCCACTCTGCAGTAACAAGCTCTTTTTACTCAATAAAGTTTTGTTAACAGGCATCCATCCCTTCTTACGGGCCTTTTCACCTCATTCACGAGTTTTCTTTATCTGTTTACTTTTTTTCTATCTTTAGGAGCGGGAGACGATTGCGAATTTGCAACTTTTTAACTTTTCAATCCACTAAAAGTTCAAATTATTCGATGCGGTGCTATAAAAAACAGAAATATTACGCTTTTATATCCCCATTTCATGCCACATAAAATTGGCGTATTTGGAATCGGGGTGATTTGAAACATAAAGTTTCTTAATTCGATCGAGGCTAAAGGAAAAAAATATGCGAAATCATAAAGCTATGTCTCCACTTGTGCCTTTTCGCGTGTGTCAGAGGCCTGTGTCATAGCGCACGGTGTGTTGAACGTGATGAATGCGCTGTTGCATGCATCAAAAAGCTGAACGGATACAAGAAATTGTGTGCATAGACGCTGCTGCGTGCGCTGGAAGTTGCTTAAACGCATGCGTTGTTGAAAGTTGAAGCGATAGAAGAAGACGATAGCGCACAAGTAGAGACATAGCTTATGAATCCGACTCCTATTAATTACATATAATTATGCATTGTGTGCATTCCTTGTGCCTTTGTTCATTGTGGTTTGTGTGGTAAAACTTTTTGAGTAAACCCAAGACCTCCAAAGGCCCAAAATTCCAAACCCCAATCGAATTTTGATGGTATAGCATTTTCATTTTTGAAATAAAATTTGTAGCCCACCTAGGTATATGATTTCCCTGGACGGGGCTAACCTGAGAGTTTGACCTGCCCGGCAGTGGTTCAGGTCACCAAGGCGGTCGTGTGGGTGCCCACAGACCTCGTTGGGGAATCTGACCCAAGGAAACTCATCCCTCTTTTCGAGACCAAGAATAAAGGGCTCTCGGCTGAGGGATGGCAATTGATCTCGAGTGCGGCGGACCCCAAGGGAATGACGCTGGTGCTCGGGATGGGCAAAGACACCGCCGTGGAATTAAACGGTATGCTTAGTTTCGGGGGCGGGCTGGACCTTCGAGATGGTGATGATATTGAGGGGGCAGCACAGGAGTTGCAGGAGGTGCTGGTAACCTCGTATCAAGCAAATACTCCCTTGAGCTCGCGCTCATCGACCAGGAATGTTCCCTGGTGGAATGATGAGCTCGAAGGGTTGAGAAAAGCATCGCGGAGGCTATTTAAACGAGCAGTCCGCGACGGGCAGTGGGAGGCCTATAGGGCCAAGCTGGCGGAGTATCGGCGGGGGCTGAGGAGTTCGAGGAGGGCGTCCTGGAGGGGATTCTGTGAGGAGGCTGAAAATACCTCCTCGGTGGCTCGCCTTCAGCGCCTTCTCTCCAAGGACCCGCTGAATCCCGTTGGCACACTGATGAAAGTGGATGGTAGTTATACTACGATGGCGTCGGAAACGTTGGCGACCCTGATGGGGGTGCACTTTCCGGTGGCCGTGGGGGTGGTATCGTCCATTCCGCCCTTGGAGCCCTCGCGAAGGAGGGCGACAAGAGTGGACTGGCGTGTGGCTAGGGTGGCGGTCACAATGGGAAGGGTACAATGGGCCATTGGATCGTTTTCCCCCTTCAAAGCTCCTGGACCGGACGGCATAATCCCCAAACACGTGCAGGAGGGGGGCCGGAGGTTGCCAGACGACTGTGTTGCATCATTAGGGCTTGCCTGGCAATGGACCGAATCCCGGAGGTGTGACAGAAAGCACGGGTTGTGTTTATTCCTAAGCCGAGGCGCCCGTCATGTGCACTGGCTAAGGCGTATCGACCCATATGTCTAACATCTTTCCATTTTATTGGTGATGGTGACGTTGTGAAGGTTGATCTATACTAATATGAAAGATTTAGTCCTCTTCACGAATTATTTATAGTTCCGCCGAAAAAATAAATAATTCGTGAAGAGGACTAAATCTTTCATATTAGTCTAACATCTTTCGTTTTGAAGACGTTGGAAAAACTGGTGAATAGGCATATCTGGGAAAGCTGCCTCCCTTCGAGGCCACTACACCCAGGTCAATTTGCCTACCAGCAGGGTTAAGTCCTGCGAAACGGTACTTCACCAGCTGCTTGCTAGGCTGGAGGATACTCTAGAGCGCAAGGAACTAGCGGTGGGAATCTTCCTGGACATAGAGGGTGCCTTTGAAAACACGTCTATATCCTCGGTTATTGAAGCTGCAGGACGGCATGGCATCTGCGACACCATTGGTAGGTGGTTGAGGGTGCTGCTTGAAAGCAGAACAGTTACCGCCGCGCTCCTTGGAGAATCCCTGGAGGTGACTGTAAAGAAGGGGGACCCACAGGGGAGGGGGGTTGTCACCCCGAATGTGGGGCATGGTGGCCCATTCCTTATTAGTGCGGTTGGCTGATAACGGGTTCTATGACCAGGGATACGCGGACGACATTGTCGTCGTCATTAGAGGGCGACATGTCGCGGTGGTGTCGGACTTGACTCAGTCAGCATTGAATATAGTGAAGGACTGGTGTGGGAAGGAAGGGCTGAATGTGAACCCAGACAAGACCAACCTGGTGACCTTCACTAGAAAGAGGAATTTGGGGGACTTGAAAGAACCCCGGTTCTACGATACCAGGCTATCTCTTCGGAGGGAAGTGAAGTATCTGGGGGTAACCACGCTCACCTGGAACAAGCACCTG
The DNA here is from genome assembly GCA_038030265.1 of Corythucha ciliata. Lineage (NCBI taxonomy): Eukaryota > Metazoa > Arthropoda > Insecta > Hemiptera > Tingidae > Corythucha > Corythucha ciliata. The sequence goes on from CM075943.1 coordinate 20,963,509, forward strand.
GGCGGAGTTGCCAACAGGGGTAAAATGCTGCTTATGAGGACGAAAAATGCCTGCGGCAAAACGTGGGGACTGAGGCCACAAATGGTCCTATGGCTATATACGGTGATAGTCAGACCCGCACTGACATATTGCTCAGTGGTCTGGTGGCACAAAGTGGAACAAGTGGGGGCCAAAAATACCCTCACTAGTGTTCAGAGACTGGCGTGCCTGATGGTCACTGGGGCTATGCACTCCACTCCTACTGCAAAGATGGAGATACTGACGGGACTCCCTCCCGTCGATATCTTCATCATCGACGATGATATCTTCGCCGCCCTGGTGGCGGCGGCAATGTCAGCCCTTAGGCATAAATGGGGTGATTTATGGAGGGGTGGGGGCCTTAATTCCAGGAGGACCATGCAGCAGACATCATGCTTGGGAAACACTTTTCGCTCCGCGTGCATGTGCCGTAACTCCGCTACTTTTGTTTTCTTCCACATTATAGTATAATAGAGAAAGACAAACCCTATAGCAAATATAAGGAAAATAAACATCGACTCCATAGAGAGAGATTCATGATAATGTTTTTTTGTTTAGTTTTTTCTCCTGTATAGAGGATAAAAGGAACAGTGTACGTATAGGATAGGGAAGACTAGGGAGGCGAGGATGAACAAGAGGAATATATTTCGCGGGTGATTTGCCTAAAGATTGCCACTTCTGTTGGTGGCGTTCATTTTTTGTGTATTGCTCCGCGATCGGAAAAGTCTCTTCTTTTTTTTTCTTGAGCCCCGGAAATAAAGAGGTGTACGAACGAAAGAAATAGGGGATAGGAGGAGAGGAAGAAAGTGAAGGCTATGCTCAATATTTTCTTATTTCTCAAAGTTCTTCTCTTTCTACTTTTCTTGTAAAGAGTCACTTAAGCGAACTTTTAGGGCTACTAAATATTATTCACCCCAAAAAGAAAATAAGCTACGAGTTTTCCGGTTGGTTTAAGGAAAACTTCCTCTGCACCTGTTGATCAAGTTGCGAGGTTTCCTTTGAAAAGTGCTTTTCAAAAACCGCAAACGTTTATTAATCTGGTTCGACTATAGTAGCTGTCAATACCGAAAATTCGTGCTCGTAAAATGTCAGCTTTTCATTCGCTGCTGCTTAAGGTTATGAATTGCATGGGAAAGAAGTAAAGCGGATCTTTTGAAAGAAGGCGCGGTTGTATTGACCGAGTAATTGACCTAGATTGAAAACTATCAAGGCGAGTTGAAGGTAGGAACTTTAAGCTATCCGCTCATTAGAAGTGTTGAGGCTCGTGTTCACTAGTAGACTACGTTGCACATTTGTCTTTAGACCGTCTTTAAAAACCGCATCTTGGCCACGTCTTGAATCCAGACACTCGAGACTTTAGTATTGCTGAGCACAAGGCGCTGCTTTGTGCGAAATGAGTTCAAACGAGTGTTGATTAAAAAGAAGGAACGCTTTCCTCCAAGGGCGTTGTCTTTTCGTACCACGTTGACGAACTTGCTGACTGATGGAAGGTTCAAAATATAAACAACCACGTAATGGGCCAAGTGCTCCAAGTTTGAAACCTGGTTTTCAAGATGTCTAACGGTTGCTCTACTAAGAACTTTCCGGACGGTTGGTGTTGATTGGTTTCGTGAATTCGATTTGCCTTTATGGCTCCTTGGCAAGAAGGATTTTCCTACCTCAACCCTACTAGGAAACTTATTCTAACGTTTTCAATAATCATACATAAACTAAGCTTAAAATAATGGAGCGGTTATCAGAATAGAAATGTCGTAGTATGTGCGTACCTTCCTTTATTGGTTCTTTAATATCAATAGCTGAGAGTGGCTACCTCACCCGTGTTTCCGTTCGTAATTCCGAGTATGGCTCGGGTGGGTCATTGGGAACAGGTGGGTCGGTGGATTGAAAGAGCCGTCTGGTGGCGTCGAGAGGTATGAGGGTCATTTAGCTAAATGAGACGAGGCAGAGAATTGAATGGACGGAAAAAAGTAATGAGTGGGATGGGGGGAGGTGGACTGTAATTAGCCCGCTAATGGGAGTGGATTTTTTTTCTTCCTTTTTCGCCTCGTAAAAAGGCCTTCCTTGTTTTCTTCACCGTCCTTTAACACGCTTAGACCATCAATAACATTATACCGTGGTGTTGGTGGTGCTGAGAAAAGCGGGGTCTAAGCGAGGATGGAAGGGAAATTGAAAGTTTTTCAATACTCGAAGTCCAACCTTAAAATCAATGAGTGATGCCTGTTCGTGGGAAAAGGTTTCCAGGGGGACTATTTCTCTGTGGGATTTGAGAAAAGTTGGTGTATGACGCCCGATTGTCTAATCCACGTTGTCAGGAGTGGGAAAACAACATGCGTATTAAAATATTTGTGTACTGTAATACAAAATAATTAATTGTTTCGTATTCGTATTTTAAATAATTTATTATCAACGGAATATATTTTGTATTTAAATACAAATCATAATCACAACCTTAAAACAGTTCTTTTAAGGGCGGCAGAAGGTTTTCAAGTTCCAAGATGCAACACTGGTCTTCTATGGTGAGGAGGTGGAAGAGAATTTTCTTGGCAAACCCTTTAAGAAAACCATCAGAAGCCATCAAAGTTGCCGAAATGGATATGCTGGCCACCAAAAGACCCCTTAAACCACACTGTTCGGGCAGCAAATATTGAATTTTCATGGATAAACTATACTTATAGCTTACAAATATTGCATGCATAAAGTTGTAGCCGTGGGAGCCTACGGATGGCGAGCAGCCGAAACCGGTTCGTTTTTGACGCACCTCAACAAGGGAAGACGCATTCATTACCTACTGACCCTCGTAGTTTAAGGGATCTTACACAGCGATACATTCTCAAGTTATCGCTCCATTAGTCTTCTCACTACGCTCAGTATTTTCGAAAAACTTTTTCAAAGTCGCATGGTTGACCACATCAATCGACACAACATTCTTATCGAAGAACAATTTGGTTTTCGTGCTGACCACTCGACCCAAGGCCAATTGTGACGTGTAGTTGACGATGTCACACACAACTTCAATAAGAGAAAACACACAGGGATGGTATTACTTGACATTCAAAAAGCCTGTTCAAAAAGTTGATTGAGTTTGATGTTTCCCCCGTACATTCAAAAATAATAAGTGCTTACCTCAAGGATAAAAAATGTTTTGAATCCGTAAATGGAGTCCATCCTCCTATTTTTTAATATTTGCTGGAGTACCACAAGGCTCCATTCTTGGCCCCCTCCTTTTTATCATATTTATAAACGATATATCTCTATTTGCAGACGACACGGCCCCGTACACGAGCTCTTGAAGGACAATAACTGTAATTAGCAGATTAAACGCGGCTCTTGCAAAACTTAGTACATTTTTTATTCGTTGGAAAATTGCCTTAAATTGTGAAAAACGGAGGCTATACTATTTTCAAAGCGCAGACCCCTCGTCAACAACAACTTATTCTTGGACGGTAAAACTATTCCGCTATCCTCAACTGTTAAATTCTTAGGTTTAACATTAGACTCCAAGCTAAACTTTACTAAACATGTAAACAATTTAACTGATAGAAGTAAGATATCCATTAGACTCTTATTCCCGGCACTTAGGTGCGAATCGGGCGTGTCATTGTTTAACAAATTGTTAATCTATTAAATGTGTGTGTGACCAATACTTACATAAATTCTTGTGACGCATGGAGCTTCACATGCAATACCAATTTTAATAAATGACAAATCGCTCAAAATAAATGTCTTAGACTAGCCGCTGGCAGTACGTGGTCAACGAAAATAACTGAATTACACGAAACTTGAAGGATTATCTTCATTAAAGAGTACATTCTTATGCTTTCTACCAAGATGTTAACCACATTTTCAAACTCATCAAATCCCTTAAGGGGCAATATCGCTAAGCTGCTGGAAAAAGATGGTTTTTCATCTTTGTATCTTTCCCATGTTTTTCATTCGCGATATTCTCCCAGTTCTTAAAGATAAAATATTGTTTGGGTTTATTGGAAAAACTTCCTCGTTTTGTCAGCTTTCAAATAAAGTTCAATATTCTCGGGATTTTGCAAGTTTTCATGAAGAAGTAGCTGTTTGAAGAGTAAAAACCAATGGGCTTTGTGAAGAATGAGAGACCTTTTTTGGTGGGGAAGTATGTTTTGAAGCCAGGAGTTGGTGTGGTGAGAGACAGGGACCTCTCGGAGTGTCTGAATATAAGCTAATAAATTACAAAAAGTACAAGAATAGCGAAGATAATTTTAGGTAATAGTAATAGCAATCGAAAAAACAGTCGATATTCGGAATTTGTGATAAATTGATAATGAATGCAGGGAACGAACTAATGGAGCCAAATGGTAACCGCCATCGCTCCATCGTGAGTTTTACCCGCAGCCTGTCTTGCAGCGTTGTCCACTTCCTCATTTCCGGGCAGACCGACGTGACCAGGTATCAATGTAAAAATAATATCCCCACCTGCCGAGCGTATCCACTCGAGCTGGATTCCAACTATTATGGGGTCCGTCGAGAAGTGATCTATTTCTTTTAGAGACTTAGGCCCATTTTCACCAACAAAATTGATCTCGTTTAAAGTTGATCGTGATTAGTTGCCAATAGCGACCCATATGAATTCTGATACAAGCGTTTACATTGTAATCGCGATTAGTTGTTGATCTTGGTTTAAGAAGTTGGTGAAATCGGGCCTTAGTGAATCTGTGCACACCATGGACCGTGAACCATCAGGGCACATCTCGAGGGCCCGGCATAGGGCGATGAACTCCACCGAATACACCAGTTTGAGGGGCAAGTGTCTATGAGCGTACAGCACCCTCCGAAGCTACCGCACACCCCATCCCCGTGTCCATCCATGACCGGTCCGTATAGACAGGCGTGAAGCCCGCGAACCACTCAAGCAGCTGGCGGAACTCCACTCTGTAGGCAACGGGAGAGGTATGATCCTTTAAATACCGGGACCGGTCGAGACATTTAAGGGGCGCAACGACGGCCCAAGGGTGAGTGGGCAGGGCCTCAAGAGGCATCACCCCCACGAGTGGGAAGTCGTTGCGAACTCTCTCTTCCTCAGCTCTGATGGCTAACGGTCGGGTTCTTGTAGGTAGCAAGTTATATTCGGAGTGCAAAGGCAAGAGGCAAAAGGTCATGAGCAAAGTGCGATGGGGTGGCTCACACACTCGTTACGTAGGCAAGGGTAAGTTACATCCTACGCAATGGAAGGGCCATTTCACCCGCGGCACAGTGTAGGCTTTGGGCGGTACTAGTCCTGAATGTCCCTGTCACCACCCGAAGACCACGGTTAAATACTCTGTCCAAAACCTTTAGACGGGTCTTAGGGCCGATCCGTAGATCGGTACTTCATCCGTATAGTCCAGTTTCGCTCTCACTAGGGTATCAAAAAGTCTATTAAGTATGTTCTGCTGGACACCCCAGTTCAGATATGCCAACATCTTGATGAAATTTATTGCTTTTTTCGTCCTCGCACTCAAATCTTCAACATGAGGCGCCCTGTCAAGTATCAGGCCGAGAAAGCGGATTTTCTCTTTTAATACCAGAGGTATTACCATTCATTTGGAGGACAGGCTCGTAATGCGATCGGCGCCTCCTGCAGAAGTGGACGCATGTGGTTTTCTCATTGTTAAACTTGAATACATGTCTCTCGGCCTGAGTGACAATGGCATTGATTGCCGACTGCGCTACCTGCTCGACTTCATCTAGGTTTCTGCCTGAAAAGAAGAGACCCAAGTCGTCCAGGTACATTGAACCCGTGACAGACTCGATCCGTGTGAATGGCTACAAACCTTTCACGAGGTTCGTTTCCCTTATCGGGCACGTCCCCCGATTACTATTTATTATCAATAGCAGAAACATATTTGTCAATCATACTCTGAAGAAGAAAAGTTCCGACAGCAGCCTGTCGGGAAAAGTGCATTTCATTCATGCGACAATCGAGTCAAACCTCATATGTTAGAAGGATATCAATCAACTATGAATGACATTTAGGCCGTGGTATAGAAAGTCAAAATCATAAAATCGTGTTTCTTTTTACCGCAGGCCCCTTTTTTGGCACCAACTGAGGGGGAACAAAATGATGAAAATGAAACAGAGTCGGTTTGGTTGCCTATACGATATGGGAAGGAGGACTCTTCTTAGAGGAGTTATTTGCAATTAAAATCTTTATCCCGGCCTAAATTTCATTCATAATTGATTGATATCCTTCTAACTTATGAGGTTTCACTCGCATGTCGCATCAATGAAATGCACTTTTCCCGGCAGGCTACTGTCGGAACAAAACTTTTTTCAGGTTACGTTAATTTTCAGATCAGTTAAATTAGGTTAAAATGGCATGTCACAATTTCACGATTGCGCAATGCGGAGTGCCTGGGTTCGAATCCGAAACAATTTTTTTAGTGCATTTCATTCTGAAAAATGCACTATTGGTCTCGTCGTGATGGTGGCAAACATGGGTCATGGCATGTTTTTTTCATGTTTCAGAACCTCTAGAACACGAATTCAGTGGTCTCCGGAATTCATATATATATATATATTTCTATATATATATTGGTTTATTTATTTATTTATAAGCTTATGGCCGTTTCCTTGTTAGCACGATAACTCTCGTAGAAGTTAATTTAGCGGAACGCGCTTTGGCACAAAAATCAGTAGTCATAAGACACCGGTCGGTATTGCATTTGGGCGAAATCGGTCAAGGTGGAGGGGGGGAAAATCGGGCTTGAAATCGTCAAAAAATCACTAAAAATCACCAGTTGATTCTAGAAGCAACATATTCGGTACGTATACTCCATATTAGACTAGCCTTTGATTCCCATTTTAATTTTTTGAAAAAGTCAAGGGGGAGGGGGTGGTGCCCCCGGGGTGGAAGTAAGTGTGTGGTCTTGTTAGCACGATAACTCTCGTAGAAATTAATTTAGCAGAACGCGCTTTATCTAAAAAATCAGTAGTCATAAGATCCCGGTCGGTATTGCATTTGGGCCAAATCGGTCAAGGTGGAAGGGGGGAATATAGGGGTTGAAATGGTAAAAAAATCACTAAAAATCACCAGTTCATTCTAGACGCATCATATTCGGTACGCATACTCCATGTTAGACTAGCCTTTGATTCCCATTTTAATTTTTTGAAAAAGTCAAGGGGGAGGGGGTTGTGCCCCCGGGGTGGAAATAAGTGTGTGGTCACGTTAGCACGATAACTATCGTACAAATTATATCAGCGGAACGCGCTTTATCTAAAAAAATCAGTAGTCATAAGACACCGGTCGGTATTGCATTTGGGCCAAATCGGTCAAGGTGGTGGGGGGAAAAATACGGCTTGAAATGATCAAAAAATCACTACAAGTCACCAGTTGATTCTAGAAGCATCATATTCAGTACGTATACTCCATGTTAAAGTAGCCTTTGATTCCAATTTTAATTTTTTGAAAAAGTCGATGGGGAGGGGGTGATGTCCCCGGGGTGGAAGTAAGTGTGAGGCCTAGTTAGCACGATAACTCTCGTAGAAATTAATTTAGCGGAACGCGCTTTGGCACAAAAATCAGTAGTCATAAGGCCCCGGTCGGTATTGCATTTGGGCCAAATCGGTCAAGGTGGAGGGGGGAAAATAGGGGTTGAAATGGTAAAAAAATCTCTACAAATCACCAGTTGATTCCAGAAGCTTTATATTCGGTATGATGATTCCATTTTGAAATAGCCTTTGATTCCCATTAAGTTCAGCTTAAACAAACCCGGCAGCAAACAGTACGAGGGAGGGTCAAACATAAACGAAACAAATCATGGTCTCAACATTACTACTTCTGGGACGGCTTAGGGTATCAGTATACAAAATGAAATGCCAGCTGCCGGAGCGAAATTTTTTTAAAACTTTTTTTGTTCCTCCCCTTTTGGCCCACCTCAGGATTTTTTACTCAAGATTTATTAGGCTGTTGGCAAATCAAATAAAAGAGACGGCTCAAAATACAATGTCAATGAAATTTTTTGGTAATTGGGTGGTCCAGTAAGGCATAGCGTTAATTTAATAGCTCCCCTCCGCCGAGAACTCCCCTGCCATATTAACGGATTTGGTTCACTAGGGTCTCATACGAAAGCGCGTTCATTTCTCCATAATCGAGTCAATTTTGGGGGCAATGGGGAACTCGCACATTTTTCAAAAGTTGGTGTTGCTTAAAGAGGGCTCTTCCACAAGTCTATTGCTCACATTAAACTTTGAAATCAGTCAAGGATGCTTTTTTAGGGAATTTTTAAAAATTTTGAGTGGGGGTTCGATTACGTAAAAACTTACTTATTGAAATGCATGATGCGGGGAAGAGGGGGTTAGACGAGTTTAATGGGGGGACATTTTTCATGTTATTTGTAAACAAACAATTTTAGAGTTCCCTCAAATGCTTCACAAGTAAGTATTTACGTCATTTCCCCTCGCACCATCCATCCTCTTCTGAAGAACTTTGAACCTTTTTTAAAAATCTTAAAACGCACCAATCGGGTTGCAACTTCCGTTGTTATCCTTCAGTTCACGGGTCAAATCACCGGTATGCTTTTCTACCCAATCTGAGATTCATGCAAGTTCCCCATTGCAGCAACAGCCGTGCGGTAGCGAATTTTCAACTAATTCAAACCCCTCTTTCACACCGTTCCCGTGGACCGATTCATGTGGATCACGAACTCGTCCGAGATATTCACGCTATTGCTTTTTAGACCAAATTTGGTTGCCCTAAGTCAAAAATTGCGACCGTGATCGTGCTAACAAGCGAGGGGCCATATACATATACAGGGTGGATCCGTATAAGTGTGACAAAATTTTTTGGGTAAAACTACGTTAAAAGTGGAGTGAAATGGTACCTTCGGAAGTGTCCTACGTCGATCCGTTCCGGAGTTATGATTTTTTTTGTGTTTAAAAAAGTAACCAATGCTTGCTTCAAAAAATCCGCAATTTCTCGGCTTGCATCGCACCAAATCCAAAAAGTGATGCCATTTTCAGAAACTACGGAACATTTTCTTTAGGATAGAGGCCATTTTATTGCTTGAAATAATCGTCAACACCCAGAAATCTGGCATTTTTTCCATAAATTTACGTGTCCTCTAAAATTTGTCCGTTTTACGAAAAGTCGCTGTACCCAAACAGCTTTCTCAACAGATTTTCGGTATATCACAAAAACTTCCCCGTCTTCTAATTTTCCTTTTGGCGTGTTCACATTTCATGTTACCACTGACGTTTCTCACAAAAACGTCACGAGAATGCACAAAAACCGTGTTTTTACGAAACATGGACCATTGTCTACGGTATTCGTGAAGGGTGCAGGGAGATCGGCGGTAAGTGAGAACAGTATATCTTACCATGGAGAAGGCAAGAGGCATTCGATTTGACCCCTTCCCCCACCAGTGATTCATTAAATTGTCACCATTCATGGGGGGGGGGGGTATAATTGAATGCCGTTTGCCTACGATATCTTCTCCTTCCTAAAATATTCTGTCCTCCCTTTCTAAAACAGTATTTTGACAGAAAAATATAGGCAATTGCCTATGTGCCAGGTGCCAACAATATTCGTGAAGGGTGCGGAGAGATCGGCAGAAATGGATGGGGGGGGGGGTCAAATTGAATGTCTCTTGCCTGCAGTATCTTCTCCATGGTAAGATATACTGTTCTCACTTACTGCCGATCTCTCCGCACCCTTCACGAATACCGTAGACAATGGGCCATGTTTCGTAAAAAACGGTTTTTGTGCATTCTCGTGACGTTTTTGTGAGAAACGTCAGTGGTAACATGAAATGTGAACACGCCAAAGAAGCTAGAAGTTTTTGTGATACACCGAAAATCTGTTGAGAAAGCTGTTTGGGTACAGCGACTTTTCGTAAAACGGACAAATTTTAGAGGAAACGTAAATTTATGGAAAAAATGCCAGATTTCTGGGTGTTGACGATTATTTCAAGCAATAAAATGGCCTTTATCCTAAAGGGAATGTTCCGTAGTTTCTGAAAATGGCATCACTTTTTGGATTTCGTGCGATGTAAGCCGAGAAACTGCGGATTTTTTGAAGCAAGCATTGGTTACTTTTTTAAACACACAAAAAAATCATAACTCCGGAACGGATCGACGTAGGACACTTCCGAAGGTACCATTTTACTCCACTTTTAACGTAGTTTTACCCAAAAATTTTTGTCACACTTATACGGATCCACCCTGTATAGCAAATCGAACCGACCTCGGATTCGTGTTCTAGGGGTTCTGAAACGTGAAAAAAAAGTATCACAACCCATATGTGCGACCATCAGGGCGAGACCAATAGTGCATTTTTTGAATGAAATGCACTAAAAATTAAATTAATGAATAAAAATAGAAATCCCCCCAAAAAAGTTTTCATCTCTGAACGAGTCAACTGAGTTGAAATTCTTGTTATCTGAAAGACCAGTGCAAGAAAAGCGCATTTGCGGTTTTCAGTATTAAAAATTCGTGCTTTTTTTATTTAGCTAATGAAACGATTGGTTTTGGTTACAGGGGACAGCGGTTACCCTTTGGAGCCATTTATGATGACTCCTTACCCCGAAAACAACTCGAATCCGGTGGATCAACGTTTCAATGTTGTCCACCGGAGAACGAGATCAGTTATTAAGAGGGTCAACGGGCAGCTTAAATCAAGGTTATTTCAGGAATGAAATTTTGTGTAACATCGTTAAAATATGGCACTTGATGTTGCAGGTTTTGTTGCCTGCTGAAGCACAGAACTCTGCATTATCAGCCAGAGAAGGCATCGAATATAATCGTGGCTTGCTGTGTCCTGCACTATGTGTGCCACATCGGAAATCTCCCAGACGAGGAGCTGTCCTGTGGAGTAGATGATGTGAGGTCGACTAAGGTTTTAGTTGATGTTTATTTCGTCAACGGTATTCCCCCTCCTCCGTTCAGGGTGGCACTGTTCAAAACAAAAGCATTATCTTAAACCAGTTTAAAACGAAGCATTTAAAATCTGTTCAAAATTGAACGATGTGTTGTTCCGTGTTATGGTTTCACAAAGCGCCCAGTTTTAAACAAAAAAAAAGTTTTAAGCAAAAAAACAAATAATTTTTTTGTTTAAAATGAATAAAAAAAAACATGCATTTTTTGAATGAAATGCACTAAAACATGTTTTTTCCAACCCGGCCTCCAAAAAAGGTTTTTAACATCGCAGCATTTGCTCTGCTTTCAGGACGTACCTTGTGATTCACACGTGTCCGGTAACGACACCTTACTACCTGAAGGCCAACAAGTGCGTGCCAGATTGGCGGATCAACTATAATTCAATTGTTCTCCTTTTACGAAAACAGTATTTTGTTTAATAATTAGAAGCGTGCGTCTCTTATCTTTCGGAAGGCATTCGTGTTATCAGTTCAGTGTTTTCTCTGTGAGAAGTGGAATAAATTTCAAGTTTTTCTTGCTTTTTCTACGAACAAGGTAATTTTGAAAGCTGAGGCATATCATGGGAGAATTCCGAGTCCACGGCTGAACTTGGGTCGAACCCTCCGACGAGGGCTCACAGCTCTCCGAGCCTCTCCTTCACTTCAACTATCATCTAGAAGTTAAAAATGTGTTAATTTAATTCTACAACTAGCATACAATAAACCATAAAAGTACACGATTTCAAAATTACCTTGTTCCTAGAAAAAGCGCTAAAAACTTAAAATTGATTCCACTTCTCAGAGAGAAAACACTGAACTGATAACACGAATGCCTTCCGAAAGATAAGACGCACGCTTCTAATTAGTTTATAACCTTGTTGACATAATTTACATGTGGTGTTGCTTTTGTTATAATTCCTCATTATTATCAATATTACTTCTATTTTTTTTTTTTCAAAACTGAGTCGAACTTTTATGCTTCCAACGGACGACATGACAACGGGAAGCTGAGAGGATGGAGGCTCACAGTACAATCAGTCGACATGGCTAACGGGAGAAAGAGCAACTGGCGGACTAACGAATACAATCGAGTCTACGAGCAATGAGAAAGTGTTGTTTGCCCCACCACTAATATCAGCTGTTCAAAATATCTATCTATCAATTGCGGAGTTTGATCAGGTGAACAGTGTTGGGAGGCTAGGGGTCTACGAGTTTAAGCCGGTCACGGTAATCCGGGAGGCATGGGGTACATCACCTTTTTGTTTACCTGAACCTTGGGAGGCATCGGGTAAACGCCCAACGTGAACGTTTATCGTGATAATTTTTAAATCAGTCTTTAAATTTATTTATATCAATTCTTTCAATTATTAAGTTCTTCTCCAATCATCCCACATATTCTTTCCTCCCTGTCCCCTCGCTCCCGTTCTAACTCGACCATGGTTCGAAGGAATTGGCTGAAATCTGAATCTGAGGCTGAATGGAATTAACACATGAAAGTGACTATCGCTCGTCCTGGAACCTAATAAAAAAGACTTACTCTCCCTGTGTCCAGTTCTCCTTCTCACCCGGCCTCCGGACGTACCTCCTTCGGATACCCTGATGATGGGGAAAAAAGTTAATGGAATATTCTCCATATTTTCGTTGTCATGTCATACCCCTTTTCAAATATTCTCCTTTTAGGAGTTCTGCGATAACACGCAGGCGATGTTGTCTGAGAGTGCGTAGGGGTTTGGTTGAGATATTGGCGTTGCACAGGTTGAATGGGACTTGGAAGTGACGAATGAGGTAGAAGATGGGGCGACGGAACTGGCGGTTTCTGAGTAGCGGACTGAGGGTCAGGGACCTCCAAGGGCATCGGGGTTGCCACGTCAGCAACCTATGCAATTCGTAAATCAACATTATTGTTGTACTTCATAAGAACCACGAGATCTATAAATTTTTAAAAATCTAACCTGAAATCGAGATGGCACCCCGATCTCAGGTACCACATGACCCTCAATCATTATTTCCCCTAGTAGGGTTAGGATTTTCTCCTCAAGGGGAGTCAATGAGTCCTCCCTTTGTGGCCCTGCGCCTGTAGCTCCCAAATGTTTCTTAATTTTGGCCGCTTTCTCCTTCACACTTCATTTTAAATCAGACCACGTCTGAAAAAAGTAGGAAGTGTAATGGGTATGAACTACGAGGTACGAAATGATCACCTTTTTCCAGTCTGCGCCACTTTTGCCCCGCGGACCCTGTGGGCAACCTTCCATTAGGGCAATAACTTCTTGCCACTTCATTTTCGCATGATGTGCGGTGAAAGTCAGTGTCAACTTTCCGTCTCCACACACGGATTGGCAAGCAGGAAATCTACTAATATTTCCTTTTGTGCTTTTGAAACTTTTTTACTGATTTTTCTAGAAGGGCCAGTCTGCGAAACAGAGTGGAAAGGAATGAATGCCGAACCGTTACTAATTCCCGGACCTATAAATTTGATGTACACGATGTTAGTACACAATATGAGAGAGGTGATGTCATGCAAAAGTATATACGTTTGAAATAGAAATCGGGATAGGAATCGAATACTTTCCTGATCTTGTTTTTCTAAAATAATGGATGTAGGACGCGCTCCATGCTATTTTGAACCACAAACGAATATATGTGAAGGTGAACCGAGGAAATGTAATACCACAACTTAGGTACACAGAAATTAATCACGCGGACGAAATATGCGATAATTACACAACAATAGGTACTGAAAAAACTTCAGACAGTAGGACTTAGGTATTAGTTCAACGTTGATTAATCAACAATGAAATTACCACTTGCGAATTCTCGCTTGTGGGTTCCATATCGAATTAATTCCTAGTGAAATCAAAAGGCGAGGTATTATCAACAGTTGACTATAGTCAAGCGGGACGGGGGACTTGTAATGTTTTCGGTCGTCGATGCTCCGTCAACCAAAATGTCAGCTTTGACAATGCATTTTCGGTTGTTTCGAGCAAATTCATTGTGATTGCTGGATGCCAGGCATCTACGAACTCAAGCAATCGAGCTGCCTGGGTAAACCATTGCTTGATTGCTTCAAGTTCAACCGTAAATAACGGCTCGCGTGCTCGCTGAGGCAAGATTTAAATTAAGTCCATTTACATCCTCCCTGTTTCACAATCGTAATAAAAAATAATTCGGTACTTCAACTTACCGGCCACTAAGGAGAATTATCACTGAACTGACAGTTATTGACTTGTTGAGTTTGTTTCACTCACTCAAACCTTCCATCACGATAACAGTTTCAATTCTTCCGTGGGAACTCTCCTTGGATACCACCACTTGCATCCCACCCGCTAGACATGAGATAATCCCGCCTGTTCTCAATACCTCTCGTTCCCACTACGTGTGATTCATTGGCGGGGTGTGATGGATCCCACCAGAAAATCCCGCATGTTCGTGATAGGCCCCCAGCTCCCTGATTCGGTGCGATGGTGGGTTGGGTCGGAATAAGGTGCACCATGTGCGGTGGGGAGTCCGATATTGGACATGGGGGCATGATTAGGGGCTGTCCTGAGTCCGGGACAGAAGGGGGTGGCGTCTCCTACCTCCTCCAGCTATTCCTCCCCCCTCCCAAGACAAGGTGTATGGTCCGTACCTAAGGTTTGCATGGCACAGGGGGCAAAGTGTGCTTTGAACGGACCCCCTGGGCATCGGCCGATCCCCTGGTGTAATAGGCTTACCGCAGGCCTCGGTGCTTACGGCATGCCGTCTACATTTCGAGTTCCGGATGGTTTGCCTTTTCCTTTACTAGCTGTCGGCGTCAAGTTTAGAGAAGGAGTCAATCGACCGAGATTCTTGATCTCAATCCTCTCGAGAAAATACCAAGAGCCTGCAGATTTTGACACTATTCATGCTAAAACGAACTTGAAACTGCGTACCTGTATTGCTGAATTAACATGCTTGTTCTCCTTTATTTAAATGTGAAATTTGAAAATGCGCACATTAAAAGACTGAACCACCTCGCACAAATCACAAAGCGCACCTCGAAGGAAAGAAAAAAATACCGACACGACAACAATAAACAATACACCGACTGAAAACCGGCTGAAATCTAGAGAAGACCGAGAGGTTCCTTTTCCCTCCTATCACTACTAGACAACGTTTTTCTACTCCCCATACTAAACCCAGCTTAATGAAACGTCAACACTTCTACAAAGAGTTGAAGTCGTCGTACGCTCATTCCCAGTTCCACATAGAAATGCATTGGAGCCCCGGGTTGGTGCCCGGATTTGTGGATGAAGCGTCGAAGGGAAGGGAGGGAAAAGAGCCTTTTGCGCACCCAATTTTCTGCGCGTTCCGGGCACAGGACCACAGTGGAAATATTCATTTGTCCCTTGAAATATATGGTGGTTTCTCTTCCACCAAGAACGGTTGAATCTCCGCCTGTTGGAAGCAAAATGAGAAGGTAATTTCTGAAAATTGCAAAAAAGAAGCTAACTTTTTATTTATTTTTCCTGGAATTTCTAATTTTTCTGAAGTCATTTTGCCCTTTTTTCTTCGTTTTTTGGCACATTTTTTTGGTCCTATTTTTGGTGGGGCGTGTGCCCAAATGCCCTAGTGGACGAGCCGCCCCTGGAAGGAGTTGTAGAAAGAAAAAGGCTGTGAGTCAGTGAGAGAGATGAAGAGCCGTGATTTGCGCCTAGGATCTGTTAAAGCTTACCGATTGTTAAGTCATCGGGACTTTCTTCTGATCGGGTTTTCTCCCCATGAAAACCCTCACATTATCCGCGTGAGAATGGCGTAGTCAAGACTCGGCTTTCGGAGCACCTTTTAGCGGTTTTTTGGGGCCCTCTCTCAATCGAGAGTAACGCGGGGGAAGTCCTATAAGGAACGTCACGGTACCCGATTGATGAAAACCGCAAGAAAATTGGTCAGTTAAGCCAACGACGTTCGGGTCAGATAGGAGTGGTAAGCCCATGCCTATACGGCCCATCGTATTGTAAGTGGAAGGCAGCCCTCTCTCGCCCAAGGCGTGGAAGATTGCTGGGACCCGTCGTTCTCTGGGACCAGAGATTTCTTTCACGGAGCATCTGGCAATTCTGGCCTGATTGATGAGAGATGTGGAGTGTGTAGAACCGATGGTACGTGGGGGAGGGGTTTGTACTTTTTGGCCGCCTCTTTTACGACACGCAGGAGATACGGTACTGAGGATGCATTCATAAACCCCTCCCACAGAACACTCTTATTATTCCAGGCATTATTATTCCACTTTTTTTGACGAAACAAAATGTGGTGACCCGGCCGAAATTGTACTGAAACTACCCCCTCCCACTGTGGCTACGCCCTCGAACTCGGCATGGCCTGGCGCGTGACCACCGGTTAATAAACAATTATTTCTAAACTACCTATGCCTTCCAGGTACCCTTTTTTCTTTGTGATTTTAATTTTTCTACTAACTTCGAAGCCTCGGTACCTTTTTTAAACAGAATTTTTATTTTTTTTGAAGTTCTGTTTCGTATTTCAAGTACGCTTTAAATTACTTTCTCAAGGTATTTTGCCCACTCTTGAACATTTGTTTTCTGATTCTTCTTTTGTGCCGGTTTAAATTTTCCCTATTTCTTATTTAAACTACTCCTTTAAGAAGTGAAGGGAGTTATGCTATGAGGGTTTTCGAGACCCACCCTGTCACTTTTTATCGTTTATTTACTTGGGGTTCGGTCGGAGAAAAACACTCTGAACGAAACCCCCTCTTTTTGAACGAGATCAAAGGCGAATAGTGCTCTTTGGAAGCACCAGCTCTAGCAGTTATTTTAGATCTCAGTTGGGCACGTCGTTGCTTGAAACTGGAGCCTCTCTAGAAGCTCAATAGAGTTAAGAGTAGAAAAAAGACGACTGCCATCTGGTGAGAGTAAATCGAATTGACCTCGCACCTGTATATCTATAACATTGCCTCTCTACGTTCTTTTAGATCAATTGCAGAGATATTCACAGTGTGATTCCGTTCAAACATATTTCCTTCGAGGACCGAGCCTAATAGTGTAGTATAGTGCAAAAGCGTCTACTAAAATATGATTTACAATTTTTCTCTTCCTCATCTCCGTGACTTCCGGATTGAATAAAATTTCTTCCAGCCCCCCTCACCACCCAAAAGCTAAGCTCAGTAAAATGTGAACCCGTCACCCTTACCCCTACCCATATTTTTGATCGTAATAAGTTTGTTATTCAAGTGTCATCCACCAGCGATTTTTCTCCTCCTTCCTTCCTTTCACTTTCACTCAATGGATTCATTCTTCATTGCAAACCTGTCTCGCTCACGGATTCAATTGCTAACGTGCACGTCAACTTTGGGAAGGATCAAAAAACTGTTATTAAGTGCTTTATATTTTTTTTCCAGTGGTAATTAGAAATAATTATCCTCTGGTTTTCCCCTCTTCCTGTTTTTTTGTTGTTCTTGTTATTCAATCCTTAATGCCACCCTGTAGGGTAAACGTAGGATTGTGGAGAAGCCAATTTAAGCGCCGTTGCTTGAGCAGTAGTGAACCACTTAATGAGAGTTTCGCGTGGCAAAATCCATTTTAATTATCTAGCACTCACTTTTCTGTATACGTAAAGAAATAGAAGGGCCAACATAAAACAAATAAAATATATATTTTTAGAACTCTTTGAGAACATTCCTTGTTCTATTCTTTTAAATTGGGGCAGCCCATGCAAAAATGCAAATAATTGCTTCCAACATTCAACATATCTATATTGATCCCTTGCACAAATGACACAAACTCAGTTCCCCCACTCACTGCCGAACGTGAGCTGCATTGCGGACGTGGTTGAGTTTGTTGTGGAAGAAGTCGCGACCGGAGAGAGGAGAGAAAAAGTGCTCTATCGAGGAATAAATTGTGGTTTAATGATTCAATTATTTGATTACGGATTTCAAGAATAAAACTGCAATCAGCGCATCTATTTGAATGTAATGCATACTAACTATAGAAAGAACATACAGAGACAATTTCTCTCCTTCCCAGGAATCATTCGATATAATGATAAATCAGGCCCCATAGCATCTGTGGGGCAGCGCTCGATGGGTTGGACATTCGGGTCTCTCGTTTGGCTCCGAAAAAGGCGAAGACATCGTGGAATCCATGAACTGTCTAATCAACCGCATGCCTGCGATCGTTCGATAACGAAACAGTTAATTTTGTAGATCTAGAATCTATGACCCCCCCTCCTCATCGCGGTACAACTATAGAAACATGAAACTAGCTATTTAGCAGAAAACCTGTTGATTGCTCACGAATCAAAGCAGTCACGAAACAAAAAAGTAAGCCAGATAATGCATATTAATGGCATGAATAGTCAGTTAAGCCATCTTTAAGGCACAAATGATCAGTTTGGCTATTTCTAGGGCACAAATCGTCTGCAGTTTAGCAATTTTCGAAGTGCGGAGGCTCATATTGGCCCTTTTTAAAGCACGAATGGTCAGTTACACTAATTCCCGGGCACGCATTTGGTCTGTTTATAGCAATTTTTAGGGCGTGATTAGTCAGTCAAGCAATTTTATTGCTCGAGAGTAGTCCGTTTATCCAGTTCTTAGGGTGCGCGTAAGCCAGTGGTCAGTTAATCGTTTTATGGTGCAAATAGCCGCATGTTTGGCCATTTTTCTGGTGCAGATAGACACTTTAAAAGTGCGAATCGTAATTAGAACTATCTGCAGTCTCTGTATAGGGTGCAAATGATCAGTTTTACAATTTTTAGAGCGTGCATTGCCAGTTTTGCTGTTTTCAGGGCACGAATTGTCAGTTTATACATTTTCATTGCGTGAAGGAAGAGTTTAGCCATTTTGTAGGTATGTCATGTTGTAGTCGGTTTTGTTGTTTTAAGAACACGAATAATGTGTTTAGGGCATTTCAAAGCACGAATTATCGAATTAAACATTTATGGGCCACGTACAGTCTGTCAATTTCCGCAGGCTTTTGCCGAATGACGGCAAAAATCCGTCATTTCAGTCCATTGTCCGTTACTAACTCAGTTTAGCCATTTTCAAGGCGCGAATCGTTAGTTTCTATCGAGTAATGAATAAACGTTTTAAGGAATATTTATGTAACTCAATTTATTAGAAAGTCTAGAACTGAAAGAACAGATTTCTTGTTTTCATGTGGCGGGGGTAATAAAAAATTAAAATTGTGACGCCACATTAGCCCCCTACGGAGACTGGAAGTCCAGGTGGTGATGAAAAACGAACGTGCTTCTTCGGAGGGGAGACACGCGTTGAAGACGCGTCAATCGAAGAGATGTTGGGCGGAGAGAGAACGTAGGCAGGCTTGACGCGATCGATGCTGACTTTCATGGGTTTGGAATTGACAAGAAGAGTGATTTTTTTGTCATCGCGTCTTAAGACTTGGTAGGGGCCACTGTAAGGAGGTTGAAGGGAACGGCGGATCGTGTCGTCTCGAAGGAAGACGTGGGAGCACGAGGATAATTCCTGAAAGACGAAGGGTGCTTTTGATGAGTGGTGGTCAGCTGGTGCAGGGCGTAGTTGGGACATCTGTTTTCGAAGACAATCAGCGAGGTTGGAGGGATCCGTTGGAGAAGTGCTAGGTGAGGAAGTAAAATTCACCTGGAAGGCGCAGTGGTTCGCCGTAAACGAGTTCAACAGGTGAGGCATTGAGATCCTCTCGAAAAGCGCTTCGAATTCCTAAAAGCACGATAGGCAATGCTTCGAGCCAAGTTGAATTTGGGTGAAAAGTTAGAGAGGCTTTCAGCTGTCAATGAAAACGTTCAATCATGCCGTTGGAGCATGGATGATAAGGTGTGGAGCGGAAGCGCTCGGTGCCAAAAGTGGATCCCAGAGTCTTGAATAGCTGGGATTCGAACTGTCGCCCTTGATCTGTTGTGATCCGTGAGGGGCAGCCGAATCGGGAAATCCAGGTTTTGACGAGAGCGCGTGCAACGGTGGGAGCAGAGATGTCTTCGAGGGGACATACTTCTGGCCATCTCGTAAATCTGTCGATGACAGTGAGACAATATCGAAATTGTTGAGCAGGTGGCAACGGTCCGATGAGGTCGACGTGAATGTGTTCGAAGCGGGATGTGGGAGGCTGGAAATGGCCGGTTGGAGAGTGAACATGCCGCGTTATTTTCGCACGTTGGCAAGGGATGCATGCCTGCGTCCATGTACGGCAATCGCGACGGATGTGCGGCCAGACGAATCGATGGGTGATAAGCTTCGTAGAAGTTTTGACACCGGGGTGGCTTAGGTCATGGAGGTAATGAAAGATTTGTCGGCGCATGGAGAAAGGTACGTAAGGACGAGGAATTTGTGTCGACGTGTCGCAGATAAGGGTGACGTCCGAGCCGGGTGCGTTGACGCGACTGAGCTGAAGAGACGAAGGTGATGCCATGAGGTCGCGAAGTTCATCGTCTTCAAGTTGCGCACGGGCGAGTGTGTCGAGGTTGATGGGAGCGGAAGAATTTGCGGAGATGGAATCGACGCGAGTGAGGGCAACGGCGACTACGTTGGCGGTGCCGCTGACGTGACGAATATCTGTGAAGAATTGGGCTATGAAAGAGAGTTGGTTTAATTGAATGGGTGGAAGCTTCTCCTTATTTTGGCTGAAGGCGTTGATGAGGGGTTTGTGGTCGGTGTAGACAACGACATGTTGTGCTTCCAGAATGTGGTGGAAATGCTGGATCGCCGAGTTTTTGGGGGGCGCCGGGCCTTGCACCCGGCAGGCGCCTAAGCCTCCATTGGGCTCCTACGCCATACCCAGATCTAACTGTGCACTTCACACCCGTACTACGCGGGCGTTTCGGTCGATACGCGGTTTGTTGAACGCACACCGCCGGGAACGCCCACACGAAGCCGAGTGTGCCGTGTCACACCTCGCCGCAGCCTTATAGTGTAATGGGCAATGGCTGGATTCGAACCCAGGCCCGCTGAGTTGCGAAGCGAGTGGATCGCCGAGTAGTCCGCATGCAGTTCTCTGTAGAAAGCAGGCCATTCCGCTTGACGTGGGGTCAGCTTTTTTGAGAAGAAAGCCAGTGGTTGCCAAGAGTCACTGACTTTTTGCTGAAGCGATGCGCCAATAGTTGTTTGGGAGGCGTCAGTGAAGAGAGCAAGCTCTGCGTTGGGTTCGGGGTGGGCAAGGAGGGTTGCGGTAGCTAGATGACTTTTGCAAGCGGTGAAAGCATTTTCAGTTTCCGTGATCCAGTGAATTGGTTGATTGCCACGAAGTTGAGAGAACATGGCGTGAAGAGGAGCTTGGAGTTCTGAAGCCGAAGGGATGAAGCGACGGTAAAAATTGATCATGCCGAGGAATCGGCGGAGACCTTGAGCTGAGGATGGTTGGGAAAAGTCTTAAGTGCTTGGATTCGTTCTAGGGGAGGTCGAATACCGTCTGCCGTGTCTTGGTAGCCTAAGAAAAGGACTGAAGGGGATCCGCGGACGGTTTTCTTGGCATTAACAAGGATACCGTGTTGCGAGAGGCGTTGGAAGACAGCACGGAGATGAACTTGATGCTCGTTTGCACCGCGAGAGAAAATCAGGATATCGCCCATGTAAGCATAACAAAAGTCAAGACCGTGGAGTTCCTCGTCGATAAAGCGCTGGAATGTTTGTCCGGCGTTACGAAGTCTGAATTCCACGTAAGGAAATTCAAACAGACCGAATGGTGTCGTTATAGGGTTGACAGGGATTTGATTGTAGGCTTTAACGAGATAAACTACGGATAAAATGGTGTATCCAGCGAGGCGCTGGGAAAAATCGTGAATATGGCGGATGGGATATCGATCAGGGATGGTTCTGGCGTTTAAGGCGCGGCAATCGCCGCAGGGGCGCCAGTCAGCGTCTTTCTTGGGCACCACGTGGAGTGGCGAAGACCAAGGTCCATCCGATCGTCGAGCGATTCCGGCACGTAGCATTGAATCGAATTCTTCCTTTGCGATGCGAAGGCGGTTTGGAGGTAAGCGACGGGGACGAGAGGAAATAGGAGGACCTGGCGTCGTATTTATGAAGTGTTGGGTGGTGTGACGAACGACGCGGGGAGAACCAGACGGTCGAGTGAGCTCCGGGAGCTCTTTGAAAACTGAGTCGAAAGGAGATGACGTGTATGTGATAGCTTTATGGCTAAGTTGGTCGGTGCTGTTGAGGACGCCAACGGCAGTGAGACCGGTGATCGAGTCGACTACACGATGATTTCGGCAGTCTGGGAGAAGTGAGAAATGAGCCAGAAAATCGGAACCGATAATAGGTACGTCGACATCGGCGATGATGAATGTCCAGGTCAGGTCACGGCGAAGTCCGAAGTCGAGTTTGAGGGGTAGGAAACCATAAGTAGAGATTTCGGTGCTATTTGCCGCTGCTAAATTATAATTGACAAGGGTGCGGCGTCCAGGTAGAAAACGTCGAGGGAAGCAACAGAGATTGGAGCCAGTGTCGACGAGAAATTAAAATTTGTGGCACGACCGATAACGAAGAGTCGGTGGCCTTGAGACGGGCAGTCGGCTGCCGCTACTGCTGCCTGCCCGGGAAGTTTTTTGCAAGGGTGAAGGAACACGGTTGAATACATTTCCGAGCTTTGTCGCCCCATCGATGATGGTACCAGCATAGGGATGGATCGGCGGGCGATGGATTGCGAGAGTGACTTGTAGAGCTGCGTGTCAGCGAACGGTCACGAGAGCGAGAACGGCGAGTTAAGGAATCCACTTGAAGGCGGAGAGAAGCAAGCTCCTGTCGGAGTCTTTCAAGTGTGTCTCGGAGGGGTTCCTGTGGAATAGGAGTGGAGACGGCGTGTGTAGTAGGGTAATGTGAAGGAGAGCGAAGAAGAAGGGGTTGTACTTCCATTATTTTATCCGTCATGACGGCAAGTCGATCAAGCGGTAGATCAGCTTGGGTTTGTAAGATGGCTTGAATGTGTGGAGGAAGTCGTTGGATCCAGAGGGTTCGCATGAAGTTGTCATTGGAAGCGATAGTTCCTGCGAGGGATATCAATTCACGCAAAAATTGTGATGCTTTTTGATCATCGAGTTCTTCTTGCCCAATCAGCTGTCGGACGCGCTGTTCTTCCGAAAGAGACAACCGCTGGACGAGAGCGTTTTTGAGTTCAGTGTATCGATTTTGAGCTGGAGGGTTGACGATGATGTCTTCTACTTCATTAATGAAGCTTTCATCGAGTTGAGAAACGAGGTGAGCCAATTTCGTCGTTTTCTGGGTAATTCCAGCGAGTCGACCTGTCGAAACCAAAGTAGTGGTTTCTCCTTGACGCTGACGCGATGAACAGCTGGCGGTTGGGCAGCGTCGTCGGGTAGAGCTGGACGTTGGTGCTCGAGCCGTTGCAGTTCAGCCAACTGCGCCGCGAGATTGCCTATGTCGGAGTTGCTCATGCTGAAACGTTCGGTGCGTAGACGTCGGTGGGTCAACAATTATCGAGTAATGACTAACGTTTTAAGGAATATTTATGTAACTCGATTTATTAGAAAGTCTAGAACTGAAAGAACAGATTTTTTGTTTTCATGTAGCGGGGGTAATAAAAAATTAAAATTGTGACGGCACAGTTTATAACCATTTTGGGGACGAAAAAGTCAGTTTTGCTATTTTTGTGTAGTACGAATCGGTCGCGGTCAGGGAGTGTCAGGTTGGTTGGTAGGCCAACAAAGTTCACAAGTTCAATTGGTTCAATCATCACTGCTCAGTTGTTGTCGTCATAGTGACATGGCGAGGGGGGGGGGTCGTTTGCCCTCCAACCAGTGTAACCTTCTTAGCAACCTGACCGTGACCGATAGTCCGTCAAGTCATTTGACAGGTCAGTCAGTCATGTCACAGGTCAGTGGACGGTCAGTTTGCCATTTCTATGGTTCACACTGTCAGTATAATATATGGTGTGAAGACATGTGATAATTTCAGAGCATAAATCGTCAGCCTTAACATTTTTGTGTCTGAATGGTCAGTTTGGCTATTTTTAGTGTGGGAATCATCAGATTTGTTATTTTTAGCGCACAAATAGTAAGTTGAGCCATTTTCAAGGCGCGGATCGTCAGTCATGCTACTTTTAGGGCAAAGATAGCCCGTCGAGCCAGGGCGCGAATGAACAGTGCGCAATTATTTATTTATGTGAAAGGTCGATTTTGCAGATTTAAGGGCAGGAGTCCTCTGTGTAGGCATTTTAAGGGCGCAAATAGTCAGTTTAGCCATTTTTAGAGCGCGTAGAGTCAGTTAGGCTATTTTTTTGTGGTCAGTTTGGCTATTTGTAGCGCGAAAAATATAATCATTCATCATGTATTCGTAAGTATCACCATTCTGAGCCGCAATTGCGATGAAACCTACCTGTGACGTCACAAAGTGAGTCACAAGGGGTATATTGCTGCAACTTTGCAGTGACGTAACAAATGAAGGTCAGACGTCTCGTTGTGTCGTATTTGCGACGTCTCTGCGACGTAACGCTACATACGTCCCATTGTAACCTCAGTGTGAAGTCACAAAGTGACCTACGAACACGTCACGATGTGACCTTTCTGTGACGTCACAAAGTGGGTCACAGTGGGCGGACATATTCACGTTACTGCAACGTTGCAACAACATTAAAAATGTTAGTTACACGTCTCAATGTGACGTCACAGTGACTTTTCTGCAACGTAACTGTGCTTTTAGGGAAATAGTCGGTTAAGACGTTATTAGGATGAAAATAGTCAGTATTTTCCATTTCTGGCGCGTGACTGGTCAGTTTGGCCATTTTTGACACACGAATGGTTGATTTGGTCATTTTCAGAGCGGTATTCATTATTTTTTCAGGGCTGACCGTATCGTCAGTTTAGCGATTTTTACGGTGTGTAAAGTCAGTTCAGCTTTTTTTGGAGCGAGAATTTGCCAGTTTGACGATTTTTAGGGCGAAAATTGTCCGTTTACCCGTTCGGGATACTATTCGTCAGTTTTTCCATTTTGAGGCATAATAGTCAGTTTTGGCATTTTTATGGTGTGTGCTCAGCTGTTTTCATGCAGCAACTGGCTGTCAAGTCGTTTTAATTCGAGCGAAGTACACGATTTCCATATCCTCTCTCTTGAGCAAATCCTGGATCCGCCTTTGGGATCAAAGGTACTTAATAGGAATGCACTGATACCGTGATTTAGTCTCTGAGACCAACTTTTTCAAGGTGAGACCTTCACCAAGATTCTCGCTGAACTATCGAGACCACAAAAGTTCCCGGCAGATCGCGGTGAAAATGGAATGTGGTGTGACATTTCTCTCTCTTCTTCCAAATATTCAAACGTCAAAGTTATAATGAGTTTTAAATTATTGCATGGATGGAATGTTGGGAAAGTTGTTTATGGTAGGAATGCGTTTTTAGAAACTTCTGAAGATTTAATAATACTTTTAAATTCGTTTTTGGTGTAGAACTACATCCAGGGTATCCCAATGGGAGTGTTCGTGGGACTGATTGGTTGGGGTGCGGGTGGGGGTGGAGTATGATAAATGTACGTTTTAGGCCA
This sequence comes from Corythucha ciliata, assembly GCA_038030265.1. NCBI lineage: Eukaryota > Metazoa > Arthropoda > Insecta > Hemiptera > Tingidae > Corythucha > Corythucha ciliata. Next base: position 20,988,832 of record CM075943.1, read on the forward strand.
AAAATCTGCGCATTTTCCTGGAAGAGCGAATTTATATTGGTGATATAATCGCGGATGATAATGAATATTGTCTTAATAGACTACAGGTCTTATATAATCCCATCCAACATTACTGAGAAATTTTAGTCGATTTCACTACTCCAAATTAAGGTCAGAGTTTCCAAACTTGAACCTTTTTTTTTTTAATTTGAATTGGAACGCATTTTTTCATTAAACCCGATTACCCCTAGCGTAACTCGAACCTTTTACTTTCAGTAGTGAAATTAAAGAAAGGAATGAGAGAAGTAACGTACAGAAAACCCCAATTTAAAATGAATTGTACTTGTCTGATTCAGTTACCACAAACCTGTTCCTTCAGATGAAAGAATTTTCCACCTCCCTCTTAACCATCCCAACCAACTCTTTTCAATAATCTATCGAGAACGAAATTCGCTTTGACAAAGTTGTTATTGCGCTGACTACCAGAAGTCTTTGATTGCCTACAACTGAAAGTTTACTGTACCACCCCAAATCCTGCCCATCCTCACCCTCGCCTTGCCAACTCCAACGCCCTATCCACACTCCTGCCGTAAATTATGAATATTGAGTTAAAAGTTTGTCATTCCATTCCCGCTTTATTTTACCCGACAGGTCGTACCTACGCGAAGAAGGATGGGTGTAGCTTGACATTAGACCGATACTAATTGCAGTCACCTCCCCCCACCTTCGCCTTCATGTTTCAAACGTGTCGGTGATGCTAGCCGCTGTGTACATAAGGAGGGGGGTATAGTGGGAAGAGGGTAGCCACGCTTCCCAAGCCGATTATTAGGGTTGATATAAAGGTCAACGTAGCGAACATGGTTGTCAAGGGCTGGGAGAGAAACGCTTCAAGTATATTGGACGGGGAAGGGAAAGATAAGAGGTGTCGCACCTAGCCAGTTCGAAACCGTCAATTTAAAAGGAATGCCTTTTCTTTCTAGCGCGATAAAACTATAAATCTTCGACTTGAAAATTCAGGTTTTAATTAAATGTTTAGACGTGGCGTTTTAATGTTAAAACTGTTAAAAGTTAAAATTTATTATTAACCTCATGGGAAAGAGAGTGGTGGAGTGAGATCTTGTTTAAAACTCCTTGCTCGGTCCAACTTAACTTCTCTCGCTCTCATGCAGATTTTGCTCAGGAGCAAAATCTATTTGCATAATGACTTTAGTATACTAACTTTCGCCCTCTTCCACTTCAAGAGACGTTTTTGGCAACGCTCCAAAGACGATGGGTGTTCTCGGCGGCTGCTGTGCTTTCTTGACCTCATGTTTCTCTCCACTCCCTTAATTTTTCCTTGAAACCAACTACGGTTCAACATGTTTCATTCCCTTAAACATACCTGGAAACGCCCTTCCGGTTTCACTTCTCTGTAATCCACAGGGTGAGGCAGAGTTGACATACAATGGTCTCACAAGGGTTCAAAAATTAATCATCTTCAAAATACACGAAGGAAATCAACACCCTATCTTATCTACTGTAATATTGTTAATGATTCGCTAAGGTCGTTTTCACACTTGAGATTCCGGTATCCGATTCGCGTACCGAGGATACCAAAAATACACTACAGTCAAGGCACTCCTTCACGCTTAGATTCCCGAACCACATCCTTTTAGTATCCGATTCCGGAATCTGATGTGTGAATGAGCGCGTTTTCCGTATTGTATTTTCAGTATCCTCGACACGGGAATTAGATACCGAAATCTCAAGTGTGAAAGCGCCCTAAGAAAAAAAACTTTCCGAATTATTATTTGTTTCTTCTTCGGCACAGCTCATCAAGGAAAACTTGTTACGAGGTAACTCGCAGTAAACTTTGAAACTTTGGAGTCAATTTACAGAATTGCGTAGGCTATTTTCTAAGAGAAAGAAGTTAGTGGGTCCTGCTTTGGAGTGAACTGAAAAGAGAACGAAGGGGAGATGTCATTAGAAATAGAAAGGAAGCGGGTAATTGACAAAAGTTGGATATTTTGAGGGCGGCGAAAGGGCGAAGGACGCGTCTTTCTAATTAAACGTGTTTCAGAAAATGTTTCCGTCTCACACTTTCCATTCTATCGTTACTTTAATGAAGGTACAAGGTTGGAAGGGAACTTCGCTTGTCTAATTTTAAGAGATGATGGGACGTTCGATAATATCACTTACAATTACCTAACCTTTCTGCAATCGACCCAAACTACAATCAAAATACCTACAATCCTTAACTCACCACGAAAAGAGAATCCAAGGGGAGCGATTCCTTATTTTCCCCGGTATACCGTACTGATTTCAATCATTTCGCTTCCTCGAATTTACCGAACCTTCCAGCACGATTAATATATATTAGGATGCATTTTTGATCGTATTGTGTGGGGGTCAGACATTTGTTGGCCTCCGAAGTTGAAATTCCTCTTGACTTCATATACTTCCGGTCCGCTTCTGACTTTCTGTGTTCTCTGAACTCAAAAATTCCTCTTTATTTCAGTGCATTTCATTTATGACAAAAATGCACGATTGGTTTCTCTCTGACGGTGGCAAAAATGGGCCAAGAATGATAATTTTTTGAAAATTATGATGCAAATAAAACAACGATGCAGTCGCTTTTGACGGGTTAAAAACATGAAAATCCAAGGGCCATCATTTTGAAAAGAGATCTTACTTTATGTAGGCTCAGTGAAAAATTCCCATTCAATTATCAGTAGGTCCGTTCGTTTGTAAGTCCGGCAGTTGTTCGAATTTTTTTAATACTTAGTATGTTTCAGGTTTATTTGAGAGTATTAGACATAAAACTTGCACCTTGTGCCCTTGGTTTCGAGGGGGCACCGTGTGAAAGAATGATATCATTGACAAAGGCTTTCGCCATCTCCTCAGCGGTCTGACGTATTAGTGGGGGCCGCTTCCACGTCGGTGTATCACGTAAAGTAGTCGGTCACTGTTGGTGCGTACCGTTTACCTCTCGTAATTTTCGGCAGTAGTCCTACGATACAAATTGAAATTATTTAGTTCGAAAGGCCTCGTTGGCATGTAGACATGTTGTACCGGGGCTAACAGTTCTACTGGAGTTCACCAAGGCAATTTGGCCAGGTGCTTGGCACGGCCACCGAAGTCAGAGCCGTATCTTCTGTATTAACCAACTAGTCCGATGAAAGATCAGTCTCACCTCTTTTTTAAAGTTTTGGGGCACGGGTAATTTTCAATAGCAAAACAACGTGATGGTTCGGGCGCACTCCCTGTTTAGTCACTATGTGCCCCAGATACTCTCCACGGGTAAAGTTACGTTTTTACCATTTAACCATTTGAGGATATTAAAAACTTCTTGTAGCCTAGCCGTATACTCTTCAAAGTTCTTACTGAACACAATCACCTCGTCCAAATAGACAAAACATGTGACACCCTCAACTTGCATGAACAATTTATTGGTCCATGGCTGGAATGTCGCGGGAGCACCGACCAATCCGAAGGCCATTCTTTGATATTGAAAATGCCCACCCTCAGTCAAAAAGCCGTTTTCTCTTGATCTCACTTCGCGATTGGAATTTGGTGATAACCACTATCCAGATCTATAGTGGTGAACAATTTTCTCTCCTCATTTTCTCACCTAAAAACTCATTTTTTTGTTATATTTAACCAAACACATGGGATGTCAGATGCATTCTTGAAGTCCGTCTGGTTCTTCGTTTGCTTCAACAACCTGAAGACCCTAACGATTCCGAATTTTCGCATAATTATTCTCTCGTCCGCTGGAAAACCTCTGGCCTACTGGTCAAGCTAAACGGAAAACGTTTAAACTTTTAGCGACCCAAGGCTGTTCTAAACGTGCACAGAATCTTCCGTTGACTCCACTTGACGAAAGCTTGATTTGGGGCCTTTTCCGTTGTCGTCCCACCAGCTCCCACCGAGTGGGCCTCCCGTCGACATCGTCCCACCACCTAGGAAAGGTGTGAACGAAAGAAGAAAAAGTTTTGTACATGTTTTACTATGGTTCCTGCACAAGAAAATATACAAATTCGTGCGAATTAGAGGTCTTTATGAATTTGGGGTAACTGTAGATCTGTACAATTAGCGATACCAATCCGCTTATCTTCATACCTGAATATGTATCTGCATTTCCGTCTAAATAAATTTAAAGTTCGTAAAAAAATATGTTCAATACACTAAGCACAAATATGCACAAGTTGACAAAAAGAATATTTAAAAAGAAAGCGAAAAATCCTTGAATTTCGGGCTAAACATGATTAATGACGGGTATGAAAACACCATTCAATTCCGGTCCAAAACTTACTTCTTTTGCACGACTGCTTGATAAACTCAATGTTTCGTACATGAACTATCACAATTTGTTCAACATTTCGCAAATAATAATAAAGGATAAAGGTTTAGCAATTTTAATGAATACCCATTCATCATTACATTGATTGTTTGTTGTTGGTAAATTCAATAATCCTCCTCTTAATCCTCGTTGGTAGGGTTTATTTAAAGCCGGACGTGGATACAAAAATAAACACGTATTTGTTTAAAAAACAACTAACCCACTTTTAAGAAGCGTTTTGTTACAATCAAAATATTATTATAGGAATTTTAATGCATACGGGTTGGCTGCATGCGCCCTTTGGAAACGGCACCACATGTCTGGCTCAGTCCGAGTTTTGCTATTTTAAAATTGAGGAGAACAGGATGATTTATCGTATAGAAAATTAAAATTTCAAGGTTTGTGTGGGATAGCAACGCGAACAATTTATACTCAGGCTGTCTGGCAATTGAGTCATGTGATGCCAAGGAAATTGTCAAACGGACTAACAAAAAACTGGAAGGGTATCGGGCTAGAATTGAGGCCTAGAATAATTCTACATTCGTATTGGAGAAGAAACGAAAAAAATCAACAAAAACTCTTGAGTAAGTTCAAGTCAACAGGCTGTGGCGAAATTAATTCCAACATTGTGGCCCTACAACTCACAGCAGTTAGCTTCTTGGAAGTTCTGAGGCAAGTGCAAGTGGACGTTTACGCCAAGCTGCAATCTATTGAACATGAAGACGTGCATCACCCCAGACCTGCAATAACTTAAAATAGGCACGGATCGCCAAGTACATAAGAAGGCATAATGACGGGGAAATGACACTGCTTAAATTTATGAAAAGGGTCTCCTTCAAACTTCGGCCTCATTTCGAAGACGAACCCTCCCACGATGACGATGATCCGAATTGATAACTAACAACAGTGCCCTAACATATCCCAAATCAGGGACGAATTTTTTTTTTTTTTTGACGACGCATTTTTCTTGACGACGCATCTTTTTTTGACGACGGATTTCTTTTGAACGCACCAACCACAAATTTTTAACCAAACCTCCGCTATCCTCGGAGACAGTCCTAAGTCTGTAAAGTGGGAAGGAAAATAAGTGGTATCGTAACGTACGTAGCTTACGTAACGTATCTTGAGCACACCGGAGTGAACGCACATACGATAAAGAGCCATAAGAAGGTGTGGAGTCTATCATTCATTCATTCTAGACCCTCACGGTGGCCTTCAATTACAGGCATAGTCGCCAAAGAATTTTATTGTGGGCGTTCCTTCGGAATACAGTTATCTACTGAGTACTGATTCTCACCATAATTCGGAAATAAGCTCTTAAATAGTACCCCCTAACAGTACAAACTAAATTCTAAAATAACGGAGTGAAACCACAGAATTATTGTTGTAAATGCGATAAAGAGTACCGGCCTCGAAAGTTTCTGTAAAGAAACCGTCAGAGATCTTGTCCCATAGCTGCATCCGACATTAGCGTTCAGAATTTCAAAAATCTCTCTCACAGCGGGTGCCAGGAGAAAGTGAACTTCATTGGAAGTTCGAGTAAACTCGGGAGGATTGAAAGCAGTGATAAGACACCCGTCATAATCCCACGAATTGTTTTACAGGTGATTGATCTGTGAATAATCACAGGTCCTGCATAATTATTCATACTAGTACATTGACAGTAATCGTAAAGGTAATGCATAGGCCTGATATGCATCTTTTGTATGCTTTGTAACGCTAATAAAATAACCTTTCCTCACGCAATTTCGAGCTTGCTTTCCCTCGTCCTTCACTACATCCCGTCATGCCTGTAAATCAATTTTGATCACCACCCCCATAGGCTCTTCCTCCATTTCCATTTCGCCACCACTCAAAAACAGGGAAACTTCTAACCTAACCCCTCAAACAACCCCGTACTCCGCGGACAGTACTGAATCAGCAAAGAGGCTTGAATTGAAACGCAAATGAATGTATCCGTGTGTGAAACGCGGCCGTGCGTTAGAATAGGAATATTGAGGTTTCTTCTTCTCGCTTTCAGGCCCCTCGTGGTTTTCCTCCTCTTCTCTTCGAACTTAAACTCTTTGCTCTTCACACTCAATCTCTCTCTCTGTCCTTTCCATCTCATCACAGTGTGCCCTCATTAGTGGACCTATGGAGAAGTGGTCGAGGATAAGGAGATAAGTGAGCTACTGTGATCCCCGTATTTCCAGTCCCATCACGGACGCTACTCATCAGCCTGTAGCCTTCCCTTCACTGCACCTCACCATCATCCTTTTCTGGGATTTATTTCACCTCTTTTAGAAGTGTAAGTGCCTGGTAAACGCTTCTTCTATTCCTCTACACTTTTTTCTTTTTTCCCCCTGGGCCAAACGCTCACATACAAACACTCTCTACACGACTTGCACATATCTCATTTTTTGCATGACTTGGAAGAAGAGGGTTTCCAAGGAGGTAAAAAGGGGAGTGTACAAAACTCACGCTCAGTTTTGCTGCTGTTCGGCAACTTCAGCGAGCCAGAGTGTTTCCATAAATAAAAAGTAAGCAAGGTAATGTTTCCAACTTCTTACTGGCGAAAACTACCTCTTATGAAAAATGCAGCCAATATCTAGGATCTTTCAGCACGATACATTAATGTGCTTCTTAATAAGAATACGGTATAATAAAAGTAATAATATGCAATAATATTACGAATTAATGTATTTCTTGCTTGGAAACCAACCAATTTACATCATTACATTTTTTTTAAATAGGTGAAAAAACATTATCTTAGAACAAGCCGAGCCATTATGAGATTAAAATAAAACTTCCGCTTATCTCAGTTTTGTCTCTGAGGAATAACCGGAGTGACATAAAACGAAGGGGAATATATTCAATGGAAAATGTTGACTATGGAACTCTCGCATTACGCTGCGACGATCTGGCTTTTGTCAACTGAGCGATGGGAATAATGCCTCAACCCTATCCACTAGTACACATTCTCTTGCCACCTTCCTTACGGTATAATCAATTGGCTTACAATACACATACTTTTTTTTCTCGATATTTACTCAATGAAATGGATTTCTCAGCCTTTTCAGGGTTTCCCTGAAATATATTTTACTTCTTCGACTTTGCTTGAGCTGTGGAGGTTATTTCTGTTGCCAATATAACTTTTATTACGAGTTATGTACACTATTTTTCGCGTACCCAGCTTTTGACATAAGCCTAATAAAAACAGAGTCCATTTTCATTCGCGTGCAATTGATAACGTTCGGTCAACTACATATAGTCGGATCGGTGAAAGAATGTGCATGAAATTACCCTCTCTCTTTTCCCTAAAACCTACATGACTTACCGCTACCACACCATCACCTGAGAGGAGCCTCTTCTATTTTATCGGTAAAACTCTCTGTTACTGGTTGCAGTTGTTTGATAATAAGAGGAGAAATAGAGAACCCCGTTAAAAGAGGGAAAAAGCGGGCTTATGGCCTCCCACCACTCATGCACATTCTTTCGCCGATCCGACTATAGTTATAAAGCGGAAGCCTAGTCACGTCAGGTTGCCTAGTTACGTCCAACCCCCGTCTTCCCATGCTCAGTGAGGTAAAATTTTTACACCACTACTTTTCAGTGAGGTAAAGTTTATACATCACTGGTGTGTATCTCTCGACTACCTGCAGTTGTTTTTTGCCGTAAATTCGAACTTAACAAGCTGGACTCGCGAAAATGTCCTTTATCACGCACCCCCTCGATATGAATTATGATTACTCTATGATTACTCCAAACGTAAACCTATTTTTGTTAGCACTGGATGATATTCTATATTGTGTCGATGCGAGCGCACTCTAGAAGATAAATATATGTAATCGCTTCTCGCCTAATGGGGAACTGGCACATTTTTCAAGCACTGGTGTTTTAAGAGGGCTCTTCCACAAGACCATTGCTCATATTAAACATTGAAATCAATCAAGGATTTTTTTTAAAGCGAATTTTTAAAAATTTTGATTGGGGGTTTGAATACGTCAAAGGTTAGTCAATGAAATAATGGATGCTGTGGGAAGAATGGGTAAGACGCATTTCCAGGAGGATACTTTTTCTTGTTATTTGTATAAACAGAAAATTTCCGAGTTCCCCAAAAATGCTTCATAAGTGACCTCATTTCCCCTTGCACGAACCATCCCCTCCTGGAGAACTTCGACATTTATTAAAAAATCACCAAACGCACTGATCGGGCTGCAACGACCGTTGATATCCTTCTGCCCATGTGCCAATTCACCGGTACACCTTTCCTCTAAAATCGGGAATAATCCCGTAAGTTCTCCATTGAGGAACGTTCTATTAATAACCTGGAAGAAATTATTTGGGCGGGATAGACGGAGAAATCATACCAGGCTTGTCTTTTCGTTTGGAGCTTTGACGCTTTGAATAATTGGGAACTAACGAGGAAGTTTCACATTTTCCAAAAATATTTGTTTTTGATTAGGCACATCAATCCTTCCACGTAAATAAATAAATAAAAATTGTAAACCCTTCAGAAACATTTTTTATTTCTCAACAAAAGTTGGCATATTTGAAATCCCGACAAAACGAACATTTTCCGCAACGTAATCGTCGTATTCTCTGTCCTTTTCATACCTCTAAGTAGCTCATCTGTTTATCCTCCACTATTTTATTATTGGAGAGCTCTAGTAGAAAATAAGGCAAAGAAACACAACAAACCGCTCTTTGACAGCTACATTACAGGTGACTTTTTTTCGGAAAGCGCCTATGACGCAAACATGCTAGCTGGCGTGTTTGAAATGACCTAAAACTTCAAAAATCGCGTATTTATTAACTGTTGGATTATTTTACGAACGGATCACGATTTATGCTCTATTTTAGCATAAATAAACCTTAAAAAATAAATTTATGAATAAGTTCTGACCCATGAAACTTCCTCATTTTCTAGGGAGACATTTTTTTTTTTTGGTTAGGTAGAACCTAGAAATGAACTTGTCGCAACAAAGTGCTCTCAAAATCGTGCCAATAATTATTAAATTGGTCATAAAAATTCATTAATTTTCGCACTCGTCACAACGCCATGTGATTGGCTGAGTGTCTGTGACGTCACTTAGTTCAACTTTTTTCGAGTGACTGTTATTGGCATGGAGATTCATAGTTTCATACTCATTTTCTTTCGATATTTAAAAGTAATTTTACACATTAAAATGGAATTAAATAGTCTGTCTGAACTTACAGAAACTGGGCTCCTTAGAATAGGAATACTTATTTTGTCTTATCATTTCCTTCTTATTGCCGTAGTTATCATTTTACGATCGCTGTTGTAAGTCCTACCTTAGTCATTACTATTACTTTAATTCATGTGATTTGATGTAATTAAATATGTACAAATACTTCTGCGTGCCTCAATGCAAGAGCACAAATTAAAAAACTCCGGAAAAACGATATACATGTATAACGGTTACTATGAATAACCCAGCTCGGGCGAAGTGGTTCAAAGCATGCAGGCGAGAACAACATGGTCCGGTTCTGTCATCTACAAGGTTCTTCTGATGTGAAGACCACTTTGACTCGAGTAAATTCAATTATTATCAAATACAATAATTTGTATACTTTGGTTAAATGTGGAAGTAATCATAGAAGTCGGAAGCCTTTAGTGGCTTCATTAGATTGTTTCTTCTTGTTTTCTGGCCCTTCCTTTCTGAATGCGAATGATGAAGTCAGGACAACATTGCTCCGTTTCTTGATTCTTATTAGTCATTGAACCATTTTTCAGCTAGAAAATGACGTTGAGAGCTTGATGTACCTGAGGGCGTTTTCGCCTACTTCGAGGACTCGCATACGCGAAGCCGGGAGTTGCACCCTCTCAATTTGAGTGACAACGATCTCGACTGACGGGTAAGCACCATATATATTTGTTTGGTCACATGACAGTACTATAGTACTGTATACTTAATATGTATACATATTAAGCGTCTCTGCTCTTTCAAAGAGTAAGTAAAATAGTGGAGAGGAAAAAACTTTTATTCACCGTACAACTAGTCTGAGAGCCTCCATAAATCACGCCTTACGAACTATTCTAATGGACTATTAGGCGTTTTCCATTGTTTTTTAGTGAAGGAAAAGTGTAGCACGAACAGCATTTTATTGGAATTTCTGGAAATAATAAATGAAAACATCTGTCAGTGCTGCACTTTTCCTTCACTTAAGACCGACGGCATGCCGAAAATCACTTTTTCAACTTTTCTGAGGTTGTACATCAAGAATGGTGTCAGGTCGGACTCGATTTTTTTCACGAACACCATACTTCTATTCCTGTAGGGAACATGGAAGTAAAAAACAATGGAACACACCTATATTCTTACTCTTGTAAATTTGGAAGCGTTTGCGAAGAACAGAGCGTACAAATATTTCCTTACTTTTTAGGCAACAAGAAGACAAGAAATTCATCTGTTCTGGAGAAGTTGAAAAGGAAAGATATCGTAAACGATCTGCTGGAAACTCAAAGATGTGGAATTATTTTATATTTCATTCTTCTTTACATTTTTAGGAATCTTTCGCCGCTAAAACAAGCATCCTCGTGTTACGCGAGAGCAAGTGAGGCTAGTTCAAATGTGTATTAACATATTTATTATAATTTATAATATTTTAATATTTATTCAAATTTTTATTTTCTTTCTCGAAAATTCGCAATAAAATTGAATAATAAAGCAACATTCACTGTGTTAATGTCATTTGTCGAATATGGTTCGAACTGAGGACGTCATCACACTCGGATATGAAATCAACATGGCGCGGGGTGTTTTTAGCTGGCCCATGAAATTCCCTACTTTGAAAATTCATATCAATTGAAATTGTCGTTCATACTGAAAAAAAAATGTGCCAACCCTTTTCTATTTTTACTACCTTTAAGGAAAAAATGTTCCTAAAAAATGTGCGAGTGGCTCATTACTTCTAGCTAAATTGGGGAAAGTTCTATTTATGACCACCGAATAAATTATTCTGGTGGGACGAGTGAGAAAATTTAAAATTTAAAATTTGACGTCTGCTTTCCACTACTGAACGATTTTTGAGAAATAAAACTTTTTTTTTTTTCGGTTAGAAATGATGCGATCCCCGCCCTCAACGCAGGGTCGAAAGTTGCACTTAGGTGAGAATTGAATATGAGTTCCGCCGTCGTCCACTAGGTCCTCAATTATGAATTTAAAAAAAAATCCAATGAGGAAGAAACATGATTTTTTTTTTTTTTATTCTGAAAGCTTGGTCAACCATAAACACGATGAGATGTATTTCTAACGAATTATCCATCAATAAAACCATTAAAAAAATGTTTGAAAGTAGTTAATTCGAAATTTCTGTTTTCCCTCCAAGCGATTTTATACTCTGCCCCTCCTGCCTATATCATGTGCAACGTAATTATTTCAGATTGAGTCCTACTGCGGTAGCTCATACATTATACTGAAGCAAAATATTATTATCTTTTTTGTTTTGATAGTGATTGATAAAATCAAATAAGTTTTTTTATTATACAAATAAAAATTAGGTAATTAGACTATGATGTCTGTACTTTTACGGAGCTTCCCTCTCTTTTTCATTGGACGTAGCCAATACTTTGGTCTCCATAAGTTTTTCGGCCCGGCCTGATTAAAAAAAACACGGGAGAAATGATGAATCCGATAATTGTGCGCCATTTATTAACTGACACTTATACACGCACCTCTGCAATTTGCACTGGGAGAAAAAACAGCTCAAAACTCGGTTGAATTTAACTGAGCTTACTTGGTTAATAATTTGCACCCGAGTAAGTTCGGTCGTTTTAACCTGGTACCATTTTCCGGTTAAACACAATTTCTAACCGAGTTTGATTTTAACCAAGTATGTTGGCAGATTCAACCTATAGTAGATGTGCTCGGCTAAATCAAGTTGATTACTCGGTCAAAAATTTGCACCCGAGTCATTTCATCATCAACCAAGTAGCTTGGTAAAAAGTATTCAACCAAATCATAACATTATTAACCGAGTTACTCGGTCATATTATACCGAGTACACACGGTTAATTTTATCCGACTCACTCGGTTGTTTTAACAGAAATGACCTAGCCAAGCTTGGTAAAAAATAACCAATCTCTTGTCATTTTCTTGCTCGGTTGTTGCACTAAATTAACCGTACCTGCTCTATAATGAAGTTATTAAAGCGAACAAGGAATTTCATTATTAACCAGCAATAATTTCGTTTGCAGAAGTTGCTAAATATGTTCACATTTATTCAGGTAACTTTGATGAAACACATATAAAAGCCTTTGAAAACAAATATCGACCGCTTCTAAAATGTTGTCGAATGAGTATAAGAAACCATCTGTAACGACGTAGGCTTGCCTGACTGATTCCCAGCTGTCTTCTGCTGGAGAAGAATGGTTGAATTCCCAAAACTGCTCGCTCCCGGTCTCTTCCGGGTCCGAGCTCCCGGTCCGTTTTGTTGTTTGAAAGGTAGATCAAATAGACAGCAGTGTTTCATCGCGACGCCTTTTTTGGATGCTCAATTTACTTCCGAGAACTACCTACGTATAGGGCAGGAACAGACGGGCTTCAAATAACTTCAATGCAAGTAAAAAAGTAAGGAAAAATTGCTCACCGCTGAGAGGCTCATCAGGCATGAGGGCTAAGCTCTGCTACTGGTTTATGCCGAAGTTATAGTTCTAATAAATTATTATATAATAATTAAAAATGGAAACTTAAAAAAACATGCGACAGTAAAAAAAAATTGCTTACCTGTAATTTCCTTAATTTCCACTTCAGGAATTTTCCACTCTCGAAGTAAATCGGCTATACGTCGGTCATTGTTATTATGATGAAATTTACACAGTATAGATGGAACCCTGTTATTTTTATTTAATCACTCATCACTGAACGAGCACTGACTAGCCCGAATCCGACTGACGCAATACGAAAACCAACTAGACACGTGCTACTCGGTAGTTTTGTTTCCCGCCGAAAAACCTACTTGGTCAGCTAAAATTAACGGTCGTTTCCACTAGGTTAAAACATCGTGTGAGCAGCCATATTCATTCATTTTCTAACCGAGTCGACAGGGTTAGTTGTACCATAACCTGTTTACTCGGTAAAATCATCCGATGGTCACTGAGAAGTAGTGGGGATTATTCTCTTACTCGGGTAACGCAGACGCCTTGCTGTCTTTAACCGAGTGCCACGGACTCGGTTGGTGCCTTATTTAACCAGATACTCGGTTATTATTCGTGTGATTCACAGGTCCACTCGGTCATCATGGCTTATTGTGGCCTAGAACTCGGTCAGTATTTGAGTCAACGCAGTTAGACGGTCATTACTTGGTCAAAACGTTCGGTTAACCCAACCAAGTACATATTCACTTTGACCGAGCCAGAAAACCGACTCGTTTTCCCAGTGTGGAGTTTTAAATTTCCGTAGAGATCTTGAAAACTTCGGAAATGTATTCACAAAGCTCCCAGTTAGTTGTGGTCGCGGCAGATTATTTGAATCGGCCTTTCAAATTCCACCTGGGTCATTTATGATCTCTAATGGGACAAATATAAGTGTAATAAAACAATGTTTTAACGAAGTAATCGTTCGCGTCTCACCTTTTTTATGGATTGAACGAAGAACTCGCCTCGAAGAAAGTAAGCATGAGCGCGCACAAGCCACACGGATATAATAAACCAAAAAATAAACAAAAACGTATGTGAAAGGTTGATGAGTGAGAAAATATGCCGCCCCAATGCTTCAGAAGTGTATGTAGTAGCCTTGTGCAAGCTCTGGTACGTCACACAGGGGTTGAGGTAGGTAGTTACCCCCTCGAACCCTGCCATTACATAAAAATATAATATTTTAAATATATTGCATTCATTTTTATGGTGGAAAAGGATGCCAATCGCGTTATTTAACCGAATTTCACAATAAAAAAGCGTCAGAGACCAAAATTTCTGATACGTGCACCTTCCTCATTGTAAGTCAAAGCAGAACAAGCGACGCTCGAAACGGAGTTCATGAACGAACAACGCTCGCGAGTCATTTGTTCAAGCCCCTCCGCCTTAGCCTCAGCGTTCGTTCGTATTTAATTGTTTTTAATTGAAATTGTGTATTCAAATTTGTTCCTTCGTTTAAACAATTGAAATTCATCATTAACATTCGTGTAATATAAAACTGTAAAATACTGTAAAAATTTTAATGGCATTGTTTTCATAACCATCGCTACGTAAACTCATGCGCAAACCTCACTAGGGTGACAGCACAGCAGGACATCTATCATTCTTTTCTCTTGGCGAAAAAAAAATGCTGTGTGCACCTCGGGGGAAAACTTATGTTTTCCGAACCTCAAAAAGTGGATGGCCGAGGCTTGCCGACAAGCCTCGGCCATCCATATCTTTTTTCGGTTGCGGAAAACACTAACTTTCCACCCTAGGTGCACAATATACTATTGACGCCCTCCAGGAGTCAAATATGTATATAGGTTTTCACCTAATTGAGGAAAGTTCTATTTATGATCTTCGAATAAATTATTTGGGCGGGATGGGTGGGAAAATTAATCCAGGCTTGTCTTTTCCGTTTTGTAGGGTGAAAAAAGTCGTTTATGACGTTTCGGAAAGTATAATGATCATGTGTCCAGTAATAGAATCACTTAACTACGCCTCGTTCGTCCAACAATTCTCACACGATATTTCGTACTTTTCCGCACTTGTTATGAAATGTACTAATTCACGTCAGTTTCAAACTTTTTCTGTACAGTTTTCAGAAACTGAAGCTATAAAGTGCCAGGTTAGGAAAAATTTAACTTACTAGAGCAATTATATGTTATCGTAATCAGTGGCGAGGCGTCCGGTCATCGATAGATTCGCCGATGACTAGATTTTTTTTTTCGGAAATGAAGGAATATTTGTTGGAAATATTTTTCTTAGAAAAGTCCCTTCTTGGAGAAAAAAAAAATGATTTAACAACCTTTAATTTCACTCAACTGAGTTCATAGGAGAGTTAGGAGGTCTAATTTTCATCAAATGGGAGAATACTAGAGCGATCTATTGGGTCTTAATAGCGTAACAGATGCGCTAACTTTGGAGAATCCAATCTCCCTTCCTCCCTTTCCCGTCCACTCATTCATGTCTTCGTCAAGCTCAGTTTCCTTCTCTTTCTCGCACGTTAGAAAAACAGCTCTACTCATCGCTTCTTCGGTCGAATCCGGTTCCTCTCGGCTCAATGTGCGAACGGTCGTAGTCGGCAACGGCTCCTTTATCCTTTTCAAATATTTTCCTGGCGTTTATTTCATTTTTCATCTCTTTTCAGCGTTTGAATTTTGTTTCTCTTGAATTTGGTCAGGTTCTCCAGTTTTTAAAATGACATTTTACGTAAGATCGTTATTCGTTCCATTTGTAGAGACGAAGCTCCGTATTTTTAAAAGGATCTCTTGTGTGCTGAAAAATGAGAATAATTCCGACGGGAGCATTTCAGGAAAAGTGAATTTCTTTTAGAGACAATTAACTGAAACCCCTTAGTAATAATTCGATTGAACAAATCAAATTGTATAATTCGAACGATGAATACAACAATGGATGAAAATTGTGCCATAAGTAGAAATGTATCATATAATATAGCAAATCGAGCAGGCCAGACTGCTTGTTAGAGGTTTTGGATCGTGAAAAATATGCATTATGAGCAAGGCCATATTTATTTTATGAATCATATTTGCCCTCATAACAGAAAAGGGTGTGAGAAGGGGGGGGGGGCGCACGCGCCGTCACTGATCGTAATGGGCAACTTACGAAGCAGGTAGCGCGAAAAAATAATTTTCTTTTCCTCAAGTCCGTGAGCGACGTTTCCTTTCTATTGCGAATGCCGTTAAAGGTGATCGGTGTGGACTGGTATACCTTGCTACCTATGTACCATAACGACCTTATTATTCACCCGAGGTTCGCTACCGTTTCATATGCTTGGACTTTTGAGTAGCACTCGGCGTTGTCGTTAGAACTCGGGCTTTTGTATAGCGGTCGGACTTGCAGGTGCTGGACTTTAATATAAGTTGGAAGTTGGACGTGTATATAGGTGTCGGACTTAATATAGAAGTTGGACTTATATAGATGCCTGACTTTATAAAGAAGTTGGAAGTATATTGACGTTCAAATTTGCTGCCTCCAGAATGTTGGCATTCAAATTTGCTGCCCTTAGAATATTGACGTTCATATTTGTTGCCTCCAGAACATTGACATTAAATTTGCTGCCCCCAAAAACATGATATTCACTTTGCTGCTCCAGGTAATTGACGTTGCGCTACATTGCTGGCCGCAGAATATTGGCATCAATTTTGCTGTCTTCAGAATATTCACATTCAATTTGATGGGCCAAAAGGTTGACATTTGTTTTTACTGCTCCCAGAAAATTGACATTTAATTTGCTGTCTCCAGAATATTGATAAGAAGAGAGTATGAAAAGTTGTAAGTATATTGACATTCAAATTTGCTTCCCTTAGAATATTGACGTTCAAATTTGCTGCCTCCAGAATATAAACATTCAAATTTGATCCCCCAGAATATTGCCGTTCAAATTTGCTTCCTCCGGAATACTGACATTAAAATTTGCTGACATTTGTATTGCAGCCCCCAAAATATTGACGTTCATTTTGATGCTCCCTGATACGTTAATTTGTTCCACTTAATCTGATTTGTATTTGACACCCCCTAGGATAACAATCAGACTGTTTATATCATCGCAGATCTCCAATATAACTTTCTTGACCAATGTTTTGATTGCTGCCTCCAGAGCGCCGATCTCTTATACATCTTTCTTGTCCAGCTATGGAATGTTACGGAAATTATTCCAGTTGTGGGGAAAGCTACCATACATACGGAATGCTACGGGAATGAGCAAAATACTATTCCAGATCTGGGGAAAGCTACCGTACATATGAAATGCTACAGATATCAGCAAAACACTATTCTCGTTCTGAAGAAAGCTTCCATACATAAGAAATGATACTGGAATTATTCCCGTTCTGGGAAAGCAACATTACATGTGAAATGTGACGGGAATGGAAAATACTATTCCAGTTTTGGAGAATGCATACATATGAAATGCTACGGCAATGAATAAAATAATATTTCAGTTTTAAGGGAAGCTACCGTTCGTGGGGAATGAGTGAAATGCTATCCCAGTTTTGAGGAAAGCTACCGTTTCCCGTACCGGGAAGTGCTACGGGAAGGCAAAATACTATTCCAGTTCTGGGGAAAGCTACCGTTTATAGTATGTAGAGACGAGCAATATCGCGTAGACGATCGGCTTGAAGGGGAAGGGGTTTTCTTTAAGTACTTGGACTAACCGATGTACTATCGCTCTCTTTCGCAAAAAAAAAAAAAAAAAAAAAAAAAAAAAAAGACACGGGCATGGATCTGGCCCCCGGCCCACTACCTCTTATAGTCGTGATGGCTTAGTCGTGGTCAGATACCTTTAATGGCCCTTTTCAAATGACTATCTGAACTCTAATTATTGAAAAAATCATGAAAAGCGTATCTCTCGAATTATCACAGGCTGATTAAAATAAAAGCGTTTTGGTGAAATGAGACCCCGAGTGGTCGCCACCGAGCTTTGTGCAAAACTCGAAAATTGCGTGCCCTGGAAAGGTATATTAATAATAAATACGCTTTATAATGCGTTTGATTCACTATTATGTTTCCATTAGGACACTGTGTTTTAATTATAGTCTCTTCCCCTGCAACCTCGGAAAATATGGTGCTTACAAAGGAATTTCAAACCGTTTGAGATAGGGCTTTTCACCGAGAACGTAATAGCGCAGCAATAGTTTTAAAGTCTAGTGAGAAAAGAGAAATTACGTTACAGAGGTTAAGTGAGAGCTCTTCCTTCAGTTCATCATGATGCATCCTTTGAAAATATATTAAGCGTCACTCGGAGGGAGCGGAGACGAAGTAATGGCACCAAACTTGGTGATGGAAATGGAGTATTGGGCGTGTATAGGTAGAGGGCACGAGGATTGATGTCGAGCGATTTTGATGGAAGTTGAAGAGCCTCAACCACCTCCGCACTTTCTTCACTTACTTTAACCCGCTCTTCCCTTCATGCCGTACCTTAACCAACTAACAGTGACGCTCTCAAAAGGGACTCAATATCCCATCATTGCCATCAATGAAAAGGGCTCCCAAAGGTCTTACCTCCTCGCCTCCTTTCTATATCGGACTTCAATATCGTTACCGCAATACCCGCCACTTGTCGTCCTTTCAGTGCTGAGAGAGGAGAATCTTTCCTAGCATTCCCCTTCCTCCTTACGTCAGTTACTGCTTCACTCCTTATGTCAAACGTCGAAAGTTGAACATTTTATTCTTCTTCATTCGTCCGTTTTGGTGATGCTAGCTTCTTTCTGACATTTGAGACAAATGTTTTCTTGCTCGATTTCTCTCCGCCTTAAACCTTTGTTTCAGTAGCTCAAAGGTTATTTTGACTGAAGGGAATCCGTCCTTGCAGGTAGGTTTCATTCGAGGAAACTCGTAAAGTGGTCGTTAGAAACCTCGTTTTAAGACGGCGTTTTTACGGTTTATTGCCCACTCCTCCGCCACTGCTATCCTCGGGACGTGAGTTTAAATGTTCGAAGACTTGAAAGAAATCTTCGTTTTACCACCGTAAGTTTATTTTACGTCTGGAAAGTGAGTGTTTGGACAATTCACCTATGCGTCTGAAATTAATTAAGTCGAATATTTCCTATCCAGATTATTACATCTTGCCGAACAAAACATTTGTCCCACCTCGCGTCCGCTCTTTGTTATCACGTTCTAAAAACAAAACATTGATTGATGGTGCTCCCTCTTTCACTCGTATATATACAGCCTCAACTTAGGTGATTAGTTTGAATCCTGCTTCACCCAACCCTTGCCTCTCGCCCAGGACCAACAGTATTGCTTCTCTCTTTAATACCCGCTATGAGAAAAGGGTAGGAGACTCGACCCATCCAGAAACTCACTTTGCACCCCCCCCCCTCCTCAACAGTTACTGCGCGACTATGCTAGGCACTTATCACTGGGGCTAAGTTGAAAACAATTGCTCGGGAAATTTGCCTTTCCCGACAAAATGAGACTGAAGCGTGTGCGCTAAAAGTTTTTTATACGGAGAGGAAAGCGGTGACAGATTTTGAATGATTATTCACTTTACCCGATTTGAGTTTGTGTTTAGTTAGCAAGGCGAAGAAGGTGAGGGTGGATGGCTTAATTAATTTAGGCTAAAATAACACCACGCTACTATCATCTTTCCATATCATCTGAAAGAATTCATTGTTATTGTGCAAACTGGAGTTTCAGTTGGGAAACCAAAGGCTGAAGATGGCGAGCAGCCGAAACCGACCCATCGATGACGCACCCCGACGAGGGAAGACTGACGTCAACGTAGACAACGTTGAATTCTTGCGTGCATTACGTACATCCCAGTCTTTGGTTCAAAATATCTCGTCCCTTGGCTGAATTGGCAGTTGAGCTGACATCTTTTGTGGCCACAAAAACCAGGTTCCAGAAACCAATCGGAGCTCGTTTAAATGAAAAGTCCGAACTTGAAGTAGTGATGTCCAGTTTTTGGCCGTGCTGTGAATTCGGAGGCTCTGTTTTACGCTAAGTTTCCATTTGCTCACCATTAGGGTCTCACATTCACTATGCTTAAAATTTAGTTGTCGATGAGATTTTAGTGGGTTTTGATATTTTTATCGTGAGTCGCATCATTGCAGGCGGAAGCCACCGCTGGGGCTATAGAATGATCACGCTAAAAACATTTCCCCACATTCCACACAGGGACTCTAGCTGGACATTTTCCACAAAATCCGTATTTTCCGCCAAAACAAATCTGAAGTTTTCGCTGAGGAAGCTGACTTTTCCCACCAAAAATAGCAAAATCACTGCCGAAAGCGGCTATCCCTCCAAGCAATGGGATACGGAGTCCTCAACCTCATACAGTGAGAGGGACTCTAGACTAGATCAACCGATCCAAGAGCGCCTGGCGCGTGTGCCATGCCCTGCGCTTGGATAGTAGAGGGGAAAAAAAAGGCTTGATCTTCACCCCCTCGCTGATCCAAAATACTTGCGCCGTCACTGAAGGAACCGCGACCTAGCTTTGCGTCACTAGAGTAGGGCCGTACACCGTACATAGCCAAAATCTCCAAATAGAAGGGACATTTTCGGCTTATTTGGCCGAAATAGGTTCGTTCGTTCGTGTATCTTTCGTCTCACTAAGCTATGAACTGGCGCCTCGATGGTGTAATGGATACAATGCTCGCTTCGCAACCCAGCGGGCCTGGGTTCGAATCCAGCTATTGCCCATTACACTATAAGGCTGCGGCGAGCTGTGACACGGCTCACTCGGCTTCGTGTGGGCGTTCACGGCGGTGCGCGTATAACAAACCGCGTATCGACCGAAACGCCCGCTGCGTCTCAGGGTACGGTGTAAGAGCCACGTAAGAGCTTAGGCGCCAGCAGACTCGGTAGATCCGAGTCCGTACCCTCAAAAAAAAAAAAAAAAAAGCTATGAACTGACGAAAAGGTTTATTCGACTATTTTTCAATTTTTCAATACTATGTGGGTCGCTGACGCCCATTCCGAGGAAGTGACTTGAACGTTCAGACCTGATTTAATTTTTTTGTCGATCTCAGTGGCGTAGTATTCACGAAGGGACATGGGAATAGGCCTAGCTCGAGCATATACCGGTTCGGACCCTGGCCGGAGTGAAATATCTACGAGTGGCCCGTTTAGTTTGCCAGCTGAGTCGGTAAAAAGGCTTTGAAATTTGGACAACAGAGAATTAAGCGCCGTGTTTTTGTCTAACTGGCTACATAGTCTTCATTCATCGTCGATATTCATAGTCGTCATTCAGGCTGAATATTCGCTTATTTCGACTCGTAACTGATGATTCACTAATTAAAACGACCGATTTGAAGTCGCTTAAGCAAATACTCAGCTTGAGTGACGACTATGAATACGGCCCTTAGTTTTAGAATTGGAATTCATTGTTTCGAGTTTTCTCAAGCTCGCCATAGTGCGAACACCGCCAGTGTCAAGTTCCATTTGGAGAGGTTTGTTGGTGTCGTGAACAACGATAAAAGCAGGGTGAGGACGATGTGAAGGTGAACTTTCTTTTGTGACGTTGATAGCGTCATGGAAATACGAGACGTCCGAACTAGAATGGGAGGAATTCGACTCAACTGACGTTTGATGCATCTTGCCAGGAATTTTGTGGCAGGTGGCTTGGCGAAATTGGCGGTTTTGGTGCCAGTGAGAACCTCCACAGCCTTTACAGGGGCTGAAACCAAGGTAAATAGACTTACAGACCATGCTCGTAACTAAGGAAATTGTCGTCAAAATTGACGTCACGGGAGTAAAAAAAATAATGAGGTACCAAACTTCACATATGAAGCTTCCCCTCTCATGGTTGATTCCTTGGAATTTCTTTGTAGATCAATCAAAAAATGAATGAAAAGCCAAAATAAGTGCCTGGATTTTTTTTAAAGCGATATAATTTGGCGGAGTTGTTCCTTAGACTTTATGTACCGATTTAAGGTCCAGTTAATTGACACGTACCACGTGAAGCCCCGTGAATTCAGTACAGACAGCACTCGGCGCAGTGACGGACGAGTTTGTTTTGTGAATCAGTGAGGAACGACTAGTTAGCTTTACGAGCAAGCAAGGAAGGGCTTCCCTGCTGCCCGCGACAATCACGCTCACGAGCATTTCTTAGATAGGTTGGACAATAAAGCTGAAGTTTAAAAGTGTTCCTTGTTGTGTGTGTCCTTCGACTAGAATCCCGGCCTGGAACCTAGCCGTTTTCAATCACTGTCGATATCGAGGAATTCGTTTGCCTCATCTGAGGCATTAGTACGAACTCGTTCGAAAATGCCGCTTGACGTGATTGCTACGGCGGAATAATGTTATTTCTTACTCGGCTTTTTCCCCGACCGTTCATACTATGGCCCCTGGACACATACCCAGGATGGAGTAGGGCGATTTCACCATACGAGCGTATTGGTCGATGTGCGGTTTGTTGTCCAAACACCGCCGAGAACCCTTAATACGAAGCCAAGTGTTTCGGGGTGCTTATATTATTGTTAATTGGAACGGTGGCGAGGTCTCTATGTTGATGAGTGTCACGAAAACTCATTGTTTAACGAGAAAATTGCTCAACTTAGCTCTATCTTAAAAGAATTTCTAAAAGTTTCACAACTGCGATGATAACCTGCACCTGCAGCAGTTTTCTTTGCTCCAACCATTACATTTAGCGGCCCTGCAATCACTTCTTTCACAGAAACATTGTCCTGCAGGCAATAATGCGTAGTTCACCCGATTTCAAAAGTGGCCCCAGAAATGTTGATAAATTTGTGTTATTGAAAAAAGTCCCACCAGTTAATTTTTTAAAAATTTGTCATCCCATGACGTCATGGCACAAACAATAATAATTGGTTGAAAATTACGAGCATACCTCTTTAGTTCATTTACCTTGGGCTGAAACGACATTTTGTTTACCGTTTGTTAAAGCGTGGCGTGATTTACCTTTCCGGTTTTGAGTGCCTATGTGGGCTGCCTCGACGACTTTTGTGAGAGAATTTGAATTGACTAGACGTCGTAGACGACACAAATTTGGCTCCAGCAGCTGGCTTCTCGCTTAGACTCCATATCAGATGCAATCTTTACCGCCTCATCGAATTTTTTCAGGTTTATTAAACACGATCGCATCTCGAATGCCGTCGGAGGAAGCGCCATAAATAAACTGAACGATTAGCGAATAGTCGAAAAATTCGTTGAATTGACGGTAACGAGCGCCGGCTTCCAAGTGCATTGCGAATGACGAAATAGGCTCGTTCGTAATTTGCACTATATCGAACGAAAACGGGTGGCTTCGGAGAACTTATTTTTCGACTTCAAGATATGTTCTTCCAACAGTTTTCCAACGTTTCCGTTTCCAACAAACGGAGTCGAAGTCCAATGATTCGACTTGAGTAGGGTACGTGAGGTTGCGAAGTGTCGTGTTGAGCTCAGAGCCCATGTGAACGCGCAGTTGGGACGCCCAACCATTTTGTGGAATTTTGCAGAGCTCTAATTTCAACTTGAATCGATCTAGGTAGTCACTGATGTTTTCGTCGTCTGAAGACGTGAACGCGTCGCAATGAAAATTAGGTGAACGAGGGAATGACGCGTTTGACTGAATTGACGAGACATGGAGGTTAGCGAACGTCGAGACTAATTTTGTGACAATGTCAAGCTCTTGAGAATTCGCTAGCAGAATGGATTCAATCGTCACCATTTTACGTTGTGTATGGGCATCCGATTACAAATAGAACGCTCAGAAATACTATCGCTAGAACGCAACGAATACTCAAAGACAACATGCTCAACAACAGGTGGGGACCGTGTCAATTTCAAACAAAACCCAGAATCAGTATAGGTTTTGTGGTAAAATTAAAAGACACACGGCGTGAAATAGGCCTATTGGAGAGGGTGGAATCCCACTAAGAGACACTATCCCAAATGCATCAAGATTATTCGAATTTTCCAACGCCCGACTTTTCTTGACGGCAACTTCTTACTTCTTAGTAATAAACATTAAAGTACGTTTAACAGTTTGTAACCGCAAAGGCAGCAGCAGCGCAAACTTTAGATTGACAATTTGAAGCTAAGAAACTCAGCCAACTTGACGTTCTCATCTCTACCGGAATTCTGTTACACGTCAACCATATGACAAGAGACCGTTTATTCTATCCTCACATGGTCCGGAAAGAAGTTTTATTATCTTCATCCTTCACTCGTTCTTTCGCTCTTACCCACTCTTTCACTTTCGTTTTATAAAAGAAATATCTGCTTAGTCATTCCTAAAGCTCTGCGGAAAAGGTAGTTTTATCGCTCCCAGCAATATCCAGTCCAGAGCTCTTTGCCGCTCATAAAATAACTTTCCTTGTAGAGTACTGGAGGTGTTTTTTTTTTTTTTTTTTGTTTTTTTTTGGATAAAGCACATTTATTACTTGCCCCTTTTATTCACTGAGAAAGTATTAATTCAAATAGAAAAAAAATGAAATGCATTAAAATGAAAGGTTGGAAAATCATATGAAAATGAAGGATTAATGTTTATACGGGGGAAAATAATTAGAGCAGCAATCAGCCTAACTTTCCCGCTAATGGCTGAATTAATTAATATCCCAAGTGATCAATCAGGGAGGGGATGCTGGTATTAATACGAGAGCTATCCAATGTGTCATTTGCATAACCAAAGGATTAAGAATGAATTTATATTTAATGTAATCTTCTGTTTTTAGCCTTTCAAAAGCGCAACTCCTTCCCATTCACAATATCATTACAATTTCACGCATGAAACTGCGGGAACCCGGAGGGAAAAAGGAAATGTTATTGGAAAATCAGTAAATTTTGATTATTGTCCAGTTTATGTCATTTCCAAAATGGCATACGCCAAAGGATGTTTTGCGATCTCACAAATCATTCAAAAGGGATTAATGCTCTCTAATCATAGATTGACACGGGTAGTAGGAGTAGAGCTCAATTTCTACGAGTTTTGGAGGGATGAGATGGAGCAAATAAAGCCATTCCTCGTTCACTATTCAGGTTTGATGGGTTTCGCTAGAGTTGTGAGTTATTCGATTATTATTAGGTTGATTTCCTGGGAGTTTTTCCCCCATAAATCTTTCATTTTTTCGGGTGATACCCGAGCTACCCATTCCACCCAATTTCTCTTTTCTATCTTAAAAGTTCTGACTCCTGGCTTTATCGGATGGGAAATGTTTGCCTTCGCACAAAAGAGGCCCCCTTGTTATCACTCATAATTCCACGACCGTGCGAAACTGACGTGAAGTGAAGGCTTCCTCATCTAACTTGCTTCTTCAACCCCGTCCTCGACGAGCAACCCCTTCCAACCCTTTCTACTCGCCCCCTTAACAGCTCAGTCAACCTTGTGAAGTTTAATGCATGGTAGTTTGACTTAGGCAACAACTCTCTCCAGCCAAAAGCCGGATATTTATTCAGGAAAATTTGGTGTATAAGGTTTTACGCCGAGAGTAGAAGCGTAGGTGTGGGATTGAAATGTTGGAAGACGGGAGGGTAGGTTTGCGCTGAGTAGGGCATAGAGGGAAGGCTGGACAGGGAGAGGGTAGAAGGGATAAATTACTCCTGTTGGAAAATATAATGCGTAGAATGATTCATCTATCCTAGCAACCCCCAACCACAAGTATCCCCTTCTCTACTAAAAAACCCTTTCGTCCATCTGAAACGACTTTCCTTTTCCTCTTGTTCCACCCACACCACCGCAAGCACTTGGAATTGTTTAGGGATTTTTCTCCGTTAAATTTATTCAGACAAAAAGCAACCATCCCTCTACCCACCCACCATGCCAGTACTAAACCGTCTCTCGTTTTTCTCACTCTGAGACGGTAATTAAACTCGCCGGCTATTTAAATGAAGACAAAAACCCTATTTAGCCGCTTCTTCTGCGCGAAAAATCCGGCTTCTTTCTTTTATTTGTTAACCTAGTATTACTTTTTAGTCGTAGGTACCTCATTAAAATAACAGGGTTGAAGTTGAGAAGTTTAATTTTCTTCTCCTGCACCAAAGTTACTCAATTCATCATTCAAACAATTGAATGATGTTTGTTGATTGACCGGTCAAGCAATGAATTAATTGGTGCGAATAAATTATTATTGTACTAAAAAGGTGGGATTTGGGAGGGACACACGCGCCCTTAATCGAGCTAACACCATTAATTTAGCGGCCTACTTGGCTTAAATAATCCAAGGGATAAAAAATGAGCTTCGTCAAAGTTGAACTTCTTATTTAAGGCTCACAGAGCATAAAACAACGTTTCCCCCTTTTTCTCATTCACCCCCTAACAATAATCAAGCGTTATAGCCTCGCCCGAATTTTTACCCCCACCCATCTAAAAATCGTCAATATTGGAAAAACGAGGAATTGTGACGTTTTGAAGCCTCCACCACGCATAAAAACCGAAGGCTAAATTGACGATTTTTAGACTGCTCGGAAGGGATAAAAGATCGGGCGAGACTAACTCTTGATTGTTGTTTGGGGGTAGTTCCAGGGTACCTGCGATTTTTTTCAAAGACATACTCGGTTGCTTTAATTTTTATAATTGCTGTGACCCAAAAACTATAAAGTTCTCCAGTTTTAAAAAAATGTTATTTTGATGCGGGAGACTTTTTTGCTGAGTCTAGGCGTGAATTCGTGTTCTTTATCGATCAATTTTGCTGTCCTCGGAAGGGATTTTGAGATATCAGAATCTTTTATTTATTTTTATTTTTTGCGTTCCTCAGACTCTGAGCTAGTTTTCGAGGCTTACCCGTCAGAAACTGAGGCGCGTATTCGTACGACATTTCTTAGGCCCCGTTTACAAGCTCTATAATAAGCATCTGCGAAGCAGAAGCAACCTATCGAAATTCGTTTTCACTTCGTTTTTTGAGAGAATGAATTTGTTTGGTTGCGTACACTTCACAGACACATTGCATGTAGGACTTGTGAACGAGGTCTAAAACCAAAGTCTACATTACACAATTAATTATAAGAAGGAAAATTCGACGCATTCAGATTTCAGGGCTGTCAAATTGAGGTGCAAACATCCCCGGGAGAATTCGTGCGGTCCCTGAAAAGTGTGCAAGTGGCCGAAAAATGGCGCCATTACAATGACCACCCTATCAATGACTCGTTTGATCGAAAAATCCGTTTCGATTTCCGGCAGATCCCCCCGGACCCCCCCACATGAGCCCCTGATAGCGATTTTTTATTCATTATTATTATGCAGTGGGCCCACACCCGGCCTAGCCGAGCCCGAAGCGCTTAAGCCGTTCCCGGCTCATACGCCATGCCCATAGTCGGACTTGGAAAGACCTAATGCGGATCCGCAAACCATTCAACACAAGTGTAGTGCCGCGTCCTCTCCATTAACATTTGTTTCAATTCAGAGCGGACGGGTGGAGAAACTTACACCACACTAGTGTTGAATGGAAAACGACGTAAGACACAATGCTTCGTCCAATATCAAAGGACCTTTTTTGAAATTGCCTGGTACTCAGGAAAATAATAAATCTAGACGATTTTCAAGAAATTTTTTTCCAAAGTCGTTCGAACTACGCCGGATGTGGTTTATGAGTCCGTCGGAGAAGGTCAGATGGGCAGTCGTGTCGGGCTCGTTGGTTTCGGGCGATTTTATCAAGTCTGAAGCGGCTCGGCGAGATATACACGTGCCTCGAGGATCTTCCTAAGAATTCAGGACTGTAGTTACAACTTGTCGGGTATCTTTCATCTGCGCCTTTTACGTGGACTTACAGCAAATCATGTCTGACTCTGAGAGTTTCCTGCATCAAAAGCCAACGTCAGTGGCAGGCGCTGGTCTTGAAAGGGGCTCAGGGGGCTTGAAGGGCTGAGGTCCTGAGCTTCCCGTTATGGCTCCGGAAAAGGCGAGGAAATCGTTTAATCCCCAAAACTCTCAATTATTTTCACGCTATCCACGAAACTTAAAACGTGACACCCTTAATCGAAGCCGTAGAACGCGGGCACTCAACCTCGTAAAGACCATTTTTAGGGCGCAAATAGCCAGTTTGGCCATTTGGGGGAAGAGAGGGGGGCAGTAAGTCAGATGTAAGGCATTTTAATGGCTTGGTATATTCGTCACTTACGCCATCTGCCAGGTGCAAATGATAAATTCGGCCACTTTTGAGGCACGAATCGTCTGTAATTTAGCCATTTCCAAGGCGCGAAGTTTCGTTTGGTGGTTTTAGAAGTACGAATGGTAAGTTTCATCATTTCCTAAGCACGAATGGTCTGTTTAGCTATTTTTGGGGTGTGACCAGCCAGTCTATCAATTTTAAGGCGTGAGTGAATGCTAGTTTATTGAATTCTAAGGGTGCGTGTAGTCAACGCTGGGAGGGGAGGGGTATATCGTCATGAAGGCTCTAATAGCCATGTTTCACCACTTTTTGGTGCAGATGGCCATTTTGAAGGCGCGAATTGTCATTGACACCGTCTGTGTCCTCTGTAGAGGGTTAATGATCAGTTTGGCCATTTTAGAGTGTGAATAAACAGTACGAGTATGTGAATAGCCAGTGTTGCTATTTTTAGAACACGAATCGTCAATGTTGACATTTTGAAGGCGTGAAGGCTCAGTTTTGCCACTTTTGACGCGCAAACGATTACTTTTGCCATTTTCAGAACATGAATCTTCTGTTTATGCCTTTTCAAAGCGCGAATAACTATTATACGTCACATATAACGTTTTATGCCGTGAATAGCCAGTTTGGCCATTTTTACAGTGTTAACTGAATGAATGAGAGCTCATCCCCCCAACCCTCAGTCGCTAAATGTGACGATCGAAAGGACGGAGGAAAAAGGACCGAGCAAAAAGACAATGGCGATGAGTCGTGGGGAAAAGAGATCACCCGGAGTAGAATAGCCGTTCATGCAATGCCGCGATGTTCCAGGTGTTTGGGCGCCGGACCGGAGATTCGGCGTTGTAGGTTTGATTCCCGCTCCGCGATGGTTTCTTTTTCACACGGCAACAAACATCGCCATTCTAATTAATTAATAATTAAAAATTAAAGTATATGGGATCATATTCTGCAACCCCCCATAGATGGAATCATAGTGATATTTTGAGAGCACGAATCGTCAGCATTTTTGGTTCCGAACGGTCAGTTTTATCCGGTTTTTAGAGAATTCCCTGTGCCTTCCATTGTACTCGTCTCAATAATGAATGCGTCAGAAAATGACTGGTGGGGAAGGGGAGGTCAAGGGTCTCATCAAGCTTAGAGAGCGTTAGGCCAATAAAAGGCCCTAAACATCTCGTAAAGAAACATGTTTGCATGAGTTAATGCCCGAATGTCGCATTGCCGCGGATATTCGGCCATGTAATTTCCAATCTTCTGCGATTGTCACACTCTGAGCTCTATCAGGTCTGGCTAGTCATTTGAATCCACTGCCTCGAAAAACGCCTCAATCCTCAAACTTTCAATTTTGCTTGGACTAAGACTAAGGCACTAGAACTGCAATTTCGCTTAATCCGTTTGCGATCCGAAGATCGCAACCTATCAATTTTGCGAAAATTCTGCCAGGAAACTTGTAATTTTTCTCAATTTAATTCCTAGGTATTTACAAACTCACAAAAAATATTCATCTCTAAAGCCTCGTACACACTGGACGAGTAGTTTAGTCGAGTAGATCAGCTAATTAGTAACTAAACAAGTGCAAATACAAAATATTTAGTCAAGTCCCCAGCAGTGAGAAGGATTTGTAGTTTAGTGACAAGTCGCAAGTTACTAAACTCGATTAAACTGCTCGGCCATTGTGAACAAGGCTTAAAGGCCCGTTCACAAGCTCTGTGATAAAGTTTTGTAGAGTCACAGCGTTCTTAACACCAGGCGGGAATAAGGTAGTGGGGTGTGTGACGTCAAGAGGCCGACAAGTTCACTTCTTTTCCCTCTCTCTGGAGCCGTACGAACGGTCGGGATTATGTAGATGGATCCATCACACGCCGCTAGAGAATCACACCGGCGGGAACGAATGGTAGTACGAAGTCGCGGGATAATCCCACGCCTTACGAGTGGGATGCATGAAGTGTGTGGCGGTATCCAAGGAGGAATCCCGTCAAAAAACGAGAAAGGTTTCTAAAAAGAGGTTTTGTTTCCATACGAGTGATTCCAGTTTGTCTTTGGTGCCTCTTCGAATTATGTTATTTCGTTTTTAAGGTGTAAATTACTGGAATACCTTATTTAGTATATTCATTTGTCCTAGAATCAAAGGTTTGAGTTTATGCTGCGCATTTTCGCATATTGTATACTTGAGCATTTTATTTCGCCTACTTTTTGAAAATGCTAATTTCAAAGAAATAATAAAACGAATGTCCAGAGTTGCTTAACTGCCATTTTCTGTTGAAAACCCTGATTGTGATTGTGGTTTTCGCGATAACTTCCATCATCTTTGCCATTGGATCCAAAACTTTCGAGATATGCGACCTAATAAAATCAAAATAGAGAAAACGTACATCCAAATCATTCATTCTCATCCAAATCATCCCATTTCAAGAGGAAGGGGGTATTTTTGGCACATAGTTGGCTCGTTTTGACTGAAAATTGAAGTTATTCTTGGATAACATACAATATTCTTAGATAACTCGAAAACGAAACATTTTCGTGCCCTTTTTGATTGGAAGGTTTTGATAAGTGTGAAATTTCACGCTGAACTATCTCGGAAAATAGCGAAGGCTTACCAAGATGTAGTGATGCACGAGACCAGAGACCGAAACTTACGCATCTCGGTCTCGGTCATTAGCAAGATGATCTCGGTCTTGGTCTCGTACTTAAAAAGTCGGTCTCGTCTCGAAAGTCTCGGTCTCGTCTCGAAAGTCTTAGTCTAACGACAAAAGGTGAAAGCGGAAAGGGGGTCAAAACCCTTCTTCCTCCCACCCCGCCACCTACCCACCCATATGTTTAGAGTGATTTTGACAGATCCCCTGTTACCACCCTCTCCGGCAGCTGATGGTCGGCTATGGAGCATTTAATTTTTAACCCCCCCCCCCTGAAAGTGAATTCAGCAGAAATCCCCCTCCTGGAACTGGTCAAATCCCTTTCAATATAGGAGAGGGGTGGGGTGGGAAGGTGGTGGGGGTGTATATAGGGAGGGGGAGGGATTTCGATTACCTCCCCCTGAGAGAGGTCACAGATCCGCCCTTGGCACTATATGTGCACATTTTGTGGGCTATGTAAGGTCAAAATGCTACACTTTAGAGGGGAAGAAGTTAACATTCGATCCAAGAATGGGAGTAAAAATGGGATTAACCCTAGAAGGCTAGTATAGGTCTTGTCAAATCGCTGACAAATCGTGTGGGGAGGGGGTGTTCTATGAGAGGGTTTTCGGACCCCCCCCCCTTTAAAAGGTATCCCCCTCTCCCCCTCACACCCTTTCATGCTTGATGCTATGTGTGTAGTTCACAGTATTCCAAACTTGAGAAATTAGAGGCACACTATTTCTGCACGAAACGAACCGAATTTTGGCCGGTCTTCGGCCCGGGCTAAAGACCCAAACCGGTTTTCGGAGAGGGGAGCATGAGATTGGGTTCATTTGTTGTGTAAAAAGATCTATACCGGCACTATATGCATCGTGCTTTTTGGATCACACCGAGACCGAGACTAAGGGCCGTATTCAGAAACCAACCTTTACGTCTCCTTAGGAGCTCCTTTAGATAAGGTTCCTTTAGCGATTCCTTTAAAAGTCGTATTCAGAAACGTTCCTTTAGAGTTCCTTGGCAGTTCCTTTAGCTAAAGGGGCCTTAAAGCAAATAAACTACGAAACTATGCTTTTAATGGTGACTGTACGCTTTATCATGTGAAACCTCTCACTTTTTACGCCTTCAAAAGCACATTAGTTATCAAAATTGTATGAAATGCCAGCCTTTTAACATTGCGTAATTTTAATTTATTGATGAGCGTGGGCAAGTGAAGACCGGAGTGAACAGAAAAGTTTGTGCGGGTAACAGCCATTGTCCCACAAAGGAATGCCCTGCTGGAGACTGCGTGATCGAGCAACGGCTACGGTTCTATTTTCAAAAATTCGACTGCTGTCAATCGAATGTAGCCAACTGGTGACAACGTCTACAAATTCCATTCTTGGGCCGCAAAACACAACTACTTTGAGACTCATCCAGAGATTTTAAGCGGAGTATATGTGCACAATAATTGCAGCCGACGACACCGGGGAAACCACCCAATCTGAAAAATGGAACGGACGATTCTCTCACGCTTTGGCCACTAGGAAAATATATAAGCTGTTTTATTAGCCCCGCAATGCTTTTAGACACTTACTTTATTGTTCACGATACCACCGGCGCCACCGGTTGGCTGACACCACGTAGGTCACAAAACTGTGTGCGAGGGCAGTTGCTCGGAACCTATCAGACAGAGCAATGAGTTTGTCCAGTGAATTTCGAAGGAAATGTAACGCTCTTCAACTTATGAGTCAGAAGACGTTTTCGTCTTCGCGCAGTATACGAGTGATAGGCTAAAATCCGTTTAAAACTCCGGGGGAAAAACACACAGTTTTCTGCCCCCACTGAAGTTCTAAAGAGGAGTTTTGGATGGAAGAGAAGCCTCTGAGCTCCCGGGAGCCTCACGAGATGGCGTCGACAGCGATGAGCGTTGACTTTCGTACGCCCTTGCTACTGGGGCCTTATTCCGAACGGTCAGGAAGAAAATGCCGGGACGCCGTATAAGAAATCCCTTAGTGGGAACCACACTTGCGGCATTTTTTCCTGACACCTCTGACCAGCCCGCACTGGCACTGGGGCCTTTTCCTGTCCCCAGCTCAAGCCGCGGTAGTGAGCTAGAGGTCGAAACGGTGCCACGCACTTCACTTCCGTGCACTTTGACGAAATAATTATTTTCAGACCTACAAATTATTTATTTTGGCCTAGGTTCCAATCCCGTACAAAACGAAAATAATGAAATAGATAAGACGGTCACATTTGAAACACAAGGGGAGACACAACACAAAAAAGATAAATTGACAAATCGTGGTATGGGACCGTCACTTGAAGATTTCCCGTCGCGTAAATTCTCAGTAAATTGTGAAAGTTAGACAGCCGTAGAGAAACTTGAACCCTTCAGTCGGTCGACGGATCAGAATCACAACGTTTCAAACAGTCCGATCTGACCAAAACTTGACCTTTTGCAGAACCGAATTGGATTCAGATAGTGTGCTTCTTCTGTGTCGCTCATTACGCCATTGGAGACCCGAAATAAGTTTGAGCGAGTCGACAAACACAATAAATTCTTCCATTTCTCAAATTTTCCGAGGGAAAATAATTACAGTAGAAACACCACAACACGAGACAAGGCTTAAAGGAACTGTAAAGCCGAGCTTCCTTAGAGTTATCATAAGTATAACCAGCAAATAACATTCTTTAAAGGAACGACGAAGGTAAAGGTGGCTTTGTGAATACAATTTTTTCATGCCTTAAAGAACTCCTTTACAGTTCCTTAGCCAATGCGGATAAGGTTGGTTTCTGAATACAAATTCCGGCTAGAAGGAGCCACAAAGGTTAAGGACTCGTAAAGGTGCGTTTCTGAATACGGCCCTGGTCTCGGTCCGGAAAATGCAATCTCGATCTCGGTCTCGCTCCGGAAAATGCAATCTCCATCTCGGTAGACCGAGGCTTTTTCTCGGTCTCGGTGCATTACTACCAATATGAAAACTATTTATTTTGCTGTTCCTAAGCCGTTATTGTCACTGAAGGCACGCTTACACGGTTTTATCGCACTGCGTTTCAATTTCATTGAATTCATGAAATTGAGCAACGAGATTGAACCATGAAAACGCACCTTGAAGTGAATTTATTAGTTAATTCGCTTTCCTTTTTTTACTCTCCGTCAAAATAAATATTGCGGCGAACGCGGAAGGAGACAGAATATTGCTTCAAAAACACATCAGTGCACTGAAAAATGGGTCATCCCGCGTGTTGCGGGTCTCATCCCACGAAGAAAAAGTCGGTGTGATTATGCCTCTAGAGAATCCCGCCAGTGTTACGGAAGACTTGCGGGATTCCCTCGTCACACTGCTTCTTACTACCTCCTAGCGGGATGACGTCATCCCGCAAGAGGCATTATCCCTCTACACAACCCCGACCGTTCGTACTAAGGCTCCAGAACTCAATGGATAGGCGTCGGGGCGAACCATACCGGCTTTATGTTATTATAGAATCCTGCATTTCCTAAGCCTTCTTTAGATTGCCGAGTGACATCATCACCATTATCATTTCATCGTGTTCGTTTTCATAATAATTGATAGCAATTTATTTATAACAACGCTAACAAGCAATTTAATTATAACAACAAACAACGACAGAGAACGGTGAGAAGTGGTATAAACAGAATGAGAAGCTAGGCTTCTTGATGTCACGAGGAACGTGTTGTGCGGGAAGGTCTTCCCGCCTGGTGTAAAGTACCCCGCGCCTTACTGCATTATGTGACAGCAACACTGATAATGCCAAATAGAGCGAAATCCACAGCCTCTGTCGATTTTTTTTATTTTTTTGCATTAGTGTTATAGTTAGAAGGAAAATAGTGCGACGAAAAGCATCTAATCGAAAAAAGGAAAACTGTCGGTGCCTTTATATTTTCCTTGAAGGGATTCAGTAGTCTAATGCAAACGGGCCTTTAATCAGTGTTATGTATACCTTTCCGCTCTGGAATTAACAACGAAGCCCAGGAGCAGTGTTTTAGGTTCTTTTGAACTCCAGACCATTTTTTTTCCTGAGTACCACTAATCCAGTCAATGCAAATCCCAGCTGTTTAAAAATTCATAGGACCTCCACCCCCCCCCCCCAACACTATCCTTCAGTCTCTTTTCATCTCTCGTGGATTTTTTCTCAAGATTACTTTTCGCTCGTTTTGTGTCTTGCCCTTCACACCCTTTAATTATAATCCCGCAAATTTTAAAGTTTTTTATTTACTAGCTCCAGTGTAACCAATTTTCACTTCTTAAAAAGAAGAAAACAATCTAATTAGATGTGCCCTGGGGATCACGCTAAGCTCATTCACTGATCTTTTCAAGAGAAGAGGGATAAAAATTCATCCGGAAGAAAATGAGATCGAGGAAAATGGGATTTTTTCTTTGCCTTTTCCTCCCATTGGGTGAATTCTGCAGCGGTCGTGGGGAATAAATGTTCCACCGATAAAAAATTGTTTTTGTTCTAATTCGATTTCTATTTTATAAAAGTAAAAATGTCCCAATATTTGCCCCTCACTTCTCTTTCCCTCGTAAACTTCATCCCTTTTTTATACAAACAGGAAAGAGCTCTCACGAGCCCGAGCTATTATGCGTGAAATCGATATTTTGTTATTCGAACTTATATATACTCCTTTACTATCAGGACAGGGACAGCGTTAGGAGAATGGGCGAGAGTGTGAGAGTCTCTCACTTTTTTCGTAAGTAGGCTATAAAGTCCTCGGAACCAAGCCGTGATCCAAGCAGACCTCCCTCCCCCCCCCACGATCACCAATCCAAGTCATTCAATGGTTTAATCCTCACTTCTTTAGTCTCTTTACCCATCCCCCCCTCTCACGGTGTAATAAAGTCCGCTGGAATCCCGGGTGTTTTTCAAATTTAACGACTCATTTCCTTCGCTGTTAATACGGTCGGTTGGATTTGATGAATTGTTGTTTAAAAAATAAAATCGATTGGGTGGCTACATCGTAAGCGTGGGTAATTAAAGTCAAGGAATGATAGTTTTCTTTTTTGAAAAATCGTTAGTTATTTTTTTTAAAGAAGTTCTTCTTTTTTACACAAAAAAAATTATGAAAATTACTTCTGATTCTCCTTCTTTGTTAAAAACAATTTTCTGCTTTAATGCAAGACTTCACAAGATCTATTTTAGCCAACGCGTCTATTTACAGCATTATATACAAAATAAATAAACAAATAATTACAGAGAAAAATCCATCAAAATATTTCAAAACTAAGTTCAAGGAAGATTGAAAATTTTGAAATAACTGTCAAGTGTCAATACTTCAATATACGTGTACGGCAGAAGCAATCCCACCCTCCCCGGTATACCGATACCATGTCTGCTCTTGAAACTTGAATATTCATTAATTATCAAATAAATAAATATAATTATTTTGTCGAATGTCTAGATTTTGATGTGAACACATTCCGCAAAAGCATATTAAACATGTTACTATCCCGTGACAAAGTTGTCTGGAGCAAAAACTAGGATGGACCAAAATAAGGCCCGCCGCAAATTGAGCCCCCTCCCGCGTGGGGTGACCCACGCGGGGGTTCAATTTGCGGCGGGCCTAAATGAATACCAAGTATGGGTTTTTCATTGATCATTTGTGAAAAAGTGTTATCGTCCCTTCCACAGATGACAGAATAGCTTCGGCAGCGTGTGTATGAGTTCCTAATATTCCTCTGAATTATATTACTTTCAAGTTAAATATTATTTTTAGTTTAGTTATGGAAGTTTACCAATGCCAAGAAAGTTGGCCTAACAAGTGGATATCAACATTCAATGTTTGAATTATTTTTCGACGAGCTAATTTTGGAAGAATTTGAGCTGCCCCTTTGCGTTCAAAAGAAATGGTTCTGCTTGCGCCTACGAGACGAGCTCATAGTTGAAAAGTGATGAATCGGATCTCATTTGCAATGGGATCTTTCTGACGCACGATTTGAAGGATTGACATACATTTTTCAAGCACCATATATTTACAGTTAGGTTTACAAATTTACAAATAACCGTTCAACTCAAGTAGCGGCTACCTGAGAAATTGTACCGTCCCAAAAATTAATAAAGTGACTGCTGGAGATGAGCAGGCATGCCAAACGGAGGAAGCACCCAAATTGGCTGGAATGAATTTGAGAAGGAAGGTCCTCGCTATAGTGTTATGACCCAGAATATCGGGAGAAAGGAAGCCAAAAAAGTGGGGTTTTTACCTTGAACCATGTCTGCTCGAGACGACGGATGATTTTGATTCGCCGTTCCGCCCGGCCCCCATTCGAGAACACCAACCGGGCCAGCCGGCCTCTGCTGTCGCTCGCCCTCGACGCTCTCCTCATTCGATTTCCAATATACTGTCGCTATACTCGCCAGACACTTCAATTTCAAATTGTTTTTTATGAAGTGCTTTCGCTCCACTTTAAATTCGAGACCAAGTGTCGTCTCTTCAAGACCTTCGCGACCGATGTATGAGATGTTGGGTCCTCGAATGGAAGTCTGATTAGCCTGGACAGAGGATAGAAGAAACTCAAGATAATATCGCTACTCGACTGAAAGAATTCTTTTTCAATAAAAATGGTCACTTGTTTTTACGGAATTTCCAAGACATTTACTTCATTAATTACTTTAATTCAACCATAAATAACCCGTGTCCAAATTACTTTTTAAAACTTCGCGAGCTAGAAGCCCTTCAAACTCTTTTTCCACCGTCCGAGTGTCTTTTATTACCGCTATTAATTCGCCTTCGTAATTAGTTTTTAATTCAGACCATTTTTTTTCTCGCCTCCAACGTTCTGCCGTTGGCTTGTGTGGGTCCGGAGACGGTAATTCGCCTCGCATTAAGGAAAGTCCAATAGGAGTGAAGAGGGTGAGGGGATGAGTTAGAAGTTAATTGAAAACTACGAGGTTTCGTTTGTTAAACGAAGACTTGAAGGAATTCAATAAATTAATTATCCGACAACGGTATAGAGCGGCTCAAATTTAAAAGATGTAAATAAAAGAGTTAACTTTTACTTGGCTTTAATTCACAGAACGACACTCAAATCTTGTTCGTAATAATTAAAAAAGTAATTGTAATTTATTTGCGGTTTTTTCAACGCGTTGAAAAAGTGACACAGCTTCCTAGAAAAAGGGAGGCTAGACCCATTTGTCATGGCTACCCAGCCAAACGAAAATAGGTTTCGCGGTGATGTTTTTTAAAGAACCAACTTGATCTGTTATACGACCTTCTGCTCTTTGTTTGACTGGACTAATATTATAAAATATACCTAAACCTAACTGAACGTTATTATTACTAAAAAGCCTGGAGTCACCTTTCCCAAACAGGTTTTACGATTTTCACTTTTTTGTTTCAGAAACGTTTGAATATTCTACAGCTATCAAAAAAAGTTGTGCATCAGTTATTCATTTCAAAGTTGTTGTGTTTGTTATCTTTCTCTCTCTTGAAGAATCTATTCTCCCCCAATACTGACCCAATTTGAGTGAAGCTAAGAATAAATTTTGCAGGGTTGGAGATTCTTTTACTTTTTATGGAAATAATAGACTTCTCAGCGTTATTTCTCGAATAATTTCCCAGAAATGATTCAATATGACGGATAACAAATTATAAGAAATTTAAAAAGAGAATGAATAAGAAAACTTACAGGTTTTCCGTTGATGTACCACATGAGCTGAGTCGCCGGCTTTGATAAACCGGAAGTACATTTCACGGATACTGTATCGCCCTCTTGGTATCGCGGTTTACCTCCAGTGATACGTGGTCCTTCATCAGGTAGAGCTGAAAATGGGGAAAAAGAGAATTTAGTGACATGCTATTTCAATGTGTGCGATACATAAGAATAAAGTTATTAGTATATTGTCACAAACAAGTGATGCGGGTCGTCAAAAGTCCTATACTCTTTTTGGGCGACAGTTTTTTTTTTTTTTTTTCGTGCTACAAATGTTACACATTGTGCAGCTTCATATTTAAACAACGCGTTTGGGCGACCTTCGGGCTATCGGAAAGAATTACAAAAAATTACCTTAACAAATCGCATAGCAACCCAGTACGCACAGTAGCATACGCAGAAGGGGTAGGAGGAACGGCATTGTGCCGATGTGTGGGGGGACGGCCCACTTGTGTAGGCAAGTGGGTGGCAGTGGGGGGACGTTACCCACCGCTCTATACATATAAGCGGCGGTGTCCCACTGTCCAGAGACTGGTCTGGCAGATGTCTTCCGTCCCTGACTCAGTGACTAACACTCCGAAGAGACGACCACTTGGAATGAATAGCCACCTAGAGGACAGAGGTCGACCCCAACGAGGATCCCCATGAAAGTGGGTAGCAACGGGTGCTAAATGACAAGTCGAACTCCGAATAGAGAACTCTACAGTCAGCCCCAGGGACTACCCCGGAAGGAACTTCGCACAGCGGAGAGAGAAGCTAACCAATCATCAACTGGACGATATCGAATTCAACGCTCCGTCTTACCATACGTTGCTTTCCCACAAGAACGCGGTGACGGATTATTCTTCCAATTCTTTCGTTGACGAAGATTCTACCTGCCTACCAACCCTTCTCACTATCTAGCCTGGATTACTCCTTGCCAAAGAGCCTGTATAGGGCTTAGCGCCTATTTGACTGCCCTTGAACTCCTGGTGAGTGTCAGAACAAAACTCCTGGGGGCTGATTCACTAATAGCGTTTTCCATTTGCATAACATTCAGCTCTGGGGCCGAGCGATTCCACCAGTCTTCTCCAAATTATATCATATGTTGAGCGAGAAGACGGGTGTGAATGCTCGGCTCCGGAGCTAAATTTTATGCAAATGGAAAACGCTATAAGACATCAAAATTTAACTTTTTGCTAAAGAAGTGTTATTGCTATGAAAGTTGTGTTGCTTTAAATTATATTGCTCAGAGTGCGGGAATCGTTGGGGAAAACATTTTACTAGACATAGCATAATTGGTATGGTTGAAAACCACTGTTTGAACGTCTGACCAGCCCTCCTATTCTGTAACTCTTAACGCGTGCGTTAGCGAAATTAACAAGATGAGTAAATGAAACAAGTCAGCTCGGAAATTTTACTAACGCACGCGTTATGTATTATACAATAGGCCTACAGACTAGAATAATCGTTGCGGTCAGAGTAATTGTTTCTCCGTGGTCTGTGGCGAGCGCAGGAACGTAATTCGACATCAGGCTACGCTGGACGCTACAGCCAGCGCTCCTCGCCTAGTAGAGACCCCTGACGATTTTCATTCTGAGGCAAGTGAGGTGCCTTCTTCTGTACTGTAGTAGCAAGTCATCCTTGTATAGTGGCTGTAGGCAGGTCATCTCTGTAATTTATCGATATTTTTTATCCATCTTTTAAGACTCGCGCTGCGCAACTGGTTCGTGATCTCTTTAAACAGTCGTCATGAACAATTCTGATGGAAAGAACGAAGGAGGAGTTTCAATTTTCGTGTTGTGTTCTAGAAAAAGTGAATATTGGTCTGCTCATATTACTTGTTTTCATAGTTTATTCTTCCCCGCGCGTAAATAATGAATCCCTATGCGCAGATATAATATTCATGCTCCTCAAAACTCTTTTTCATATGTGCCCAGACCAACATGAAAAATAGCCCAACTGACGAACGAACAATAGGAAAACGGGAAATACTATGGTGATTGGACGGGAGTGGGGGTGTTGTTGGCTATCTCCTCACCATTATTTACGTTATTATTTACGTCGACGAACCGCGAGGGTCCACGGGTGGCGCAGAGAGGCGCTAACAACCGTCGGACCCAAGACTCTGAAATCGACGCTAAGTCGCAAACAAACACTGTCATACTCGAGCTCTACGCATATCACCGACGACGTCATCCCACTACGACTGCCCAGGCCCGGTCAGTAAGCAAGACTGACGGCCTGAGGTCAACACCTCCCATTACAGAAAAATTTTCCTTTCCTATGTACTAGAGTACGTAGTGTAAGTAACACGGAATATAATTGGTGGGGCCTACCACCTACCCAAAAGACAATACTAAAGTGACGACAGTGTTACTTTCCCAAAAACACTTGTAGCATCCCCTTTATAATTGATTATTTTAATTATAAAAATGCTCTAAGAGCCCAGCCCCCAATTCTGTAACTTTTAACGCGTGCGTTAGCGAAATACGATGGGGAAGCGAGGTTCGATTTTTCAAAGGTAATTCGACTCATAACAAATAAGAAGGTTAGAACCCACCTCACCCCCTTTCAATGTTGTGAAGAAGTAAGGAGGAGTCTAGTCTCCAACTTCTGCCGTTTCGTTTAGATATTTTTTGTGTTGGTTAAAGTGAATAGTCCCTCGCCTTTTTATTTATTTATTTTTCCGGAGATTAGAAAAATGGCTCGTGAACTTGGTGCCCGGCGAAGTAAAGGCTCACAAAGAAGGAGAAGCCAGCTTTAAAAAAAACCATGTTGATATTGTTCTACGGTGATCGTTGTAGATTGCAGTCATCGCAGAAAAACTGTAGCGGCTGAATTGAATACGAATATGTCAAAGAAGAAAGGGCAGTCGTTTCTGGTACACCGAACACTGAATCCCACCAAAAACTTTAAAAAAACACACACAGTGTAGTGAGCTCAACGGCCAGAAAATAAGTTTTCATGGGTGATGGTGATACTCACAGTTTCACAAGTGCTGTACACCGTACCCTGTGTCTCGAGTTTGCTTGTCACCCGAAAGTCATCAATTTCGACTAATCCCGGAATACACCAAACCCGACATTCGCGTGCTTTTGACGGTGGTCTCTGGAGGGTGTAAATGTGTCGAACACGTCTTTTATGACTTCAAAAGCATAATTTATTATAATCAACTCATAAATAAACGATTCAATTTGACTACACGAAGTGTTTTTACCGCGAGCTGCGCCGGAGTGAAAAGACATTTTGGTTATCTAGAATTCTAGAGAGAGGTGAAGAAAATAATGTTCATCTGAAGCCGGACGGATTCAAAAAATCAAGTAGCCCCTGTCGATTGCGAATCAGGGGGCCTATTCTCTAACAACAAGCAATATTTTTTTCGCCAGCCATGTGTTTATTTCATTCATTTGTTTGAAGAAAATTAATGAAATAAACATATGACTTCGAAAAAGCTATTGCTTCGGAGTTAGAGAATAAGCCCCCAGGTCTTCCCGACACTAATTATTACGTAGAGAAACTTAAAAAATATGTGAAAAACACTGAACTGCCTTAAAACGTGGGATTTGTATCAATAATGTCAAACTGTCCTAGGGTTGATGATAATTAACAAGAAGAATAAATGAAAGAAATCAGCTGAGAAATTTTTCTAACGCACGCGTTATGAGTTACAGAATAGGGGGGCAGGTTTGTAATCAGTTGCTAAAAATATATTCCTTTTTCGGTGTTCCTATCTGATTCATGTAATTCGTAGCGTTTAACGAACTTACATCCAGTGACCTTGACGTGATCCGCGCAAAAATGTCGATCCCGAACAACCACCCTGTGGAACTTGCCGTCCCAGCTTCGCAACAAGTCGAGTCCGTTTCCGTCCGCATACCTCCTTTCTGGCGCCGAAGACCCGACTTGTGGTTCGCGCAACTTGAAGCACAATTCGATCTCAATCGCAGAACACACGATGTCACTAAATATGATTACGTAATCTCGTCTCTCAAATCGGATTTTCTGGAACACATCAGTGACATAATTTCCAATCCACCGGTCAACAACAAGAACGACACAGTCAAAAATAAGTTGATTTCGACTTTCACCGACAGTAAACAACGGAAGCTGACAAAACTGCTCACTGAAACAGAGCTCGCCAACGATAAACCGTCACAGCTTTGGTCCAAGATGAAAGAACTCGCATACAACCAACTCACAGACGAAGCTCTGAAAATTCTGTGGCTTCAGCGACTTCCAGTCCCAGTTCAGTCGATCCTCGCCGTTTGTTCAGAACCGCTTGCTAATTTAGCCAAACTCGCGGACAAAATACTGGAAACACCGGAACAACGCCTAAACTCACGCTCGAACTCCAACCGGACGAAGTTCTTCGAGACCTCCCGTTCGTCTTCAGTCTTTACATACCTCGATGACGTCCTCGTCGCTTCAACGTCTCCAGAGGAACACGAAGAACACCTTTCTTTTGTATTCCAACGATTCAAAGATTATGGAATCTGCCTTAATCCCGCAAAATGTGTTTTCGGCGTAGAAGAAATCGATTTTCTCTGTTTTCGAATCACTCCGTCAGGCGACGCTCCTCTGCATCAGCGCGTTCAGGCATGAGTGCATCAATGAGTAGATGCCAGCCGAACGTTCACCTTCCGGGCCTTGCGTTGAAGGAATTCACATCGCTCACGACTCATCACCGGCAGGTTCACTGGAGGGGGGTTGATGTAACATCCCTTTATAATTGATTATTTTAATTATAAAAAAAGAGCCCTGGGGCATATTTTCTGAAAGTACTTTTCAGCTCTACACTTTGCACTCTTCAAATTTGTCACGTGGAAAGAGATAGAAAAAGTGCAAAATGAAAAGAGAAGAGTTGAAAAGTACTTTCAAAAAATAGGCCCCTGGTTTGTTATCAGTTGCTA
Organism: Corythucha ciliata; assembly: GCA_038030265.1. Taxonomy (NCBI): domain Eukaryota; kingdom Metazoa; phylum Arthropoda; class Insecta; order Hemiptera; family Tingidae; genus Corythucha; species Corythucha ciliata. Next base: position 21,031,916 of record CM075943.1, read on the forward strand.
AAAATATATTCCTTTTTGGTGTCCCTATCTGATTCATGTAATTCGTAGCGTTTAACGAACTTACACACTCAATCTTCGGATAAGTTGACTTGGGCCACAACTGCCGGGTGTGTGTGAGTCAGACTGTGTGACGGCTACGACGCGGGGTCTACCCCCCACCCGCTATTTTTTTTTTTTTTTTTTTTTTCCCTTGTGTCAATCTCGATTTATCGGATCAAAGGAGTTTGCATTCAGCCGACGGCCAAATTTTTAAACGTCTTCAAATAGGGCGTCATGTGACAGTCATACGGGAGATCAAGAACGCATTCATTGCCCGGTACATCAGCAGCTCATTTTTTGGGGACAGTCCCACAAAAAGCGCCCCCCCAACAATAATCCAACTCCGGAAAAACGAGCGACCTGATGAGGTGCCCCCGCAGTCGACGAGGCAAACTGTCATGAGCTGCCTTAAGCTGATGCCCTAATGTGCGCAAAACCCACCGTACCATCCCCAGACAAAGGCTTCTTCGAGAGAGGCATGAATCTATCGTGACCTCTAAGACTCTCATATTCTCCGAAAGGGGAATGTCTTGGCCTTCTATACTTTGTATAGCCCCTGGTGGGGGCACCAGTGCACAGCATGAACGAATTATCCGTGGAAATAAAGAGTTGCCACAACATGCACCAAAAAGCGCATGTTGTGAGGCGCACGTATTCCTCACTCCCCCCACAGCAACAGCAACCCTTTGCAGTCTTGCCATACTTGGGACGGCTTTCAAGAGCAATAGCGTCAATACTGCGAAAGGACGGGGTTAGAACGGCGTTTAGGAAGACTAATCCACTTCGAAAACAAGTGTGCAGATTGAAGCCTAAACGAGAAATCCTGGATAAGTCAGGGGTGTACCAGCTGCGATGTGTATGCGAAAAGCCTATCCCAACATATACGGGTCAAACTGGGAGACGGTTGGCTACACGGGTTAATGAACACATGCCCAGTTCGTCAAAAAACTCTGAATTCAAAATGCATCTCCTAGCTTGCGGTCATCCTTTCGATGTAACCAGAGATGTTAGTCTCCTGCATGAAATCAATAAAGGAAGGACTCTTGATTGGGCGGAGCAATTGGAGATTGTAGCCAGCTGTCAAGACGGGAACCTACAGGTCTTGAATGTCAACCGGGACTTCAATGTATTGCCGTGCGCCCGTGCCCTACTGGATCTAGGGTGGGGTAAGCGTTGACCACTGCCTATCTTTCTAAACTAGGTAGAATTATTCTTTTAGTATTAGCCGAACTCTAGTCCTGTTTCCTTTAAAAAATCATCCTAATACTCTACGTTTTGTTTTTTTAGACGGTTAGTTTTATTTGTTTTACAATTTACGTTTTTGTTAACTTATTCCATTGTTCTATTGATATTATTCCTATGTTATCCTATATAGTCCACAGATGATGACCACAGAGGTTGGTCGAAACCGGTCAGGACAGTAATAAATTTTGCGATGAAGGATTCTTCCTTTTTTTTACTCCTTTGATAAAGAGTTTCGGATCGATGGAATAATTTTTGATCACTCTTCCATATTTTATTCTTGCGTTAATTAAATTATTTCCGTTGTGTTTAAGTTTTCCTACGAATCTACGATGCAGGCTCTTGACGTTGTCACATATCTATAAGTTTGTGTTGGCAAAAATGAATATAAGAGTAGGAAGTGGAATTCTGAATGGGGTTTCAATCAAGGGCTTTGTACTAGAAATAGGCTGGGGTATAATATTAGGCTTCCCAAATATAATTTTGAGTTTTCAAAGAGGATTCTTTGTTTGCTGGGCTTAAATGTTTGTCGGAAAATAAAAATGTATTAGATTCGTTTTGCTCTTACGAATCTTTTAAGAAATTGTTGAGCTATTTTTTGTTATTAAGGGGGAGTTGCACGGGATTCCTCGAACCCCGTCCAATCCCGCTCATCTACTACTCGGCCTACACTTTCTCGCCTTATTTCTACACCAATCCTGGTTTTAAAGGACTCGTTTCAATCTTCAGGAAATTCCACATATGCAGTAGTTTTCCTTTTTTCAAATTTCATCCCAGAAGTTATTTTAAATTCGCCTTGAACTTTTACCTTGTAATTTCACGGTCTTTTTTCGACTTATTTGAAAAAAGGAAAACTACCGCATAATATGCGGAATTTCCTGAAGATTGAAACGAGCCCTTAAAACCCAGGATTGGTGCAGAAATAAAGCGAGAAAGTGTACGCCGAGTAGTAGACGAGGGTTGATCCTATCAACCCCGATTCGATTTTAGATGGGGGGGGGGGTCGAGGAATCATCATTGCAGTTCCCCCTTAAGTACTCTTTAATTTTTGTTTCTCAGTGTCACAATGTTAGGTATATAAATGGATAATACGTTTACACTCCTGTTTAATTCCTATGGTAATTTTATTTAAATTGTTCTTTTGTCTTGTTAATCAATTCATTTATTTCAGTTTAAGTTTCTGTTTATTTATCATTATTGGTACTTGTTTTATCAACTTCTTTACTTTGAGTCACTTCTCTCTTGGGATGATCTGAACACTGCCTTTTGCGCAAGCCATTGTCTTTTTAAGGGGCAGGCGCGAATATGTATTGTGTACAACTGTTTGTTTATTATATTTTAGGTGTAGTTTGCGTGACAAATAAAAAATAAAATGATAATGAAATGAGCTGAAAAGTCCTCCTTAATTACATTATTCCACGACTTTGAGGCCTTCAGAACTGACAGTAACAAGATTTCTATAGGCACGGTGTAATTGGTGAATGGGACCAATATGAGCCGTTTTGAAATGCAGTAACTTCACCGTTCGGGAACCATCTTGTTATAGAAAATACCGCATCTAACTTTAGGACCTTCCTGAAGAAATCCCGATTCCGTTCCGCCACATTTACAGCTGCAAATAAGTTGCGGATGATTTTGCCTTGTATAATTAATACACACCTGCCTTATAACGCGCTTTACGGGCATTTTAAGATATTTCTTACCCGTATTCTTTCCTTTCCTCATCGTTATTTATTACTACGTGATCTCAAATCTCATCAACCCTTATTAGGAACAATTTTTATTTAAGAACGTTTGGATATTCGAACTTCATTTTAAAATGATATTTTTTCACTTTCCAAAGAAACAACGAAGAAACTAACGTAATCACTGAAAGGGTGGCAGTATAGCAAGGACCAAACGTAGCAAGGAATGAGGGGGTGTTGTTCTGTTGTTGATCCCAACACTCTGCTCCCAGATTCCCACTAAAAACTTCGTGTCATTCTTTTTTAGAAACAAATTTAAAATGCTCAGACAATCATTTTTTGTTGTTTTTTTCGATTTAGCTAACTCCAACGCTGAATTTCGCGTCATGTTATAGGTGAGACCGACAACAACAAATAAATTGACTTTCGTTTATAAGTGAGATTCCTCTGCATTTCTATTGTGGTGCACGTGCGCGAGAGACTAATTGTGCGTGTTCTTTCATGCTTTGTCACCAACACATTCCCATTGGGAATTAATTTTATATTTTTAGATTCTGAACTATTCCATCATACGAGATTGAAAACAGTCCCACGTACCCCACACACCTCCACGAAAAAATTTAAATAGTCTCAGGAGTACCACGTTCGAGTTAATAAAAGTAAAACCGTGGCAGGAGTTCCAGTGCTACATTTTTTAGGGAGTTAAAAGCGCTCGTGGTATTGAACCAACCGATTAATCTATTAAAGCGATCAAGGAGGTAGCAGTTCCATGCTGGATAGGATAAATCGGTTCGAGGAGCCGTACTAAAGCCTTCTCGAGTCCGGGCCCGGGCCCAAACGGGTATATGATGTTGTAAGGGCCGAAATGCTTTTGCCAGCTATTCGGAGTCGGGAGACTGTCTGAGCCAATAAATAAATAAATAATAATGAAACAAAAATGAAACCATCTCATTACACTTCTCAACTCCAACTTTCCCGCCCATCCGCCCTCAACCCACAAGCACGAAGATTTTTCAATCGTTCATGCAAGATAGAGAATACGACCAGAAAAGGTCCTATTTCACGGGTACTCTAACCAGAATAGTGACGGTGTTACCCTGCCTGTAGGCTTCCTGATCGCCGAATAATCGGTGTACTTCGCAATCCCCTGTACTGTAATAATAGGGTTGCTCAAATAAAACTCAGTATTTCGGTAAACCATTAAACATAGGTTATAAATCTAGTTTCTTTAGTAATGCATAGACAGGGGGGGGGGTGGAATTTTACTTAATTACAAAGAAATACTTATTTACAGGTTTGCAGGCTGGTTATTTGAGTACCCCTAATATGTTGGTTTTAGGTTATAACGAGGAGAGGGGGTATAAATTTAGCGGCACCCCGCCGGATACTCGGTCAAATTGTTACGCAAACTTCAATGTGCTGTTTCGACACAATTCAAAGAACACCGAGATTAACTTTTCTACTCGCAAGGAAGTGAGTGGGGATACGAATGGGTATCTTCAACCCTTCACTTCCTGACCATTTAACCGGACCCTTCCGCTCATTGCACATACATAGCTACCCATTTAATAGCGGCGAAAGGAAAGTTATAAGGGCCTGAAGATCCCTGCTTAGTTGAGCAAATATTTTTTAATGTGTAGTACAGTTCTATTAATTGCTTTTGAGAATCACCCGTAACCATATCTACGGCCCCTACATGCATCTACGAACCTAGAGGATGAACATTTTTAGTAGAACGTGGTTGAAGTACATAAAAATGTAGGTAGCACGCTTTTTCACCTGTCAATAAATTGCGTATCTGGATCAACATTAAAGCGAGATTAAAAGGAAACCTGAGCTCAAAAGGTTATTATTATTCAGACAGACTGTCAGGTGCGCCCAGGGCTCAGATGCCAATTATGTGTACCTGAAATGAAACTTCTTGCCACGTCGATAACTCCATTGTTTTTCAACCTAATCCGTTGTTTCCTTCTTCGCTCCACGACGCACACTCTATTGTGCCTTAAAAATAATCTCACTGAAAAATTATCTTTGCAAAAGCCACGTAGCTGTCAGTTGTCCTCGAAACGCCCCCAGGCTCTTCATCTTGCCTTATCTGGACAATTTCACCAACCACTTGCTTTCTGGTGTTTTATCTTGATTCATGGCGGGTCCATTTCAGGGCAGATTAGTCCCTAAAGGTAAAAACAAGATTTTTTTTCTTCCCAAAGCAAGCTCTATAATCCGGTTGTTGTGTTTTCAAAAAAGTACACCAATCATAGTGCGGAAATAATCTGAGGAAAATTAAGTTTTTCCCAAAAATGGTCTACAAATCGATAATCAGCCTTTAATTCCTTTCCCGTTAATAAAACCTTTGCCTAAATCGGGAAATTAATTAGTCCAGTGAGGCCTATGAAGCCCCGGCACCAACTCTTATCCTAATGCCCCCCCCCCTTTCCCACTTTTCCTCATCACTCCTGCAACGAGCTTTTCGATCGTTGAGAGCAAACGATTAACATGATGAACGAGCGTAATTAGACTTTTCAACGAAAACGTTTAAAAGCTTTCACTCCACTCCTCCCTCCTTCTTTTCTGCTTGTCGTCCCTTCACTGAGCATTTTGGGAAACAGAAATCGAAGGGCGAGGTTTCCCGGGAGGGACCGAAATAATTTGTCTCCATAAAAAACAGTCACGAAAGGCAAAAACCGTGACAGAAGAATAATTGCAGTTAGATTTCATCTGAGAAAAAAATACACGTTTACAAAAGTCTGAAGTGAATGTATGCGGACGAGTGAACTGTGCAGTCTCTTCTCATCTTAAGGAGATACGTTTTTACCATCAAGCCTTTTTTTGACGCGCAAAATTTCAATTACGACTCAAGCTACACAGCTCCATATACTGAAATGAAAGTATGGTTGATTAAATTCCCTGTTCTTTGTGCCTAAAAGCAGCACATTTTCAGGTTTTATCAATTTTTATGGAAAGCATTTTTTTTTTCAGTCTACGAGAAAAAACTTTTCGACGCAAAGTAGGTACCCTACGAAGCTTATGGTAAAACTTAGTTAGGCTTTTATGGTCGCATTATTTTACAGGCTTAAATCGAATTAATTTTTTTCTCTCCCTGCCCGTCTATCCTTCTGTTTACTTTTCACCAGACACGCTTTTTACTTTTCCCTCTTTTTCGGTGCAAGTTTCAGACTTTTAGCAATTTCGTTAAAATCTGACGTCATTCGTGAGGGGTGGCAGAGGAAGTGCTAGAAGAGTATTGGAGTAGGATGAGACTGAAGATGGCGTGTTTTTAAGAGGACGTTTCCCGCGGAAAGCTTTCGAGAAGTAGCAATTAAAACTTGTAGACAAGCTGTCTTGTTTTCATCCTACTCTTGGGACACACTAAGAGTAAAATTCGCTTTTTGCACTCCATTTCTCTTACCCTTCTTTCACCGCATACCGCTGACTAACAGAACTCATCTGACGATTTTTAGCCTTCTTTCATCGTCGTGTAGTAGGAAAAGAAGTGTGCAATTGGAGAATGTTTTAGCGAAAAAAAGAGAATTCAGTATCAATAAGAGATCTTGACGGACTCTTCTCTCCATCCAACGTCTACTTTCATGGATATCCGGGTTTACCCATACCCCGCGGACATAGCCAGCTCGGATGTCTTAAGCCTGCTGTCAGTAGAAAATTATTCTCGGGTGTTTCTTGTACAAATTGTTGCTCTCGGGCTGTCCGACTTATCTGAGGGAAATGATCTCCTATAACGCGCCCTTGGCGGATGCCCGAGGTAGTACCAGGCTGATGGTGATTCCGGCCCATCGTAACGTCTGCCTTCGCCCATGGCTTTATTATTGAGTCCGCTAGGCTCTGGAATGCGATTCACTGGGAGTTTAGGTCAATGAAAACGTTTCGTGCGTGATGGACTCTTGAACCATATAGACCAAACTTTACAGCCTGGGAGAGCATATTCCATATACCTAACTGAACTAAAATTGTCGTTGTTTAATAACCTTACCCGTCGACAAAATCAGTAGATTTCCAGTTAAATAAATGAAGTAGGTAACGATTCGATAAACTATATCAACTGACGTCCTTGATCGAAAAAATTGCACCGAAGGTGCGGTCCAGTCTCCGTTTCGACCTCAGACCTTCAGCTACCTGAGCTACTCGGTCCTGGTCTTATCAGCCCGGAAATTGAGCCGAGTACGGAGTCGATGGACCGCCCCTCACCGGGAACGGGAGGTGCCACTGCGCTACGATCCCCGCCCCCGCCGCTCAACCTGATCCAGCAAAACCAGTCAGGGAGGAGCCGGCGGTTCTTTATTGACATCCTAGAAGGCATGAAGGCAACTTTCGGCCGTTATGATTGGCTTGCCTTCATTGCATACAAACCCTGCGTATTTGTGGAGAATTATTAACTTCATCGACACTCTGTCCGAACTACCCGTGGTCACTAACAGATAATAGACGTTTTGGATTCTTAATCGAAACAATGCTATAATCCAGAATTCAATGCCAGACCCAACGATCCGGTGCTGACTGAGAAGGTTGGTTGGGGTGGGGGTCTTACGCGTATCTCTCCGCACCCCAAAGTTACCCGAAAGTGTCGCTTTTTAAAAAAATACCTGAAGTCAAAGTTCCTGTTTTAGGATCGACGGATCAACCGCGACGCCAGTTTTGGAATCTTTGGAACTGTTACCATCTGTCAATACGCCGACCTCTGTTCAGGACAACACAGAAAATAACTCGTGTCATGAAACAAGTCAATCGCCATCAAGTTTTGCTGCCACACAAAACGAACATGTTCAAAACTTCCAAATACCTTCAAGACCGTTGAGAATTAGAAGACCTCCAAGAATGGTTGGATGAATACGTAAAACTCCCTACCGACAAGCGGTCCATACCGGTAACGTGCTCACCTTGGCCAGTGAGTACGGCTGACGGGGAGCGGGGTGCGGATAACTAAGTCCTTCACGCGTTGGGCCAGTTCCAACCATGCATAACAGGTGCCCCGATCATGTGCCACCTCTGGCAGTCGGGACAGGAACAAAACGCAAACCTGGTTGGGGTGGGGTATGGGGGATCGCACTTCACCGAAACCTCTTGCTCCGCCCCCTCATTCCATTTGAATTTATTAAAATATAGTATAGCTTCTAATTGATGCAATTTTCTTCATAATATTTGGCGTCGCATATACCCAACACCTCTCTCAGTTCATTTTCGGAGTCTCAGAAGCGAAGTCAGTACTCGGAGCCGTACGTAAAGAAGTGTCAATGGGCAAGCGCACCGACAGCAACCAGACAGTCGCAGCGCTTGATTAAGTTAGGGGGCGATAATGATACGTCTGCATTATGCGGAACTTCCTGGAGATTGAAACGAGTCCTTAAAATCCAGGATTGGTGCAGAAGTAAGGTGATAAAACGGGTGCCGAATAGTTGACCAGGGGTGATGGGGGGGGGGTCGAGGAACCATTTGTGAAACATTCCCTTAGCTTTAGCTAAGGGGACCCCGGAACTTTAGTTAGTTACTTACAGAAAGTCAGCTTTAATTGGCAATTTTTGAGTTGCGTTACTTGCAGTAGAAGGTGTCAGTTGCTGATGAGGGGTCACAGTTGTGCCCGAAATGCATTCGACAATTAAAAGAGACTGCAAAAGTAATTGGTTGTAGTTAGTTCCAAAAGTTTGAAGAGGAGCATTCAATTTTTGAGTGGTTTGGTGGTTCGAAGTTGAAGTTCTTAATACTGTGTGGCTGGCGAGTGTAAAAATTGGTTCTTTGCAAATGCAACCAATAAACTAGAAAACCACCAGAGTTAGAGACTGTAGTCCAGTCAAATTATACTAAAAGAACGGCTAAACTTGCAAATTGTTCAGTATATTTTTTTATTTTCTCATATTGTGCCGAGCGAAAGTAGACATTTCAGGCTACGTTTACACCTCCCACCTATTTATTAGTTACTCCTTGCAAGACGGCTTAGCGCCTTAATTGGCTGCTCTTGAACTTCCGGTGAGTGACCGAACCCAGGAAACGGAAGGTTATCTGAGGCGAGCGGAACAAACGCTATCCAACATCATGCCTTAAAGGACGCTACAGCTCCTGAACTGATTCGGCCAAAGCAGGCGCAGGCGTTCGATCGTTCATATTTCGTCCCACTGAGCTTTGAACTGACGAAACTCGGCTCCAGAGCACGAGCGGATGCAGTGTTGCTGTTCGGACGTCAGAGTATGCGCCCGAGTACCGTTCCGACGGGCGGGAAGCGACCGGCGAAGTTCTTGGTAGTTTTATAACCATTATAAGTGTATGGAAAGCTACACTAGATCTATGCTTATCAGAGATGTTAGGCCTCATATCGGGGTCTCGGAACTCGACGAATACGAGCAAGATGGGAGAAAGGCAAAAACCGTTTCATCAACTAAAGTTCATATTCTTCATGACGCGTGAAAAACGAAGTGACGAACCGTTTGTATTCAAAATTTCAAGTTTAAAAAATTCCTCAAGATGAATACGCACGTATATCACAGATTCTACGGAATTAATTAAGCCAACGGGAATGATTACAAATAAAAGATTACAAGATTGTTTTTTAGGAAGTTTACGTTGTGCACCCCCGCACTTCCTCACTTCATCGTCCCTCCAACACCCCTTCCCCGTCAAGGTTCCCTCCATGTATTCTACCTCTATGACAAATACACATACCTTTGTAAATTCAATCTTTCGAAAACAAATAATTCGAAAAATTGTCCAGTCTATCTGCCTAACCAGAAATAAAAGAGAGAGATAATCAGAAACTGATTTGTTCATGGAGCACGTACCGCGATTCTTGATCACTGGGAATGAGGAACAATGAAATCAAGACGGCCTTGTTGTGCTTTGAAATGTGTAATTGCTATTTGACAACGCAATATTAGGAATATTGACAGTATTAGTTGCCGTTCATTTGGTTTATTGTGAAAGTAATTTGGTTGTGCGGGGGAGGAAACATATTTCGTTCCTACAGCGAACTGTATATTTGCTTTCCAAAGTAATACAAATACCTGGAGAGAGTGGGTGAATTCGTGTGATGTCAACATCATTGTCAACAACAACACCCTCCACACCACGACGAACGGGGGGGGGGGGTGGCTAGCTGCTCGTGGGTTTTATCTCTAGGTTTATAAGAATGTTGATTATGAAAATCAAAAAAGAGAGAACAACACTCACACCCATTTTGATCCTTCGCGAGAAGATAAAGGTTTTTTTTTCTGTGTGCTTGAAATTAAACCATCACCGCAGAAATTTCGCATTATAAACATCAAGCGGTTTTTTTCCTACTCATTAAATTCGTTGAATTTAAAAGCAGTGCGATAACAACTGAAAATTAAGCGCAAAAAGTCGGAGAAATTTACATTTTTCTCTTTATCACTATTAAAATATGCTAATTAATTCTCCACAGTGTTTTTTACCAGCTGAATTATAGACAAATCGAAACTTACCAACTGTGAGCATGTCGCCATGACCAGACACCGTTTGAAAGGAGGGAGCTTCTGCTGAAACTTCACACCGGTACTTTCCACTACTCGATAAATCGAGACGCCTGAGAATCACTTTTGAGTCATCTGATAGGTTGAGCTGGAAAACAAGACGAAGAAGGAGAAAAGATTAATTATTGTCTATAATTGTCTAGTCTGCTCTTACGGCTAGGCAACGCATTGTATCAATATTTGCCAAACACCTTCCAATAAGTTTATAATTTCAAGCCGGTTTCTAGGCACAATGCTGTAAATTGACGAATCCTGGAAGGTATTGGGCCTAACATGGTCACATGCGTGATCACGCCTTTTGCATGTGTGGGTATTGAAAAAATTAAAGTATTAAACAGTTTAAGATAATTGATGACTATGAGTTTAGGTCCCAGTTGCAGTCAAAGCACTGTTTACAAATAATTAAATTACAGTGTAAATTTGTGCATTTTCAAACATCTCCGAGTACGAATAACGCTTTAATCTCGCGGTACAAAAGAGAAAAGGCAAAACGTTTATTGTTAATAATTAAGGAGGGCGGAGTCTCTGTGAAGCTCGAGAACATCATTTCTGTCATCCGTGCCCAGGCGGGAAAGGAATCATACATTCAGGAAAAGTCGATTAGATTAGTAACGCTAAATTAATATGGATGTAGGTATTTATTTTTCCGTCAATTTTAGTGCATTTCATTCAAAAAATGCACTATTGGTCTCGCCCTGATGGTCGCACATGTGGGTTGCGATATTTTTTTTTCACGTTCAGAACCCCTAGAACACGAATCCGAGGTAGGTTCAATTTGCTATATATATATAATGGCCCTTTTTTGTTAGCACGATCACGGTTGCAATTTTCTACTTAGGGCAACCAAATTTGGTCTAAAAATCAATAGCGTGAATATCTCGGACGAGTTCGTGATCCACATGAATCGGTCCACGGGAACGGTGTGAAAGAGGGGTTTGAATTAGTTGGAAATTCGCTACGGCTCGGCTGTTGCTGCAATTGCCCCCAAAATTAACTCGAGTAATGAAAAATGAACGCGCTTTCAAATGAGACCCTAGTGAACCAAATCCGTTGATATGGCAGGGGAGTTCTCGGCGGAGGGGAGCTATTAAATTAACGCTGTGCCTTACTGGACCACCCAATTACCAAAAAATTTCATTGACATTGTATTTTGAGCCGTCTCTTTTATTTGATTTGCGTACAGCCTAATAAATCTTGAGTAAAAAATCCTGAGGTGGGCCAAAAAGGGAGGAAAAAAAAATCTTTCGGATTTGAACCAAGGCACTCCGCATTCCGCAATGGTGAAATAGTGGCATACCATTTAACCTAATGTAACTGATCTGAAAATTAACGTAATCTGAAAAAAGTTTTGTTCCGACAGCAGCCTGTCGGGAAAAGTGCATTTCATTCATGCGACATTCGAGTCAAACCTCATCAAGTTAGAACGATATGAGGTAACGGAACAAAACTTTTTTTTTATTTGATTGGTTATCAAGTTTTTTTACTTTTCTACGCATCCAATTTTTTCGGAAATTCCATCAGAATATAAATTTCAATTAGCAAGGTAGAAAGCCAGATCACTTCCGCTTCACCTCTTCTTTTCTCTCTCACCTCGTCCCTCCCCCTCAGGCCGTACCGAATGAGAGGAAACAAAATATTCATACCAACATTATATTTCCCGATTCGCTTGAAGTAATATGAAAGATTTTTCAAGCTCTACGCCATGGTGCTCCGCTCGAAGCGTTACATATACATCGACGCTTTCTTTGTTCTAGCGCGTGACCATGTAGGATTCGTTTAATGGTGGTTCTCACAAAATTAGACCAGGACGACTTCTGTAACACCAATGTTTCGACAACTATAATAAGTATAGTTAGTTTTCAGCATTTCGTCCTTTATAGGAAGTAGATCACAAACGCATGTAGCTCATCCGGCAATGACATAATTGTGACTGAAAATGTCTGATAAACGAATACTTTAGGAATGAAAACTGAAAAGTAATGCACTATTTAAACTAAATGATCGCATGGATGTCAAAAGAAATAAAAAATATATTTCAATCCACCCTTTATCTCTTGGAAGAGCCTGACAGAAGATGCGTCTCCTTGACACTTGTATGTAACGTCGTCTATAAGAAATGTCGAAATGTCTTCCATGTTGCCTTCTACATCCGTGGGATCTTCTGTATCTACACAGTCAAAATCTACGAGTGGGTCCGGTCGATGCACATGACTCGCCACTGCAATTAGTGCAGAGCGTAGAACACTGGAGGCCGGCTTTTCTTCACCCACATGCATTGGTACTACCCTTCTTACAGGCGCAGGAAACCATCTTCAAGAGTAGGGAGGGAGCAGGATCACTAGACATTTTTTTTCGGAATGAGTCCTTGCAGTGATTGAACCCATCCCAATTTCAATGGGAACCTGATTGAACAGATCAGGCGATGGGAGATATGAAAAATCTCGAAATTATATAGAAAATAAGGAGATTATCGACCCCACCACGGGAGTATTTTGCTATACGTATTTCGTCCTATAAAGTAGTGGTTTTCAATCTTTTGTGGCTCGCGACCCTCTAAATTCTGCTATAATTTCTTCGCGACCCATATGTGGTGTGAGGGGGGGGGGGCATTTGGGCTTGCAGTGACTATACACGTTACTGTGAAAGCCCGATACCGAAAGCCCAAACTCAACGGTGACTGTTACATTCACCATAGCAGAGAAAATTATAGCTGTCGAAAGCCGGGGAAATTTGGGCTTTCAGTGGTAGATGTTATTTTTATATCATCTATCGATATAAATATTATGGGTATACACGGAAATCAACACTATTTAGATATTCAACTGACACACTTGAACGCTGAATGGCATTTACTGAGCATTCAATTTGTGTACAATTTGTTTTGGACGATCGAAAATCCGTATCGGAGGCGCATCGAGAGCAGTGCATAAAAATATGCTGCAAGTCTTTCAGCATTGTGGCAGGCTCCACAAAAGGCGTCGCGTCGGGCCTTGCCGTTATATTAAGATAAACGCTACAAATTATGTGATTATATATCACGATTATACGATACATTAGTCCCTCGGACCAAATTAGATGTTCGAAAGCAGGGTACCTGGGGATTTTAGGATTGACTTTTCCCGTCTCGATTTGACTTCTTGCCTGAGAGCACTGTTTCACGCTCTCTCTGAAATTTGAAATGGGTGAATGAAATAATGAACTTGGACTATGCAGTCTCAGGTGAATAAAGAAAGTAACAGTAGCAAAACATAAAATAGTGGGGAGGGCACGGCCCTTTAGGACACAATTATGAGTCGCGACCCAAATGTGGACAATGGACGGTAACCCAGCCAGGCCGCCACCACCCATTGGTTGAAAACCACTATCTAATGCAACCAGCAACCACTATCAAAACATTGGGGATAACAAGTCGTTTGGCAACATTTTTGAAGATTCCGTCTAGTCTAGCAAAATAATCCTTTCATGATCATTAAAGGTTTCTACAATGTCACAGCTAACGAAAACGAAGAACGATAGGCAGCATTTTTGACTGTTGACAAATTTGCCTAAATTTGACGAGCTGTATCTTCGAAACGATAATACATTTAGAACCCGCTTTAGACTGGTTTTCTCAGAAATTTTCTCAACTTTGAAAAGTTACTTTGAAGCCACAACCGAAAAATGGCTAGTTTAACGTGAAAGAGCCAAAACCCCCAAAAAGTCCCACATTTTTGTGGTTTTTCGAGAATTCCATGGTGATCCCGATGTCTTTCGAGGTCAACAATTTGAACACGCCATCCCAACAATTTGAATACCTGCACCATCCCAAACAACATAAAAAAAAAATAATCTACCCTAATTAATGCAACCTGACCCACCTTTTTAGTTCTTATTTTACTGGACTAACTGGAAACCATCTAAACAAGAGTGACATATTCCCGGTGAGAAGAAGCTACACTACTCTCGGAAAAAGTTGCCACAAAAGTCTCGTAACTTATGGGCTATTTTCCAAAAGTATCTGAGACCAACTCTCGCAATAAGTATCACAATTTTATTACACGTGGATACTTATACTGGTCTTAGGCTCGTTCACAAGCTCTATGCATGCGTTGTGTGGAGTCTATGCAACCAAACAAATTTATTCCCTCGAAAAATGAAGCATTTTGATAGGTTGCATAGACACCACACAACGAAAACATAGAGCTTGTGAACGGACCTTTAATGCCTGTTCACAAGCCATATGTTTTGCGTCTGTGGAGTCTATGCAGCCTATCAAAATGCTTCACTTTTCGAGGGAATGAATTTGTTTGGTTGCATAGACCCCACAGAACGCATACACAGAGCTTGTGAACGGGTCTTAAGGCCCAGGACAGGCATGGACTCCACAGACGCATTTGCACAGAGCTTGTGAATTAGCAATCTGCACGATTAATTTTCAACTTAATTCTTGTGTATGCGTTGCTAGGATACTCAAAATCTGACTGGCCGAAATGTGAAAAACGTTATCGTTTGCGGAGCTGTCTGCAAAATCTCTCCAACCATGTTATTCATTTCATTATCCTAAACATGCCCCGCGCATGCTTCCAACTGCACGATATAACATTGAATTAATTCATTGTGAATGTAATCCTTAAAAATAGAGAGTTTATAATTTGAATTGTTCTTCAAAAACTCTCGTTTTCAGGCATCAAGTTCGTCTCAGTTATCAAGGGGAAGAAACCCTTTTCACGGCTAGCGGTAAAATTACTGTAAGGGAAGGGAAAAGTGGGACTACGACGAAAACTTGGGAAAACAGAGGTCTGGTGTTTACGTTGGTGAGGAGGGGAGAGCGAGGAAAGCTTCCTCCTAATGATGGGCCTTATGCAAATAATGTCATCATTCTCAACGTAGACGAAGAGGAATATAGGACTGAAGGGGAATGAATGGGTGATAGAAGATGGTAAAGACTGGTGCGTTCAGCGTAAAGAAGAGGTGGGTAGAAGAGAATACTCATTTTGCAATTTAAATACGTTTTCTACTTAAATAGTCTTCAATAGGCGTCGCTTGAGCGGCCTTAATTAATCGCAGTTTTAATGCGTGAGGAGGGGATATTTGAGGGAAAGGATATTAGTTAAGGAGAAAGAAGGAGGGATTATCTTGTAAAAAGCTTATCAAAGAGCAATTCTCTCGTTATGCCCCTAGCTTCAACTTTAAATGGAATTCTTCGGTAAAGAGCGTAATCGTGACAGAACAACTCTTAATTCTAGTACTTGCTCTGGACATGAAACGTAAAAAGTGATAGAGGCAATTAGCAAAACACGATTTCATACATCACGTACAGCTGTCTACTTCACGTGATTTCATCCGGTGCTTTTCCTAACAGCAACAAACGTTTAACAGGGTTTTTTAAAAGAAGCGTAAAGCCATCTCTAGCGGAAGTGGCAATCTGTTTTATATTTTTTTGAGGGGGAGGGGGTGACAGGGAAGCTGAAAAAGAGAAAAACTGGAGCAGCCAAAATAAATTCTTTCTGAACCTGGTTATAAGACCCATGGGATGAAGAGCCTACCATCCCGCGTATTCCTCCTCCCATCTTGAATTTTTATTAAAAAATAAAATTTAAATCTTTCTTGTTATGTACTGCCTCATT
The DNA here is from genome assembly GCA_038030265.1 of Corythucha ciliata. Taxonomy (NCBI): domain Eukaryota; kingdom Metazoa; phylum Arthropoda; class Insecta; order Hemiptera; family Tingidae; genus Corythucha; species Corythucha ciliata. The sequence continues at coordinate 21,047,978 of CM075943.1, forward strand.
TCCTTTCCTTTTATTAACAGGATAAATTCAAAAGAATATTAATTTTCTGGAACAATATCTCGTTTCTACATTTCTCTCAGTTTTTCTTCCTATTTCTCCTCTTTTCGTGCTATAATCTCTCTTGGTTTGATAAATACTTACTAGGATCACCACAATACCCAAAGAAACAAAAATGTGTCAGCATTATATGCGTGTCCTACATGCCCTTCCCCCTCTATTTTTACTCCTTTTAAGACGTCCTTTTCGACTAGTTTCATAACTTTACCCCTAGCCTGCTAACTTGTGCAATTATCTCTGGGCAGATGCGGTCGGGGTGAAAATGTTCGGCAAATGAGTTTTGTAAAGCAAATGAGATCTCATTGAGAGGAGAGACGGTGAATAATTGAGCTTCCTGTAATTCTACCAATTTTACATGAAGGCGGAAACTAGCTGGCATAATATCACAAGAGAATTTTGTATAGAAAAGAGAAAACAAATCGGATCAAGTCCGGGGGGAGGTGTGCAAGATACAGTTGAGCTTGAAAACTAATCTAACAATAACTAGCACGAGGAAAATCGCTCCATCTCCTATATTACCACAGAAAGGCATGGGCAGTTAAGGTGAAGCTTAATTATAATAACGATTTCCTTTAATACGAAAGAGATTACGTTTACTGTATTTAATAGCCCTAACAAGCCTCTAATTTTCCTCAGTGATTGTTTTTCGACGGCGGGTACAGTAGTAGTCCGGATGAGCCGCGCAAAAGACTGGATTTGTTGGTATCGACGTTAATAACTCTAGTTTTTGAGGGGAAAGCCAAAATCGTCATCACAAAAGCTATGTAGCTGGTTGAATTGTCGGTCCTGTTGACAATCCACTTCTGTCGACAAAAATAAGCGAATATCTTCGACGAGGCTCAACTAAGAAAGGAAAAGAGATTGAAGTCTATGCGCACCCGATTCTCTGCTCGTTCCGGCCCCAGATACTTCCCATGAAATTTTCATTTGTCACAGGAAATAATTGTGTGGTTTTTGTCCACTATAGAACGGTTGAATCCCCCCTGTTAAAAGCGAAATGTGAAGGTGATTTCGGTCACCACGATACCATCTAGGTAAACGATGCAATGGCCATTTATGAATGGATCAAGTACCCTTTCGATCAAGTCTTGGAATGTAGCCTGTAGCCTGTAGTTGGCCATTCCAAACGGCATACTGCAGAACTCGAACAGACCTCAACCAGGGACAATGAACGCCGTCTTTCTCATGCCACAACAACAGCGATCTGCACCTGCCAAAACGCTGACTTTTGATCAATCGACAAAATAAATCGTGTTTTCCTAATTTATTCAATGTGACCTCGATATTGGGAATGGATAGCCTATCTTTTACGGTGATATCATTCAACTTCCTAGCGTCGAAACAAAATCGAATCGGTCCGTCTTTTCCCTTTGTCATCACGACCGGCGATGCCCAGGAGCTACAACTATAGGCAGATAAACGAGCATCGCTGGGGACGGTGCGGCGTGGCGTATATACCTTTTGCCTAAGAGGCCGGGCACCTATGGCTCCTTGGCTATGTGGTGCTCCACCTTATTCACTAGCCTCAGATAATCATTACCGTCCAGCATCCCAACAATTACTTTAGCACGGTCCTAACTTGATTCAACTGTCTCTGCTGATTTTTGGTCAGATCCTGGTTGACGCCTACCTACTCCAACACACGTTCCTCTCTATTCCGCACCGTGTTTGGGACATCAAAGCAAATTCAACTTGGAGTCCCACAGTGCGACAAAAATCGACCCAATGTCGACAATGGCCACACGAAATTTGATTCCTGTCTGTCAATTTTGAGTCCACCGATTCCCTGACTTTGTGCCAAGGTTCATCCACCCTCCTAATCACCTTAATCTGAGATGTATCTGGTTAATCTGGAGCAGAGCTAAGTTGTTATAACTTTTCATGGCTAACTTTTCTGTTGGGCTCGTTTCTGCCTCTGAGTTAAGCAATCCCAGTTAAGCACCTATCCGGTGAGGATAGGGGTTTGTTCCCCTATCCTCACCTGTACGTACGGGCTGTTATACCACCGTGCCATTGACCTTGCGCCAAACTCAATCGATAGGCTGTGACTCCCTGTTGGTTACAGATCGGACAATCATGCTTCAGGCTATTTGGCATTCCACATCCAAAAAAAAACGGGACCTTTTTTGCTTTCTCTTCCGACATTTAGCATTTACTCTTTACGTGTTCCCGTTCCCCACATTACCAACAGCTGTTAATGACGATTCCAGGCCAATTTGGAGACCAATCTATCTATTTGCGTGGTTTGTATTTATAGAATTCTACATGGCTCCTCTTTATGTGTTATTCACCCACTCGTTATCAGGTAACGAGGAACAAGGAGGTCCAGGGTTATCAGGAAGAAGAGGTAGGTAACTATTGTCCGATTAAACTATTAAAAGGAAGGAGGTTTCTGAGAAGAGAGAGAAAAAAAAACTAGAATCAAAAAGGACAACGAACAATACTTTTAATTTTTTTCGACCGATTTTCACGAATACAACCTTACAGAAGGTATCGTGTGAGTTTGTTAGAAAATACTTCTTTTTTGAGATTTTTAGTAATAACTAATGGAAGAACCCCGGACCGGAATTATAAAAATGACGCAACATTCCCACCTTGAGCCAGGAATGACTTAACCAAGTCACATAAAATAAAAAAAGATTTTAAGCGTTTGGTAAATTCTCGTCCATTTCGGTATTTCGATTATCTTCGATGTCGTTGCAAAAGACCTCTATAGTAGATAGAGACGTTGTAACGGCCGGGTAATGAACGGCCTTCTGCTGTCCTGACCTTCACGACACGGCATTTTCCGTCGAGGCCGTTCACCTTTTCTTCGACAATTGGCCTGTGGCCAATGGAGACGTTTCTTGTCTTCACTTCCGATCAATACGATTTCTCCTAAAATTGGTTCCGGCGTATTTGTGAAGTCTTTCCATGTGAAAATCAACTGGCTGAGGTACTATGAACGAAAACGACTTCTCAGATTACATTTCACTTCTTGCCGATGTCGCAAATGTTTTTCGATGTTTGTTGAATCCACATGTTCAAGTTCAGGGACATCTGTTTCGTTCAACTCTTGTATGAACATGAGCGGAGTTATGGGAACCTGGTCCATCTTTCTCGTATCAGACATGTAAGTGATGGGCCGAGAATTGATGAGGACTTCACATTCGCACAAGAGTGTGTAAAGATCATTGATGTCGAGACAAGCACAGCCCAGATTTTTCTTCAGCAAAACTTTAACCAGACCAATCATTCTTTCAACAAGTCCAACCCACCAATGAGAAGAAGGTGAATCGCCACTCGATTGACTGGGAGTTCCAGTTCGACTTTATTGTTTCCCATTCAACAGTTTCCATGGCGTTACTTGCTCCTTTGAAATTGGTGCCATTGTCACAAAAATTAAATTTGGCCTTCCAAGTCGCGCAATGAACCTTATGAAAGCGAGAAGATAGGCTTCCGTTGACAATGAGCCGACTAATTCGAGGTGTATAGCACGATAAATGGCACATTTATTTATCACAACCCACACTTTGGATCCAGTGCGTAGGTAGAGCGGCCTTGGGTAGTCTGTGCCAATGACTTCAAGTGGCTTAGCGTCCCTCACTCTGTCTTCTGGTAATGGAGGAGACTCCGCACTCAGTGATTTGGGCGATAACCGTTGACAAACTGCACAACTTTTCACTAGTCGTCGTACCGCCTGTTTACCTTCAAGAATCCAGTATTTTTCTCTCAACTGATTGAGAAGTCCTTGACCTGCGATGTAACGGTTTTGCAGATGAACGTATCCCATCATCCTCTCGACTATAATGCGGTCCGGTGATAGAATGTATGGCGCACGGAAATCTTCAGAGTCGTTTCTAGCACCAATTTTTGATCGCACTCTCAAAAGACCTGAAGAATCAATTTGCGGTTCAAGTTTCTTCAATCGTTGGTCCACCAAACCTTGCAACGAGTCGTCTTGAATTCATTAATGTTGACCTTCTCAGCTCTAATCAAATCTTCAAGCGAAAAATCTCCCGAGTAACGTTTCTTGGAGGAGAAACTTATTAAGAAGAAATCCACTCATCTAGCCAACAAGTCTTACAATTCGATGGTAACTTGAAAAGTATCAGGCGAGGTAGGTTGAGCACCAGCGTGATATGCTTTTTGAGACAATGCTGAAATCACTGTTTTTTTGTTTTTTTTTGTGTGTTTTTTTTTCCCTGAAATCTCGCTTTCGCAGAATTTTTCAAGCATGATTAAACGTTTTAAGCATGACGGCCTTTCCCACCACTTCGAACAAACGAGAGTTTTTGGATTGTAGCCCCTACTGGCCAAATTGGCAGGGTTACTTTCGCCGGGTATGTGGAACCAATTTATCGTGCCGGTTAAGAAAATTTGTGTGCGATTCGGTTACCTCCCCCATAAGTGTCCAGCCTAACAACGTGTGTACTGCGACCAAACCGCAGACAAGCTGATGCTTTCTTCCCGTCCAAAGCTTTCCAGCAATGTCGGCACCGATCAGTAAGTCCCCCGGATTATCTCCTAAATCCGACAATTCTACGTTTTAGTGCATTTAATTTAAAAAATGCACTATTGGTCTCGCCCTGATGTTTTCGTTTCAACTCGTGAATCCATGGTCCGCAGCCTGGAGCAGGAATGGAACAACAAATTGTTTCAGAGTCCAATACTTTAAAAGCACACCTGTGTTTGTGGAACAGACATTTTTCCAACAAAGAGACCATGGACTATCACCTCATGACCAAGGGGTTGGTATCCTGCTCTTGTCATGATACTTTTCGTGGCGTGACGTGCGTGCATGACACTGGGAACCAGTGTCAATAACTACACGAGCCTTCACTTTAATGAAGTGCGATTTTCAGTCTCTCCTCGTTATTCAACGGTTAAAAAAAGGCAAGAAAACTGGAGAAGATATCGTATTAGATAAGTTTTGTTCGACAGGATTATTTGGCTTCATATCCGGTCTGTGCAGAGTAGAGCATTATGGTGAGCACCGCAAATGACATACATTTCACGAAGGCATTACATCTCATCCTATTGTGATTGCCTTTAAAGCAAAGAAAACACAAATTGTTTTTCTTAAGTTTTTCCCTGATATCATCAGATGTCATGTCATAGCGTTTGAGACAAGATTCTGTGAAGTGAGAGCCTGCACAAAAAACACATATCGATTTATTCGGTGTAGGCTTTACGTTTATCAAACCTGCGGCCGTAACAATACGCTCTTTAATAGCCGAAGTTTTATGAGCAACGGACGTAGTCTTGCTCGGAACGTTTCCGACTGGCTTAACAAAAATGTCTCTAGCAAGATATTCGTCGAGACGGCGGATGTCCTTACCATCAGCGTCCTGGGCTCCATCCTCGGTTTTGGACGAACGCATTCGCTCCCATTCTTTCAGAGTGGACGCGGGTAGGGACGATTCCATTAAAGGCAATAACATACTGGGAAATATTTCCTTCACAACCCCCAACGATTCCAGTGCCCTTAACTGCGTCTCTAAGCGATCGTAGAGCGTGCGTAAAGGTAGGCTATTTCCCCCTGAAACCTGCACTATACTGGTGCACGCTCTTGAACCCATTTTCGTTATTTTCACGCAGGCTCCTCCTACTTTTTTTCCCTCTTCGTTGTAACCGGACCTCTCAGTCTGTGCACAACTAATCTAGAAACTAACTTGAGGAAAGACTTATGAAGTCTTTTCGTCTTTTCTTTGTTTCACTTGCTATTAAGCTGTGTTCTGGTGCGTTTGTGTGATTTCCTTTTTTATTATTTCTGACTTCCTGACTTTCCTGATTATTTCAAACGTCCTTTTCAGGACGCTCCCTCTGTTAGCTTGTCTAACTTTTCCTTGTCATTTTTTCGTATTTATTTTCTCCGATTATCCCGACCTGTCAATTCCGTTTCGTTTTTCCTACTTACCTGTTCTTCGGAAATTTTTCTCGTTTTTCCTGCATCCTTTACGCAATTAGCACATCCGGAATCAAGTTGCATAGACTCTATTTGACAATGGACGGTGTTTTCGTCCAAGAAGACGAAATTGTCTTAAAAAAAAATCGTCTGACTACCACGACGAAATGAATTGCGATAACTTTCTGGAATGGTTTACAACAACTCTTCCTCTGCTGGAGAAAAACGCCGTGATTGTCATGGACAACGCTCCTTATCACTCAATGAAAGCTGAGAAAATACCAAACTCATCGTGGAAAAAAGCAGCAATCATGGAATGGATTGCAAGCAAGGGTCAAGAAGCAGATGCTACTATGTTGAAGCCAGAACTCCTGGAACTCACCAAACAGTTGAAAGGGGACTACGAGAGGTGTATTGTCGACGAGGTTGCAGAACAACATGACAAGACTGTCCTAAGACTTCCACCATACCATTGCGAGCTAAACCCAATAGAGCTGGCATGGGCAATGGTCAAGGGACACGTCAAGAAAAATAATACTTCTTTCAAATTGTATGATGTGAAGAAGCTTCTCGAAGAAGGCATTGAGAGGGTCACAGCAGAAAACTGGAGGAACTTCGTCAAACATGTCATTGTGGAAAAAAACAAATTATGGAAAACTGACGATATCTTGGACGAATTGACTGACGACTTACCGCGGCTCATCATAAGAGATGACAGTGCTGTCGAAAGTTCAAAAAGTGACGACGACTAACTAAAATATTAAATAAAAATAAAATAAAAAACTTCTAGTCATCAATGTTCCTTAATTTTGGATGAATGTTGCCTACTTTTATAATTAATGTTTGCGTGTTTTATTACGAAGTTGTAACGCCTAGCGGCGATAACTATATATAAAAAAAATAAGCGTATCAGAAAAACATAATATATGTGAAAAAAATGAAGACATTCTCGTGAATAAATTGACTCTTTGCTGTAATTTTTGTATTCGACCTATAAGCAACTCAATCAAAGAATGCACGGGTGCGAACACAAAGTTTGTTGGTTCTAAAAGGGAAAAACTGAAAGCTCAAGGGGCTGTAAAAGTAGAGAGCTCGAGGAGCTGTTGGAGTAGAGAGCGTAGAGAGTTCCCAACATAGTTGTCATCTTTTTTGCTTGCAGTAGACCCAAGCCCGTCTTTCGCGTAAAATTTCCCTCCTAAACCGTGGGGAACCACCCACCTGCGCCAACAGCGTTCACTCTTACGATGAACGCAGTATAGTGTGAGTTTCAAAAGCTCACGCACATATAGCTCGATTAAAATATCCAATCGCCCAAACCTTTTCTGTAACTGCTCAACCGCTTTCGGATAGTTTTCAACAGAAGGCGGAAGACTGTCGAGAAGTTCCCTGGCTGGGGAGCCTTCTTGTGTTAACTGAATTAAATATTGAAACTTCTCTTCCACCGAGAGACATTCATCTTCGTGAATTGCTTTGAACATTGCCCAGAAAACGATCCAATTCTTTAAAGCTCCATCGAATTTCTTAGGCTCGAACCTGAACAGTTGGAGATTGTGTCGTCTCTTCGACGAAACGGAATAAGACGAAGACTCCTTAGAGTCTTGCCTGTTATTTTTATCACTCTTACTGCGTAATTTAAGCTATCGTTTGCTGTATTCTTCTACTTTCGGCTTCTAATTGTTTTTCTGCGACTGAAGGCAAAGAATAAGGCCCGTGTTCGTAGTCGTAACTCAAGCCGAGTATAGGGATCGGACACGGCAACGTTGCCATAGAAATCCCGCCCCCGCCGGTCTATCAAAGCAAATGTGGCACCCAAGAATCTACCAATCATGTTCGAGAAAACTTGGATGACAAACAAAAGGTGTCCGTCCCCGATTTGCTTAAACGGCTTCAAATCGGTCGTTCTAATTAGTGAGTCATCTGTTTTGAATCGAAATAAGCAAATACTCAGCTCAAGTGACGACTATGAATACGGCTCTTAATAAGTTCTCTCACCTGGTCGTCAACTGCGAAGAGGCGTTCAACCTTGTCTGAGGCCAAAGTTAAGGCCTCATCGATCTCTTCGTTGTTAACTGGCTCTTCGTTCAGGCTCTCCTTTAAGACAGTTGAGAACCCCAGTCACACCACGTCTTAACTGTTTTCTTTCGGATCGAAATTTATCTAGTTCATTTTCTATCTCGGTCATGATTGAACAACTAGATTCCCCACTAGGGATGCAAAAATGTCCGATTAAACTATTAATAGGACTAAACGGGGCCAAGAGATTTCCGAGAAGAGAGAAAAAAAAACTAGAATCAAAAGGGACAACGAACAATAGTTTTTTTTTCGACCGATTTTCACGAATACAACCTTACAGAAGGTATCATGTGAGTTTGTTAAAAAATAATTATTATTTTTTGAGATTTTTAGTAATAACATAATGGAGGACTCCCGGAATTATAAAAATAACGCAACAACTATAGATAATTTAGCCCTAATACTCCGCTTGTATCCGTTGTATTCCTGAGAGCTCCACAGAGCACAACGTTGTTTCAGAGCATTATTTGCATAAGATCGTGTACAATAATTGTACGATAATATTTGTTAAATAAATATGGAATTATCAACCTTCAACGAGCTATAAAGAAATAATACTCAGTATGTACTTTTCGCCTACTAGACTTCTCTTCCAAGAGCTCTGTGTGTTGAGTTGCGCTACTGGCTGTCTGAGACAATCATAATAAAGATTATTAGGGTTAGTAACATCGTTATATATACAAGGCGTACAATAATACAAATTAGATAAGTAGCCGTAGTTGCTACTTATCTAATTTGCATAATAAAGAGATAATGTTTATTGCGATTTGAAATGGATAATTTGAGATGAATATTTCGTTTGATCCAGTTCTCATCTAGAGTTTCTCGTAAGGATCGTTGAAGGACATTCATTTTAAGACTGGACAAATATTGTAATTTGCTCGGTCGGCTCATCTTCCAGCATTATCCAACTGCCCGTCTGTTCCGATTCATGAGACGGATAATCTTGGATGACCAATCATTTCAAATCCACGAATCGAGTTCACGCTTAGCGCAAACAATGTTTCATCGTCGTCATGAGCTGTTGCAGTTGATTTAAGAAAAAGTGTAATTGAATTTGAATGTGCGCCATAATGGAGAGTGTAGCTGTAATTGAATGAATCCGGGCGCTTCTGCTGGCGATTCTTTATCAGGCACGTGTTCAGGGGCTGTCCTAAGTCCAGTACAGAAGGGGGATGGGTGTCTCCTCTTCTTCCCTCTCCCCAGAAAGGCCTGTATTTCGACTGGTCTGCTGCGGCTTTGAATGGGTACCCATATGGATGTAGGCCTATCCTCCGGTGTATTAGGACTACCGCACGCCTCGGCGCTCAACAGGGCCAGGGCAAGGCTCTCCCGGTAGTGGGCATGTACCAGAGTGTAACGGGAAAATGGCGCACAATTGAAACAGGTGATTGCACATCACGTTTGGGAGCTTTTTATCCGAGAGCTATCAGTGAAATGACATCGGCGGATTTAGAGGAAGCAGCTACTCAGCCTTACGTTGGTGGCAGTGACGGATCTTAGGGTTTTATCTTGGGAGGGGTTCCATCATAAATCTGATTTTATATTTCTTTTAATCTGAGTTTCAGCCACAAACTTGCCTCTCAGGAACCGTAAATTGCGTTTTCTCAATTTAAGTGGCGATTTTTTTTATCAATTTTAGTCGCAAATTACAGCGTTTCCTCCATTTTAGCCGTGAATTAGCGGATTTCCTCAAATGGGTCCGCTAATTATCGTTTTTCTCCGTTCAGCAGCGGATGGGCGCAATCTTGTCCACTTTAACTACGAATATTCTCAATTTTAGCAGCGATTGAGCAATTTATCTATATTTTAGACGGGAATTAATGATTTGTCTCAGTTTTAGCCGTGAATTAACGTATTTTAAAACTTTAGCGTTTTCCCTCACTTCTTAGCCTTGCGGATTTGCGTTCTATCTTCATTTTAGCCGCGAGTTACCGCCTTTCCTCATTTTAGCCACGAATTACCGAATTTTCTCGAAATGATCCGCGAATAAGCGTGCGATGAATGAGCCAAACCGCTATGCCCCTACGAGCCTAACCCCTAGCAACAAGCCAAAACCCTAAAAATAAATATTAATCAAGCGATTTTTGGTTTTTTCATTCCATTTTAGCGGCAAATTATTTCACTCGCGAATCACCGCTTTTACTAAAGCTCCAAATTACAAGATTTTTACAAAATCCGTGAATTAGCGTTTTTCTCCATTTTAGCTTCACATTAGCGCTGTTTCTCAAATTTTGTCGTGAATTATCGCAATTTTATCGAACAATTGCTGCGAATTATTTTCCTTTCCTATTCCAGACATCGAGACATAAGACAAAAAATAATCAACACGTGCAACAGTATCCGTGATGAATTGCTCGATAAGGTCCACCGGTCGTTGGAAGACGCGCACAACTTTGTATCCGCTAACAAGGGAGGCAATTCGAATTTTTTCTTTGAATTAAAAATTACTTAATCCCTTTTATGTACGAAAACTTCTATGGATAACTTAATTTTAGAATTTGTAATGAATTTATTCGTGTTTTCTAGGGGTTTACTTTCGGAAAACCCTACCGAATCACCGAAAAGTGGAAATTTAAAAAATTCATTTTTTCAGAACTTCCAAATTTTTCTAGAAATGAGAATCTAGAAAAATGATCCGCCTATCACAATGAAGAAGAGTAATAAAACACGAGAGTTACAATTCTTAGGAGCTACTCTGGTCATTAATGTAATGACTACATGAGGATGCATGTAGCGTTTTTTATAGTATGAATAGAGAAACTCTAAAAAATTGTGGGTAAAGGGTGGGGATGAATATGTCACTTTAACGATGGTAACGTTCGCAAACTTTTCTCAAAAAATGTCATCTCGGAAAGCTAAAGCACCTGTTGAGCAGAAATCTGACTTCAAATTATGCGCAACGATGTTGAACTTGAACATAATTTTGAGTTCGCAGCTGATTTCCTCAGCGTGTACGAACAAAATTGAATTGAACAACACGTAGTATAATGGAAAAAAGTCTATCCTTACCAATGGTGCCACTTAATTTGACGTGAGAGCTCTGGTTGCCAAGCTACGAACGATTTTATCCGTAAAAGCGAGGCCCATTACAAAAGTACTTATTTCCTTAATATCTCGGAAACTATTAGGAATCGGACTATGGTTAATACGGATAATTTTGACGTATTTTGGACGTACATTCACAGGGCAAAATATTGACATCAATTTTTTGAACACCCTGTATAGTATTTTTCTCCAATTAAGCCTCAAATTAGACATTTTTACTGTGAATCAGCGCTTGTTCGCCATTTTAGGCGAGAATATTGGAGTTTTTCCCCAACGTTTTGCCGCGTACTTGCCTTAAGATTAGCACATTTGAACGCCTTCTCAATTTTATTTGCTGAAACTCAATGTTAGCGTAGTTTCTATGTTTTGTCCGCGAAATTTCCTTCAGATTATCTCGAATTGGTTTGTCTTGCCTAATGTAAGTGACCGATTTTTCTCAATATTTGCCGTTAATCAACGCTTTAAAATCGACAAATCCGTATCTCTCCCCCCCCCCCCCACCACTGAACGGTGGCCCGGGTTGGACTGGCCCCCTCGTCCCTTTGTTTATACACTATCTACTGCATTGTAGGCGAGTAATTCTTTGAGGGGGGTTGAGGAATCATCTTCATCAAGCAGTTTCGCCTTTAACAAATCTTTGTTAAAATGTAAAAGAAATCTCTCTAATCAACAACAACAAATTATAATAGACGCACAACAAAAAATTATAATCAACAAATTATAGTAGGCGCCATCTTCTTAGGAGGGGGGAGTTAAACCCTCAAAGCCCACCCCGTTAATCCGTCACTGGTTGGTGGCATAAAAACTGAGGAACTATCCCATCTATGAGTTCATCTGAATGAAAATTATAATTATGATTTTTCCAACAATGTGTTTGAAATTCTCCTACGATCAAGATATTCTAAAATATTGATGAAGTTTTTAAGAAAACGCCTAAACTGCTAATTCTTTTTTTTATTTTTAGAAACTGTTTATAATCAGACCAATTTTTATAAAATGGTCATTTTTCCCCACATGTAATTATGAAGGGACCATCCAGAAGTTTAAAAGAAGACCTCTGGCCAGTGAGACTCTAGTCAAGGACCTTCTCAACCTTTCAAGGGGGACCAACAAATCCAAGAAGGGCACTATAATCCTCATAATATAGGATTCAGTAACGAGTAACACGGTACAATATCAAGCAACAGGAGACAATAATCCTCAAATCTTCAACTATTTACGTAGTGTAGGCGAAATGTTCCAGTTTTAGAATGCCGAAATTACATAGGTAAACGATACCAATTTTTTTTTTTTTTTATAACAAAGAATTCCTCTATTTTCCGCGAGTTTGTTTTGAATTTGAAGGATTTAGACACAGAGCTTAAAAGAACGAAGGAAAATAAGTGTAATAAATAAGAAACCCAATTAATGACCGTAACAAGAGTAAAAGTTAAAGGGCTTATTTCTAAGGGCTATTCTTGTAAAACCACCCCTCTAACCACCTCTTTAGGTGAAACTTTAGGGAAAATTAATAAGCCAGGGATTTCAAGTTTCGACATTCACCTTGGTTGCAATAGATATACCGTACCCTCTTTCCCCTCAAACATCGCTTCTTTTTTCAACTAGCCCCAATCCTCTTCCTACCAACTCCTTCAAACCACCACATGACCATCTTTTTTTGGTATAAAACGCTTCATGTAACGCAAAACAAGATATATTAGTATACAGAAGTGGTGGTTTTCGTGGCCCCTTCGTCGTTTGCGGTCGTAAATCACTGCAGCCTTCCTCGTGAAAGGGAGTGAGAGACTTTCGAAAGAATGACAAACTCTCACTACTTTCCTCCCTATCCAGCCACACGAGGCCAAACTTGACTCTACTGACACTACAATATAACTCCTGACGTGGTAAACAGGGTTAAAAAGTCAACCTAACGTTTATACACCCCTCAAGTGTCGTATCGAATTGATGGAGTTTACAATACGTGATGTTCGAAAAAAAAAACATGTTTGTATGACCTATTAGTACTTACGTCAACGTGTACACCAGGAAGCGGGAAAATCTGAGCTGGTGGCACGTCCCTTGGAACGAATCTGTAAAACTCATGACCGTCCTTGTACCATTTTACCGAGTACAAAGTCTCACCCTGTAGATCGTATCGACACTCGAGAATCGTTCCGTTGCCTCGTATCGTGTGTTCCTCTACGCGCACGTTAATCAGCCTTAAACCTTGAACCAAGTCTGAAAAGAAAAACAAGAACAAAAAACATAATTTAGCTGGCATTGAATTAAGTTGGGACCATGGTAGAAATTATAATTTAATGATGTTCATTAATTTTTCATTTGAACATTTAGAAGAAGAAAAGAGCGTAATACCGCAACAAGTTTTGCAAATTAATAGGGTCTGCCATTTCATTGACAAATTATTAAAATATTGATTCATAAAGAAAAAAAAAAAAGATGATCAAGTACAGGCGCACAGTTGGGGGAGGGTACCTTCGCCTGTCCTTTTTCTCTTGAATTCTTCCTTTCTTCTTATGCTCCTGGTAGTGGCAAAATGATTAATTACTAGCGGAAAAAAAGAGCGAACCGACTCGAAGGGGTCTTTCCAAAAAGAAGGAAACACTGTGTGCATAAAATAATTAAAGGGGAAAAAAGGACGGCGAGTGGAGGCTATAAAGAAAATTCCAGCATTAAAAAGAACTCCTTGAATGCCTTTTAACAAAGGTTTCGATTTAGTGTGCTTTTGAAAGTGGAAGGGTGGAGACGGGCAAGAATGTCTTTGACACGGTTTTATTGTTTCTACCCCTTATTTTCGGGAGTGACTCTCTTAGTATCATTCAATAAAATACATCTCTCGCTTTCGCGAAACTGTAAAAAATAGAACCCCGAAAAGGCATAAAAGAGAATAATACAACAATCAAAACGTTGTTTTGCGGATAAGCGCTCTGTTTTACCGATTCAGGAAAAGAATAGTGTATAACAATACAAGGGCGTAATGAGAAAGACCCGAGCGTTGTACACAGTTTTTTCTACAGCTGAAGTATAATATAATAAATAAAAAACGGATGTCTTTACGCCCGGCTTCATAAAAACAAGGGGGAAAGTCGCTTGGAGTGTTTTATTCGCCTCAAATGAAGAACTGAAATAGCGGAATTAGTGATACTGCCGTGACAGCTAACGAAACCGAATACGATGGTAGGCAGGAACCTGCATAACCTTAATAGCATTGCTGGTTTTTGCCGTGCTTCCTACAAATAACTACATAAGCTTTTTAGTTCAGATTATTTGTTGGTTGAGCCCCCGCCCCTCCAGACAACAGTATACTATGTATATTTTATGATTTCCGAGCATTAAATCGGTTACTTCGAAATCTGCGATAATTTTTGCACTGATTAATTTATGTATCTGAACAACTGCCGCTTTAGAACAGGCTCTGATAAACTGATAAAATTATAGCACATTGAATGATGTAGGGCAATTACATACATGTGGTACTTGGAGTGCATAATGCAAGCGGGTAGGTCACACTCGTAAACTGAAAACAAAAGTGGCCCCAAAACCGACCCCTGCGGAACGCCGCTTTCCGCGAGCAAGAAAGAGAACAATGAGCGGTCTGAAGGGGACACGACAGCCTGTCTGAGACCCGTCAGATACGACAAAAACCAAACGCACGCACCACGAGACAGTCCAAGGCCAGTAAGCTTAACCAACAGTTTACCATGATTAACTCTATCAAAAGCTCGACTAAAATCCACTGCGAGTTGATCCATCGCAGTCACCTCATACTCATCTACTGCGCCAACTACGTCAGACGTCATCTTGAGCAAACCCGTTTGAGTTCCATGATGTGCACGAAATCCACTTTGATATCGATCAGTGAGTCCCGTTGATTCCAAAAATTTCGACAACTGACCATCAACGCACTTTTCAAGAGCCTTCGCCAAACAACAAAGCAATGAAATAGGGCGAAAATCCTCCATCCGCACCGCATTTCTTTTCTTTGGCAGGGACAGCACCCTTGGCAGCCTTCCACGACACTGGATAAACAGACCCCTGGAGTGAGGCGTTGAGTATTTCTTCTAATGGCTCGAGAATGCATGGAAGGCATAGCTTAATGAAAGACAACTGCAAGCCGTCACTACCACTGGCATCTGAACTAACCGACATAACCGCATCCACGATCTCCTTCCAAGAAACATAATCAAAATAGAATCGCGTTAATTTCACGTATGGCGTCAGCCATGCAATTCTAGGAATCACTGTCCGCCGAAACGAAATGCTTATTAAAAGCCTCTGCAGAACAAGAAAGAGCCCTTGCATCTCGGGAAGACTTCTTACCCAAACCCAACGACCTAGGATGGCGCCAGGTTTCACGGGAACCACCAGCCCCACGGAACAAATCACAGAAGTAGCGATTCTTAGCCCTCCTTATCGCCTGGTTGACCTCATTCCTCACTTTTTGGTACTCTGTCCATAATTGGGGAACTTTTCGTTTGTTCTATAGTGTCCTAAGTCTTTCCTTGTGCTTAATTTGGCCCATAAAATCCGGCGTCAACCACGGAGCAGCTCGCCCACCCTGTCGACAAGAGCCACGAGCCTTTAGTGGAGCCAGCTCATTGAGGATCTCCAATAGGCGATTAGTGAGTGTCTCGACCTTTTCATCGACCCAGGGTGAGCACATGACCTGACTCCAATACTGAGCAGAAAGGACCTCGATCAGCCGACTAAGCCGAATCTCTTCACATTCCTACTAAAGAATATACCTCGAGGAAGACACGCAGGCGGCAAGAACATATAAAAAAATATCGCATCGTGATCAGACAAATCGCCAAAAGCCGACTGCCAGTTGCCGGCAATTACATCTAGCCAGCTACTTCCCAGCGACGTGCGGTGAGTAGCCGAGTACGAGACTATTGACATAATTATCATAATCATTAAACATTGTGAAAATATTCCGGCTATCACTCGAATCCCCCAAAAGGTCCCCAGTCCACATGAAGTGATCACAGCGAGGTACCATAAAAGACAACACATTCTCAATCCGCATACCCAAGGATACGTTAGGTGGTCGATAGAAGACACCAATGCCCAGCCCAAGACCGTCGCTCTCAATCTGCACGCACAAGAACTCAACTCCCCCGTCACGGGCAGCGTCGGATCTTAGAACCAGCTCAACGTCAATGCCCGTCCTGACATAGCATGCAACCCCTCCCCCTCTCCTACCATCACGATCATGGCGTAAAACCGGCGTACAGATCATCCCCCTCCTCGAAGTTACAAATCGACAGTTACTATCGCGAGCTTCCAACTTGCAGCTGACCACATTCACGAATGGACTGGTAAATGTAAATCCGGCAACCCGCAATTTCTTTATCGAGAAGCCAAGCAGGTACGCTTTGCCTCAGACCAGACTATGAATGTCCTTATAAAACGACCTAACAACAGACGCTTCCAACTTCGCAATTGGAGCAAATCTCAGTCAGCCTCATAAGGGAGGTGATTTACCTGTTGCTTTCGCGAGTCGCACACTCAATGAATCAGAAGAAAAACTGTCCACAATAGAAAGGGAATTGCTAGCCGTGGTTTGGGCAGTCAAATATTTCAGACCGTATCTGTATGGTAGAAAGTTCAAGATTTTTACTGATCACAAGACCCTACAGTGGCTATTTTCTATTAAAGAGCCAAATTCAAAATTACTTAGGGGGAGGTTGAAAGAAGGGTACGATTACGAGACCTATTACAAAAAAGGTTCTACCAATACCAATGCTGATGCCCTATCCAGAATTCAACTCAATATGGCAGAGACAGAGGACGCCGATGAAATAATTAATGAACTAGTGACGGGCTTTTTTAACGAAAACCCCTCGTTAGACAACAATCCACCACAAGACGACGGACACTCTCTATTAGTAAATATAGACGAAAGCGACGGAATTAGTGACTCCGACGCGACAATACATTCGAATGGAGAAGGAAACACAATTATATCCATTCCAATAAGTGAAACCCCTGTCAATCATGGAAATCATCAAGTAATTATTTCAGTAGTGTCAACAACCCCTAAAAAACCTAAAATCATTCAACTGTTCCAATCAAAAATTAAAATTCTCGTTGAATTTTCAGAAAATAATCTAGAGCAAGAATTGGTCCAATTCGTTAAAAAAATGATTGTCCCAAAGACTAAATACTCGTTGTACTTCAGAACGGATATTTATGAGCAATTTACTAACCTTATGTTAAAACACTTAAAGACCTCAGAAATAAATTTCACGAAATGCACGACTAAATTGCTAGATGTAGACGACGACAAAGAATTTGAAGATATAGTAAAAAAATTACCATGAGGGCAAAACCAATCATAGAGGAATTGCAGAAACATATAGTAAAAATTAAAAGGGTTTACTTTTGGCCTAATAAAAAAAAAGCCATCCTAGATTTTATAAATCAGTGCGAAATTTGGTTGGCATGTAAATATGATCGAAGACCAATTCAAACAAAAAACAATGTAACACCGACACCTTCGCGTCCTTTCGAAATTTTACATATAGAGAAATTAACCCTACAGGGTTATAACTTTTTGACAATTATTGACAAATTCTCACGGTACGCTCAAACTTACCCAGTATCTTCATCTAAGAGTGTAGAATTAGTGAAAGCTCTAATGAAATATCTTTCTCATCACGGTGTTCCCGACCTAATAGTGTCGGACAATGGGACTGAGCTAAATTGCAACATGATAAAGGAACTTTTGTCCCTACATAAAATCAAAATTCATTTTATTAGTAGTCAACATCCTGAATCAAACGGGCCAATCGAAAGATTCCACTCTACTCTCATAGAACACATGCGAATATTGAATAATCAAGAAGAATATAAGAAAGAAACCATTTCCTCCAAGGTCAATTATGCCCTTATAGCGTACAATAATAGCATTCACTCAGCAACCAATTTCACTCCTTTCGAAATCATTAATGGTCATGTTAATAACAGTTGTGTAGTTGAATTAATAAATTAATTAGACTGATATTATCCGGAACATGATGGAAGGGCATAGCCCAACACGATTCGAGTTTCGAGAAAAAATGGCTCCCCGGCGGGATTTGAACCCGGAACCTCTGGATTACCAGTCCAGCACGCTGCCAATTGCGCCACGGAGACGTATTTGGGAGTCGTACTCCGAGGAATAAGCTAAGCTAAGCCCGGATAACGTCAGTTTAATTAATTTATTAATTAAAAATACCGGCGACAGAATTATTCATCATATCCATCTAACAACATCTAGATAAGATAAAATTCGGTGTGGTTCACCGATCAGGAGGAGGAGGAAACGCCTAGAGTACCTTACCCAGTACCTTCGTCTAAGAGTATAGAAGTAGTGAAAGCTCTAATGAAATATCTTGCTCATCACGGTGTTCCAGACCTAATAGTGTCAGACAATGGGACTGAGCTAAATTGCAACATGATAAAGGAACTTATGTCCCTACATAAAATCAAAATTCATTTTATTAGTAGTCAACATCCTGAATCAAACGGGCCAATCGAAAGATTCCACTCTACTCTTATAGAACACATGCGAATATTGAATAATCAAGAAGAATATAAGAAAGAAACCATTTCCTCCAAGGTCAATTATGCCCTTATAGCTACAAGAATAGCATTCACTCAGCAACCAATTTCACTCCTTTCGAAATTATTAATGGTCATGTTAATAACAGTTGTGTAGTTGATATTAACGTAGACCATCAGCTAACGAATAATTATCTACAGAATCACAAAGAAAAGATGCAAATACTCTACGATGAAATACAGGAGAAAGACCTTGCAGGCAAGGAAAAGGTGACTGATAAAAGAAATTCCTCTGGAGAAGAAATTAAGGAAATACCAAGAGAAGTTTACGTTAAAAACAAACAATTCCAGAGCAAGACTAAAAACAGGTACAATAAAGAGACCATTATCAATATCAATAAAGAGAGAAACACCACTACCATACAACCTAGACACCATATCACGATAGAAAAAATTCATATGTCCAACGTTAAAAGACCACGGAAACCACCAGACAAACGAAAAACAGACTCAAATCGGCAAACTGACCAGGAATCCAACGTTTTAGGGCCCTCTGGACTGCAGCCGCAGCTGCAGGTTCCACCAAAAAGGATGTAACGTTCAACCAGGGAGTTCTGCCTATTAAGCTTGGTGACGCTAAACTGACTGATTCAGAACACACGTTCATCCATTACTATGACCTTACACGGTTAACTAGAGAGATTAATAGCTTACAACTTAGATATAAAGATTGGATTAATAAATTAGGAAATTATAACACTAGCGAATTAGAAGACCATTTCAGATTAACTGAATATAATAGAAATAATTAAAGATAAGCTAGAGAATATTCTTGTACGGAATGGAATAGGCAGCGTAGGTAAAATGATCACGGGCAATTTGGATGCAGCTGATGAAAAACATATGACCAATTTATAATTCACGCCAAAGAAAACGAATTAAATATTCAGAAACAGTTAGAATCTCAATTGTAAATTAATAACAACCTGATAGAAAACTTCAATGATGCCGTTCAACGAATTCAATTCAATAATCAGAAAATTAAGCGTAAACTGTTAGACACATGAATCGTACTGCAAGCCAACTCACTAAAAGCAAACATAGCCTCTATCAAAGAAATTTAGAATCACATACAAATAGTTTACAACTCCATATTAAGCGTGGTACAAGACATCAAAAATGCGTTAACTTTTTGCAAACTTGGTATTACTCATCCTAGCACAATTAGTACCCAGCAACTGTTCCTCGAAATAGAAAAAATCAAGAATTATTACCCAGGAAAACTTCCCCAAGAAATAAAATATGAAACAATTATCGATTTAGAAGCCTTAATGAAAATTCACTGTTCCGTTTTAATCCGTCCCAAATTACATTCTTCTTATCCCTACACATTACTACAACAGATCAATTTGAACTATACTACTTGCACTCAATACCAACCTTGTCCCAGAGAAATTACGTCACCCTGGTCCCTCAATTTCAATACCTTTTGACAAATAAAAACAACTCATCCATAAAACCGTTAAAAAACAACTGTATCATGGTTGGGGAATACTTTTGTTCCAACTTTAATGTTGCAAATGACAAAGCTTTGTGCAAGAAGGAAATTCCTAGCTCGGGAATCACCCAAAATTGTATCCTTGTAAATTTAGAAATTCAGACAAAGACCGTATCCCCGAAATTAATCATTATCTAGCTATTTTTATTAGAAGCGAAATGATCGAAATGAAATCACCCAAAGGCAGTGAAATCAAAGAAATGAAAGGCATCTACCTGATAGAAACAGGCGAAGACAAAATTTACTTTAGAAATGAACTTTTAATCTCCAATTCTTCTTCTAGAGGTCAGCCACGAATTACACCAAATATAGAACTTTCTAATGAGCACTATCAAACCCCAAATCTCTCGATCCATTTCAAAGATGTAAATCTCCGTCAAATCAAACTTGATCGACTACAGTACGTTAAAACCTTCGACTCTACTCATCTCGTAGTGCCTAGTTTATGGACAATTCTTTTGTACTCTTTTGTAATTGCCATAACTTTTATTCTTATCATAAGGAATTATGGACTTTGTATATAAGGAACTAATAATGTAGGGCCTGGCATGCACCTTCCAGGGGATGCCAAACTCTAAGGGTGGAGGAGATATTTTATGGGGTAGATTAGAATAATTGGTAGAATAAGCATAGTGTAAGCAATATTATATTTCTAGATTAAGAGAGGGGAATTTCAGAAGAAAAGAAAAGAAAGAAAGCACTGGCAGTCTCGGGCGAGAGTTAATTGTATTCACATCGGGAAAATCTGTTCAAGTTATTAATTTGTAGTTTGGTGAAAAATAAAAGTGTTTTTTAAAAAACGTTTTTTACGGACTCTAAACATATCTTACAGCAGCGCTCTTGCCGAGCTAAGATGAGCTAACAATCTGGGGTAACATCTGACCGGTGTCACTTGCTTTGTTTTGTTTATTGTGGTCGTGAGAATCAGAATCAGAAAGAAAATTATTGAAGTAAATTCAATTGAAAATTGAAGGATACCCCAGGAGGTCGTTTCACTTAGTTGTCACATGAGCGCTGGTGTATTTATGAAAGATGTCAATAGTCTTGAGGAATTTGAAGAAATGCTAAAGAGTAGGTAAATAAGCTATTGCCACTCGGGGGATTCTCGTCTTCGAAATATACGAGCAGAGTCTATTCACGTTTAGCATGCCAAGCAGGGCCGTCCTCAATCTAAATACTGTGCCGATTCAGTTCCACTTCACCACCTGGTCAGCATTCTGGTTGGAGCAGGGCATGACGCACTGGGCTGGCAGCTGTACATTGTTCATTTTCACTTCCGAGTAACAGCTGGAATGGCAGAATTAAGTCCCATTTTTTTATATACCCGATACGTACACGTGCGAACCATAATAAACCCTACGGTCTGAGTAGAGAATAATATGTAAAGTGTCTTCATACATTGCGTTCTATTTATTATCATTCATTTCTACAAGACATGACAGAAGGCATTGCCAGTATTTTTCGAACCAGCTCACTCAATCAAAAATTCATAAATCTTTTTTATTTTACTTTTTATTTCTTATCTTGCTTCTTTCAGCCAAGAAACATTAATTCCGTTTTATTGCTTTTCAAAACTTGTTCCCAAACTTATTTACATTCTTTTGACAGCATTAAATTCCAGTTTAAACTTCGCTGTCCCAAAGTGAAGTGAAAGGGGTTGAATGGTGGGAAATACGAAGCATCTTTTGAATGAAGAGTAATAAGAAGCCGAAGAAGGCTTATTTAGAAATCACGACATCAGGTACCCGCCCTCGCCCCCATCCACCATGTCCTTCTTTTCTAGTTTGAATTTTCGCATTTAAAACACCGGAGGAGAGAGGTCTTGATTATCATTATTGATCCCCTTTCGTACAAGTACCGGCCGTGCCAGAACACGCTAACACCTGGCCCTTTTGTTTCCCCACCTCTTAATTACAAATATAAAGGGGGAAAGGTGAGTTCCGAAATAATAAACAACGATATTTTAGTTGTCTATTGTGTAACAAAAAATCAATTTTCATTTGTGTG
This sequence comes from Corythucha ciliata, assembly GCA_038030265.1. Classification (NCBI taxonomy): domain Eukaryota; kingdom Metazoa; phylum Arthropoda; class Insecta; order Hemiptera; family Tingidae; genus Corythucha; species Corythucha ciliata. The sequence goes on from CM075943.1 coordinate 21,070,153, forward strand.
ATGATGGCTGGGATGTTCTGTGGAAAAAGTCCAAAGGTCTTTGTTAATTTGACATTTTTGATCGAAACATATTGTTAGTTTTTAATAAATGCATATTTTCTAATGGCTCCATGAAATTCATAATATACGTTCTACGTGTATTAAATAATAAAACTATGCAGACGAGGCTATTTTTATTTATTACTTAATGTTGTATAAGGTAGTATAAAAAGAAATCAAGTTTTAAGATACTTCAAAAAACACGAGCTATACTTTAGAAATAGTAATGAATAAAGAAATAAAAACATTTTGAATTTTTTCAGTTTACAGCCAGCTTTATTGTTTATGAAAATAAAATAAAAAGAACTGGGGGAGCAGCATAAAGAATGAAGTCTGCAATAATTTCAACGGAAGCACTCATTTAATTCGAGCCGCAAGTGAGAGAAAGATGAAACTGGAAAAGTTGATGGGTGGGTGTGTGGGGCAACAGCGACTCGTAACGCCGTCCCTTTCCATCTGTTTTGTCTATGATCTGCTTCGCGGATCTTTTGTCCCATTGGACTCTTATGTTCAATTTCGAACGCACTCAAGAACCGACTACGCCCTTCAGGAGGAAAAGAGATACTTTGAAGAGAAATTATTTATTTCAAAAATGTGCTCATAACTTTTATTTTGTTAGAAAAAATTCCAGAACATCGGCGGGACTAATAGTATTATTTCTCATTACAAGTTTTCTTTGTAAGTATATCCCTTTTGCTAGAATATGAGGACAGGATTTTTTGCTACATATTCATTTTATTTATTTATGCATACATTCATTATAAAAGCGACAGGGGATCTGGAGTTAGGGATCTAAGCCCGTTCAATAGGGGTTTAAAGTTCCTGTCTTGCATTAACTAAAGGTTTTATCATTATAAAAAATGAAAGAACTTCATTACTAATCCGTCTCGCTGAGGTGGGGAGATGCATAGGAGCGAAACTCATGAAAATAAGTTATGTATGTAACGTTCAAATTTCACAGATTCCTCACATCCACGACTTTTTTTTTAATAAGTAAGTTTTTTATAAGGAATAATATTCATCTTATTATGTTTCGGATTTCCATTTCGGTAATAATGTCAGTTGTTAACCTTGTAGGAGTCACGCCAACTATCGCGTCACGGTCCCACGCCTCACGGCCTGACCAGGTGTCGGCGGGAACGTTCAATTAGACGCTTAGTCGACCCCCAACACCGCTCACCTGCAGCGTGTTATTCTTGTGTCATGGGTGCTTGGGGCTCAGATTGACGCCGCAAAGAGAGGAATGAACATAGCCAAACCTCACCCAATGCCAGGATACTGGAAGTATCCATCTAACAACATTTAGATAAGATCAAATTCGGCATGGTTTACCGATCAGGAGAAACGCCTAAAGTTTCGAGAAACAATGGCCCTGGGTGGGGTTTGGCAATGTTCATTCCTCTCTTTGCGTCTCCCAAGGGCGTCACAGTGCCGCAATTGGTAGCGCACTGGACTAGCATTCCAGAGGTTACGGGTTCAAATCCCGCCGGGGAGCCCATTTTTTCTCGAAGCTCGAATTGTGTTAGGCTTTGCGTCATCCGGGTAACATCAGTTGATTAATTTACCTCTTTAATTGAATAAAATAGTATTAAAAATGGCCTAATTGGCGAGCAGGCGATGATTTGTGCGAAGATCTGTGGAAAATGTGACGTTTGAGCGCGTCTAATTGATGCACATTGAACGACTCAAGAAATAATTTTTCTGTGAGAGTAACGCTGTCCATTAGAGGGGTTGCTCGATAGTGGTAAAGTATTTTGCTGTCAGGATTTTTTTCGCTTTAGAGATTTCGAAGAACTACTTTGAGTTCTGCGTCTCTACTGGTTTCTTCTTGAAGGGTTCTGTAGGTCAGTTTCGATGTGGATATGGCAGAAATTGATGCGATGCACAGTTTTGAACTTTTTCATTGATAAAAGCGTCGGCGAGTTTTTTTTTAATTCACTAGAGCTCTGAAGAGGCAATCAGCGTTGCCATTTTCTGTCCCTTTTTTGAAGTAGCGTATCCTTGCAGACGAGTCAGGCCCATTTAAGGGATTTTTGAAGTCAAGGACGACTTTCGGTGATCAATTTAAAAGAGGGAGCGTGCAGGTAGGCACTGGTAGAAGTGACTTACGGGAATTACGGCCAGACGGTCAGACAGTGGCTCGACGAAATTGATGGCCAACACCTGCCCAAGGGAGATAGCGTTAGTGCTTGGAGCTTCGTTTTGAGACATCATGTTCAGAAAGCTTTTTTCATCCCGTTAACATTCATCCCTCTGTCATTACCAACTTTTCGAGTCTCCTCCCCCCTTACTCGTTTGAAAATTTCAAAATCACTTTTTTCGACCACGCTGAAACCTTGGCAAGTCTGGTCCTCGACGTTGTCACTATACTTGACACACCAGTCGAGGGTTTGCCATTACGGTTTGCTTGCATGTGCTCAGCAAACCTGTGTAAAAGAGTTGATACAAGAGCTTTTGAGGCCGCATAAAATAGTTAATGTCTATCTAAAATGGCTAATCTTGACAGAAAATAGTGTGCTCTTTCCGAATCCATCACCATAAGTTGCAAAAATTCAAATTGAAAGCGCGTTTCTGGCATTTAGTTGACAAAAGTGATGTAAGCCTTAAAAATCGTCAGAAAAATCGTATCTCGAAAGGTTTTGATTTCCGGACCATGGTGTATAGGGTGATTTCGGTCGGAAATGAGGTAATATTTTCACCCAAATTTTTTTTGCCACACTTATCCCCTTCCACTCTGTATATACAAGATAAAAAAAAAAAGTTATATTGAAACGGCTGACCAGTCGTTTTGGAAACGTGCGACATCATCCATGGAGGAAACTCTGTTGAACATTTTGACAATATCATCTACGAACACTCTTGAAGATTTCACAATCCGGACCACATCGTTAATGAACAACACTGGCCAACACTGGTAAACAACACTGGCCCAGAACCAGAACTCTGAGGTACACCGGACCCGTTATCCATGAAAGTAGAAAAACTTCCCTCGTATCCGACCCCGAACCCAACCCGGAACCGCCTCCTTAACTCCCAACGTACGTAAATTATGTACCAGCAACAAGTAATCCACAGAGTCGAACGCCTTTGTCAGATCTGTGTATACGGAGTGGACCTCCTCACCATCGTCAAAAACAGACAGAATAAAATCCTTGTAAGACACTTAATTAGTCGCTGACGATCGAACCCTGTCGAACTCTGAAATGAAGGATGCGTTCACTCCGGTTGTATAGTTCCCTTTGTTGGCTGGAGCGTACCGCACTTTGGTGGAGTTTCTGTTCGACTAGAGATAAAAGCTATACATTTTGTTCCGCTCGCGAGAGTCAAAGGTGAAGGTTTTGGAGTCTTCTGTCTGGAGGAATCTATTCACAAGGAAATTCGAAATTCATACATTTTCATAAAATTCTTTCTAAGTCTGAGGTTCTAGGAATGAGAAGGGAAATGACTGAGGATCAATTAAGATCAGGGATTTTGGTATTGAGTTTTATTCTTTTAATATTATGTTTTAACCCCCGGGAATCGCTCAAGGTGGAACCAACGATGTATAAACCTGGATTGCTCACAGAGGACTGGAGGGGCGTGGAGGGGGCAGGTCGTCCCCTGGTGAACAATCACCCTGTCCCTCTCCTTGTGTAGTTGTGGCAATATGGCACTTATTTTGAAACTCCACCCCTCTCATCCACTATGGGAGCTTATTTGATGGCTATTATCAGCTGGTCTTTATCAGCAGTGATGAGCAATCCAGTTGTTTTATATGTATATCGTTGGGTGGAACCCGTAAGAGAAGTAATTAAGAAGCATGTGCTCAAACGCATACAACGTCACTTTGCCTCCTGGGCAACGGTAACGTCGTCAGACGGCAACAATGGACAAAACCCACGGACCTTGTGGCGTCGCGGTAGTGACTGTGAGGTGCGTGCGTGCTCGTGGAAGGAAGGCCACTGGGCTATAAACTCCAATAATGTAGTAAATTGTAAATAAGTAAATTAACTTGATGGGCTCAGGCTCATTTGTTATAATACAGATAGCTATTAATAAAGATATCTAGAAAAAACAAAAACCTGGGAATGGGCTTTTTCCATTTGTAACATGATTCGAGAGGGCTGAAGTTAATTATAAGGTACATATAAGGGTAATAATACACACTATTATTATTATTATTATTATTTTTTTTTTTTTCGGGCAACTACTAGGTTATTAGCCCTGCAACTTCACTTTAATGATAAAAACTAGTATTTTATTCCACACTATTATTATTATTATTATTATTATTATTATTTTTTTTTTGTTAAAAGTATACATAATATATTTTGTCTGTCCCCACCTAACTGTCAATTTCTCTTTCAGCTTATAGAAGTACCTTTGATAAACCAACCGGGAGTTTTTCTCGTGAAATCAAAGTATATTTTTGTTTTTTCCAACTTCTATGTAAAATAGAAGTGTAAAACTATATTCGTCACACCAACCCACGAGTTGAAAAAAAAAGAAAAGTGCAGAGCTCTATTTGAGCGAGTATAGAGAAACGAAGCATGTGTGTGTATAAGGGAAATGACTAAAAGGTGGCGAGTGGTATAATGTTGGATGGAGCGGATGGTGGTTGGTGATGGTGGGAAAATCCCCTTTTGGCTCTCCCGGATGTCTACCCCTCTCCACCCACATGATAGTGAAAGTATCGATTAAAAGCGAGGCACTTTTCGTTTTTCCTCTTCTTTTTTTTATTAGTTGATGAGTATAGTGGTTAGGAATGAGGGGGTAAGAGTCATCACACGCGATCTGATATTGTTTATAGTTTTAGACGGTATTCCGCAGGGGCTGTTTGGTGCTTTGGTGGCCCAAAGATAATGTGAAATATAAAGGGAGAATCAAATGCACTAGTTATCAGAAAAGATAAACTTGTGCTTCGTGCAAAGTTTTTTATCCTCGAGAAATCAAAATTTAAGGATTTTGAAAAATTAGCATCTATTATTTAATACGTGCTGAAAGAAAACAGGGTGACTGACGTCACAGTAGACGCAATTTATCAATTTCAAGCAAGTGTGAAATCGGTGTGCCCATAATCGTGTGAAAAGCGGTAGATTAGCATTGGCTACATCAAATAAATTTATGAGAAGGAAACCAGCATAGTAGATTGATGGGAAGAGGGGGACTTAATTAATAAATTGGTTATTAGTCGTCTTTATTGCCTCGCTCTGATAACCGTCGAATCCTGGGAATTGAATCGTTTTCATTCTGTTTCCCCGATATTTCTCTGGTAAAAACATTATAGTACGCACTATAGTACGGTCAGACTTTTAAGAATGCCAGGACAGGATTCCCGAAAATTGTGATCACTGATTGTTAGCTTCCCCGTACCCCTTCTGAGAAGTAATACGCCGCGAATAATAAAAAATGCATTCATATGGCAACTTGTAGTTAAGTTTTGCTCATTGTCAATTTGTCAGTAATCCAACAATCTGATTAATAGCGTTTTTCCACCTGTTCCGTAAACTAGCGCAGGTATATGATTTAATTTAAAGAGTATACGGTTGAAAAAATGTAACCAAGGGCAGAATTTTCCAAACGTTAAAAACTCGATTAGTTTATTAGATAGCATATAGATGAGAAGTGGATATTAAGGTTTGGATTCAGTTTAAAGTTTAGTGTCAATGAATCGAAATTAGTTTCAAAAATCCAATTTGAGGTTATTTGAAGTGTACCCACAAAAAGAAGGCGACCTTTATATTGAAAGTTCATAGACCACAGTTTCGCATTATCGGCTCCACTGAAAATAAGGCCTTTTCATCGCTTGTTTTCGTTTCATTTTCCTGAAAGGGATCAAGAAAAGGATGTAGAAAGAACCCTGAAACCTTCCCCGAGAAGTGAGTGGTGGCTCGCTATACTCCACTACTCCATTCTCACTCACTCATCCATTCTATGGTGAATAGGTATAAGCTCTACACCTTCTTCAAACCTTGCTATCGCACCCCCCCCCCCATCGCTCCACACTTCAAAACAGACGTGAATTTTGCCCGGAGTTAGTGACTCCATCAATCTTAAAAGCATTACTACAGGTGACGGTGGAGGGCTTGCCTTGAATTCGCCGTACAAATGACTTCCATTACAAACGTTCATTTCATTTTATTCCGCGTCTCTAAGACAAAACGACGACGGGGGACTTTCAGTCAGAGGAAGGGAGAGTCGCTTAGAGGATTGGTGGCATTGTTTAATATGAAATGTGTAGACATTCGTGTCATTTACAAGGGAGACCGAAGCAAGCGAAGGGGTGGGTGGAAAAGGAAGAAATGGCTTGCTCGGGTAGACAATTTGGTGCACGGTGTCTTTTAAAAGAAGAACATTTCCCCCCACACTCTACTCGTTTTAAGAAGAAAAAAAAAATTTTTCCAAGCATAAGAGAGGAAATGCAGACACTTCTTGTTCATACTCATCTTGTCAGCTCGCTTCATTTTCTTTGTGTGGAAAAATAAATAATCCGGTCCCTCGAGGGTAATGAGCTGCGTTCAACAAAATTCTTGTTTGCTCGGGGCTGGATAAGAACCAGTGTTTACGACCCAAATTTTATTCTTTATTCGACACGATTGAAATTATAAAGGAACGGACGAACTTCATTCGACGAAAAACGTTAATGTAAAAAAATAAAAAGTCAAGCGTTTGCAGAGGATACGTGAGCACAGTAATGACTTTTCAGTAAATTCTTATCTCTTCTGCTTGAATTCTCCTATATTTTTTGTTGGGTTTCTTTCTCTAGAGATCTCTTCTCAGCACGTGCCACCTTGCTGAACGGATATGGATAAAACTCGACTCAGAAAAGTCAGCCCTTAAAAAAATAAAGCGACATCAATCAGCATTATGTTTCCCGAGAGTGCCACTTAAGGCACATTTCGAACTGTAGGATATTTCAAACTATCAAATTTAATATGCCACGCGAAGGTAACTTGATGAAATACGCGATTAAGTAAATAAAAAAGTCGGAAAACTGTGATCTAAATCTACCTTGAATGTTGGACTTGGCTCGTTTTGGACGATGTAACAAGAGGATCCAAAAAGAAGTATTAGGCATTGTGATGGGAGGGGGGACACTTGGATGTTCTATCTGAGTTTTCGTTATTAGTTTCATCCAGGCATACCGAATCGGAAATTAAAGCTCTCACTCGAGTTCATTATAATTCCTCGGGTCGATATAGTGGAGTAGAGTGAACATGATGTATAGTACGAGCCAAATATGTATTGTCTTCTCCAAATACACGCAGGATTCCTGTTGTGTGTCAGGATTCCTCACGGTGGCGGTGAAATCAAACACTCAACAGGGCGAGGAAGGAAGAAGGAAATAAACATATTGCCTGATGCATCCAATTTTTTAAGCCCTGTTCACACGATGCAATGTTTGAAGTTATATTGCATGCTGGTTTTTTAAAAACATAAAATATGTTCCTTGGTAGTGACCGGGTGTTTTTAAAAATCCAGCATGCAATTTAGCTTCAAACATTGCATCATGTGAACAAGGCTTTATAGTGGTTTGCAAGATGAACACGTCTATTTTTATACATTACACCTCCAGTTACGAGAATTCCGTACATTAAAAGAGTCAGGGTCGATACGGATTTTCGACCAGACGAACCGTTGATGGGGATCCTCACTTGATGACCCCCGTTTTTGCCCACTCCGCACTCGTTTTTAGGGGCTACACGAATTCGCCCGCACAGGGCGCCATCTAACTTGACAGCCCTGAAAGGCCAAAAAGGAGCCCAGACAAACGTGGACCTCACTGGGCCGCTCTGGTCCCTAAAGATGAGCTTGCGTAAGTTAGAATATAACCAATATGAAGACATCAAATCGTTAAAACATAATTTGTTATGAAGAGACATTGTTGTTACAACTTGCGTAATTTGTAGACGCCGGCTCATAGTTGACTCCTGAAGTCGAGAAATCGGCCTTTACCCACGACACACGACTTTTGCATTTTTCTGAACTGGTTGAGCATGGTCAGAGGGACTCAAAACCTACGTATTGGGGGCCTTATTCCTCGGGGCTCGGGAAAAAATTCCGCAAGAGGGATTCAAGGGCACCGAATTATGGCTCTATAAGTTCTACGAATACTGACATTCACTGTGTATGGTCCTCCCCCCACAGTGGTGGATCTAGAAATTGTATCTTGATGGGAGAGGTTCTGCCATAAATCTGATTTACTCTTTATTTTATTCTAAGTTTCACTCTCAAACTTGCCTCCAAGGAACCGTAGAATGCGTTTTCTCAATTGTAGTCACGAATTATTTACCCAATTTTAGCCGCGAATTACCGTGTTTCCTCAATTCTAGCCGTGAATTGACGTATTTTCTCAAATTGATCCACTATTTATCGTGTTTCTCCATCTGATCAGCGAATGGGCGCATTCTTGCCCATTTAAGTCGCGAATTTTCTCAATTTGACCAGCGATTGAGCTACATTCATCTACTTTATAAATTGTTAGTAGAAGCGCTTAAACTACAAGGGTTAGTAGGTAGCATGCGAAAAGTCGTAGCCGTGTGAGGCTTCGTCGTCAGTTTTCTCTCCACAAAAAAAAAAAAAAAAAAAAAAAAAAATTCCCCTTTCATTTAGCCGCAAATTATTTCTGAATTTCACCCGTGAATCACCGCTTTTACTTAATTTCAGCGCCGAATTAGAGGATTTTTACAAAATCCATTTTAGCCTCATATCCATTTCAGTTTCAAATTAGCGCTTTTTCTCAAATTTTGTTGTGAGTTAGCGCTATTTCTAATTTTATTTCGGAATTATTTTCCCATTCTTAGAGGCGAATCATTTCTTAATTTCAGCCGCGAAACACCACGTTCCTCCAGCTTAGCTGCAAATTAGCGCATTATCTCAAATAGATCCGTGAATCGGCGTCTTTCTCCATTTTATATTGCTAGTACAAGCGTTTTTTGCAAACATTAGGCGCACGAATGTGAGATTTGTCTCTATTTTAGCTGCGAATGAGCGTTTGACACCAATATTAGTCGGGAATTATAGTGTTTTGTCTGAGTTTTAGCCATTAATAACGATGGATTTCACTACAGAGAGTTAAGGTTTGAGTTACGCTAACTTAGAATTAACAAAACAAATGCGTCTCAACTCATGTAAACAATGTTGAAGTTTTGTAACTCAAACTTAACTCTCGGAGGTGAAATTCGTCATAAGCGGGTTTTATGGTTTTATCACTCACATGTATCCATGAATTAGCGTTTCTCTAAATTTTAGCATCACATTACCGCTTTTTCTCTACTTTTGTCATGAATTAGCACTATTTATCAATTTTAGCCGGTGAATTATTTTTTAATTTTAGCCACGAATTAGCTCATTTTCTTAAATTGGTCCGCATACAAGGTCAGAATCCTGAGTTCTTTGAATTTGGACCGGCAGCAGGACGAACGCCTTTCCTTAGAAACTTGAGCACCCTTGTCGAATGAGGTGAATTGCCCAAACCGGAACGCCAGTGAAACTGCAAGTTTCAGGGTCGTTTGGGCATGAATCCTGAGTAAATCGGTCCCTACTGCACTTTTAAGCCTTCAACTTTGAATTTGAATTTCAACTTTATTTATTAGCTAAATTTAAATTGAATTATATGCATATTTTGCCCGTTCGGGTCCTAATTGATGGATTGAATTGACAGTTTCAAGTCTTCGGATTTTAATTCTTGCAAAACTGTAAGTTTCGGGTCTTAATTTCAGCAAAATTGCAACTTACAGGTTACTTAATTTCGGATAAATTGCATACTTTTTGGTGTTAAAATCTGTGGAATTGCATGTTTGTAATTTTTGTTTTTTGTGGGCTCGGACCCCTCGCTAGCCGGCCATGACCGACTGTGCCGTAGCCTTACGAGGCCTACATTGCCGCACCATACCCCAACGATATTGCAACATTTTGTTGGCAAATATCCGTAAAATTGGATGTTTCCACTTTCCAGGCACAATTTTTGCGAAATTGCACTCATGTCCTCGTTTCAGCAAGTTTCAGGGGCTATTTATTCGGAGGCCAGTGACCCTGGACTAGCCGTCCCTAGCTGAGCCTGTGTCCTGACGAATAGCCGTGTAGAATTGCAACATTTAAAGATGAATATTTGTGAGTTCCTGCTCGGGTCCTGAATTTGAGCACAAATTCAAGTTGCCTGGATGAATATCCGCGAATCGGATTGTTTCGAGTCTTCGAGTGTTAATTTAAGTGAAACTGCAAGTTCATGGCCTTATTCGAGTCAGTGGACCCAACAAGCTAACTGAATGAGCTAACTTTGAATTTCCATGGCCGAATAGCAATGCGACTTTCGGATCTTAATTCCTGCGATTCATGTTTTGGTTCTCAATTTCATTAGAAATGCAAGTTTCTGGTAACACTTTCAGTGAAATTACAAACTTTGTTTCTTAATATCAATTATACATATAGCAATTGTCGGGACATGTTTTTAAGTAGCCACGGCCGAGAAGTCGCCCGAATCTTTTTTAAGTAGCCACGGCCATAATCCACGGCCACGGGGATAAATGATCGCCCACATCTTAACGAACAACCGCAAATTTAAATTGCATTATTCAGAGCACTATATTTTTGAATTATTTGCTGAATAACCGTGAAATGCAAAATTTCGGTCAAGCAACATTGCTAGCTTCTGGGCATATTTTGTGGCGGTGGAGATCAAGCTAGCCGGTACCAAAAGCTTGACAATTACCAACGAAATTAGAAGTTTGCCGGCTCAATATCCAGGCAAATGCAAGTTCTGGGACTTAATTTCGGAGAAATTTCAAGTTTTGGAGCCTTTTTATTTTTCACTGTCCAATCAGAGCCCAAGCTTGATGAAACGAGCGAACCTCGTTCTCTCTCTTAAGGCGCGTTTACACGGTTCATTCTCTTGGCTCAATTTCATTGATTCAATCAAATTGTACCTAACGTGTAAACATATTTTCAATGATACTGCTCCATCAAATTTCTATAATAAACGTGATGCCCAAGCCATTCAATGAAATTTCTTCCATCATATTGAGCAATGAGATTGAACCGTGTAATCGCGCCTTTAAACTGTCATTATTCGGCCCAATCAGCTCTGGGGAATACGAAATGCTACCCATCCTTCTGTCTTGAGGGGCCCATGCCAGTCGGTTTCAGCTTCAGATCCGATTGAGTTACTTGGCTCCTCGCAGGCATGTTGAAATAGAGCACGCACGACTCATCAATTTTAATTGTGTTTCTTTTGAATTATTGCACTTATCGATAGCAATGAAACTCTGTAGGTTCTCTTCTGAATCTACAATTTTCGAGTTAGGTAATCGTCCTACAATTCCAAGGCCGATCTGGCAATCCATGGAGCTGTGACAGCTATGAATTCTAGCTTTAGCCAATGAAAGAGCAACACGAGCAGGGATTAATTATATTTCATTGGACACAGCTCAAAGCTCGAGCCTTTTCAGCTCTCAAGTGAAGGTGGCTTTTGGCCTGGTTTTTGGAAGGTACTAGTAAGTTTTTCTATCGAGCTGCCTGAGTTTTTCTATCATTTATTCTTGAAATGAATAACAAATATCCAACGGGAAAAGTACTATCATAATAAACGGTAACACAGCAGAGCTTTTCTTGATAAAACAACTATTCGAGTTCATTTTTCGCAATATACATTCTTTCTTATTTTCGTTCAAGGTCAGGGATCTCGACAATGAGGTCGACGTGACGTATCTAGCATCCTCGAGATTGAAGAGGTCTGTGAGACTAGGTTCTTCAACTGCGGTAAAAAAAGCATGAGAGGATGTATGTAATGCCGACCATTTTAACCCTCTCTTCTTCAACGCTACTCTGCTTTTGCTCCCTTATATTATTTTCATCGGCCCCGATATTGATCGTACGTAATATATACAAACAAATTTTATCATCAGCGAGTTAATCCCACGGTATTAGACTCCAGTTGGTTTTGGGGCACAGAATACTCCGGCTAAAGGGATGCTACAGGGGTCGAAATTAAAGGGGATGAAAGAAAGAAAATCATGAGAGGGCTGAGTGGAGGTTACCCCTTTTGCCAACCTGATAGCCCAACACTAACAAGGGCAGAAGGTGGATTGCCCCTTGAGATTTTAATCTATAATTGCGGCTGAGGGTTGTAAATTATCCGGCCACCTTCCCCGCACACAGATCCAATGCCTGTCTGGTTCAACTTGGGAAGGAAGGAAAAGTGTAAATTGTGTAGAGGATTGAGGAAAGCAAAATAAAACAACATTTGGAAATTATTCCATCCTCCTATTATTAATTCAAAGGAAATAAAATAAACGCCTTCATTTTCTAACGCAGCTATTGATTTTTATAAATTACATTATTATGAATGAGATGGATATCTTACTATACTTATCTTACATACTTATTAATAATAAAATACTAAATCCTATCTGAAAATTCCCACTCCCACCCACCAGGTAATTTGAAAGGTATATTTGAGGCTTTTCGGCACACCAAATGAATGTTAATTCTGTCCACTTCAAGCTAACAGAGATGTCGAGTCGCCCCCTCAAGCCGTGATTAATTTATTTTTATTTCCATTTTTACTCCGAATGAGAGCTTTCTCTATTTCCTATTGTTAGCGTTTCGGCAGGGCGTCCATTTCCTCTCTATTCACTTTACTTCCATGTTTCAAATATTTTATGCATTCATGTGACAACAAATCACCGCGCTCTCAAATGCGGGAGCCATTAAAAACCATCCATCATTCTTTAACGCAGAATTCTGATAATAATATTTTATTCATTTGCAGGCCACTCCTTTGATATAAACGAGGGGAGCTATTTAGCCCGTCCGCGTAGTCGATAACAAGGATTGAATAAATAATGAATATACCCAGACTGAATACGCGAATATCGGATTAAAGGGTCAAACTGGCATTTTCCACATTTTTAAGAATTAATGCACTCCACGATTTAAAGAGGAAACTATTTTTTAATCCTTTGTTTTTTCATTCGGTGTTATAATGGAGAAACTTGACGGTTGCTGTTCAAGATAGCACTTTCTAAAACCAGCTTTTTCTTCCATTATTATCATGTTAATCCTTGCAGAGCAACTATAGTTGATCTCCAACAGCCACATCTCCTCTTCTCTTATTTGTTGAACTTCAAGATTTATACTTGAGAGTCAAGTTTTGAATGTTGCCCATTCTTACCCCGGCTAGTTCACAACGAGAATTATTATAAAGGTTTTCTTTTGCCTTTCTTTTAACTTTTTTAACGAGAAAAGGACTAGAATAGGAGTTGTTAGATGATGGGCTTTTTCTCTGTGAACTAAATATAAATTAAGACTCTCCTCCAACATTTTGTAAGACCACCAGGGGTTTTCGCGCAAGAGCCTACATATAACAAGTACATGTACAAGTACATATATAACAAGTTTATTTGCTGGATCATAGAAGAAGAGCTGGAAGTACACGACGAATTCACTTTGTGAGAGTTTGTATTATTTATATAAAAGTATAGTATTACGAAAAAACAAAATGGACTATCATTGATGCAGAAATCGTATCCCAATACGGACTGTTGAGGGGTAATAAATCTCGAGCAGACTAGATGTTCGTTGACTCGAGCCATGTACGCCGGTATACGGGTATCCATCATTTTAATTTAATTGATTGGTCCTGTTTTCAATATTTAAATTCACGCATTGTAAGTATTTGCCTGGTATGAATAATTGGCATTCAGTCAATAACGTTGTTCAAATGTGAATGACAAATACACAGACGATTAAGTAGAAATTATAAATAAAACAAGAGAACTTCATGGGTCATGCTCATGCCCAAGTTTCATAACAGAGGGGAAGCCATAACTAAAAGTAGCGAGGAAACTGCGTCATCAGATTGAGCTTTTCAAGTTGTTTTTGAGATGTTAGTAGAATTTTTTGTCAACAATTCCGAACAGGCAAGTCGAATGACGTGAGCTCCTCACTACGGGGCTACCTCTTCAGTTTCGTGCACCCTTGTCGTGCCGTCTATTTATCATTTATAGTTTTTTTTTGTTTTATAAATAATGAATAGGTACGCTTTTTATGGTTGGTACGTTGCATTATTCCACCATGCTTGTGTTTCATTATCGATTTACTATTAATACGATGGCAAGGGGGGGGGGAGTCCCGTGGTAGAGTATAATTGAGACCGCCTTGAACGAACGTGGAAAGAAAATGTCACAATTGGGCTGGAAAAAAGTGGTAATCCTTGCGGAAGAAGGCTTTCCACGGTCCACGCCGGGATCACCACATGCTCTGTCACAGAAATACAAGATCCCACTTTGAAAACAGGGTATCCATTTCTTGACATTACCGTCACTATTTGGCAAACCGTCAATGACCAAGTAAAGGAAAAACCAATTTTTTGCACTTTTTTCTTCGTGACCCACTCTGTCACCCCACCACCACCATTCACCACTTCTCAACAAGGTCTGAGGATTTTTTCCAAATAAATTTCTCTTGAAGGCAATCCTGTAAGGTTATTTGAAGGAAGGGTTGAGGATGGAAGATAAAAGTGACTAGCCCCCTTGGGGAGAACGAAAAAATAAATAAATAAAAAAACGCGATGAATTATACCAAGATGACATTTAATTTAGAGGAAGCCTCATAAATTAGAACCCACCCTCCTGCTACCACAATTCCATGCAAATTTGAAAAAAGAAGAGATTTAAAGGTATTTGCCCCCAGTAGTAAGAGTGATAGAGATTCACTTGAAGGGCAAAATCAAACAGAATATAAACTTTCTGGGATATTTAACCGTATAGTGTTCATTGCTGATTCCGGAGCAGTGGAGCTGTTGTAGCCTATCAACGCTGTTAGAAGGTTACGTCGCCCTCCGATCGTCAGTTTTTCATACCGCAGCAATGATATCAAAGAGCATTACTGCTTCTAAAATATGAATGAATCTTTTCTAGACAGATTATTCTCTTTACGCGAGCACTGCCACTCTACACGGTGTTACTATACTGCACTCATGATGCTCAGTGGAATAGAGGCAGGGGTCTAATCAAAATGACAAAAAGCTAGAGTTCAGAAAATACGAGTTCATGTACTTTTTGAAGCCGTCATTGTGAATTTTGCGACCCAGCTGTTTCCGAAATTCTCCACAAATCCCTCTTATTATTACTATGTAAATACAAACCTCACTCCCCACCATAGATACGGATTATTTGATCTAGAAGCTGCTAATTTTGTGGCAGAAAACTGCCGTTTGCGGGAACGGATGATTCAAATCTCAATTTAGTGGATTTCGCTCCTTCGAAATTCCTTTCTTGGGATTGAATCTTCCAGAAATGAAATTCCGTCGGTTTGAACCTTCGAAAAACCAGTTGGGCGGGTTTAGCTCTTTGAAAAAACCAAACGGTGTCAGGCTGCGACAAAAAACGACAAAACAATTTCTCGTGTTCCACCCGTTGGAAAAACACAATTTCGTGGGGTCGACTCTCTCAAAAAGCCAAAGTTAGAAGGTAGTCTCGTCTTGGCATAATTTCAAGGGCTTGGGCCATTCAAACCACAATTTGATTGATTTGGAAAAATAGCGAGTTTGCCTCCTTTAAATTCGACATTTCGGAGTTAGGTATGTCTTTCGCCATAATTTGAAGATTTGGCCCGTTCAAATACCAATTTTAAGGATTTCCCTTCCATTGGTTTATAGCTTTGAATTGATTATATTTATATTTATTAACACCACTTCTACAGGAACATGTGCTGCCTGGTTCATCAGCCCACACAAAGTCCCCAAATCCTTACGCCTAACAACTATCACTCCATCATCAGCAAAAAACTGACAATACACACCTTCTCGCTAAAATTATCTGATAAGACTATCTATCACTGGACACCACAAAAGGGGCGAAAGGCACGAGCCTTGAGGAGTCTCCCTCTCAGCCCCCTCACTTCCACTCCATTACCTCCCAACGTGGCATTCACCCACCTATTCCCAAGCATCACTTCAATCATGTCGACCACAATTTCTTCGAATCCGAAGTCCTTCAGTGCTCTTACCATGCACTCCCGTGAAACATTATTAAAAGCACCCTCAATGCCAATTAACAACCCCAAACAGTACTCCTTAACCGAGAAACTGCCTTCCGCCAGCGGCATCAGCGCATGCAAAATGGTATCCGTCGACCTGCCAGCATTATAGACATGCTGATGCCTACTAAGCTCTCTAACGAACAATATCTCCTGACGGATGTACAAGCCAATCACCCGCTCCAATATTCTTAGCCCCACAAAGTTTATACTTATAGGACGGAAATCCCTCCGCTCGGTTATAAATCTTCCACCACATTTTTAGGTATAAACTGAACTCAGACCCTCTTCCAGGGCTGAGATTTCTCTCATAGCCAAACCTTTAATCACTATCTGACGGAGACGCCCCAACGTCGAGAGTGCCCACTTAAAACGCTCCTTCGTGCAGATACGTTGACTCTGCTCCACACGCATTTCATTCGCCCTTTCCTCACCACAGCGAGAAACTGGCTGCCTCTCCGACCCTGGAAAATGAGTACTGAGGCTCTATACCAAGAGGCTACATAAATTTGTTTACTTACTCCCCCCCTCTTTCCGTGATCGAAATGCTCGCCACCGCAAGATCCGTCGTCGAAAATCCCGATACCGCCACTGGATGAAGACTTGACCTCACCACTACACAGGCCTTACAGGGCCTCGGGAGCATGAATCTTAGAATGAAGTTTAGATTCCGCAATCCTCTCACCTGCCCCCTATAAACACAGGGCTCTAGAAACAGACCTACAAGAAATTCCAACCTCCCCAGCATGACAGCAATGTCCGCTACAGCTGGCTTGCTATGATGTAAATTAGCCTGAAGTATTTCCATATTATTTTTCTCGCTTTGAATTAGAAATATTTTGCAAACAGCTACGCTAACGCTAACGTTAACGCTATTCACATTTCAACCAACGAAATGCTTACTACCCTAGCAACGCGCACACAAAAATTAACTTCAGCGTTTACGGGACTGGTTGCAAAAACTCTCTATCATGATAATAGTTTCAGGATTTGTTTTGTGGGCACGGAGCACGGGTTAACTGAATCCAACAGCAACCGAAACCTGTCAAATATTTGCCTTCATGTGAATACTTGCAGGAAGGAGCGTAAATTTTCAAGGTAAAAGTTAATGTTTTACAGAAAAAAGAAGATTGTTCGCGCGTGCTGAATTTTCTGGAGATTAAAATGAGACCTTGAAGTCCAGGATTGTTCCAGAAAAACGGCGATAATTTACGGCATACCGAGAAAGCGAGGTTTATTGGAGGGGGGCCCCCTTAGTGGGTTTTATTTTCGCATAATTGCAAGTTTCTGGTCTTAATTTCCCCAAAATTAAACTTTTCCGAAACCGGGTCAACCGGGCCCAACAGCGCTCCAAACCTTGCAAATATTTCCCTCGAAATTACATTACTAAATGTCTGCGGAATTGAAAATGTTGGGTACTCACGAAATTGTTTGTTTCTGGTAAATTCATCTTTGCAAAATGAGGTAATTTCCAAGAAAATATAAAATTCCGAATTATGCATAAATTGACGCATAAGCACTAATTTAACATGAAAACACTCACTACGCGGTTTTTCCAGCGGCTTACGCCAATTTCCCGGCCCGGCAAACTTAGAAAATTAATACAATACAGTGACGCCATAAAAAGCGGGAAATTCAAATGCTCAAATCCAAGACATGATTAATTAATCTATAACTAAGAAGTAGAATTACTTTGTAATAAGAAAAATCATAATTGTGCATATATTAACGTATAAGATCTAACTAAATGTGAAAAATCAAATCCACGGTTTTCCTAGCCAGGGGAATTTGGAAAATGTTTACAATATTGTGACGTCTTCTCAAGCGGGAAATTCAAATACCTAATTCTAAGAAATGATTAATTACTCTATTGATGTTGCCAATTAAGGTTATGATTTCTTGTTTTAAACATGTTTTTCAATCTGTCCCGTCCGTATCTGATTGTTAAAAGTTCAATTTTTTTGTTTTGGAAATACAAAACTGGGGGCTTGTTTTTGGTGACTATGAATCTCGCCTAGCCGGGCACGACTGCGCCCAAGCTCTGACGAGTAGCTGCCACATTGACACATTGTAATACGCGAAATTGGAAGTTTCCTGGATGAATATTTGTGAAATTGCAAGCTTCTGATCTTTATTTTCGTGAATTTGCATGTTTCAGGCCTTCTTTCTAGTGACCAGGGAACTTGGGCTAGCCGGCCACGTTAACGCCCAAATTCAGATGAATGAATGCAAAATGGGGAACTAGCATGAATCTCAGATTGGGAAGATAAGTATACCGGTGATTTGACCGGTGAACTGAAGGATAACAACGGAAGTTGCAACCCGATTGGTGCGTTTTAAGATTTTTAAAAAAGGTTCAAAGTTCTTTAGGAGGAGATGGATGGTGCTAGGGGAAATGACGTAAATCCTTACTTGGGAAGCATTTGAGGGAACTCTAAAATTGTTTATTTACAAATAACATGAAAAATGTCCCTCCAGTTAACGCGTCTAACCCCCCTCCCCTCTTCCGTACATCATCCATTTCAAAAATTAAGTTTTGACGTAATCGAACCCCCACTCAAAATTTTTAAAAAATCACTAAAAAAGCATTCTTGACTGGTTTCAAAGTTTAACATGAGCAACATACTTGTGGAAGAGCCCTCTTTAAGCAACACCAACTTTTGTAAAATGTGCAAGTTCCCCATTACAACATTTTAGAGCTAAACATAGTTAAATTGAAAGTTACCTGACTGAATATTTGTAGAAGTACAAGTTTCACGTCCAAACATTCGCGAAATTGGTAGTTTCGAGACTTCAATTTCGTTAAATTGCAAGCTTTAGGGTAGAAGTGGCCAACCTAGGGCCAAAAAGTGGACCGCTGAGCTATTCACAATGGCCCGCCCGTAGCCCACAGTGATAAATTATCATTTTTAATGTTGAATTTTGGCGCCTCTCGGATTTTTGTGCAAATGGAAAACACTATACAAATGGCGCCTCCTCGTGGGCGGCTAATCACCTGTTATAAGTGGCCACGTAATGCAGACCAAAATTGAAAATAACGTTCATTTGGGGCTGAAATTGAGATAAATGGCTAGTTCACGGCTGAAATTATTGAGAAAAATACCTGATTCACGAACAGAAGTGAGATTAAGTGATAAATTATGGATAAAGTTAAGAAAAATGCATATAGGAAATTCGCGAGGTAAAACATTACTTGACGGCTAAAATTGAGAAAAAGCTCTATAATCGCGGATAAAGTGTAAAAAACAGTTATTTGCGTTTAAAATTACGAAACACGCTAATTCGGTAATTCACCATTAGTTTTGTAAAAAGCACTAATTCACGCCTAAAATTACGAAAACATGAATTCTCGGATTATTCAGAACGCAAGTTCGTGCCTCAATCTGAAGACATTCGCTAATTCATGGCTAATAGTAAGAAAAAACAGCTAGAAGCATGGAAATGACAATTTTCAGCTTCTGAAGGCAAGTTCGTGGCTCAAACTGAGAAAAAACGCTAATCCATAGCTAAAAGCGAAACAAATCTCGCTAATTCGCGATTAAAAGAAAAGTTGCTAATTCATGGAATCAAATTGAGAAAAATCGCTAATTAGCAGCTAAAATAGGGAAAAACAGGAACTCACTGCACAATTAAATAAATTCAGATAAATCGTTAATTCATGGATAAAATGGTGAAACATCGCTAAAATGACAAAAAACGATAATTCTCGGCTAAATTGGAGAAAAATAGCTAACTCATTGATAAAATTGGGAAGAAGCACTGAAACAAAGAGAACGCTAATTCGCGGATTAAATGGAGAAAACGTCAATTCGTTGCTTCTAAAGGTAACTTCGTGCCATAAAGTGAAAAAAACCGCTAATCCGCGGCCTAATTTTTTTAGAAAAAGCGTTAGGTAATTCGCGACGAAAATTCAGGGAAGTCTAATTCGTCGGTGAAACTGGAAAAATCAAGAAAAATGGCTAATTTATAGGTTAATTTGAGATATTTTCTTATTCACAGAAAATTGAGAAATCAGGAAAAACACGAATTCACCGCGAAATTCATATAAACCGCTGACTCACTGCTAAAATGGTGAAAAATAGCTAAAATTCGTGGCTAAAATGAGGATAAATCTTTAATTCACTGATAAAATTGAGAAGAAGCGCTGGTGTGTCGAAATAACGCTAATTCCCGGTTAAAATGAAGAACACGCGCATTGTGGCTTCTGAAGTTAAATTCGTAGCTGAAAGTGAACAAAATCGCTAACCCACGGCTAAATGAGGATTATGCGCGATTTCGCGGATGAAATTCAGAAAAAGCGTTAATTCTCAGCGAAAATTGGGAATCAAAATTCTCATTGATGGCTCGCTAGGAGCAAATTAGGTGAAACGCTATGCTCAAGAAAAATGGCTGTTTGTGGGGTTAGAACATTTGCTATTTCTCAGAAATCAATTGAGTAAATCGAAAGGCGCGTTTTCTGGAGACAACTGCGAGGCAAAAATTAGAAAATATAGCGCTAATTCACAGGTAAAATCGCGAAGGGCATAGCCCTGGCCGTCCTAGGAATAGCACACTGCTATTTTAGTGTAGGGCTTGTTCAGACCTACCTACCTAGAGGTATGACTCGAAATCCGACATTTTTGACTTGTAACACTGCTGTTCTCAGGGTGCGATATGTTGTCGCCGGTATTCTATTAAATAAATTAAATGAAAGTGATATCTTTCCGGATGATGATGGAAGGGCATAGCCCAGCACGATTCGAGTTGGGGGGGTTGGGATTTTTCGAGATAGAAAAAAACAAAAAACAAGGAGCCGCGAAAAGGTTTCACTTTCATTTAGTTTATTTAATTGAATAATGGCGACAACATCTTTCTCAATTTATGTTGTTGAAGTTTTTGTTCAGGCCCCCAAGTACGTTTTATTCAGAGCGTCACGCGGCCTTTTAGTTGTGCTCGACGAAATTGGGAGGGGGTGAGGATTGGTGGCCCGCCCTGAGTTCTTACAAGCAGGTTTATGGCCCTGCTTTAGGGCTGGGTATTGTCTTTAGATGGAGTCCCAAGTGCGCCCAATGCTTGATGAAAATTACATCTTTCGGAGCTATAAATATCAATGAATTCGAAAGATTCGGGGGCTTAAAAATCCGCTAAATTGCAAGTTTGCCATTGTTTTTTGTCGACTAGACAGTCTCTAAAGGCTCCCTCGAGTCCAGGGTCCTTCGTTCCGTGAACTGTTCACCTTAATTAAAAGTCACCTAGGAAACCCATTCAAACGACCATGTCTGTAAATGTTGTGCTCTTCGCGTGTTAGTATTTTGCCAAAACGATAATTTTGAAAAAATGCCATGAAAAACAGGAAAATACCACTAAAGCCCGGTTCACCTCTATCATTTACGCTTCCGACCCGACGCCGATCGTGCACGTCGGTTCATTGGCGGTGGAAACGCTTGTACTATACGGCTCGACCACATTGCGGTTGGAAAGACAATCTGAGAGGGCTGAGAAGCGTAATAGCCGTCAATTATTCGGTATTCACGCCTATTACTGTCCCCACACCTATATCCAAAAGTGCGTGAACGATGTCGAATCGGAAGCGCGCATGATAGGCGTGAGCCGGGCTTAACTCGTTATAGCAAACCACTTTTGCCCACTTGATCGTTAATGATCTTGGAGGTCCTGGCGCGTATACGATAACATGGCCAAGTACAGAGTTTTCCTCCTGAAACACTCTGTATATCTCTTATAAACATTACAATATTGAGGATTTTGTCTAATATTTACCCTCTTCTTATAGGGTCCGCATATGGGTTTCCCGTCTTCCGTAAGAAATATGTACAAGGAATTCATATAGGAGGATGGTTATTTTTAAAACGCCGTACGATTATATATTATAAACGAAAAAGCGATAAAATATAACTTAATATGAGAAAGATATTTACATGAAGATACAAAAAAGTTCAAGACAAAAATGAAAAGAATTATTTATTTGAGCACGACATGCTGATTACTGATAGCAGTGGGCGAAGACTATTTCATGCTATACAAGAGCTCACCCTGTTCAAGGGTGGAGGGGGGGGGGTTGCGTTTATCACATTTACTAGCAAATGCTATGAATTTTAATTTTTCTCGAAAGAATTTATTACTTTTACCAT